>JAYKKT010000081.1:23937500-25137500 GCA_036023115.1 Brasenia schreberi
ATTCTCATGTGAGCAAACCCAGTTTCCTGTAAGACAATTTCCAAGAGGCACATTTACATAAATGGTAAGTTGAAAGCTATTGCATAAAGAGGGATGAGCGGCTAACATACCTTCAAAAATTCCAATTTCAGATACTCTGCCATATCATAGTTTTTTATTATGCGGAAAATAGTTGTGATTATATCAGTAGGAGAATAACCCAGATCGTAGAGCTGATTCAAAACAGCACAAGCATCATCAAACTTGCCGTCCAGGATGCTCTTGATCATGTTCTTGACATGCAATGGGTGAGGTTGATCGCACACCTGAACCAATCAGGAACTTGAGCACAACATGCTAACAAGTTGAACTAATTACAATAGAAAATAAAGGAAAAAAGAAAACCTTGAAAACATTATCTTGATTGACAAATCTGAATCCACTGTATGTAGCTTGCAGATTGTTCAAAGCTTGCCTCATGTCACCATCAGCCGTAAATATGACAGCTTCAAGTCCTTCAGGTACATAAGGTACCTTCAACCAGGAAGGGATCAGGAGAGCGAAAAGTACATGTTCACTACTGGACAACATTCAGCTGCCACAAGATAAATCTTATTGAAAGTAGACTTTGATTCAGAAAACATATCACCTGATGATAAAGGAAAAAAAAGTTCAGGAGCAAAGTTCATTGATGTCCCAACCCACAGACACATTGCAGTTTGGCCTCTATACTGATACCACTAACCGTAACAAGAGTATTTTAATAGTAGGGACTATGAAACAACTTTTGAAGGATATAGTGTGCATGAGGACCATTGTGGTTTCTGGCGCTTAGACTTTGAAAGCTTTAAGCTGTCGCACACCACAAGAAGCAGGAATGAGCATAATTTGGTTTTAACCGAATTACCAAACTGAACCGAACCAAAAATTCCACTGTGGTTCAGTCCTAGTAAATATCGTTCTGGATAGCGTTCAATACTTTAACATAATTCAGTTTTCAGCTCGATTTCGGATCCAAGGACACCCAATAACCGATTTTAGAATTCATCATGATTTTGGCAAAAAAGTGAAAAAGCTATGAAGAGCTGGCATTGTAGTATTGTACAACTCAAGGAATGGATGCGTGTCACCAAAAGATTAATTGGAACTTTCTGCAGCATTTTTATATTTTTTGTTTTCCGATTTTCAAACAAAAACAGTGGTTTTTACTGAACGTGGTTTCCTAAAACCAAGAAAGAATAGGTCATTAAGTCGTTCATGTTCCAACCTATTACGCTTTTTTGTATGGATATGTTCAAAGACACTCCAATTCCTTTTACAATGAGTTGTACTATAGATTTGACTCAATACTCTTATTCTAAAATCTCTCAGATTTGGGCAATCACTTCCAAACCTATTTCACCAAAACATCTAATAAAAAAATAAACATAAAGAGTTATTTCATAATAAATATAAGATTTAAGAATCTTAAATATTAAGATAACAATTTACCTGAACACATTATTACAGTTGTGAATGACTACAAGCAAACCCATCAAATAAAGAGCATTATCATAGATTTTCATCTCTCAATGTATAGCATATGCTCTACTTTCTTCAGGGACCAATTTGTATATGCAATCAATGATACCTCGATTAACCTTGCCGTACATTTTAAAGCTTGCAGAATACCTAAATGTTGGATTTAAATAGTAAGTTGCTACATGAATCGGTTGATTCAACAATTTATTCCCTATTATTGATAATATTTCACACGGGTACGGGTATATAATCTATTTTTCTTCTATTAAAGTTGCTTATGCCCTATCCATGGCTTCATAAAGATATCCCATAGATGACTTATCCTCATTGTCAGCCAATATCAAAACTTTGACTAAAGGAAATGTGATGCTTAATAGTCTAATAAAAGAGTTCCAAAATGTATTCCTAAAGACTTTGAAATCTCATTAAATTTTTTATTCCTTCTAATTTAAGGCAATTATGCAAACTGCTACCGCTCATATGAGAAAAACATTTTTTTCAAGGCTTGCTTTTGTTTAACAACACATTATACTGCTAATAAATTAGTTGTAAACCGAGTAGTGGCTTCACGAAAGAGCTCTACATCGTCTGCATATCTCCTCGTCATACAAAATACAAAAGTATGGTTATAGACAAATTTTGTGATATCTTAACAACACTTAGTTGTTGCCTTCACCTCATCCATCTCTCCAATATCCCCCACGATGAGATCTAAACAATGAGATGCATATGGTGTTAAATAAAAAATCTCATAAGTATCAGCTAACTCCCTTTCAGTTGCTTTATACTTAGATGCATTATCTGTAATTAATTGTACTATATTCTCAAGCTCAACCTCTAATATCATCTTATCAAATTATTGCCTTAAAAACCTCTGCAATATGTCGTTCTTCTGACATGTTTAGGGATTTCAAAAAGATAAGTCATTTAGTACAATAGACAAGGAAGTTTAACAAAGTCTTGCCTCGCCTATGTTTCCACCCGCCACACAATCTTATCTAATAGTTTCCCTCTCAACTTTTGATAAGATGATGTCTTATACCTGGACTAATATAATTGAATGCATGCATCATAAAACCATCTTCCCATTGCAAGGTATTCTTGCTCATGCAATTTCTCTGAGGTCATAATAACATGAATTCCAGGTTGAGCACTAGGTGTAGTATTAGGAGGAAAAAAGAATTTATGCCAGAATAATATTTTCCTCTCGCCCTTCCTCTTCTACCACTTGTAACCTCTTGAACAACCCTCTTTTTCCTTGTTAGTGGTCGAGAATTACTACTACCAATCTTTGTTCTAGCATCACAAGAGATGCTATTATCACCACCACCAAGTCCAATATCCTCTTCCTCAATCATCCATGCATCTTCTTTTTCTTGCCTCTTATTAATTATATTTTCAATCACCTTAAGATATTGTCATTTAATACCTTCTAGCACTCTCCTAACTTTGCTTGTGCAAGGAGCAACCTCTTTTCTAAACCTTCCTAGGTGATTTTCAAACGAGAAATTCCACCACTAATCACCTTCTCACAAAAAACACATTTTATTTTCAATATGTTTTCCTCAATTGCATAATCCCAATGTCATGCCGGATCATCATATCGAGATTGGAAGTCCCTAACACCCCTTCTTGCGATCTTAATTTAACACTTTAATCTTAATAAGCCTGAAAATAAAAACACTTCATAAATCTATAATATTCACTTCATGAACCACCAAAACAATCAAATAGACTATTATAAAAGACATTCATGCACTTCATATATTATCCTTCAAAAAAGAAAAAAATACCAAATACAAACAAACAACAACAACTAAGCCTTTTCTCAAATCAAATACACGGACAAAAAGCAAAGAAAACCTATACCACAACCACCAGATCGTCGGTGTTGTCACTGCTGGAGTGATCGTGGCGTTAGAGACCATTGAAAACCGTTGGAGATGCCTCACTCAAGCTAGAAATCACCTTGGAGGTGTCGAAAGATACAAACAAAAGCCAAAACCCCACAAAAACACGAGGTTATGTTCATCTAGTCCAGGGTGTATCGCTCGTATCGAACGATACGGGCGGCACACCATGTATTGTAGATACATGTTGTATTACATGATATAGAAAGATAAGTTCTGTCGTGCGATACATCATGTTGTATCGTATTGTGGAGTCCCACGATACGGACAACACTGATACGTTGAACCACAACTTGGAAAACATTATAATCTATGGGATTCAAGGTATAAGTATAACTATTAATGACATGATAACATTAGGCGCATTTGTGATATGGCTGATTAGAAGTTGAAGGATTCAAAACAACCATGATGTCTATGGTCAACAGCATATTGCTCCTAGCATATGCATGTGAAAGTAAAAGCTTGTGCAGATGGAAGAATGAACTTGAACATTGTGTCATCCAAGGTATAACTATTAATGTACCATGATAATTAGGCACATTTATGATATGGCTGAATAGAAGCTGAAGGATTCAAGACACCTTGGATGTCTACAGTCAACAACATCTTGCTCCTTGTATGCATGTGAAAGCAAAAAACATGAATAGATGAAAGAATCAGCTTGAACATTGTGTGATCCAAGGTATAACTATTAATGTACCATGATAAAATTAGGCACATTCAGGATATGGATGATTAGAAGCTGAAGGATTCAAGACATCTAGGGTGTTTACAGTTAACGGCATCTTCTTCCATGTGAAAGTGGAAAACAAGCGCAGATGGAAGAATGCGCTTGAAAATGAAAAATGATAACATTTCAGTGAAAGACAAATTTAACTCAATGTGCAAATAGGCATACATGAAGTTGAAAGAGTTTTACGTATGAATTGCATGCAAGAGCAAAACGAGTAGAGTTAGAATATATCTCCATCGTCCTTCTCAAAGCTTGCTGTGCTCCTGATGTCATGCTGTGGATCGAAAAGAAAACGAAAAACAAAATGCAGAAAAATAAAGAGTAGGCAAATAACAGAATCACTATTTTTTTTTTTGCACACTGTTTCAGTGGAAAATTTGAAGGATTAAATTACCACCAAAAAACTTACCTGTCAGCTTCATCCAGTATCACTATTTTGTGTCGCCCAGGAGGTAGCGTTACTTTCTTTTGTGCAAACATCTTGATCTTGAGTAAAAAGTGACTAAGTTAAGCCAAAGGAGGAGAGAGGGGGAGAAAAAAATCATACAACCAAAGCAATTGTGGTTACATCAGCTGCATTTTCCCGTAATTTATGTAATTCGCGACCGCAGCCACAATTGCCTGTCATCTGATGCATTTAGCTCCAGAACAGCCTCCTTAAAATTTGGACCCAGAAGCTCATGAGCAAGAGCAAGTATGCTTGTAGTCTTTCCAGTTCCAGGAGGTCCCTGACAATGGTATGACAAAGCAAAATGATAAACGAGATGACTACCGCAAAGAAAATAGAGAACCATTTCTGAGAATAGTTGTAGGATTGTTCAACTTCAACCCCAAAGATAAACTATGATACAATGAACAAACATGCCATATCTAACAAATTGACCATAGAATAGAGTGTTCAGAAGGCTCCATTTAATAGAAATCAGTTTCCTAACACCAAAATTCAGTGTATAGTGGTGGTTCTAAGTGGCCCGAAACTTACAAATTTGCAGACAGTTGATTTTGAAAGCTTGTAAAGTAATCAATATGCATAAGAACAGATGATCAAAATGTTGTTTCCTAGAAGTCAAGGGCATAGAACCCGTCTTATTTATGGATCATCGAAAAATTATCGACAAAAAAGCATCTCACTGTTTGAAATTCATGCAGTCCAGTTCACCAAGAAATGATAAAGAAATTTTGAACCCTGATAGCAAAACCGATTACGTTATGATTCCATGGAGTTAACAACGAACAAATCCACAAATATAAGTAGTTATGATGACAACCACCGCGCGCCGCAAACGAAGCCCTACCTCATCAGAAACTAAATTGTGGACAGAACCACATGAAGGAAAAAAGACATTCTTCTATAAGCAAAGAAATCGCCAGGGTATTGGGAAACATCCTAGTCAACAAATTCCACAAATCGGTAAGAAACCTTCGACTGCTTTCCGCCCAAAAATCCAATTGTAACCCACCAACTCGTTTATTCTAGTTTCAATATAGAAACGATCTCATTTCTCAGGAAAATAAACCGTAGAAGAATCGATAACATTAGGACCCTCCGTTTCTCGTCAAACGCAGAATCTGAAAAGATCCCAATTAAGGAAGAGAGGATCTAGGGATAGATAGAGATTGGTACAGCCAGTATGAGATTGGGCATGTTGCCCTCCTTGGCGATGACCTGAAGCCGTGAGACGGCATCTTGGTTTCCGACAACGTCTGAGACCCTCGTCGGTCGGTACTTCTCCACCCACGGCATCTCCGATGGCGAGGACGAACCCATCTTCAAACTCTTGATTCGATTGTCTGAACTGGAGAGGGAGAGAGAGAGAGAGAGACCCCAACCCCCAAATTCTCCACACCATTATGGAGGGAAAACCAAATGGCTCGCAAGGGCAACTATGGGTCTCGGTACTGAGATTTAGACCCGAATCCAACTTGACGTCCACTTTTGATTACATTCAATGATCTCTCCGTGCTTGGACTTTTCGTGTCGTTCCCAGCTAGGGTGCGAGCTACCCGAGATGCTCACGAGCTACTCGAGCTTGGCTCGAGAAAGCTGGATGTCGACCCAATCTTCTCAAAGCTGAGCTCGAACTTGCCAGTGCTCAACTCGAGCATCTTGCGAGCTTAATCGAGCTTTATAATATAAACATAATATTTATTTATGCTTCAAAAGTTTTATGTATTGGGGTTAATTCTCATTTATTTGAGCTAATCCACGAGCTCAGTCAAGCTCAATCTGATTTGAGCTCACCAAGCTTGATCTCGAGCTGATCTTGATTGAATCCATCTTGCTTAAACCAAGCTGAAAAGAGCCGATCTCGAGATATTCGAACATAACTCGAGTTTGAGCTTGAGTCTAAAAATTGAAGCTCGTTCAAGTTCGAGATCAAACCAAGTTTAGCTCAGCCGCTTGTGCACGAGAACAACTGAGCTCCATCGCGCCCCTATCGAATCGTAACACACCAGCTCATGTTGGGCTCACTTGGACACAAACTAAATTTGCTGAACCAAGCCGAACCACAAGCGACTCGGTTTATTTACCCATCCTATTAGAACTTGCAAGATCCAAACATTACGGGCATAGCGAAAGTGCTCCAAGCCTGTGGTGGATCTAAAAATTCTCTTAGGGTGGGACGAGTAGACCACAGAGCAGGTTTCGGTACGGCCGAGTATGTTTCAAGTTCACAGTAATAAGATGTAATACTTTTGAATTTTAAAATTTTGGGTGCTCGGCTAAATGTAGATCCGCTACTGCTCCAATAAGTAAATACATCACATATTACATGAAGATGTAGCAATCAAGAAAAACTTTGAAGAATGTAGTTTTACAAGTATCACCTATACATACTTTCACAAGTATACATGCGTTTGAAACAACGAACGATGGCTGATCTGCAAAGGGGTCGTCATCTCACAAGTTGAAAGGTTATGAGTACGATACCTGATTTGGCTTTGGCCACCAAACTGTAAAATGAAAAAAAGTATAAATATTTGTTTTTTTTTTTTGCTTACAACCGCTAACCCTGTCTAGTATGGAGAAAGGCTTAGTTTTTGTTGTTGTTGTTTTGCTTACAAGAGGTCAAAGCCACGTATGCTCGCCGGGGAATCGATCTCACGAGCTGCACTTTGTGAGATGAGCGCCTCGCCAGATGAGCTAGCGTTGTGAGTGCGAAGTATAAATACTTTTGTTACGTATTTTACTTTGTACAATACGAAACGTATAAGGGAAGCTACACAGACGCGTCCTTGCGAATCGGCTTTACATTGATTTTTGTGTGTAGGAACTCTTAAGCAGAGGAGAGGAGAGAAATCAATCGAGATCTGCTTCATGAAGAACAGGCAATTGCCTCCTCCATCGTCGCAGTCACCATCTCATCTGAGATCTCCCACAGCAGGGAAGCCTCGGGGAGGCTTGCGCCCATTCTCGACGTCGGCGCCTCGTTGCAATCTGCGAAGTGAAGGCCTGAGACGCCGGAAACCCTCGGATGCGTCGCTACGTAGCATGTTGTTGCAGCGGCCTGAGATAAACAAAATGATCGATAAGTTGGACGAAAAGATTTATCAGGTGAGAATTCCGACGATCTGCGTCAACTATCGAGATCCTCACCTGCGGGATCGTTTTCAAGAACTTCGATGCCGAAAAGAAGATCACATCTGCGCACATGTTGAAGATTATGACGGTGAGATTACTGAGGATTCCATGTTGGTCGCCTAGTATAATCATCGGGAGCGAAGAAAATGAATTAAAACTTGCCTGTAAGTAGTCCTTCTCTTTCCCGTGTGAGCCGAGTTCGAACTATCCCTGGGTGAACCGAGTTCACCATTACATTCGCGTCGATTTTCTGTAATTCAACATAATCAGACCAGATTCAAGAGTTGAGAACAAAAAGAAGCGATTGATTCTCACCTTAAGTCTCTTGGCTAGCTCTTTAGCGTGCAGAATGTTTGCCAGCTTTGACAATGCATAAGCACGGGTAGGGTCGTACTTGCTGCAGGAAAATAGAGAAAGAGACGTTAGCGGAATGGAAAAGAGAAGAAAAATCAAGCTACTCACTTGTTTTTGCTCTTACCTACTTTTCTGACTCGACAATTCTTCCTCATACCGAATGCGGTCGCCGTTGAACCAGCCATGTATGTTAGAAGAAACGTTCACTATCCGTCCTTCTCTTCCGGAAATCTCCGCCGTTTTGATCATCTTGCCGAGCAATAGATTCGTCAACAGAAAATGCCCTGAGTTCATCTATCACCCTTAGCATCATCAACACAAACAAAAACTATGAGGAGAAATCCTTAAAAAGCTACAGCAAGAATGTTACCCAGATGATTTGTGGCAAAGGTCATCTCTATTCCATCATCAGACACAGCGTGCCGGTGGCAAAACTTGCCGGCGTTATTTCTGATTGTTTTAGGACATCAACACAAAAACAGTCGGAAATTCGAGTTTTCCAAGCTAAAATGAAGGAGAAATTTTGAGAATGTATCATCTAAGAGATTGTTGAAGTGGTCTAATTACATGAGGATGTTCAGGGGCAAGCCCAGCCCTTCGAACTCGGAGACGAAGCTCCTGACGGAAGCCATGGAGCTGAGATCCAGAGCCATGACGATGATCTCCGCGCTTGGTATCTCATCCTTGATCCGGCTCCTCGTCTCCTCTGCTGCCTTCACGTTCCGAGCCGGAAGAACCAGCCGCACCCCGCGCTTAGCCAGCACCCGAGCCGTTTCCGCGCCTATCCCTGACGTGGCTCCTGACAAACAACAAAAACCATCTCTCAGCTCCAAGCGAAGAGTGCGAGAAAGCCGGCTCTATTCCGCTGAGCCGATGGACTCACCTGTGATGATGGCAGTCAGGGAGCGGAGGGAGTGCTTCCCGGCTTCAGTAACCTCCTCAGCCGTGGACTTTGAGCCGAAGCCGCTGGGCCCAGCTGCGCCAGTCAGGTACCTAACGACCTCTAGCATTCTATTTTTCTGTGGCACACGCACAGGGAGAGAGAGAGAGAGAGAGTTTGCAGGAGCGCCGTTTCGGTATATATGCAACGATGGAGGCGCGTGGGAGAAAGGGAGTGTGGTCCAACGTCCAAATTAACCGTAATCTGGAAGCCGTCGGTGCAAGAGTTATTACATTAGGCGGTAAGACGAAAAGCACTGGGCATTAGAGAATACGAAGTGCGAAGAAATTTAAGATAATAAAGGGACCTACACCAAAAAAGGAGCCAAATACAAGGACGAACTAATCAGTTACCCACAAAGGCAGCCTAAAACTTTATATTAAGTATTGATCCAAGTCTTTTTTTCAAACAACATTATTGATTTGACAGTGGCATTTATATCCACTTCCTGCAATATCAGTTTATTCAGCTTCTAAGGCAATTAGATAACGGATTTTATCATACCACAGCTGATCCCAGGGCTGAATAAAGGATGAAGACCGTTAGGGAAATGCTCCTATACTTCTCTATCAAACCTTTCTCATTCTCGTACTTAAATCTCAATCAGATATTTTTTAATGGATTTTAAGATCCTCAAATTTTAATAATCCAAACAATGTTTCAACTACTTGATTACCAAGCCACAACCCTCAAGAGACTGAATTCTTTTAGATTCAGAGAAACCAGTACTAAAGAAGCAGAAAAAATTTAGAGAATAAATCTTCATAAAATGTTAGTCCCCTTCAAGGTGGAAGCAGTAGCACGCTCTTAAAATTCCATGCAACACAACTCATCTATGTTGCTTAAAGAAGATTTTGCGCAATTGAGGGGTGTTACACGTTGATTTTTGTAATGGGTAAATGGTCAACTGTATGATTTAGGACCGAGAGAATCTTTGTTTCTTTACTTGTAAAAAATATGGGGCCTTGGAAACATTTGAAAAAGTAGACACGGATTAGGTGATTAGTTTGAGCGTGCTTTTATAAAAAAATCTCAAAAAGCAGCTGAAAGTCTGGTCTAAAGCTGAGGAAGAAAGCTCTCGGCACTTTTTCCTTCTTCCAGAAAGATGCAAATTTGATTTGAAAAGGAAGACGAAGGATTCTGACATCAGAAAGGGTTAGCTACACTAGCCTCAGAGCCCTACCAAAAACTTTGGTCATGTGGCTACCGATGATTTATCAACGTTCCGTGCCAATCCGACCTTGGGATCACTGCACCAGAGTCGACATATAATATGTAGCTACACCTATGTAGCTCGACCCACTTAACCAAATTTCAATCTTATTCGTGAACTCCTTGTCCTTATCATTATCTCACATGGATACAAACGAAGACTTCATCAAACCCAATCATCTCATATCAAGGTTTGATTGATTGATCCAACTGCAATTTTGCTCAATTCTTAAATTAAATGGAATGAAATATCAAGGGTTCTGCAAAACATTGTTCTTGTTGTTTCGTCGCAACCCTTTGTCCGTGTCATGTCCATGAGCAAATCATTTTAAAACATGATGTTGCTTGTTAGAGTAAATACTACGCAAGATCTAGCTCAATCGCAACTTAAAATCCACCTAACAACTGCACTATCTGCACTGCACCACCTTCCTGCAGTGTTTGGCCCTGATAGTTATATTCAAAGGTCACCTCCCTAGACCTGTAGTTTATTTAACAAGAAAGTTGGTTAGGTAAATGTTGTCAGTTGGATCAGTGGGAGAGTATTTTCTATTTGATTTGAATGAGACTTGATTCAACGGAACCTTGTATAATTTGTTAAGTCTTCCCGTTTAGATTTCTCTATAGGTTTGAGTGCCGGTTGGAGCAAGAGGAGACGAGAGCAACGCGTAGTGTTCCACTCAGAGCAATAGCTCACATGGCCCCTGACCTGCGTGATGTTGGCAAGGAGTTCTTCTGGTTTTGGCCTTCCATTGTAATAAAAATGGATCATGTTCACATGCATGAATGAGCTCTGTAACAGTCGAAGCGAGACAAAATCACGGTGAGTTCAGTTCGTTTGCCAGAATGGCCAGGGATCAGTATACTGAGTTGTTTGATGTGGAGTGATCGAGGAAAGATACTTTTCGTCCAGCTCTAAATGGTCCTCATCTTCCTCAATAGATATGAATATCTTAATAAGCAAGTGTTATTGATCTCAAACGCAATAATCAGGGTCCCAACTATTGAAAACGATTAGATGTAACATGTCCTTATCTCGCTTACTCCTGGTTACTTCCAAGAGGATGCTTCTCCTTTACTTATTCATATTGAAAAGAGAAAGGTAGAGAGTGATCAACTATTGTTCTACTATTTGACACGGACATCAACGATGCATAGTGAACTTTCTCCTTGCTTCTTGTTTTGGAGTAGACCCTTGTCGTCCTTGAGTATTCATGAAAACTCCCCCTCATCTTCCTTACAAGTTGGATAAATCAAGGTTTTGTTGTTTAATTACAATTTGCAACTAATGGTAGTAATTCCTTTTGACAAGTTAATTATGACGTCTTTTTCAGGAACCACTACAGGGAGACAATACGGTGAAGACAAGTAGGTGTCTCTCTACATGGTGTTTGGTATCTTAATGAGCAAAATTGAAAGGAATTGTCGTCAGGTAAGACTTAACCAATATAAAAGAAAGTTCTCAAATATGATTTTGGAGCAAGTGTTCAAATTAACTTTAATAGTTAACTAACTTTGAGAATACATACACCTCGCTACTAACATATTCTAAGGAATAAAGTGTTAGTAAATCAAAGAAAGAAAAAAAGGCTTGAATTTATAAAAGCTGTTATGGCTATGGAACTATATGATAATTTTATAAAAAACTGTAAAATGTTGGAAGAGATAATTGCATCACTCTTTCATAAATTTGTGTAATATTATATGAAAAAAAGAGGTATTTGATGGCTGAAGAGAAGTTAATAATGTCTACAAACAATAATAAAAGACATTGCAATTTGTACCAATTATATGGATATCGAGTCAATGATACGAATCTATTCGAAGGAGTTATTATAAAAAAAGGTCGAGACAAGTATCTAGCAAAAAAAGGACTAATTTGATTTGCATGGGCAAAAACTAGCATTAAAGTTATTTATAGGACATCTAATATACTTTACCGTCAAGAATAGCAACCTACCAATATTTATTGAATTAGAGAAAGTTCATGATATATTTCTCATTACGTGATAACATAGATTCTTTATTGTTTCCATCCAACACTTTTGTGATTTTTTTTCTTTTTTTTAAAAATACTTTCATAATCTGGTTTCTCATACATTTTTATGAGAGCTTCTTTTAGTAATGTTTCTAGACGTCTAAATCATCTTAAATAATTTTCTCTTGTTTTATCATCTATTGGTGTCACTCCTAGTTTAATTCTAATAACCTCATTATATACATGGTCTTTCCTTGTGTGACCACTCATCCATCTCAACAACTTGTTTTCTTTCACATAATCTTTTATACATGGTGATAATTAACTACTCAACACTCAGAACCATAAAGGGTTACGGGTTGAATTGTTTCTTTATAATATTTACCTTTCAACTTTAATATTTATAATGAAATAACAAAATAGATTCAAAGCACAATGCCTTGGCCCATGTTCTTTACAAATAACATTGTATTAGTAGAAACTCATAACGACAGCTCACTTGGCTAGAGGCTGGACTCACAAATTGAAGGGTGTGAGTTCTATACCTGGGGCATTCATACCTGACTTTGGCCCCTCACCGTAACAAGAAAAAACACTACATTGTAAGTAGATGAGGAGAGGAGCGAGTAAACAGTTGTAAAAGAGACTGAAAGAAATAAAAAACTAGTGAGACGGACGTGAGCAAAAGGCCAGGCCAAACATAATATAAGGCTATCAGAGAAGTGTTGTTCTAAGATATACAAGGTTAAATAAGGAATACGCTTAGCCAAATAGAGTTTCTCTACCTTTAAATTAGATGGTGAGGTCTTTACAAGAAGCACAAGAGAAATATTTTTAAATATACGAATTTTTGCCATTGCCATCTTAGATCTGGATTCAGGATGATCACGGGGAAAAGCTTTCAATATCTGAGTTTGATCAGTGGTGGATCTAGAAACTCTTTTAGGGTGGGGCGAATAGCCTTTTGAATTGCTTTTGGTGGAGCAAACTATATATATATATATATTATAGCCCATGAATCCATCATGGATTATAGACTTTAAGTTGATTTTTGAAATTTCAGGTGGGGTGAATGCCCACCTCCGCTCAATGTAGATCCACCACTGAGTTCGATCACTGGTTTCAACTCTCAAATTTTTTATGTGCAGTTCAAGAAGGACCAAACAGCCAACATCTCTCAATCTCCACTAGTGAAAAAGCAAAAGTTTTTACTGCTCAGCATGTAGAAGACAGTTAGCGACCCTGTACAAATAGCACCAACATCGTCCTGTTGATGCATAATTCACTGCTTAAAAAGCCGAACTTTCAGCTCTGATGGAACCAACACATCTATGCTAAACTTTATCGAAAAGGCTCAATGATACTATTCCTATGATATTATATCGTATCTACACATACAATACTAATATATTGTACGTTTTCTAAAATCTAAGAAATTAAAAGAAAAACTCTGATATGAGTACGATATACCAGGTATCATACATATTCACGTTGTTGATCTTTCATAATTCACACTCAGCATGATAGCAACGTTCATTTTAACATGGTACATCCAGTATTTTCTGCTAAGTTGAGAACTTCTTCCTCCTTTCTGTTGCTTTCTCTATATGGATTTTTCCATCTTCATTTGTGAATATAATATAACTAAATAAGTTGGTCTTACGTTAACTATTTTGGTTTGCTCTTCCTAATCTGTTGTCTCTTTGTGGTATGGAGGTGGATGCGTCCACCTAATCACCTTTTTAACCGCTTGCACTTTGGTTTTGTTTATTTGTTATGGTGTGCTTCAACCAATTCGAGTCAAAGCCCGCTTGTCTATCTTCCTAAAGCAACGAGAAAAGGAATCAGACGAGTAGCAATGCAATTTGCCAATGATTGAAAGACTTTGTGGTGGCATCCGAGTGTCATGCACAAACGCATTCCAGAGATGCCACCGCAAAGTTTTCAATCATTGGCAACGGGAGCGAAAAATAGGGGATTGAATCAATCCTCACATGACCGTTATTTTATCTCAAAAGGTTGATCTGCACATACAATATGCCATTGCACAAGCGCATTCCAGAGACGCCACCTCAAAGTTCTCAATCATTGCCAACGAGAGCGAAAAATAGAGGATTGAATCAATCCTCGCATGACCGTTATTTTATCTCAAAAGGTTGATCCGCGCGCGCACACACACACATATATTATATGTGTGTGGGAGAGATCGTGACTTGTGTGCAAAACATGATATCACCTAAAAACATGATATCACCTACAATGTAAGTAAATTGGTGGCCTTACCGCAAATATGCGTTGGGGCTCATGATTTTAAATGACTCAGTACCCTGCCATATCAAGTATGAGGCCCATATATATACATACATATATTAGAGAGCGTCTTAATTGGATAATGGTGTATAATCTTGCATAAGCATTTTTTCTATTCCATCTTTGAGATCGCTAGTAGATAATCGAATCACTTTATATTTAATGTATTCATTAAATATATGTACACAAGTACAATGATACATTTGATTCAAAGTCTCCACCATCGTTTTGAAAGATGAGACAATAACAATGTTTTGTTCAAGATTAAACACTAAACACCATTATGCAACTAAGACTTTCTCTATATATAATAATTGGATCTTGTCCATCTCTGACACCTACCTACTCATGTCATTGCTTTTGAGTGACATATATGTAATAAAAATATGAAAGATTTTGAAATTATACTCATGCCACTCAAAAACAATGAGTGAGCATGACTCAAGAGGTGCTTAAGACATGATCCAATTTTTCTATATATGTTAGTTTCTTACACTACCTATGACAGTGCATCCTCTAACCCTTCTTTCACTTCTTTGGGAATAGGATTATAACAAGTCTGTTCCTTTTATTTTTCAAACACTCTTCCTAAATTTGTACAAAAGTGTGCATGATCAGAGGTATGCACAATAGAATCACTATATATTTATATAATATGTGCCTGTGAGTGTGAGAGAAAGAGTTTTGAATAATCTTCCACTTGACCATTATCTTAAGCTTAGAAAAACTTACTGGGTTTGTTATAATCGATAGCATGTGCAGGAGATGTATGTAATAGTGTGAATTGTTCCGATCCAATATAAACTTCGAGAAGAATTACCATCATGTTCACGCACATGAATCACACACACACACACATCCATGGCTTTTACTTTGCGCTTTCAGAAGGGAAACATTTTAAGGTGTTATACGACCAAGATTTTGAATCACTGATACCACATGTTGACGACCCGAAAACCCATCACGATCTTGGACCCATCTGCAGGTTCAATTTGGGTCTAATTAGTACGCGGTCAGTGGATCCAAATCTTCTTTGTTCTTCTCCTGAAAACAGATTCATGGATCTCGAGTTTTCAAAATGTGTATGTATGTAATATGGATAACATTTATTAAAAACGTCAACATGAATCTGTTATCTACAGTTATGAATCTGTAAAAGAACACATTAGACCCAAACGTTAGACCCTCCATTGACACAGTTATGAATCTGTTATCTACCGTCATCATGTATGTAATATGGATCTCCTCTAACCCTCCATTTGGTTATGCCCAGTATGCACAATAGATTCATGTTATCTACAGTTGATATTGAAATTATTGATTTTGAGCTCAATTAAGGAGAAGAACGTCACATGAATCTGCTTCGAATCAAATCATTCAGGTTTTAGGCAAAGAAGAAGACCAAACGTTGAGTTCGTTCTATTCAAATGGAGGATCAAGGTCCGAGCTATGAAAGGAGATCCATGTGATGGTTCACGATCCAAATCATAACCAAATCAAAGTTTGATTCATATTGGGCATTTCAGAGAGCCCACATCTAGAAGATTTGGATCCAAAATCCATGGAAGGGTCCAGATGAAGAATCTTAAATGAAGAGTCCACAGGTGAGTATATATCATCTAATAGATTTGGGGTGAAATAAGAATATTTGTGGTCTATACGTATCAATGTAGCTTTCAGTACAATGGGGAGGCTGGTGCCAAATGCACACCCTGGGCATCAAACTCATGACCTCCAACTTGTGACTCTACCCCTAGCCAGTAGAGATCTCACTCGTTGTGCTCATGGGTGTAGCTTTTGTTCTTTTCTTGGACACGCCTCGGGTATGGAGCTCATCACCTGTTGTGTATCCCACGCTTATCATGCCGCAAGCAACAGCTCATTGACTCTGGCTGGCAACTCAGTTGCACATATTATGAGAGGCAGTATATGCCAGTGTTGACCCTTCTAGCGATCTGGTGCGATGCGAATGACAAGTTATTTCTCATTCTGTTAACAAATTTCTTTTGTTTCCAATTTAAGAAATAAATTGGATATCTAAAATGGCATTGAAAAATCCAACACTTTCTTCATCACAGAGAATAATTTGCATTTAGACTTTGTGTTTTCTTCTCGGAAACAATCAATGCAAAGGTTGATTCGTATCAAATTATCATGTTGAATTTAGTATGATCGTTGGACTTGATTTGAACCCATACCAGATCATTATTCCGGATGGGTGATATTATCCGTCCAACTTAGTTCATCTGTAAGGATCATTATTCGGGATCAATCATAGCCGTTCATCTCGGACTGGATCTAATGACGACTCAAGGTGAATGCGTGAATGATGATGAGAAGCCGCTTACCAGAAAGTTTTCACGTGAACTTGATTACCGTTTCTGCATCCTTCAGAAATTGATCAGCCCCAGATCTGATAATCTCAGGATCTGGATTTCATCTGGATGGCCACAATTCAATATCCACTTGTATTACCCGTTTACAGCAAACTTTTCAGAAAGGAAAAAGGAAAAAGCAGAAAAGCAAAAATAAGGGATTTTAATGTCTGTATTAGTGCGTGTGAGCGCACCCGAGAAGGAGAGATGGGTTGCTGGTTGGTCAATCTGTAGAGAGAAACTGAGAGATGCTAGACACCTACATGCCAAATTCTATTACACGGTATCTCCGTGCAATCGTACGAATCGACTTACCCATTAACATGGGTTCGAGAGTGCTTTTGACCACCACCAACCACATAGCAGTTCCCCCTCTCTCTCTCTCTCTCTCTCTCTCTCTATATATATATATATATATATATATATATGTGTGTGTGTGTGTGTGTGTGTGTGCGTTGTGTGCAGATTGGTGTTTTCCTCCTCATGTCTCTTGCTGAGGGCATACTTTTGCTTCAGGAGGATGAGGGAACCAGGGAATACTCATTTCAGGAAGATGCGTGGTGTGGGAAGGCAGAAACCAGATGAGCCTTTTCAAACTCCACTTCTCTCTCTCTCTCTCTCTCACACACACACAAAAAAGCACACTTGCAAACACACATACGTTGTTGGTAAAGAAATGATGACAGCGGTAGAGTAAGCCATAACTTTGTACTTTGGAGTGTGTGTGTTTTCATGGAACACCATCATCATAGAAGCCCACCAATCTATTTGTACTTGTTAGGACTCTTTGTCTCTCTTAGACCGACACAGTCGATAACGGTCGGAGAACGAGTAGCGACTCTCTCTCTTTCTCTCTCAAAATACACACATACATTCGCAGTGCAGTGGTGCAGTAATGGTTGGAGTTCAACCTCACGCTAGTAATATTTCTGTTCATCATTATCATAATTTGAAATAACGCAGTGAAGTTTGATGTTTAAAAGTTGAGGAAGCCGGAATATTATTCCTTTAAAAGTTTTCAACTGCGCGTGTTTTTGTGACGCTGATGCTCGGGAGGCAGAATGTCATATAACTATCTTTTCGGATCTGTAATGTGTTGCAGATTCATGCTGTGCAGTATGCTTTTGAACAATGTATCTAATACTCAAGCATAACACTCTGCGTCAAGGTAGCAATATAAGTTCATTCCTGCGCATTAGAGTTCTCTACCATATGATCTTTACTGTTCTTTTCCAGGTTCCAGCAACACCACGATGAGTTTTGCGTTGGTGGTTCAATTCCCTTGCACCATTACATCAAAAACATCCTTGGGGCTCACTAGATGTAAATGGTGAGTATGGTAAATCTAAAAGCTATAGGGGTGAGAAAATAATGTTAATATTTTTTTTATTGGCAAGATGCATGGGATCAGGCAAACTCCAACCAGGTACATATACTAATTGAATATTTACATTGAAGGCCGATACTTCCAGCTAAAGTGATTCCTCATAGCTCCCATTTTGGCAAGATGTATGGCATCCCATTCCGTTGGAAAACCCATTGAACCTCCAAATTCTCCAACTTTTGAAAAACAGATAGTCTTTGTGGAACTCCCGGCGACTGGAAAATTATAATGGCACCATACTTTGATAGAGAAGTTTTATGTCCTTTCCTTTCCTTTCCTTTTGGCTAGACAATCTGGGTTATGTGTGCAACAACGTTCACTACAAGCAAAAAAGTAAAAATCACATTTGATCTGTACAACACAAATTGACACTAGATGAGATGCCTTTAAGGGGTGTTTGATTACAAGTCCAAATTAATGAGTCGGTGCAAGCAGGAAAACTCAATGAAGGTTTAAATGTTCCAGATGCAGCGAAGGTGAAATGTACATGACCGAACAGTAACATGACCACAATAAAAGAGAAAAGAAACTTGGTACACGACCAGAGACAATATGTAAGGATGAATTAATGGTCATCCTTTGCAGCCACTTGCTTCATTGCCTCCTGTGGAACATTTCTCCTCTAAAAGTTTCAAAATCATACTCTTTATGTACCATACTCATCTACATAAATAGAGTTGGTCTGTGCCAGGCACACCAGAACAAGTACGACTAGAGATCTGGGTAATTTAGAAAGTTCTGAACTGACACCAGGATATTACAAGATCATTACCATGTGTTCTGCTGCTGCATTAGATGTTCATAAACCAAGCAAGGATCATACTGAAACGTCATTCTCAAGTAGTCTTAACACGGTTGCAGATACCATGAAATTGCAACTGTTTCTCACTTTCACGGCTTCTGTGGAACACACTACCTTAAAGAAATAATTCATAGAAATAATAAGGGATGATTAAATCAGTTCAATTAGGGAAAGTGACAGTGTAAAGAAGATGGCAAGGACAATTAATTGGACAATACATTGGCCCATTGTATGTCATTCATCCGATCCACCATGCCAAGGATCAATCAATATACATGTAATAAGGAACACTGATGGCACTAAAATTCTGAAGGCCATTCGTGGCTGACTCAAGAAGTTTGACTTCTATTGCAAACACTCATGGGTTTATCTTCTCCTGGATCCACTGATGAGCCCCGTAATTGTTAAGATCCACTTTGAACAGCACTCTCTCGTTTCTCTTCAAATTTAAGTAATCAACCTGAAACATTTATGAATAGAAGAGCATTTCATTGTCTGATGAACATATGTGACTGCTTCGACAAAGCAATTGGTTACATTTTTAAAATAAAAGGCCATACATGGCACCTTTTTGGAGTATAAAACCTATACCTCCATAATATCTGTATGAAACAACAATACTACCACCACCACAAGAAATGAATAACGTCAAACCTGCTCAGGGTCCATCACCAAAAGACAAAACGTATCAACAGGGCCAGCATCTGGCTCTAGTGTGTACACGTTTGGTACATCTGCATTTATGTACGGGCGACCAGGATCATTCCCCAAGTACTGCAATCTGGATTTCAAGGAACTAGCAAACCAAGCCTTTTCCCTTCCCTAAAAGATGAACAGTCTAAGATTCAGAGATTCAGATATCAGGGAACTAAGAAAATCAGAAGAGCTTAAGTCGGGCAAATTTCATAGAACATTTCCAACATATAAGTTCCAAGAAAGGATTGTCAGAGAAAGTCATTCAATCACGAAAGACTGATGAGACATTGAAATTTTCTTCTGATCTAATTCCAAATTATAAGTTTGAACTTGTTCTCTGCAATCTACCAAGACTGCATTTGGTTTAATTATTCCCATCTCTAGGGCCACCAGTCTAAAGAAGGAAACATCCTTGAATCTTAATTCATTCAACAGAATAAACAATTCAAACAAAATACTGTTTATACCAACTAATCTCATGCACATGATGCGCATAAAAGAAACACTAGATATCTTTTGCATTGATTATCCTCCTTTATCGATTTCAGGGACCATGACAGAAGCGATAGCATATACAGTAGTTCATCCAGATTGGCAGTATGCATTAGGTTCAACAAGATGCTTAGAGCTGAAGTGTAGAAATACAGCCAGATTTATTTGTTCCATGCATAATTAGTGTATAAAATTTATTTATTCCCACAATACATAAAATTGCAACAACTCATCTGGGCATTTAAATGATGCTGTAGTGATTAAATTTACATAAATGATGCTGTAGCATAAAATTTATTTACTTCAGAGGACATAGAAATTAAAATTCGTACACATTGCATTCCCCAAAAGGAAAGTTTTAAATACCTAGGGTCAATTTTTCAGAGTGATGGAAGAATTGATGGAGATGTTACACATAGAATTAATGCTGGTTGGTTAAAATGAAGAGGAGCATCAGGTATTCTTTGTGATAAGAAGATACCATTAAAATTAAAAGGTAAATATTATAGAGCAGCAATTAGGCCTGCCATGTTTTATGGTTCTGAGTGTTGGGCAGTTAATCATCAACATGTACAAAAGATGTCTCTGACAGAAATGAAGATGTTGAGATGGATGAGTGGTCATACAAGAAAAGACCGTATACATAATGAGGTTATTAGAAACAAATTAGGAGTGGCACCAATAGAGGATAAAATGAGAGAACATCGTCTAAGATGGTTTGGACATATGGAAAGAAGATCAAAAGAAGAACCTGTAAGAAGGTTAGAAAAATTAAATTTGGAAAGTATTAAAAGAGGTAGAGGACGACCACAAAAGTGTTGGAAAGAAACAATAAAGAATGATCTAGCTTATTGGGAGTTCTAACATGGCACACGATAGGGATCTGTGGAAACAAAGAATCCATGTAGCCGACTCCGTCTAGTATGGAAAAAGGCTTAGTTGTTGTTGTTGTTGTTGTTGTTTGTAGTGATAAAACAAACACATGTTCAAATGTTTGAAATGTAGGGCAGTAAACAGTACAGTATATTGAATCTTCCGAATAACAAAGTAGGTAGGACCTCTTCAGCTGAAAAATAACAAACTGGCCTTTGCTTCAAAGGATAATAGCTAGGACAAAGTTGACATCTGGACCTGACATGTGACATAACCGATGGTGGGAAAATGAAACTTAAGATAGATCACTCAAAATGATTACACTGGAATGAGGGGACAAGGACATTGTATTAATCTGTACGCATATGTGACATAAAAAAATGGAACTGTAAATTTACAGGTCTTGCTAGCCTGCAGTTTAGGGGTTAAAGAAACAGACGGTAACTGGGGATAGACAAGCATTGGTAGGATTTCCATTCAGATGGTAGCCATAAGTTCAATTCCACCTGCATAACCTGACTGACCAGAAGTAGAATATTCTACTTTCCACCTTGTGATACATTCTTTCCTCATACGATGAATATTAAATACTGATATCCATGACCATACTGTTTCTCTTTCGTACTTCATGTCAGCACAAACATTAGATTTATAATGTTCCCAACCTGGTGTTCAGATTTCATAAAAGTTTGTTTTTACTTATCACCCTAAGGGAACCTCATATGGAGCATAATATCTGCATCCAACAAAGCCAACTGCAAAACCTAAACAATATGCACAAGAATCACTAGAACCAAAAGCAAATATAAAACTGATAAAGGTAAAGAAAGTATTTAGCAATTCATGAATAGAAACCAACAGATTCACCATCGATCAACATCATCATCAATCATCAAGACATACCTCAACTCATAAAAGTAACTATATAGAAACTTTTGGCTCCAATTAGAACATAAAAAGAAAAATCAAGCCTTTCTTACAATTGGTGGTGGTGGCTACACGAATTCTTAGTCACCATTCTAACATATCTTTGGGTTACACTCACATTCAAATCAATAAGAGCAAGATCGTTGTTGACTAAATGCAGAACAACAGAAAATGCAGAATAACTTGATCAATCAGTTCTAGGAGGAGTAAGCTATTTAAAGGATTTACTAAATAGAAAGCTGGAATAGTGATCATCACCCACATGTAGCTTTTCGGTGTCAGCATTGAAACCATCAATTGTCTCAACCTTTCCATTGATCCGGAATTGCTCCCAGGTTTCAGTGAAGTACCAACATATCTAACAAAGCACAATAAAATTTTAAAGCAAACAACACTAAACATTTTCATCGGGTTCGAATCAAGAAATTCCAACTACAAGAGCTGCTTGAAGAAGCAATAAGTATGAAATGTGCAATAAACACAAGCATTGCAGGTTCAAGTATATTACCCCAATGTACAAAAGTATATCTAGCAAAAAAAAGAGATTACCTCTCCAAAAGGGCAGTATCTAAGATCATTAATCTACACAGAAAACGAAAGATCGATAGACATATTTCCGTTTAACATATCGAATGACGAGATACATAGTAAAGGAACTTCAGCACCCACCAACCTTATGACTCCTAGAATCGGTATAAATTTCAATCTTGTGTGAGCCTTCATGAAATCCCCTGTAACAAAACATTCCCAAAACTAAATAAGCAAACTTCTCCTCTTCCTCGAATGATTGATGCCGAACACTTCAATTGATTTCAGTATGCACCTGAAAACAACGGTCCGGTTGGCAGGTCTACCATTAGAACCAACTGTAGCCTGAGATTTTTAGAGATACCCACAAACGGAAAACGAAAACAGATAGAAATTAAAAGATATGAAAGGCACTTTGGGAGATTCCCTTTTCATGGAGGGAGCGAAAATACCAATTGCATGAAACACGAGTGCTTCAGGTGCGCGTTTGATTGCAAAGCCTCCAATAGCAGCTGCTTCCAGGGAGAATTCGGCACCGCAGCCATTGCTCAGCGAGTCTCCAAAATCTACAGAATTCCGATATTACCAAACAGCGAAGTTCTCTTTTTTACAATGAGGAGGTCGAAGTTCATCGAACTCATCACCTCTAATTTGTGATTTAACCCGCCAGCCAGGTGAGCTATTGCTCGTTGGCACACTCCTGGCCTTGAAAACCATTTGTGGGTGAAATACGATCGTTGAGAAATTTTCTCTTAACCGTTTTGATTTATGCAATACGATGATGTAATCCATTTAGCAGTGTATTGCAATGTAGTTTTCCTGAAAAGATTAATAGATTTTTTAGAAAAGTAACAATACATTGCAACTTTCATGGACCCTTAAAGTGCGACATGCGCCTTAACAAGAATGACTTTGATAGTGAATTGGGCCGAATTGAGTCGGAGTAGGATGTGGTTCAGGTGCTGGAACCGCCAGAAAGGTTCTATTAGCAGTTTTCAAATGTGAATTGAATAATTTGCTTTTTATTATTTAACTTCTTCAACCTGCAACAATACCTTCAAGAAAAGATCCATAAACATTACGATCCATAGATGACGAATCCAATGATCTATTTAGCTGTGCATTGGATTGCAGGTTGTCTAATGCCTGGTCCGGATAGTTTAAAGGACTCTAGGTTAATCCGACTGACACGAGGTGTGCATCTGGGTGTCTAACCGAGCTCCTCTCACTTGCCAGAGATTTGACTTTCTATCGAGTGCACTGTGCTCCTTTATTTTAGGTATACAAACGCATGCATGAGTGTGCAATTAAGATTTCCGATTTCAACTATATTGAAGACTTCTTTTTGTATTAGAATCCTAGTATTGCTTTATCTTTTCTCTTTCAATCAATGCCATTATATAATTAGCATGGCACACACACACATATACATACATATATATATATATATATAGTATGGATTTAGAGAATTCATTAAAATAGAGACCTAGAGAGAACCCATTGTTTCCATCAATAAGATCAACTAGAGATATTTGATTTACAAAATTAGATACTTTTAAAAGTTATATTTAACAGATTAGATTAAATGCTTTCTATTTTATCACCTCAATCATTATCTTAAAGATCGGAGAATTATGGTGAGTTCCTTGGGGATATATATAATATTCCTTACTTTTGACATGTTCATTAATTATTTTTGAGTAACATGAGTGTAATTAAAAAAATTCATTAAAAAATAAAAGATAATGGTATTATATTAATGTTTTATAAGACCTAATCACTATACACACACACATATATATATATATATATAATGATATTGACTTTGACCCCTCCCCTCTCTGGTATGTACATCATCATCAAATCAGTGAGACTTGTTTCCCAAGGTATTATAAGTATTAGAATGACTTATTTCATAAGGCATCTTAGCGAGTCATGAGAAATGGTATAAAATGCAAGATCCCAACCCTAGACATGGTGGTATCATTTCGTCTACTGATCGAGGGATATTATGATCCGTTGTGACGTCTTAGAGAGACCCTTTCAGGAAAAATTAAAGGTTGTAACACGTAGCATATATACTTTGCACCATGATATTCAATCATATGGCATAAATGACTTATTCTTACATTATAAATTGGTCCGTTATTTATGTCGATGAACCGCATGAACAGTAACGATGAGATAGTAATGTCTAGAATGGGGGACTGCTTAACAACTCCCACTCTCTCTCTCTCTCTCTCTATATATATATATATAACATTAAGTTTTCTTAACGAACATAATCAATTGCAGTGAGATTAACCCAGAAAAGCGGGGCAAATTCAACGTCAAACAACAATGCAACGCCCTCTCGAGTCGCGAAGTGTATAAGAAAGTGAAACGGCTACAGCATGGTAGTACATTGACAAACAATATGCAAGTTCCACGCGTGGTCCACATGTAACCTAAAGGATGGTTTACTTTCTTCAAAAAACTATTAAAAAAGCAGCATAGTTCACCAGACATGGCTGTGCATGAATGACGTCTGAGCGTAAATATGCAAAAATGTCTACTGGAAGTCGCTTTAACTTCTCTCTAGAAGCCAGGGATGTTGACTTGGATTGCGTTAGTTTATATTCGGTGTGCCAACCCAATTTTCAGTAAACAATAAGAGAAAGACTTTGTAATTATTCAAATAGATAAAACAATTTACTTATAAAAATCTAATAATGTTAATTCATATTGGTACATCAAAAAATTTTAATAAGAAAGTATGAGAAATTAAACAAAGAAACAAAAGAGTATACATAAAGCATTGTTTTATTGATACAAATTACTTAGATATATTCTTCTAATGTCGAATACAACTTGGCACACTAGGATTCAAGTGGAAAATGTTTTGGATCCAGTTTTGCTCTTTCACAAGGGATCGGATCCAGTGAACCTTCCCCAGACAAAGTCTGATCCAATGACATCCCTGACTCGAAGCTAAATGCGTGTAGCTATTTGTCTAGCATCACTTCTCACTTACACGACGAATCTAGTGAAAACCTGATTCCAAACAAAAGCCATGTTGATCTGGATCTAAGAATAGGCTACTACGGTAGCTGTAAATCGCTGCATAGCAGAGACTGAGAGAGCTATGATAAACTCATCTCAAGATGCATGTGTATGTGTCTGCGCTGCTTTTCTCAGTTTACATCGTTGATTCCATCAACCCATGCATTGCCCCATGATTAAAGTGATCCGGCAGCGCAGAACGGCACAGTTATGTCACCTCTTTTCTTTTCTTTTCTACACACACGCAGAGGCACGCAGATGATAAGGTAAATGCTTATCTAACTACGTAAGCGATAAAAATACTACTTAATTTTATGCATCAAAAAACATATCTTTTGGCAGATCTCTTATATAAGCTGTCTACATTTTTTTTTATTTGCTATTTTTTACCCTTTCATGATAGGTCCCAAACCTCCATAAAGAAAGAAGGTTAAGTAAGGTTTTCAGACACCCGGCATAAAACTTTCTCTCCCTTATTTATCATGAATTCTACAAATTATGAGCATTGCGTTAGGATGTTATTGGTTAGCGACATACTGTAAAGCCCAAATACAATGAAAAATAACTAAAAGTATCTAAATCTTTGTCGGTACGTAGTGAATCAATTGTAGAGAGGGTTCACACATCATAGATGAGTGTGGATAAAGAAGTTAGTCCCGCTATATTGTCGCTCGAATACAATGAACAAGTTATAGTGAGAGTTTTCGCATTTTTAGCATCGATGGATGTGGAGTAAAGAAGGTAGTACTAGATAATAAGATTCGTATTGATACTTAGAATATCGGATCATTGACCAACAAGTTAATAGAGGTGATAGATATTATAATTCGAAGATTCACATTCTATGTTTATAAGAGACAAAGTGGATTGGAGAAAAAACAAAAGAGATTGAGAATATATGTTTTAAATTATGTTATTGAGAAAAGAAAAAGGCTCAAAATAGAGTTTTTATTATTATAAATAAAGATTTAAAAGATAATGTAGTAGACATATAATGATATGATGACTGAATTATGGAGTGAAATTAGTATTAGGAGTAGAGGCTTTGAATATAGTTTGTGCTTATGCACTCAAAGTATGATTAAAAGATAGTATAAAGAAGGTTTTTTAGGAGGAGTTAGATGAGGTAATTTAAAGAATTCTATAAAGAGAGATTATTTATTTAGGATGAGACTTAAATGGATATATCGGTAAAGATGGATTAGGATATCAAGATATTCATAAAAACTATGATTTTGGGAATATAAATGAGGAGAGTAGGGAGATTTTAAAATTTGCTACGGCTGCATCGAGCTATTCGGACTAAATGGTGGAACCTCAAAAGTGAGAAAGAAGATATATTTAAACAAAAAGTCCTTCAAGGAGATATTTGGAATTATGTTGGCACACCCTCTGATATGTGGAACAATATGGCTATACATATTAGGAAAGTGGCGAAAGATGTGTTAGGGGTATCTAAGGGAGGTGTACCGGCACAAAAAGAAGCTTGGTGGTGGAGTGAAGTAGTACAAAACAAAATCAAGGCAAAGAGGGCATGTTACAAATTACATTATGCTAAAAAAACTAGTAAAACTTTAGAAGCTTATAAGAAAGCAAAGAAGGAAGCAAAAAAGGCCGTTAGTGAAGCAAAAGCTAAGATTTGGGAGGACTTATATAAAAAACTCAACTCAAAAGAGGGTGAAAGAGACATTTTTAGGATAGCTAGGGCTAGAGATAAGAAAACTAAAGATCTTAATTATGTTAGATGCATAAAAGACGAGGATGAAAAAATTCTAGTGGCAAATGATGATATAAGAAATAGATGGAAAAACTATTTTTATAACCTTTTTAATGAAAATAAAGATTTTAGTATTAGTTTAGGAGATTTAGCCAAGTCAGAAAAGTATATAAACCACAATTTCTACCGATGTATTCAAAAGAATGAAGTCAAAGAGGCTCTTAAACATATGAAGAGTGGTAAATCGGTAGGACCAGATAATATTCCTATAGAAGTTTGGAAAATACTAGGAGAAATAGGAATCACTTGGCTCACAAGACTATTTAATGAAATATGGAAAAACCAAAAGATGCCCGAGGAATGGAGAGCAAGTACACTTATACCCATATATAAAAATAAGGGAGACATTCAAAATTGTGCGAATTATCGAGGTATCAAGTTGATGAGTCATACTATGAAATTATGGGAAAGAATTATTGAACGTAGGTTAAGACAAGTATCAAGTACAACAGAGAACCAATTTGGATTTATGCCTGGTAGATCTACTATTGAAGCGATTCACCTTTTGAGACGTCTTATGGAACATTTTAGAGCAAAAAAGAAAGACCTTCACATGATATTTATTGATCTAGAAAAAGCTTATGATAGGGTACCGAGGGAGGTTCTTTGGAGAACTTTGGAAAAAAGAGGTATCCCATTGACATATATTAACCTTATAAGAGACATGTATGATGGTGCAAAAACATGTGTGAGGACTCATGAAGGAACGACAGACTTCTTTGAAGTTAATATTGGGTTACATCAAGGATCAACTTTAAGTCCATACTTATTTATAATGGTGATGGATGAGTTAACAAAACATATTCAAGATGAAGTACCTTGGTGTATGTTATTTGCATATGACATTGTATTAGTGGAGGAGTCTAAGGAAAAAGTTAATAGAAAATTGGAACTATGGAGAGAAACATTAGAAAACAAAGGCCTCCGACTTAGTAGAACAAAGACAGAATATATGGAATGTAAGTTTGATCATTTGGCTACTTCAGAGGACATAGAAATTAAAATTGGCACACATTGCATTCTCCAAAAGGAAAGTTTTAAATACCTAGGGTCAATTTTTCAAAGTGATGGAAGAATTGATGGAGATGTTACACATAGAATTAATGCTGGTTGGTTAAAATGGAGAGGAGTATCAGGTATTCTTTGTGACAAGAAGATACCATTAAAATTAAAAGGTAAATATTATAGAGCAGCAGTTAGGCCTGCCATGTTTTATGGTTCTGAGTGTTGGGCAGTTAATCATCAACATGTACAAAAGATGTCTGTGACAGAAATGAAGATGTTGAGATGGATGAGTGGTCATACAAGAAAAGACCGTATAGAAAGGAGATCAAAAGAAGAACCTGTAAGAAGGTTAGAAAACCTAAATTTGGAAAGTATTAAAAGAGGTAGAGGACGACCACAAAAGTGTTGGAAAGAAACAATAAAGAATGATCTAGCTTATTGGGAGTTAACTGCTAACATGGCACACGATAGAGATCTGTGGAAACAAAGAATCCATGTAGCCGACCCCGTCTAGTATGGGAAAAGGCTTAGTTGTTGTTGTTGTTGTTGTTGTTTAATTGATCTCTTTATAGCCAATATAATTTTTAAAAAACAAGACGAGCATTTAATTACTTATAAGAGTGATTCTTTACAAACACAAATTGATTATTTTATTTACAGGAAAAAAGATAGATCATGTTGTAAAGATTGCAAGGTAATTGTAAGAAAAAGTTTAACTACTCAACATCGAATTTTAATAACATATTTATAAGTAAAAAAATAGACAAAGAAGAATAGAGTGCATAGATCTATTTGGACTAGATGGTGGAACCTCAAATATGAGAAAAAAGATATATTTAAACCAAAAGTTCTTCAAGGAATTATGTGAAATTATGTAGGTACACCTTTTGATATATGGAGCAATATGCTTATACATATTAGAGAAGTAGCAAAAGATGTATTAGGTGAATATAAGGGAGGCATATCGGCATAAAAAGAACCTTGGTGGTGGAGTGAAGTAGTGTAAGATAAAATCAAGGCAAAGAAAATATATTACAAATTGCATTATATTGAGAAGACTAATCAAATTTAAAAGGCTTAAAAGAAAACAAGGAAAGAGGCGAAAAATTATGTTAGTGAAGTAAAAGTCAAAATTTGGGAGGATTTATACAAAAGCTTAACTCAAAAGAAGGTGAAAGAGATACTTTTAGGATAGCTAAGGCTAGATATAAAAAAAATAAGGATCTTACTTTTGTTAGGTGTATCAAAGACTAGGATAGCTAATGGTGAATGTTGATATCAAAAATAGATGAAAAATTATTTATATAAGCTTTTTAATTAAAATACAGATTGTAGTATTAGCTTAGGATCAGACAATATTTTTATAGAAGTATGAAAAATACTAGGAGGGATGAAGCTCACTTAGCTCACAATATTATTTAATGAAATATGAAAAACCCAAAAGATACTCGAGTAATGGAGAGTGAATATACTTATACCCATATATACGAACAAGAGAGATATTAAGAATTGTGAATTATCAATGTATCAAGTTAATGAGCCATACCATAAAATTATAGGAAATAATTATCATACATAAGTTAAGAAGACAAGTATTGAGTACAACAGATAATCAATTTGGATTCATGCTCGATAGATCTACTATTGAAGTGATTCACCTATTGAGACGTCTTATGGAATATTTTAGAGCAAAAAAGAATAACCTTTACATGATATTTATTAATCTATAAAAAACTTACTATAGAGTGTGAAAAGAGGTATCCCAGTGACATACATAAATCTTATAAGAGACATGTACGATCATGCAAAAACATATATGAGGACTCATGAAGGAATGACAAACTCTTTTAAAGTTAATATTGGGTTACATCAAGGATCAATTTTAAGTCCATATTTATTTATATGGGTTATTGATGAGCTAACAAAACATATTCAAGATGAAGTACCTCGGCATATGTTATTTACAAATGACATTGTGTTAGTGGATGAGTGTAAGGAAAAAGTTAATAGTAAATTGAAACTATAGAGATAAATGTTAGAAAGTAAAGGCTTCTGACTTAGTAGAATAAAGATAGAATATACGAAATATAAGTTTAAACATTTGGGTACTTTAGAGGACATAGAAATTAAGATTGACATGTAATCAAGAAAAGTTTTAAATACCTAGGGTCAATTTTTCAAAAAATTGATGGAGATGTTACACATAAAATTAATACTGGTTGGTTAAAATGAAGAACATCATGTATTCTATGTGATAAGAAGATACAATTAAAGTTGAAAGCTAAATATTATAGAACAATAATTAGACCTATCATGTTTTATGGTTCTAAGTATTGGGTAGTTAATCATGAACATGTACAAAAGATGTCTATAGCAGAAATGAAGATATTGAGATGAATGCATGGTCATAGAAGAAAAGACCCAATACATAATGAGGTTATTAGAAACAAATTTGGATTTGCAACAATAAAAGATAAAATGATGAAAAATCATTTAAGATAGTTTGGACATGTAAAAAGATGACTTAAGGATGCTATTGTAAGAGGATATGAAATATTAAATTGTGAAAATGTTAAAAGAGGAAGGGAACTACCACAAAAGTGTTGAAAAGAACCAATAAAGAATGATCTTAATTTATATTGAGTTAACTGATAACATGACACAAAGAATTCATGTAATGTAGCCGATCCTATCTAATATGGGGAAAGACAGTAGTTTGTTTGGTATTCTTCACTCGCCAGCTTAGGCTTCATCAGCCCTACCTTCAGAGGGCTAAGAGGGTTTGTTCATTATTAAATATACATCACAAACTTTACGGTATCTGTGCCAAAAGCATGAGCACCACCCAACATGAAAAAAAGTAGACGCACGCTGTAGAACTTGCAGGCTCATTACAGTTACACGATATACACCGACGGGTCTTTAACAACTGTCTTCACAACTCGAGCCAATTTGGCAGCCAATAACCACGAATCAGAGCACGTAATGACAAATGGGATGAATATTTTGACCACTTTACTAAAAAAATCGAAGAGAAAAAGGAAAGGAAGAACAACCTGGGCACCTTTTTTCTGATCATGACTCGTCATCTCTGATGCAAAAGGGAGAAAAATTCATGGACAATTGTGTGCCCACGCTACATTTAATGGCGGACAGTACGCATCATAAGGCAAATTTTAGATAAACGATGGGACAGCATGTATACAAGCTTTTAGTATCATGACCATTGATAATTTATGAGCAGTAACAGTTGGTGGGTGCTTATATAATGCTTTTATTCAATGAATCTCTCTCTCACACACGCACACAACAAAAAAGAAAAGACATGGTGGGTACCACGTTTTAACATTGAAACTCCACTAGTAACCATCGTCGCTGTTCATCAAACCAAGACCAGCAAAACTATATAGGGTGGGTGAGTTTCCAACTGCTGAAAGTCATAGAAGGGTTTCAGCACCGTGGAACGATCGTTTTTCCCAATCATACATGCTCATAGTGATTCAAATAAGTTTTGATTTGCTACCGATTTGCAGGCAACTGCGCAAGAAAACCAACCTGTAATAATTACTCGGTCGGAGCTGCAATCAAGTCTCACCAACGCTAGTGCGGTTTCCTCGAGTTACAAGCAAAATAAAAGAAAGGCAGGAGATGCTGATCAAAATTTGGGCTGCTGCAATCTGACTTATGTGGGGTAGGGCCTTCATCACCAGATCAAAATCCCAACAATTTAAGAGGCAGAATACCCGTCAACAGCAACAGATTTTCCACCACATGAACAGACTTATCAACAGATTCTTCTCAAAATAAGTAGGTTCCCCTTGACATTATGCATAAAGTAAATGTTCGGCAGAAGACCCTGATATACACAAGTATACAGACATTTTCTATACTAGGCATTTTCTTTTTCACTTTATATATTGAATCAAAGAATTGTATAAGTACAGGGGAACTTTGGCCAACGAAGGGAAGACCACCACCAACCAGGATGGCCATCAATGGCCCTTCCTGTCCTCAGCACGTCTGGCACTAGTAGGGTTGGACAGAGAACACTCAGTTCTCGCATTTTCATCCATATTTCTGAAAGCAAGGAATCAAAACCTGGTCGGCACCTGCTGCTGCAAATCTGAGAAAAACACAAGCAGAAAATTGATCACATGCCCGTGTCCTCACCACACAACTGCTGCCGCTTTAGCAGTAATCTTTCCCCTTTCTTTACCAGGGGGAGGCGCATACAACAGCCAGCCTTCGAGAGGTCGACAAGATTACATGCCTGACAACTCTAATAGGCAACAACATGATCTCCAAGACTCCAAATCAGTGCCGTGAGGGTAAACCAAAGTTTTGGAACGACCGAAGCCGTCCATCCCAGCCTGCAGTAACAATCACTAAACCCCACGCGTAGGGTGCCATGGCACTGTTAATGCAAGCACTCTTGAGGCACTTGTACTGAGAACTACCAATGTTTGTCCCAACAGTAACTGTGCTTGATAGGGGCAGCTTCTCCTCCGGCCATGTGGCCGAGGACCCATTAAGCAGACCATCGGCAAAGAACCCATGTCCCATTGAGAACTTGTTGGGTGAGGATGATGATGAAGGACTACTTTCACAGGAATCCCAATGGCTCTGAGATCCACTTTTCGAGCTGGCCAACGAGTCACTTGAACTCCTGTACCGGGACTCGAGAGAACCAGATGAAAGAGATACAAAACTTCTACTTTTGGGGCCACACCAGGATGTTGCAACTGAAACATTACTTGAATGGAACCGTTCCCAAGATCGAATGCTCTTGGATGACTTGGAAATAGGAGAATCTTGTGAGTCGTGGTTCCAGTTCCAGATGTAGACATGAGAATCCTCACTTGCAGAAACTATGTGCCTCCCTTGGGAAGTAAATGATGCTGATATGTGACTCGACGCTTTCCTAAATCCTGAGAACGAATTCAAGCATTGAAGTGAATGTGAAAATGTGAGATAGAACAAGCAATAACAATCACAGATTGAAGTAACCTATAAATACCTTTGCATTTGCATACTAGGTTGAATTTGTCGAAGATCCGAACTTGAGAATCAGCAGAAGTCACCATTACCTTTTGTGGACTATCCGGGTGAAACTGTAAATCACAAAAGACAAGGCCAATCCTCAGGCAAAAAGATAAAACAGGTGATCTTCAGGACAAGAACTGGAAAATGAGTGAATCTGTTACCTGGAAGCCAGTAATTCTTTTCCCAGGAGATTTCTTTTTGCTCTGTAAGCAAACCTCCGTTTCCAACTGCAGAGAATGATCTAAACCAGCCAAAAAGATAAGAAATTTAGAAAAATGGCTTTATGAATAGCTTCACACACAAACAGTAAAACTTTAAATTTATGGCAGATAGAGACAACATTTCTTGATTATAATTCTGAATCCAGTTTCTAATATCCATCACCAACCTTCACAACATCATTTTTTACCAGTGATACCAGACGATGAGCATCAAATATTAACGTGTCCATACATGAATACAAGGAATGGACCGCCTACCGGAAAGAGAAGGTACAAATTCATCTAAGCATACAGGGTGATTTTTACACTGTAGGATTCTGCGGGAGCACTAGAAGAGATTCTCGCGAGACGGTAACAGGAACTTGGAGAAAGTCATATAGGATACAAGAATACCACTATTCTGAACAAAGTTTCCATTTCTGCAAATACCACTTTTCAATCAAACAACTCAGAATGATGTAGTTACAAACTTACAACTCAAGATATCCCTTTGCCCATAATCCAAAAAAGTTTAGAAAAAAACTAGACAGATCACAAGAACCACAGTGCTCTGAGAATATCTAATGACGTCATCCATACTACCATTTGAATAAATAAATATAATATGGAGAAAAGATTCCATGTCCATCGAGACCAAACCCAGGAGATGTTGATAGCAACATAAAAGATGATAACGCTTCCTAACATTGTTATATACTAATGCTGAAGACCAAATTAAGAATAGAACATGCTCATTTTTTTAATGTGGTCTAATCAAATCACACAAGTGAGATAGTAACCAAAATGGATGAAAGTATTCTTCTTCTTTGTTCTTTTTATAAGCAAAGAGAGACGATTCATGTAAACTAAGCTTGGAATCCACTATTAGTACCTGATACTCTATAAAAGCGGCAATTTCCCGACATCAAACCAACTAGTGCTGTCTGCACAATTGAATGGATCGGGCAAGTCAAAATGGTGGCCGAAGAATAGTCACCACATAAATTATATGTTTCAGATGACAACATAACAGTAAGCAAGTCGAGAAACATACAGACCTGCCCATCCGGACTATAAGATACTGCAGTTACTATCTCCCGTATCTCCGTCCAATCAACAACGTGACAATCGGGAACAGACCAAATCCGAACTTTCCCATCAATAGAACCACTGACGAAGTAATTTTCATCAATAGGATCAAATTGGACACAAGTCACTGCATCAAAAATATGAAAAATATCAAAAGCTAAAGCTTAACAACTTCCAGCGCCAGACTGGCAGAATAAATATACATAATAGCATGCATTTTCAATACTAAAAGGATTTGAATTCAATACCAAAAATAAGTATCAGGAATTGAGAAAAAGATTAGGTTCAGAACTCACCGTAGTTATTGTGGGGAAACACCTTATGGCATTTGTCCGACCCCAGTTGCCACAAGCGAACAGTTCCATCCATGGATGACGAAAGAACGCACTGAACCTCGATTCGAAAAAACCACATGATTAGACACTATGAAGAGTGGGGAAAAAACATATATTCTTCCTTTTAAGCACGTAAAATTACCAAGGATAGATAAATACCTTGGAATGTGACCAAGAGAGGTCAAGGATGCCACTACCGTGTCCTTTGAATTCATGAACCGGTTGATCTGATAACCGGAAAACCCGGGGCGGGATTATGGCACAAGAAGTGCTCGAACTTTTCCTCAATTTTCCACCTTTCTCATTGTCTACTAAGATGGGAGTCAACTCAGATGAATTACTTAATGTGAAATAAAGGCACGAAGAGTCGGGATAATGCAAATCCAACTCATTAGTTCTTTCCGATTCAATCACCTGCCAAATACGGACCACACCATCTTCTCCAGCACTTGCAAGAAACTCGCCATCTAAACTGAACTTCATGGTGAAAATTAGTCCTTTGTGAGCATGTATCTCTTGTGTTTGGTAAACAGCGGAAAACTCTTTCACATTCTTCTTACTATGGTGCACCTTAACCTTCCGAAAACTCCCACCTTTCGAATTCCCACCTTGAGATTCCTCAGAAACAAACTGTAGATCTCCGGACAAGGACCTAAACTCCCCACTTCTCCTACCAATAGCATCCCTCAAATGCTTCAACCATCCTCTTTTTATCAACGAAGTGTCTTCTGCGTCCCCGCCGCTAACCTTTCCACCTTTCTCGGCGGAATCCCGTCGCAAAAGCGTCAGAACAAGAGGTGAATATCCGAGATACTTGTGAAATTCATCGACCGTCACAAACCGATCGGACGCCAATTCCCTAATTTTCCCCGAATTCCCATCTTGATCCGAGCCATCGATGACGAATTCGCTACCATCATCAAGATTCCTAATCCTGAACATCGAATCCCGATTGACAACAACATCAATTCCCTCATCAATCCCCTCTACCGACGACGAACTCGTGCTCTCTTCGCAAAAGCACGATTCGGAGGGCCGGGTGGAAGAAAATTCCCTTGTGGAACCCGAATCGCCCAACTCTGGCGACCCCCGTACATATGCCGGATCTGAGCCTTCTCCGGCGGAATCCGCCTCTTCATCCCTCCTGTGCAACCCCATTTTCCGGAGAAACCTCTCGCGCCGCTCCTGAACGCTATCCGGCCGCCGAATCCACAGATCCAAATCAGATACGCCGAAATCCGGCTTCCTCAAATCGAAACTCTCATCGCAATCCGACCCTGCATCTGACGTTGACGCGAACTCCTCCCTAGAATCGAAAAACCTTCCTCCCTCTTCCTCCCCCTCCTCCTCTTCCTCCATCATCACCTCGACCATCTCCTTCAGTCAAACCTCACAATCCCATCCAGAAACCCTAACCCTGAACAGCATCAACCACCAAAATCCATCCCAACACCAAACACCCGATTGAGATAACCCCCAAACCCACACGATTCCGAAGAAACGACCAAGTAAAAGGGATCACGAAGAAGAAGAAAGGTGATGAAGGAGGAGGAATGAAAACAAGGGTTTTTATTTTCTGACCGCCGGTTCCCACGGAATCATCGGAACGAAGAATCCGATTAACCCACCAAGGAGGGGCGATCCAGGCCGGACTGTGGGCACCGGGAAACGGATTGATCTTTCTCTCCCCTCGCAGAGATTTTCTTCAGAGAAACGAAGGCGATGGAATTTGTTAATAAAAAGAAAGAAGAGGAGTGGCCCGCGGTCTGATAAAAGACCGTCAAAGCCGAGAGCGGTCGATTTTCCCTCACTTCCTTTTTCCCGGGATTTTACTCTCACCGGTAAATCTCTCTCTCGGTTTCTAACTTTGTAGTAAGACTGAAATTCTTTTTCACGTTTAACACTGAGAAGACTAAAAGGGCATCCAATATCCTTAATTGGTCATTCTAGTCCTTCATCTTAACTTTGCTCCAGATGTGGATCTCAACGGACCGGATTTGGTTTCGCTATCCAACTGAAATTGAAACCAATTCCCAGCCATAGCAATCCAAGGTAGTGTCATATCTGATTTTAGTATATTTATACCAAAATGATTTTTCCTTTTTAAGAAATTAACTGGAAACTGAGTTCGAATTGGATTTCTGTATATCCGGATGTGGAAATACTACCTTTATGACCAGTATCCGATCCATTTGCTTCCTTAGTTCTAGTGGATAAATGGGCTGGTGTAATTCACTAATTTCATATGAGTTTTTTTGTAGATTTTCACATAAATAAAATAAAAGGTTAATTCTCAACGGACCAGGCTAGTGGGCTTGGTTCACAAGTTGTAGGTTACGGGTTCGATACAGAGGGTTACCTGGCTCTAGCCTTCTCCTTATAGAAAAGAAAAGAGGTTTTCCACCTAGATAAAAGAAAAGAAGGGAGGATAATATTCAACACAAATACATTACATGCTAGTGTTTGAGATTGGTAAACTACAAGGTTCGCGAAACCTGAGTATAGAACTCATGACATTACCTTGAAGACTTCTTTTTTATGTTACAATGGAGAGGCCGGATTCGAATGCACTCGGCATGTATCAAACTCATGACCTTCAACTTATGATTCAACCCGTTAGCTAGGCGAGTTATTGCTCATTGTGCAACTTGACTCTTTAGAGAGTTGATACAAAATTTTCTTTTACCTGAAGGTAAATATGGAAATTATATGATTAAGCAGATAAAGTAACAGACCTAAAATGTTAACAGTCTCAAAGGCAGACTTTAAAGGATTCACAAAATAGAAATTCATGAGGTAGAAAAGGAAAGAACCAGGTGAGGAAAGGTAACGAGATCCGGTGAAGGGCAGTTAAGTCATTTGCTTCACTCTTCCTGACTCTTGTTAGGGTAAAATAGTCATTTACGAAAAGGCCAATCAAAGCGTCTGAGAAGGCAAGGACAATTGTACGTGCTCGCAGAAAGCGACGTCTGTACTCTCTCCGCCGGGTTCCACCTCGGGGATCGGTCAAACACCGGTAGTCAACGCCGTAAGTTCGCCGGTCCACTTCCACTGGGTCATGCGTCGTGACTTCCCTTCATCAGCCTTCTATTGGGACCTATTAGCCTGCTTTACTAAACCTAATCCAGTACTTGGTTATGGGTTTGGGTCCATTCCAGAACCAGGTGTCACAAAACATAACCAGTTCCGAATCGGCCCGCTCTCAACCAGAACTAAATCGGATCAAGAACGGCTAGAATTGGAACTGTTGAAACTGGACCCAGAATTGAGGACTATCCGCTTTTGTTCCGATTCCACCTGTTCCTTCTATTTTTTAAAAAAGTTTTTAAGTTTCAAAACTTTTATATTTTTTCAATTCCAAATCAAACCAAAACTATACCATAACTGAAACCAGCCCGGTTCTGATTCAGTTCTGGTTCTTAGTTCCAAATAAACCTAACTAGCTCCATCGAACATATATGGATGTAAAGCAAAGCAAGTCTTTTCTTTTCCGGGTAAATGGGGAGGCCAAAGCCTTGTGCCTGCCCCGGGTATCGAACTCATGACCTGAGTCAGCCCCCTAGCCAGGTGAGTTCTTGCTCTTCATGCAACCAAACCAAGTCTTTTCCAATCCACTGTTGAACATGATTTGGAGCCGGACCCAGGATCTGGTTTCCGCAACCCGAAGTTGTTTGATTCCTTGAGCCTCAAAAATACTTGTTTCCATGTCTTAATCAAATGATTCAAAATCTATTTCACATAAAAACAAATTACAGACTTGTAGGTTCTGAGCTATACAACTGAAAATGTAAAATAGAAAAATTATGATCTACTTAAAGATACAAATTAGTTTTTGCCTAAGTAGGAAGCTAAATTTTATACTTGTTGATTTAATATTTAATTAGTTGCTTAAACTTTTGTACCGGAGGAAGTGTCGTGTCAAATCAATTTATTGTGGAAAGATCCTATATCATCTCCACTGTACTTTGTTACCATTAGCCACCATTCCCTGTTGATAATGAAGTGCTAATGGAATCCGGAGTCCCAGCCTACAGTAATGATGGCCGTCGATCTTAAAATGTCGACAATGACATCCTAGAACACATTATATATATATATATATATATATATATATATATATATATATATATATATATATATATATATATATATAGAGAGAGAGAGAGAGAGAGAGAGAGAGAGAGATAAGTCATACCTTACCATTCAACTAACAAGAGATCAATGATTGAATTTTGAATACTAAAATTTAGTTTTAAATTTTAAAATCAAATATACTCAATCAAAAAACAAAAACCATTTATTTCTTTTAGTGAAATGGTTAAATGCGGTCTACATCAACCTGAATCTAAATCATGCATGCTTCTTATTGAACATTTATAAACAATCTCCATCAAACTTCCCCCCCTTTCTTTCTATATATGTATAAAGAGAGAGATGTTGATGTGCACAATTTTTTGTGCTCAAATCTACTAAAGATTTTAACATTCAATAATTGAGATCTTTAAGAAAAAATTGTAAAAAGTATAATAGTATTTTTTATTTTTTAGTTCAAAGCTCAACCATTGATGTCAATTTGAATAATAAAAATGTTTAAGAATACTTAAGCAAAAATAAAAGTACTTGTTTACCAAGTTCACACACACACATATATATGTGTGTGTATGCATCCTTGAAAGACAGAAGCCGACATGAAACTCAGTGAGATCACCAATGACCGGTATAAAAGCTCGCGGAGCTTAGGCTCAGTTGAGATCATTGGCTTTTTACCTTTATTGTAGAAAGAGGTAAACGATTTGACCTTCTATTTCCTTTAGTTAAAAAGTGCAGTAGTTGATTGCATCTGTCCACTGGAATCGCCAAAAGACTCATGAAAGGAACGCTAAAAAAATAATGGGTCCACTAGAGAGTTCTACACCATCGAGGGTGTAACCTCTCTCTCTCTCTCTCACACACACACACACACACAACAAAGCAGTGAGAATTAGTAATTATAGATTCAAAACCGAAACCAAGTAAGAGAAGTAAAACATCAAATTCCGGCCACCGTGATTGCTGGGGAACTTTCCGGCCAAGTTGTTCCCTGTGAAGACTTCTCTTTTGTTGTTTATTCGGTTTGTTAATTCAATCAATCTCCTGGTTGGAAAGTGAGGAACGTATCCATCCTCCTTTTCCTTGATTACCTTTACAATGCAACGACAAAATGTGATCCATGCCTCTTTTTTTTAAGTGGTATTCTTCCAAACACATGCAAGCCTTGCAGGTTTTGAGGCCAAGGTTTAAAATCTGTCTGCTTTTTCTGGTTTTATGTCATTGAGCTCGAGCCCATAATCTGACCTAGCCTAGAAATAGCTTTTGAATTATTATTTTGAGATGAACCAAGGTGTGCTAATCGGTTTATCGGTACTAATAATTTGTTTTATTAAAGGGTAACCCTGGAAGAGGTTTAGTCTAATTTGTCCACTCGACAGTGGACTCAAAACTTCCTCCTCCAACTCATGACCCATTTATGTGTACTCATGCACGGAACTCAATTAAAGTTTTAATTAAAAATTAAACAAGTCAAATCACCAACTATTTGTATCATAGATCTGCTTATATTTCGAATGAGGTTCATTTGTATTTCTCTATATACAATTATGATATACTCAAAGAATTTTTCACATCATCATGCCTCACCTGGCTCTAAAATGAGTCTACCATTGATGTCAATGACATGACATTTTAGAATGAATATATGAATAATAATATTAGGTGTTATAATATGATTACTACCTTCTTGTGTAACTTGTATATTTTATACTAGTAGGAATCTTGCATAATCCGGTCTCAATAATAAGAAAAGGTGATACAATATGATTTCTCGAACAATCAACCATTATTTGCTTTATCAGGTAAGAAACAAGCCCTCTTTAGATGGTGAATTCTATGCAATTCTTGGTTTGGCATAAGGAAAGAACGGTGCATTTCATAAGGAGAGGGGGGGAACGTAAAGTTGGATTTTGAATTCTAACCCTATATTGATTTCTTTGGAAAATCCAGAAAATGCAGTTGTGTTCTTATTGGAGAAAATGTGGAGGCATGCATTTAACTCATGTAGCAAGTTGAAATTTAATACTGGAAGCTGCTGAGCTTGGCAAACTAGGCCCACCTACGGCAAAACTGAGCTTGTTTCTTGCTAAGTTTGGAGCCATATATGTACAAATGAGCATGGGTATAACTCACGTCCAGCTCATACCCACATGATGAGTTAAACCTTGCCCTAGACCTGGCTAAGCTTGCTAGACATCTAGGTCTAGGCTAGCTAACCTGGTTTAATTAAGAGATAAAAAGGTTTAACACACCCACCTCCAACCTGCTCCCAGCCAAAAGAAAAGGGTTGGCGATTTCGTGTCTCGGCGCACTTATGTATGTGCCATTTATTGGTTGTGTTAGAAACAGGTCAACCTGAACACGAACTGATTTTGGTGACGTTACTTTGGTTGGACACTAACACGAACGGGCTTTGCTGGTTGTGCCTATGGGTGTTATACTACCAGTTATTTCGTGTTCTGGGTTTGTTGTGGCATTTTTCGTAATGATGTCCAAATTTTCCACCCAAAGATGAGCCAATTTTCGTGTTACTTTGGGTGGATGGAGATGATGGGTTTCGGTCCCTGTCTTATCATTACCGGCCCTACTTAACCAAGCTTGGAGATGCTAATATGTCAATGAGTTGGGTTTTAGTCTTGATATCCGAATCCAAGTTCGATTTAATAAGGTTTTTTAATTAGCACAGTATTACTTAACATTCATCTTAATGAAAGCCCGCACAGTTGATGATTGAACGATTAGCATTTGATTTTCTCTCTTTTTGGATAGCATCACCTTTTGTTCATCTTACTTCACCTCTTAATCAAATCCAAATCCAGTTATGTGAGATCCAATTAACATTAATTAAGAGAAAAGTAATAGATGCATGCCGAATGCGACCGAGTTCGGGCCATAAAAAAAAAATTAAACAGACCTTGCACGTCCAAGTTGTGCAGCCAGTGTGGCCTACCAACCATGAAGGACAACCCCCTCCCTATTATGAACCACAACTAGTTGATGTCTTGATATTGATAGTCAACATGGAAGAAGTTCAAGCTCAATTTAATTTGCTTTTGATTAATGGGTGTCACAAAAAATCTAGAAATTAATAGGACATAACTCTCTCTCTTTATATATATATATATATATATATATATATATATATATATATATATATATATATATATATATATATATATATATATATATATATTTATATGTATATATATTTATATATTTTCTCTCTCTCTCTCTCTCTCTCTCTCTCTCTCTCTCTCTCTCTTATTTGCATTAATAAGCTTTGAAGTGCTGTTTTATTCATTTGACATGTATATACAAAGGTAGGAAAAGTAAGAGTCAAGGTCATACTACAAGGTCAGGGAGACTAGTAGCCATTTGAGACCGATATGAAACCCGAAATGAACACGAGCTGGACCATCTTATTCTTTGATTCCATCCAAAGTGCCATCTCAATCGGGTTGGGTTGTGTTCTGGTTTAACTGCATGAACACAAAAGACCTAAAACACGAGATAGCAGCAGTGTTGTCAGGATCTGAAGTCAAGTTAGTGTCCAACTGATGAAAAATAGGGTCGTGTTCATTTTGGCATGTTCGTGACACAAACACCAAAAGGGAAAATACAAACACAACTGGAAACAAGAAGACATCACCCTCATAAAATCATATGTTTCTAGTTATGTATAAAAAACTATTTATAACCAAATTTTATATAGCAATAAATATGTGATAATAGGTAGGTTTTCCTCATATGAGTATCACATCTGTATGATTTATTGGCCTTTTGCCAAAAAAGCCACTGCGTGATAACCTCTCAATAGAATGGTGCACTCTGAGTGTGTATGTGTGTGCATGCATGCGTGTTTGTGTGTTTTGTGTATGTGTGTGTGTGCGTGAGAGAGAGAGAGAGAGAGAGAGAGAGAGTTGTTCAACCCAATTGAAATTTACAATGTGTGCAAGTTGGTTTCTCCAACTAAATCTTTTCGCCAGGAAGCGTGATTTTGCAAGTAGTATTGACTTTAGTACAACGGTTTTAATTAACCTGAACCACAAAACCCATGCCGATCTAGGGGGGTGGTTTTGTGTTTTGGGTCGTCATTCATGTCGTGTCAAAAACAGGCATCACCAACCCGACCCATTTTTAGCATGTCACTTCTAGGATGATTATCAACAGGGACTTCTTCCCGGGTCCTGTTCATGTTGAGTACTTAATTGCCAGCAATTTCGTGTGATTTGTGTTCATGCCATTTTCTGTTTGTGTCAAGAACAGTTCAACTCAAATGCGACCCTGTTTCCTTCGTGCCATTAGGTTGGCGTGAACTTAGATTTTCAGATCATGCTCATGTCAGGTTTTGTGTTGTGTCTGATATTTTACAACTAAGATGCTTGTTCATCAGGCTTCCAAGTTGATAAAGTCGGCAAAAAAAAACCTAAAATAAGAAAAAAAAAGAAAAGACAAAATGTTTGCTTCTAAATCACATCTCTTCACCGTGTGCATCGTTGTTGCACGCATGCAAACCGTTAGGTACCGGTAGGAGCTCATTGACACCCACTCGCTTGTGACGTTCCAATGGTAGTGGTGTGCATCTTGACAGTTTCAGCCTCTCATTGTAATAAATATGTAGAGATACTAGACTGCCTCTCTTACTAAATCATTATTACCATTTGTACGATCAATTAAACGGTGATAAACTAAGTATCAATTTGCAACTCCATTTAATACACTTAAATAACCTCAAATCTCATATTGATGTTGATGAGTAAGTCAATCTGCATAGAGTTTATATATATATATATAGTTTATCTTTAAACTAAACGTGAGGAAGTCAAATATGCGAAGCACAGAGTCCAATTATTTGTCGAACAAATCCTGCTCTTGGTAGTGATCTTTGAATGGGCTACTATTATAGTTAAGCATCTCAAAGAAGCTCACAATCTTGTGTTTTCAAGTCCTTGTTCACCGAACTTCGGTGGTTGCTTTAGACTTGACCTAACTTTATGTTCAAACAATTAAACCAAACCCTACAAATCTCTCTGATTCTCATCGGTTTCCTCATGCAATCACTGAAAATCCTCCTGGGGCCATAAATACATAAATAAATCTGAAAATAAATGGAGTTAAACAAACAAACAAACAAGTTATATAGGTGCTTAATTAGATATGCACTGTCTGCCCCCACAAAGTACTGTTGAGTACGACCATTTTGTTATCGATATTCAATGCCTCTGGGCCATCAATTCAAGGATTATGTATCTATCAAGATGATTTTCTTGATTTTGTTTATATATATTATATATAGAAAGTAGTATATGCTCTGCTTAAAAAAACTCCAATATCTCAAACTATTCGATCAACTAAATCTAACGTTAAGATTGTAAAATATCAAAAGTACCTTGTACAATAAATGTATCTATACCTATCAACATATTAGATGATTTTTTGGATTTTGTTTATATTATATATAGTAGTATATGATTAAAAAAACTGTATGATTTCAATGTAGTTGCTTGGACGGTTGAGATCTTTAATTACATATATTGCATTCGGTACTTTTGACCTTTTGATTTAAGGATTTCAACTTGATTATCAAATGATTGAGAGCCTCTTAAGTATATATATATATACATATATATACATATATATATACATATATATACATATATATACATATATATACATATATATATGACTCATTGCATCACCACAATTTATGGTCCCAACTATCATTTGTACTTCATATTCTATTCAACTTAATTTTCAAATTTTTCTTCTTGTAGATGTGCGTCAGGGCATTGAATTCATGGAAAATATATTTTAACACAAAATCAAGATTTTGTGACTTTTGATGTTTAAAGTGTTCTAGTTTAGCAATTTTAGAATCACTATTTAATATTTAGACTCCATACCCATATATAGATGCAATACACACATATATACAAATATGTATAGAGAGAAATTGGGAGATGTTAGACACCTTTTACTACTAGATTCTAATAGACGATCTACACTGTTCATGCAATTGCAGAGACGACATAGATCGACTTGCCCATCAACATCAATATGAAGTTTGATGTTATTTAATATACATGAGTACATTAAATGCAACTCGAGATAGATGCTTTGATGACTATCGTCCGATTGATCATACAAACGGTGATAATGATAAAGTAATGACTAGCATGAGAATGTCTAGTAGCTCCCACACTCTCTCTATATACATCTATATATATACATATACATATACTAGAGAGAGTGAGAGATGCTAAACACTTTTTTGACTATTGTCACCGTTTGTATGATCAATTGGATGATAGTAATGAAGTTAACCATCCCACATCATAATAAAATGTCATTGATCTTTGGTTGATATTGACATGAAGATTGATACATGTTGTTCATAATTTCGCACGGACAATGCAAATCATCTAGTAAAGTCTATTTTGTGAGGTTGTCTAGGAACTTAGTCTTTCTATGTATAATGCATAGAGGGCATCAAGTGCATAATGTATCTTGACATATAGTCTTACACTAACATTCTGACTATTCGGTCTTTGAGATCGGTGATGGAGATTTGAATTACTTTGCATTTAATGCATCTATATACATTAAGGGCAAGTAAGAATGTAGAACGGTATATTTGATTAAAATCTTCTCTATCTATCTTAAACATCAAAAGATAAAGATATTGGTGCATAGGATTATGCAACTAAGACTCGTTCTCTATAGAAAAACTGGGAGTTGCTAGAGACTTTCTCATACCAAACTCAAGTAGATGATCTGCACCGTCCGTGTAATCACATGAATAACATAGATTGAATTGCTTATCAATATCAATATGAGAATGAATACCATTGCACATGAATACGTTAAATGGGATGCAGGATGGGTGCCTTGATTACCGTAATCTTATTGATCGTACAAAAATAGGTGATCATCAAACAATGTCTATAAAAAGAGGATGTCTTAGCATATCTCTCTCTCTCCCCCTATATATATATATATATTATGGGGCAAGGATCCCACTTGCGTCTATAAAAAGAGGATGTCTTAGCAGCTCTCTCTCTTCCCGTATATATGTATTATGGGGGCAAGGATCCTACTGGCGGTTCTAGAATTTTTTAATATGCTTTATGCTGGATTGACATGCATGGATGCTGTGCATTACTTATTTCGCAAGAAAGCTTTTGCTAAATAATGGAATCTTTCGTTGAAGTTTTAGTGTGCATCAGCAAGGGAATGGAATATTGCCTATAAAAACGCACTATCGTGCAGATCAAACTGTTCATTGCATGCAGAAAAGCAATAACTCACTTGGGTAGGTGCGACTCACAGGTTGAAGTCCATGAGTTCGATACCGGGGTGTGCATCCGGCTTGATTGTACCCAGAAAAAAGAGTTCATTGACACAAAGAGCCATGACTCTTCTTGTCGAGGGGATTGACTCAAAAGGACATGCAAATTTACAGTTTGATAACTGGTTTCTCCATGCCTTGGTAGGTTTCTGCATGCTCTAGTTTGGTTATATATATATATATATATATGAAAACTGGATCTGTTTATTTCACTCATGTTCACTCATTACATATTTTTTTTAAATTTAAGAATTTTCAAAAGAAAATGATAATGTCATTGTACTCAAAAGTAATGGCAAGAGATAAGGAAAGGGATCCAATTACTCTCTCTCTATATATAAAGAGAATATATATATAGAGAGAGAAATCTTTTTTCTATTATCGTAGCACGAGTGAATTCACGTGGTTGATGAGCGTGTGCTAACACATGGCTTATTTGCTTGTCAAGAAAGGAGGAGTGCTAGATAATTTTCTTATTTGGTTTTACTAAATCCAAGGGAAACAGACGGTGTCGGGATAAAAATAAATCTAGATAAGTGTGATAAATTGCTGGTTTGTCTTGTTTTAAGGAACCAAATCCGCAGGAACGATTTTAGCCGGATAAATAGAAACCCGATATCCAAGATTTTCTGAACCGAGCTTCATGCACTGCATGGTGGGCTGGGGAACGTCGCTTTGCTTAACGACACCCGCAGGAGAAACCCACTTGCTCTCTGACATTTGTTAGTTAAATTAATATTTCACTGATCTTATAATGCGTGAGTGACAACATCACATTATCATGCTTTCTTTCAATGTCCTTTAGCATGAGGTAGACCTTACACTATGGGTCATATTTAATCATTCGAGCGTTTCTCTCTCTCTCTCTCTCGCCCTTTCTCTCTATATATAAGCTAGTATATACTAACACATTTAAGTGCTAACAAGTTTAAACAAATATCAATAATCCATCTTTAATGATAAATTATTAAAATTTGAGTTCAAAAAATAAAAAGTGTTTACATGAATAAAATATACCTGCACATGTATTTTTGTTTTTAAATTTAAATTTCAACCATTTATCATAAAAATAATTAAAATTTATTTGAATTTACTATACCCAAGTGCACTAGTATATACCAGTTTCTGTCTCCCACTCTCTATATATAGGAAAACTAGATATATTGGATTGTGTCCACACTAACACCTACTCATCCATTGATTTTGGGTGACATGAGTACAATTTCAAAATTTTTAAGGGAATTTGAAAAAGTAGGAAAAGTATTTTATTATACTTATACAACTCAAAAACAATATAACTCAAAACAATGTGTGAATATGAGTAAACAAGTGTCTTCTCTCCCTCTCTCCCTTTCTCTCTCTCTCTCTCTATATATATATATATAGAGAGAGAGAGAGCATGTACCTTCATAATAACCACTGAGAATGTACATGTATCTGCATGTGCTCATGTGTCGTCGCCTTGCATTTATTCAATTGAGAAAGGTTCTCTCTCTAGCTTTTATTTCTTATGTTTGTTGGTGGTGGAAATTGGAAGAGATTTCTTTTGGCTGTGTTTGATGAGGACATGGGTTTTATAATTGAGTGGTTATGCATTATTTTACACTGAAATGTGAAGTCTGATGTTTGGATATGGGTACGAACATTAATACACTATTACAGCACTGTATTTTCTTTCAGCATATTTTGGTGATTTCGTGACCGACATTTACATGTGTTTGATGGGTACAATAAATAGTGATACTATGAGACTTCCTTGTCCCTCTTGAAGCCACCAAGTAAGTGATTAGCTGAGTTGAGCTCGAGTATAGGCAAGTTCAACTCGGCTCGTTTATGAAGTACTTAGCCCGAATCCCGGGCTTAACCTTCCACGTTTAGGCTCGAACCATGTTTGAGAAACTCATGTGTATGTATGTGTGCATGTGCGTGTGTGTGTTTTCCTTCTGTTGTGTGTGTGGAATCGAGACTCATTGCTCAAAGATTGGATCAAGTAGCTCAGTTCTATATGTTCTAGTTATACTGGCTAGGGTGAATATTGAAAACAAAGAACAGGGAACTGATGATACATGGGCATTTTTTTCCATTGCACAAACTTCTTAGCGTTACTGAGGATTTAAGAGCGTTGATCTTCTCTTAGTCCTGGAATTCATAAAGCAAATATTTCATTAGTTAAGTCCTTAATTAATTTAAAGTGGAAGCAACAAGAGCACATGGAACAGCACTGGATTAACCTTTATGTACAATGATTTCATAATATTTATACAATGTGAAGAAAGATATATTTCATAAATTAATAAGCTTATAACAATATAGCGCTGTCAAATGTGATTAATAATTGATGCACCAACCGAATAATAGATTACCATCTTTTAAATTCTCCACTTCCAGCCTTTAATGCACTATATATGATATAAAGCAGAAAAAATATTAGCTCCATTGAACTCAGAACGTCTTATGACGACACCGAGAAGTCCCAGGAAGCAAGCGTATGATTTACCCTAGTTGTTATTTCTCTCTCTCTCTCTCTATATATATATATATATGAGAAAATCACATCATGGCCACTACTTATGTGTACTCATATTCACTTATTGCTTTTTGATGATATTAATATAAATTTTTTGAGATTTTTAAAAAAATATATAAAATAAAGTTATATATTTTGAAAAGTAACAATCGAGTATGAGTGAGCAATGTGAATGATAGAGAGGATTCAATCACTATATATATAAAAACACTTATGGCAGTACAACTTATTGTGACCGCCCTTGATTTAGATAAACGATAAACCATTGACCGTTGGATCTCTTTTAACATCATGTAGCTTCTTCTTGTGTTTAATACAAAGCTTTATCCCACCTGGCTGTGGACTCTTAGTAGTAATTGTGAACTATAATATGTCATTAGCATCTAACTATGAGAAAGCAAGATTATGTTTTTCCGTCCTTCCAACAGTGTTGAGGCCAATTTCACGGCCTCTTCCAAAATGTTCACCATTGAATTTATTAGACCTTGTCACTGAGCCCTCTCAACTACGGAACGGAATGTTTGATCACCTTAAGTTCATCACCCTCATTTTATCTTCTTCTAGTGCTACATTGACCTTTCCTCTAAACTTTTCAACATGAAAAGAATGGTTTGCGTGTGTGTGGAGAGAGAAAGCTTTTACTGCCACCTTTTAATTTAGTTTAGTGAAGGAAAGTGACTTCCACCGGCCTTTTATGAATTTAGATTCGTAAGTGGAGTTTGCTAGCAAGAAAGAGAAACGTATTGAAGTAGAAACATGCTGAAGTTTCAATGGGGGACTGGTTGTGATTCCACGAAAGAAACCCCTTGGCATTAGGTTGACACACTTTTATATAATATCACCAAGTAGGAGAAACCTACATTAATCATGGAAAGGGAAAGCGTGCCAGCTCACATGGTTCTGGTAACTTATTAATCTTAAGGATGACATATATTTACCAAAGTTTACACACACACACACACACACATATATATATATATATATATATATATATATATATATATATATGTGTGTGTGTGTGTGTGTGTGTGTGTGTGTTGTTCATTTAGTATAAATGCACTGTTGCTTTCTATGGCAACCAGAGGGCCCATGGGAGTCGAACGATCAAGACCGCAGAACATGATAGAGCAATTTAAGCTTCCAGCCTCTCTCTCTCTCTCTCTCTGAAGCATAGGAAAGAAAGAAGGTTCTTGTGTTTTAAAAGTATATCTCACGGGGAGGAAAATCAATTGGTTGGTCTTAGATACTTCATTTGTGACAATGTAGGCCAAACTCATTAATAACATCTGCCTTCCTGGGAAAGTTTGTGAAATTCGTCTCTTTCATGCATCTCAATGGTCAACTTTGACTATAGATCTTGATATGGCCAATATTACCTCTCTGATACGATTAAGGGGCATTTCCCACAACTTCCTGGAAAGTTAAAATAGGAAAAACTGGGAAAATTGGAAAAATCATAAAAAATCGCCGCAATTATTGAGAACCAGAGAATATGAAGCAGTTCCATGATAAGATCCATCTCCACCATTGAAGAGGCAAGCGAACTTCATGGATCGCCGGTTGCCACCATCAATGTTGGCAAGCAAACTCTAGTGACCCACTTTGCCATCTTGTTCATTCCATGGCACGAAGGAAATACAAATGAAGAGCGGTGTTTTTAGACATATATACATACATATGTGAGGCTTATGGAATACGTGCACAAAGAAATACGCTAAATCATCGTCAATGATCTCAATCTAAATAGGTAAATGGTTGAGATAAAAAAAATAAAAAGACAAAACATAAACTTGTGAATCAAGTACAACTTAAAAAAGTATAAATATACTTATTCATTTTTTACTTTTTTATCTTAACTATTAATATATTTGATTAAATTGTCAGAGATCATTGAGGATTATTTAATATATTCTCTTTTACTTGTGCACATCATATATTTATATGCATAGTGATAAATACTCAAACCTCATTCTTGCTAAAATCTATTTTTTCATCTCAACTGTTCCATCATTGAAATGAAGGGTTAAGGTGATAAAGCAAACAAATATTTAATAGACATAATTAAATCTCTAATATTAATCATGCCAATCAATGATGAAAATGCTTGTTTATAACTGATATCTAGGGTTTGGGTTTGTTTAACAATCAAAGTTTGGTGCAGGATGGCATAAAAAAATATGTCAAATGACAAATTCTTTCTACGATATATAGATAAATGTAAAAGATAAAATAACCTTAAATAGGAAGATTATTTGGTAACTGCAGTTCTTATAATTGTAAAGCTAGCAAGTGTGGAACCTAACACAGGAAGCAAAGTGCCCACATGTGTGTGTTGATCGTCTGGTCTAGCTAGCTCGTGAGCAATAATTTTCCTAGCGACCAATGATCACATAATAATTTGAATTCAAGACTTTGATTTCTGTACTCTCAAAAAAAGAAAGACTTTGATAGCTGTCCTGAACCTTGAATCATGGCATGCTAGATCATTGCAATGACGAATTTTTATCTCCTTTTGACATCTAATCAGTCGAAATAAATGGGGCAGTTAAGGTGTGAGTGATTTGTATTGAGTGCTTTGTATTATGCGAACACAAAGGGAGTCCAAAGTAGTTTCCCTTCCAAACAATAACCGGCGGTGGATCAACATTGAACCAAAGTGGGGCACCCTCCTCACTCAAAATTTTAATGAAAAACATACGAGCCGGCAGTCGAATCAAGGTATATCCTACATAGTTCGCCCCACCCTAAATATTTGTCACTCTTCAATAGGAAAAACCAGAAGCAGATCTACATTGAGTCGAGGTGAGGCGTTCCCCCACCAAAAATTCTAAAATTCAAAAGAAAAACAATAGCTTATATATGATATTGTAAGCTTCAAACATACTTCGCCCCACAATAAACTGCTCCATAATCTATTCGCGCCACCCTCTAAGAATTTCTAGATCGTCCACAGAGAGCAACATAGAGAAAAGAGCAATAACAAGGCTTGGAAGTGCCAAATTATTATCTTCTTAGTTATCCATATTATTGTGAAATCATGAAGGAAGACGGATCAGCTAGTCCATGCCGGATTATATGATACGATCCCCTTGTTTTTGCTGCAATGAGGAGGAAGCCAGATGCATGTTTTAGGTATCGAACTCATGACCTTCAATAGTAATATCAACGCCCTAGCCAGGTGAACTATTGCTCTTTGTGCATATGATACTATCTTCATAAAAGTTTGGCTCAGCTTGTTGGTTGGGTAGTGCTACGAGTAAATTAAAGATGATGAGTGATTGAGTGAACCCGATTTACTGCGGGTTATCAACCTGTTTGCATCTCCCAAAAAACAAGTCGAACCCGAATAATTGCAATCCAGTTCAGTTTAGCTAAAAGCGAAAAAACACATTATTTTCTTTATGTCCAAGAAAATGCAAGAACTTCAGTTTCAACGCCACCCAGAATGCATTATACTCGAGTGCAAAATTGCTTGGCCTAACCCAATAGTGTCAAGCGGAACAGATGGACTCTCATATATATATATATATATATATATATATATATATATATATATATATATATATATATATATATATATATATATATATATATATATATATAGTAGAGAGAGAGAGAGTTTATTCAATTTAACTAAATATGTAGATATTAGCGCTTGCTATATTAACCTTTTCAGGAATTTATGAATATAAAGATATTAGCGCCTAATACGAGTGAAGACTTAGTTTTGGTTTCGGTTAATCAGTATTTACAGCACCATTATATACCTGCGAAAACCTCCGAAGCCGGCCGGCCCTTCAGCCGGAGAAGAAGCTGGCTACTACTTAACATTCTTTTAATTTTTAAAGAAGATTGGTAAACCGTTGAAATCAAGCTGCACCGTCCAAAGAAACAAGCCGGTTGAAAAGGACTCCTAAGACATCGTTCTCATCATCCACCGCCCCAGATTTTCCTATGAAAACAACAGCAAATAAAAAAGAGATAGAAAGAGATCATTCAACTTTTATAGAATTATGTGCCATGTCAAAAACCCAAACCTGGCGTTTGGTGCCTTTCTGTTCTTATCCATGTCGAGTCATTAGTCAGTTCGAGCTCATCTCCTCCATTAATATATGTGTATACTTTTCCAAATTACAATAACTTCTTTGTTTTACAACTTAAATTAAACAATAAAATGAGGGAGACATGCTTAAAAATGATTTGGACTTTCGAAAGGCAGCCAAATGAACTTCAATGCGGTTAGTGTAAATAATTAAATGGTCAATACTTAAAAGAGATAGACTAAAGCCTTAGAACAACTAAACATGATCTTTGCACTTTTAGTTAAACACAAATGTTACAGAAGATAGAACACAAAGATGACTAACATTACAATTAATTCCTCTACCAGCTCTTGGTTGGTTCAAGTGGTTTGGCACTTGCTTCCCTTAAGCAAGGTTTGAGTTTGAGTCTTGTGAATGGAGAACACCAGCGCTCGGAGAGGTTTATGGTGCGCTGACCCGGCTCAAACCGAATTAGTTTTGGGTCTTTGCGAGCTTCCGGATATCCGTGGTTTAGACCTAAAAGGAAAAGAAATTACTGATCTCAACATTTAGCCGATCGACTCACATAGTATTTGTTAAACCTTGGTTTTGGTTGGTCTTTGTTTTACAGCTTATGCACTTATGTTATGGTTTATGGCCTTTATGTCAAGCAACTGATATTTAATATCTCATTTTCTCTATCGAAACATAAATCTCAAAAGTTTAGATTAGAGAAACTAAGATGTGCAGCTCCAGACAGAGCTCGAACCGATGTATTAGGCCAATGATTTCCATTCAAAAGAAAATAAAAGAAAAATTAGATGCACCAAGAAATGAATTGGAGCCTGCCCTTCTCAAAAGATCATGGTCCATAGAATTGACATGTACATTTGAATCATGAACATCTACACTATGTTGTGATGCACACCATGTGCTAAGAAGCCCATCTTGTGCCTCTGTCACATGCAACTCCAAACTTCTAATGTTTCAATCAGACATAAATATTCCAGCAAACTGTTCTGAAAATAATAGCTATCTGACCATCATCAAATGTAAACCAGGGTGTTGGGGCTTAATTAGAAGGAAATTACGAGACGTTTAAGAAAAACATTTGGAGGCCCACTCCAAAATATTGGAACAGAACTAAGCAATGATGGTAGCAAAAAGAGATCAAATCTCTTTGAAAACATCTCAGGCAATTGTTGTGATAAAAAGAACACAAACATGCATGCACACACATAGGGCATGCATGTGGACATGCACACACATACATATATGTGTGTGTAATGTTGGAGTTGAAGGCTTTTGGAACTTTGCGTTGGTAAGGTATTGGCCTTAACCTTGGTCCTTTTATCAGGGACTCTATTAATACAAGCCTTTAAAAAAGCTTTACCCCAATAGCCACAGAAAGATGACAATAACACAACATTCCATTCACTATTCTACTAATACTTTATACGTCATTTCATTTTGTTGTCACTTGAATAATATCCATGAAATGAAAACAATTTAGTTATAGTATTCACCTCCCTCATTTGTTCTCAAGAATTTAAATAAAGTTTCATGCTACACTTCTACTTATGATTTGAAAATCTTACATTTTTCTAATATCTCATCTTTAGAATCCATGAAGTACATACGATAAAATCTAGTGCAATCATCTATAGATTGTGATGAAATATTTTTTGCCACCAATAGTAGGCCAACCATGAAGATCATATGCATGTTAAATCTAACCATGCAAAACATCTTTCTACTTTAGAAAATAAGTTCAGTTATCTTGGTAAGTCCATTGTTCATTTTAGGAATAATTTAGATTTTACCGTGTCATCTAATTTCCTAAAATTAACATATCCCAAAACAATAATGCTAATATCACAAGACTTAACAATATAAATAGGAACATTGCTATTATTCATTATAATATTTAACCTAAACATGTTATTACAAAGATCCCCTTTCTCAACTAACATGTCTCGCTTTTACAAACTAAACTTATCTCCTTAAAATACATACTTAAATCCATATTTGTTTAGTAAAGATACATACACTATGTTCTTTCTTACATCTGATACATATGTAGTAAGAATTTTTTGGGACATAAACTTGAGTATTGTATATCCTTTGTCATTTATTTGAACAGTTGAAGCATTGCCTATATACAATACAGATCCATCTTCTTTATCCATAGACTTGAAAAGACATTTATTTTTGCATACATGGTAAGTTTCTATAGAATCAACCTTTCATAAACCATTATCTTCAACTAAGTTCACCTAGGATATAACTCTCACAAGATTATTTCAAGAATCGGAACCCTTTCCTTTAACAAACTTTCTATAATTTTGTACTCACTCTTGCACTGCCTAGTTTTTTCATAATGGTAGTACTTCCATTTCTTTTTCACATGTTTAACTACCTTCCTATTGTTCCTTTAACATTTAGTAGAATGTCGATTTATTCTCTTTGAGGATGCCATGGACATTATTTCCTCTATAATATACACTTTTTCTTGAGTAGTTAAATTTTTGGGATCATCTTGCTTGTTGTAATCTTCCTCAAGTGTAAGATGATTTACTAGTTACTCAAGAAATATATCTTCTTTCTTGTGTTTAAGAGAATTTTTGAAATCTTTTTGATAAGGAGGAAGTTTGTTTGGGATGGAGCATATGACAATTGGTGTCATCCATGTTTATATATATTGCTTAAAACTATTTTAAATCCACTTTAGTTCATGAAATTGTTCCATAGTAGATCTGTCATCTATCATCTTATAACCATAAAAAAGCTTCACAAAAGTACCTTGTGGTTTGACCATCTTTCATTTTGGCTCTTTTGGTTTCAAAAGTTCTGTGAGCTATCTTGTGATTTTCATTGTTAATCAACTTTGTCATAAGTACCTAACACAATTACCCTTAAAGCAATGGAATATGTTAGTTGCCATGTCACCTATCACATTATCTACCTTGTTAATCACCACATCTCCATATATTACTTGATCAAACTACCATGTCATTTGTCGTGTCAACACCATCTACCACGTTAGTATCACCATCCATGTCAGTAGCCACATCGACCTACATTAATATTATACTTAAATATTAATAATTTTTTATGTTAAGTAGTAATGGTAATTATTTATGTCTCATTTGCCACATAAGCATCACTTGCCACATCAATTATCGTCAAATTATTCTAACTTAATAAAATCATGTCATCTCCCTTAGAGAAGCTATACTCTCCCAAAAAGTGAGAATAAGCCTAAAGAATATTGGAATCAAAAGTTTTTCAAGGTTTCGTCTTTTAGATCTATGCAGTGGTGAACTCTTGACCTCAACCTTGTTGATGCGGCAGGATACACAAACTTTTGCAAAAAAGTGGGCATCTGCAAATTTTTTTAAAATGCAATGCCAACTGTTTAACATGTTTTTAATCTATATATATATATATATATATATATATATATATATATATATATATATATATATATATATATATATATGTGTGTGTGTGTGTGTGTGTGTGTGTGTGTGTGTGTGTGTGCATGAAAATTGGATCCTGTTCACTTATGATATGTTCGCTCATTACTTTTTGGTGATATGTATAATTTTTAAAAAGAGCTTTTAAAAAAGATGAAATACAATATTATTATACTCTTGCACCAAAAAAATAATGATCGGGTACGAGTGACCAACATAGTGGTAGACAGGATTCAACCCTCCCTCTCTCTATATATATGCATAAATACACATATATATAACAAGAGATGAAAACTATGAAGTTGCAACTATGTTCAGTTCTGATCACATCGTAGATAATCTCAACTAGCTGCCTGCTAGAAGCAATTGGTTCATTTTGAGATAACTGCCATTGTTTAATGAATAGATCAATGACAAGAATCTTGGTTTCCTGGGTAACACTAGAAATATAATCAGGCCTGATCATCATTTCCCACTTAGGATGCTTGTCTCAAACTGGTATTAGGAACATTCAATATCAGAGAAGACTCTGCACGCCCACGTCTTGCCAAAATGTAACATTTCAATAAATTAAACAAAATTCTATGAAAAGAAGAAACAACAAGCAGCCCTTTCTAGAAAATCTAATGCACATAAAAGAACCAACCAGATAAGTCTTTTAATAATCAAGTAATTAATCATACTCAACTGGTATTAAGAATGCTGATGGAATTTCTGTTAGTCCTAATATCAGCTTAGTTCAGATTTAGAAGCTTGGCCAGCAAGGTGGTCTAACATGGCCGGCAGATACACATGCAATTCTACCCCACAATCCACTGTGCTTTCCGAGACGGCATGGGAAAGAATCCAAGGCGATCATCCTCGAAGAAAAGAATTACCATCTACTGATTCAGCATCAATTCTGTGGGGTTCATAAGGGAACACGAAGATCACCATCTTCTATTTATACGTGTTTCTTTTGTCCATAAGCAGTAGCAAACGAAACAGTGTTTCCTGTCCTTCTGAAAGTGATGCTTATCACCAAATAAAAGTTCAATTGAATTCACCCATTTTCTTCGCACTACCACGGTGAATTCGTATAATCTGGAGACACTATCTACAATATTATAATTTATTACATAACTGTTCTGCAGATCATGCTATTTCAGCAAATTTAATACTTGATTCCTCTGTCAACGATGCCCACTATGTTATGAATCATATTATCGTTATTTGGCATAGATGGAATTTTCTAGTTCAAATACTTCCGTTTTGGTAACTCGCTCCAGCTGCTTGAACCATCTTCTCAAAATCTGGAATAGCTCTAAGTATCTGTTTAGTTATTTAATTAATGGCATTTCAAATTCATGAAGGCCCTTTGTTGTGAGGCATTCTTTTTTGAAGCATTTAGCCGTGAGATTTTTACCTGTTAATGACAAGTAAACAAACTGAAACTGCTCTTAATAGTTTGGAAATGTGTGAATGTCTCTTAAGAATTTCATGTTAGACTTAATGACTAATTAATGATACTTGGGTTAATTAAACCCATGTAACATTAAGGTGAAAGTTTAAAAGTATGAAGTTATACGGTAGTGGGAATGTGAATACCATTGAACATTCTTTAGTCATGTATTAATGATTGAAAGAATCTTATATGTTCTTTTATATAGTTGGTAGCTTATGAATATCAGTTGAAAGAGTTTGAGAAGGACATAGAAGATGATACATGTGTGCACACGCATGCACCATGCCAGGTTTGATATTCTTTTTACAGAAAAGGTTTTGATTTAAAAGCCAAATGAATCCCTATGTGAAGAGACACGGAACGTTGTGCGGTGGACTTGAAGAGATGTGCCTAATGGAGTGGATAGGGCCCCTTAATAAGAATAGTTACCAAAACTACTTGCACTCTCTCCCTCTCATCTTCCTTCTATCCTCTATGTTTTCTCCCTTGTGGGGGATTGTCTCTCCTTTATGATCGGCTAGTGATCAAAGGCGGTTTGAGTCTAGGTACATGTTCTTGTTGCGGGATTGAAAAGAAGGCGTTAGTATCCATGTATATATGATAGTGGGACGTTAATTTCTCTAAGTCAAGTTCACAAGGACAACTTGATCCTATCAATTCTTTACTAATTTTATTTTGTTTACTTGTTCTATTCTCTATTTGGTTAAGAATTTTCATGAATTTGTAGTTTTTGTTGATGTTGACATGTTCGTGTTTGTTGCATATTACTTGTTTATACATGTAGTCCTATGATTTTTTCAAGATTTTAATCAAGTTTTGGAGTCAAACTATTTAGGCCGACATCTAGAGTCTAGCTTTGTTTGAATAAAAGCTTGAGGGAAGCTATAGCTTTCGAGCTCTATGCCAAGTGGCTCCTATCGAAATGAAAACCAATGTAATATAGTTATTAGATAAAATGTTAACGTGCCACGTATCAATGGCGGATCTACATGGAGGGGTGGGGGGAGGGCCGCCCTCCTTAAAATGGAAATTTTAGAGTAAACCTACCGTGAATATATGGTTGACATTCATGTTTCACCCCCCTAACACGATGAAATACCCCTCCAACACTATTTTCTAGATCCGCCACTGATACAGATACACGATGAAACGAGATACAAACACTTCAAGTAGTTTAAGCATTTGAAGATCGACCAAATGAAACACCCAAAGGTCGAGTGAGAAATTAGGCATATTGCACTTCAAGAGAGGTAAAGCAAGCCTTCAAAAGCATTAATATGATTTCCCTTTTGTTGGAAGGTACTCCACTGTGTGGCTCCTTCTAAGCTCCCCTGTAAATTGTTAGATGTATAATGGTAAAGGTCTGCCTAACCCCATCTCGCCAATCAAAAGAGAGATGATTTTCCTTTTTTAAGTTAATTATTAGTATCAGAAAAGATTGAACGAAACGATTAAGAATTCATGTAGCAGCCCTGAGAGTATAGGTAAGGCTTTGTTTTGATTTTGGTGGCTCAAGTCTATCCGTGACACTTTCTTCTATACATGGCCGGTTTGGAACCAGCCAGCGGTTCAAACCGGAACCGCACTGCCGACGATAACAGGAATCGGCTCTGAAATCGTAACCAAAACAGGAGACTTCTCGGTTCAGTTATGGTTTATGGTATTCAAAATCCAGCTTGTTTGAAATTTCTAAATGAAGTTTTGTATATTTTTTTCCAACACCAATTATCACAAACTGATTGGTAGGTAGAGTGTTTATTATTTTTGCGGTTGGTGGAGAGTTCGACTTTCAAAGAACATATTTGCTTGGCCTGGTTTTTCAAAAAAATTCCGAGAACAGACATGTCTACTCGAAGCTAGAGGGAAAAAAGTGCCTCCCTCACTATGATGACTGATGGAAATGATTTGATTGACTATAAGATTGGCGACCACAAGCCAGTTTCTCGCTCTCCACAAAGTCAAGAAAGAAGAGTTGAAGATCTTAGACTAGATTCAATCATTTCAAAGGCACAATATAGGCACTTTAGACTTGGCCTACTATCTACATATTAAGGAAAAACCTAGTAAATTGTTCATATTGATTGAGCCATGATGTGGGCACAAGTATTTCCTCATGTACAACGCCAAAGGATGCATTATGGGTAATGAGTTGTCTATTCAACCAAGGGGCCTAGCTTAACTCTAACCTCACAAGAACTATCGATTTGATGATACATTTCTCCACCAGCCACAAGTAACTCGATGTAATCTTATGAACCATTTCATACCTGAAAAGATAAAGATTCATAGAGAAATTCCGCAGCCAGTTACAGACCAATAGTCTTCTTTGATAGATACAACTCAAACGCTCAAAAAAGCAAAGAAGACTGTTCAAGTACCCCAATCTGTACTGTCTACAAGCACACGTGATCGTCATCCTCAATTATGATTTACCATATAGAATAATATGCGCCCTGCACACACACACACACACACACACACACACACACATATATATATATATATATATAGAGAGAGAGAGAGAGAGGAGAGTTAGCAGTAGCACACTGAATTATCTATGTTGAATTATGGACAGGTGAAGTTTGAATTTAAAAAGTTTAAGATGAATGGTTGAAAGTATACCAAGTTCTCTCTCTCTCTCTCTAAATATATGATAAGTTTCGTGTGGCCGTGGTTTGCTTTTTTGGAAGTAACATGATACTGAAAAGAACAAAAGAACTTGGAATGAATCCTTTTAGGATATCAAAGTTAAACCCTCCATGTATAAAGGTGCATAATTTGGATGTTTTGCAAAGTATACCTCCTAAAACGGAAAAAGATATACCACCATGATGTTTCCCGGTGTGGCATGCATGCTCGTTCATCAACCCCTATCACCAACTAATTTACCCGTAAAGAGAGAAAGATTATGTTATCTGTAAGAGTTTGGGAGTGGCTAAGTAGATTGTAGTCTGCACTATTTTACGTTATACTTAATTTTGACAAAGTGAAGATCATGTTTTGTAGTTTGTAGACTTATATTGAGCTAAGTACTACTTAGCCTCCTTGTTAATGGTTCTCTTAGATGATTCTGCGCAACTGCTTGTTTGAAATTGGGGAGTGCTGCAACCATTAGTGAGAAATGAAGAGGGCATCATATAAATAGTTTTTGTTTGGCATTTCATTAAGAGACAATTGGAACAGCAAATTACATATTATCTAATTGGTGTGTGTGTGCGTGCAAGTGTACGTCCACAACTTCACATTATCCAGGAAAACAGCATCCCTTTTAAGAATAGACTGTAATACAAAGCCCACGATTAAAACCGTGCCCTCAGTCTTAATGCAAAAGGTTCTGGTGGTTCATGTCATGAACGGGTGTGTTTGATTTATGGTTTTAGAAGAACCGAGTCTTGATTTTTGGTGTCCATGATTTATGTTTTGTTGTCTATCAAACACGAATTCAATAAAAGATGTGGGCACCAAGAGAGAGGTAGATTATTAAATCCATGGGCTTCATAAGGAAGCCAAAATACCTCCTTCTCACATGTTTCTACTACAAAAATCCAGGCTTCAATACCACTTACAAGTCAAACAAAAAACCATGTGAGTCTAAACCTGCAGTTCTATTATTAGGATCCTCCAACTGCGAATCAAATACACTCCAAATTCTGTCACAATAACAGTCAAACAACACAGCACACATTCATGTCTTACTCTTCATCTACTCGAATGCAATGTACTGGGGGCTTCATCCTTCCAATTTCTATCACAATGGATCCAACTATTTTTTATCTTCTTCATCTTCTCGAATGCAATGTATCCTTTTAAAATTCAAGCGCAGTAGTTGAGATAAGTGCAACTTTATCTACAGCATACAGCGGTCTTTTAGGAGTATGTTTGGCTCCATCAATAATATTGCAAGCCACGTGAAACCGTGTGCTCTCTTAACCCTAAGTGTGCTTCAAGCAAACGATTTAGGCCGTTCATCCTTCTCTCAAAGTGGTTTTAAGTTTGGAGGAGGGTTGCGTTAGGTTTCCGACAGCCCGCATAAAATTTTGTCGGACTTATTTATCGTGGATTCTATAAATTATAATGAAGCTACGTGAAAACAAAAAATCCATGTAACCGACCCTATTTAATATAGAAAAATTTAGTACTAAAAAAGATTTAGTTGTCAAAGTCTATATAAAATAGACCAAACATAGTGGCGCATCAATCATGTTCCCTTCTTTATTTTGTCGAGTGCAACGCACCGGGGGATTTATTCTTCCAAGTTCTGTCACGATCCCCGATAACATAGTTCTGAAAGACAGCATGCTTACCAGATTTATATGTTTTTTATACACTAGAATGCTGTTGCTGTATCATTTGAGAAAGGTGCAACCTCAACTGTGGCATACACCCGGCCTTTGAGGAGTCTGTTCTGCTTTATGGCATTGGATGACTGATAACTATGTTATTTTGAGAGAGAGAGAGAAGACCGCTAGCTCAACTGGCTGGCTTCTTCGACTCCCACGCTGCAGGTGGTCTGAATATCTCCTCATCAGCCTCGATTTATTGGCTTATTGATATCCTGTTTCTTGAAAGTCATTGCTATCTGAAAAGGTTCTGAAACGAACTTGGTTGAGGGCATGTAAAGACGTTCCAAGAATTCTTCAGACGTCCCTGAGCCTACTGGTGAAGAAAATCAAATTTGAAGGGAAAATTAGATGAGGGCTACTGCCTCTTAGTAATAGACTCGCTTGCTTCATTCTTGAATTTTGTTGCTAACCAAGGATCAAGGAAGAATACTGGCGCTTAATTATCACATCATTTAGGAGACTTGTACACGAAAGCGAAGCGTAAGTAAATGAATACAACGTAGTGTCAATCTCAGAAACAGAAAGACGAAATTCGGCAAAACGCTCTGTAGTGCATCGACCAGTCAGAAGCTAAACTGATAAAATCCCTATTAGTTGAGCTTGCCAAATAATTAATCAAGAACTTGCGTTTTGTTTCTTCAGAAGGAAAATATTTTCGTCGGCAGAATTAAATCACCAACGTGTCTATCAATCTGCAGGCCTGTGTGATCTCTTGACCAGTTGTATCCCTATAGTATGAGTATCAGATCACAAATAAGGTAGAAAAGGAAGTGCGCTGCAAACGCTTCGAATAGGAGACAACGAACAAGCAAGCACGCACACCTGACCCTTCCTAGAAATCACACAGGAGAATCACCAGCATTTGTAACAATAAGCTGTCTGGATTGGTACTGCAACACAGCTAGCCACAAGCACCAAGGAGGTTCACCCATTCAAGAAGAAAGTCAAAGGAGCTATAAGGGCCATTCAAAAAGAAATCTGTAGGACACTTAAGATTGAACATGCAATAAGAAAAAGAAGCTTGTCAACATAAAGAAAGTCTTGGTATATCGCTAATCAAATATTAGATGCACAAAGCAACCATCAGATACATATTCCGAGAAAGATAAAGCAACAAGCATCAAGAAAAAACATGAAGGGGAGACGCTATTGGACACAAAAAGTTATACATCAATGACTTCTCTATGCATAATAAGGTCATTGCATTAACTGAAAAATATGCAGATATTAAATTGCATTTACTAATGTTTCAACCTTCCATGCTGAATAAAGGATTGAAAGACCGTTAGAATGGTGTGATATTGCTCATGTGCATATACAGAGGTATGAAATAGACGTAAGTATATATACTACTGGCTGATGCTAATAACAGTATTGCAATATGTATTGCATTAAGCCATTTCTCTTTAACCTTGCTTCTAGGTAAAAGAATGTGGCAAATATAATGCATTGTCCCCGATCTTCACAGGGGTCCTCTTGTTCTTCAAGTGATAGATTTTGTGTTGAGTGAACATCATTGAGGCAATGAGAGAGGACTTCTTCTTAGACAATGAAGGGGATATCAATATAAGGAAGACCTTGCCACATTGCCAGCATCTATACGAACACTACAGTGTAGCTTTCCATAGTGGAATTGCACTTCGACAGCTGAAAATCATATAAAAAACCTGCTTTTCTAAAAAATATAGGTAGTACTAAAAAAACAAAAAAAAGTAAATTGTATATGCAAGAAAACAAGAGAATAATATATCGCCTTATCTGAAGATAGTGAGGCATCCCTTCAAGCTAAGTTGGAATGAATCACCGCCGAGTAACATGGCAAGAGCTTGAGCATTAGTTAGAAGTTGAATAATGGGACCAAGTGTTGCCGCACCAAGCACCATCATCCAGTAAAGTCAGTCATGTTAAACAAATAGTCATAATTTCTTGTTTGTTTCCGCACAAAAGGGCGGATGCTGAATTCATTTATATATATAGAGAGAGAGGTATATACTAAAACTCATTCATCCTTAAATTCACCCAAAGATCTCCACCATTTATATATATCAGTGTGATCAAGTGGTAGAGATTTGAATTTAAAATTCTTTACCATTATGCGTTAAATGAGAGGCACTAAAAGTATACATTTTACTTTTAAAATTCAAATCTTTATCATTTGAGTAAATTTGAGCATGAATGAGTTTGAGCACAAACCAATCTCTACATATCACTAGCATGAAACTATCGTTTCACAAAGCATTGACACGAAGAGGACAAGAATGAACCCATGGGCTTTGCACAAAAATATTCCAAACACATGTTTTTCTATCGTGTTGCTGCTTCACCTTGCACAAGAACATATGTGTCAATTTTACTCTCGAATAAAACAAACAACCATCGTTTATCGAAACTATGATTTCAAGCTCATGTAGATGGCCTACAATCTTAGTACTAAGGACCTGCACCACGAATCAAACATACCCTTCCGGTTCCACCTTAAGTGGAACCAGAACAGGCCCAAAACCAAAAAGCTTCAGACCGCTAGTTCAATAATTTTAAAAAGTTTTCTCTAAAATTTAATTTTAAAATGGTTTTCTACGAGGGATTTTGGACTCAAAGTAGAAGCGGAATCAGCCCCGTCCTGGTTTAGTTCCACTTTTTTGGCAAACTGCCGGAACCGCCAGTTCCGGCCATGTCTACTCACAAGTATTCAAACGTTTATAGATGGAAACGCCATAAAAATTCTAGATTCAAATGAAGGAGGGAATATATATTGGGTAAAAGGATCGAATTCTTGTATGGATCCGATTCATGTCGAACTTTACTTGAGTCCGATCATTATACGGTTATCCAACCGGTTCAGACTCAGTTTTAGACCTTGGTTCGTATCTAATTCGATAACGGGTCCTTCCTAGGTGCATAAATTTGTGTCCTCGCTCAAAAACGAAACAGAGTGGCCTTCCATAAATTTCCGGACACGCGAAAAACGATAATAGATCTCGGCGGTAATATAGTTAATGTAAATGTAGTAATGTCATAAAAAGTTAAATAGGTGTTCATGATTTATTACTATTCTATTGGTGTGTGTGAGGTAAAATTCTATGATAAAGAAGACCCCGGGTACAGAAACACCTTGGTAATTTCCATCACCCCCACCAATGCTCATTCCTATCATCACTCACCCACCCGCCATATTGGCAAAGGTACACCATCACACTCACCACAGAGAAAATCCAAGGATCTTTCTATCTCTCTGAGTCAAGGGAAGGCGAATAGAAGAGAGGGGCGTTTGGTTTGGATTGATTGATCGACGACAATGGGGAATCTGTACGTTCAGGCGGTTCCTCCGACCGATCTGAACAAGAATACAGAGTGGTTCATGTATCCGGGCGTGTGGACGACGTACATCCTCATCCTCTTTTTCTCGTGGCTCATCGTTCTTTCCATCTTCGGTTGCTCGCCCGGCATGGCATGGACGATTGTTAATCTATCCCACTTTCTCGTAAGCTTCCTCTTTTCACACGCTCGTCGTATTTCAATCGCTCTTCCTCTATTTCTTAGTCTTCGGCAATTTGGGATTTTTGTGTTTCAGACTCGCGGTTTTCCGTTTGAGTGTTTTCGCTGGATCTTTGCTCAATCCTGAAATTGTTTCTTTCTCTTGCATGCTTTTTCGGTTGTCGATGATGGCCGGACATTGATTTTGTTGGGTTCGCATTGGACATGGGTTTTATTTGCGAAACATCCGTTTCCTATGATTTTTGTATCCAGATATGTAGGAGGAAATGGTTAATTTGAATTCTTGTCGATTTTGGGCGTTCGAATTGTTTCCTTGGAGTAAAGCGGCAACATGAGAATGGCTTTGCAGTCTTGAATAGGAAAGTCTATTTTCTGATTCAGATGCTTTTTATTTTTCCTTGTCCTTCGGAGAATTAGGTCAAGTAATCTCTTTTCCCACTATCCGAAAGAATCAAGGATTTCTGTTCTCATGAGCCTTGCAGTAGCAGAACCCCGCACCACTAATAGCGCGGAGTCAGGCTACTGCCCCGTGGGAGTCAGGCTTGTTTCGCAGCCTATAGTAAGTAAGCCTACTAACCTACCGACTATAGCAGCCGCTTAGTGGTAGCGGGAACCCAACAAGCGATGTTTTGCATTGTAATACTGGTGGGATCTTTTCCAAATCTGATATCCTCATTTTAGCTCTGTTATTGCCGGTCGCATTCTAAATTAAATCGCGTTACTGTTCCTGTCATGTTTGAATTTTTGAATTTAAATATATCAATGAGGTACTACGCTTGATTAGAAATGTGTTGTCTATTATCCGAGTAAACATCCTAATTTCTTGAACAGGTTACTTATCAGTTTTTCCATTGGAAGAAGGGCACACCATTTGCCGAAGATCAGGGCATGTATAATACTTTGACATGGTGGGAGCAGATTGATAATGGGAAGCAGCTCACTCGTAACAGAAAGTTTCTGACAGTTGTGCCGGTTGTGTTGTAAGTTTCATTCTCTGTTACTATGCATGTGAGGTAGAAACTAAGTAATTTCCGTAGGAACTAACTGAATGATCTTTGTAATAGACAATTTCCCCCAAAACGATGTTCCAGAATTAGGGATTCCAATTTAGAAAGGTAGGCCATTGGTACTAATATCTAGCAAAGAAAGAATCTACTTCATGTTTAACTAACTTGGCATAAGTCAATTTCTTGATTCTTTGAAGGGGCTTGAAAATAAGTATCGACAATGGTTGCAAAGTTTTAAAACTAGTGGTTAATGCATTAATCTTGATTGCAATCGTAATGTGCTTAGGTAAAATTCCATGATCCATGGCACAAATTCAATCTTCTCATTGTTATTGGATGACGTTTCCTGTTGGCAACTATGTCAGCCAGATCACCCTTTGGGGCACTCCTGCAGTTTTAAACTGCACTAGGATAGCCTCTGCTTTACCTTTTCCCTATAGACATTCTCAGTAACTAAATAGCTAATCTACCCTTTTATCTTATTTTCATTCATGAGTGTTGTGAAACAAATAATATTAAAGGGTTGTCTCATGATTCATCTGAGACTTGAAGGTTATTCTCACATCTGACCCCTCAGTTTGTCCTTCAAAAGTAAAGATGTTTTCTTTTCAATGAATTGGTTGGCCACAAGAATATGATGCGTTAGCAGATTAACAGAACAACAACAACCAAACCAAACCAAACCTTTTCCCACACTAGGTGGGGTCGGCTACATGGATTCTTTGATGCCATCACACTCGATCTTGTGTCATATCAGTGATAGTAGATTAACATTGTCTGGAAAATAATTGTTGCAGTATTCAATGTAGTAATACATTTATTGTAACCAGTGTTGTCTGACGCGTATCGTATCGTGTATCGCTGGGCTCCACGATACGGGCGTATCGTATCGTATCGTATCGTATCGTATCATACTTTAATATTAAAATAATGTAAAAATTAATTAAAAATCAATAAAATTTAGTAAAAAATCGAAAAAATTGGAAAAATCAGGAAAAATCTGATAATTGCTTTAAATTCATATAATGTAAGTTTAGTACAGATTGAGCATTCAACATTGAACAATTGCATCCAAATTTACATATTTTGAATCCAAAAAATAAAATACAGACATAGTTTACACTTTACGGTACACTACAGTTACATATAATGTTACATTTTACAAATTATAATCAGGATCATCAACTAAATAATCTTCATCTTCTCCTTGTTGCAGATCCTCATCATCATGAGCCACGCCCACACCTTCTTCTTCAAAATCAAATTCTTCATCTCCATAATGTTGTTATGCTCCTTCCAAATTAATCCAGGCAACATCTTCTTCTGTTAGGAGGGCATTTTCTTCAGTGTCTTCCATAACCCAATCTTCTAATATATCAAAATTATCCAAACTTATTGGATCGAACTGACTTTCTTCTCTATTTACTTTTTTTAATTGCCTACGACACAAACAAAGATAAACAATTAGTAAGTAATATTAACAATTGAAAACTGAAGTTAAATAATATTGAATTGAAAATTTGAAAGTAATACAACATTACCTTTCACGAAGGCGCATGTTACAACGAATATAAACCAAATCATTAAGCCTTTTGTGTTCCAACCTGTTGCGCTTTTTTGTATGGATGTGTTCAAAAACACTCCAATTTCTTTCACAACCTATTGCACTACAGGTTTGGCTTAAGACTCTGACTGCAAAATCTCGAAGGTTTGGACAATCACTTCCAAACCTGTTCCACCAAACATCTGTAAAAAAAATACAAACATTAGAGACATAATAATCCTCAGTAATGTAAGATGCAACTTAAATATGAAAATAAACAATGTACCTGGACGCATCGTAGAGCGGTTGCGAATTGCAACAGGCAAACCCATCAAGTGAAGAGCATTATCATATATCTCCATCTCTCGATGTATTGCATCTGCTATGCTCTCATCAGGGACTAATCTGTCGATACAATCAATGATTCCTCGATTAACCTCACCGTCCCTTTTGAAGGTTTCTGAGTACCTGAATGATGGGTTTAGATAATATGCTGCTGCATGAATAGGCTGATGCAATTGTTTATTCCATCTACTATCAATTATTTTCCACACGGGCACATAATCTCTCTTTTTTCCATTAAAATTATTTCTGATGGCTTCTTTTGCCTTGTCCATGGCTTAATAAAGGTAGCCCATAGATGGTTTCTCCTCGCTATCAGCCAATCTCAAAACTTTCACTAATGGACAAGTAATTTTCAATAATCTCACACATGCATTCCAAAATGAACTTCTAAAAACTGTTTCTGCAATCTCATTCAACTTTCTATTTCTTCTGTTTTGAGGCAACTCTGCAAATTGTTGCCACTCATCTGAGGAGAACATTCTCTTCAAAGCTTGCTTCTGTCTCACAATACTTTGTACAGATAAAAAGTTTGTTGCGAACCGAGTTACAGCTGTGCGAAGAAGCTCTGCACCTTCTGTATATCTCCTCATCATAGACAAAACAAATGCATGGTTGTAAATGAATTTTGTAATATCTTGGCAACACTCAGTTGCTGCCTTTATTTCATCCATCTCACCAATGTCCTCGAGGATGAGATCTAAACAATGGGCTGCACATGGTGTCCAGTAGAAAGTCCCATAAATATCAGCTAACTCCTTCCCAGCTGCTTTGTAGTTAGCTGCATTATCTGTAATCAATTGGACCACATTCTGTAGCCCAACCTCCTGTATAATCTTATCAAATTCTTCTCGTAGGATCTCTGCAGTGTGTCTCTCCTCTGACATGTCTAGAGATCTCAAAAACATGAGTCCTTTAAGACAATATACAAGAAAGTTTAGCAATGTTCTTCCTCGCCTATCGGTCCATCCATCTGCCATAATAGTGCATCCTATTTCCTTTCACGACTGTCTCAAAGTCGAATAGTATTGTTGCACTTCAATTAGGGTCTGATCTAATATCTTCCCTCTCAACTTCTGATAAGAGGGCATCTTATATCCTGGACCAATGTTTACAATTGCATCTGCCATTGCTTGAAAATGAAAACTATTTGTTGCATTAAATGGAATGCATGCATCATAAAACCATCTTCCCACTGCAAGGTCTGCCTGATCATGCAGTTGTTCTGAAGCTATAGCAGCACGAATTCCTAATTGAGCACCAGGTGTAGTGGAAGGAGGAAAGAACGAATGTATGCTAGAAGAAGAAGCTCTTCCTCTACTCCTTCCTGAACTTCCTCTTCTGTCACCTCCAAAGTCTTCAGCTGCAACCCTCTTTCCTCTAGTAGGTGCTCGTGAACTGCTACTACCAATCTCTGTTCGAGCATCTGAAGGCAAACTATCAGTGAATCCAAATCCAGTGGCAGTAGCATCATCAGCTTCTTCATACATCTGAAAATCATCCTTTTGTTGTCTCCGTTCTTGTATATTCTCAATCATTTGTAGGCATTGCCATTTAATACCTTCTGGTAAACTTCTAACTCTGCCTGTGCATGGAGCAACTTCTTTCCTGGTTCCTGCTAGGTGGTGTTTCAACCTTGAAATTCCACCACTAACCACCTTTTCACAAAATAAGCATCTGATTTTTAACCTTGAACCCTCAACTGGTATACCCCACTGCCATGCCGGATCATCAGACTTTGAATGAGAGTCTCTACCACCCCTTCCTGCCATCTCAATGGAGTACTTTAATTCAAACAAAAACCTGAAAATAAAAGCACTTCGTAAATTCCCCAATCTTCAAATAACACTCAAATCGAGTGTCTCCCACTTCATGAATGCAATAAAAATCGTATACACACACTTAATAACTTCATATTTTGTCATTCAAAAAAAAAAACCGAAATAACACAAAAAACAACAAATATAAAGGAAAATAATGAAAAAAACATTAAAAATATACCAAAATCCGAGTTTGGAGGCTTGCACGGGCACCGTAGGGTACAATTTTGGAGCTTTGAACACTAAGGAGGCGAAAATTGGCTCTTAGGGAGCTTGAGGAACCCAAGAAGAGAGAGGAAACCCGCGAAAAATCGCGGGTTTCAGTCGGCCCGGGACCCTTTATAAGGGTCCCAGGGCGTATCGTGCGATACGGCCCGTATCGCACGATACGGTGCGATACTGTGGGTTTCACGATACGGGCCCCCGTCTGATTGTAACTAACCCCACTCTCCTGTCTAAAATTGTTTGACCATTGGAGGTTCAAGTATTTGACCACTTTGTGAATTTATTCTTAGTGAATTGAACTTATAGTCATTGTGCATTAGTATACAACTGAAACTAAAGGTAATATGCCTTGCAACCAACAAGCTGCTATTTAGAAAGAATATATTCAACAGTTTCATTCTTCCGTATTTTGTTTTTTACACCATGCAACCAATCAAAAATGTACTCAACCAGTAAATTTAACCATAACTGGAGCTTCATTTTTTATGAAAGTAAAGTATGTTACTGTCTTTGAGCCAAGACCTGTCTTAGATTTATAGAGCTAAGTGTCCAATGTACATATATACTACCTTGTGGCTTTGATTTTCTTTATAACCCAAAATGATAACTATCCATTGGAAATCAATATATGTGCATTCAGATGAAATATCATTTAACTGCATGACTGGAAGATTGTAGAAAAACTTGAGCAGCAGGCACATGAAGACTCTAGTTTGATTTTTCTTTTTCTTCTTCTGGATAAACGGGGTGATCATGTGAACTTGCTGCACACACGCACTGCATGGTCCAGCTGGTTCAAATTTTGCCAGTTGATTCCGAAGATAAGCATAGTGTACCTGAATCTTTTTTTTAAGTTTTTGGTAGTTTTCACTTTCCTTCTGTCTCTATCCATACAGTATGGTCCTGGATTATTGAGTGAGCATGTGGCTCATCTTTTACTGCTTTTTTCTTTTTTCATGTTTTTTATGCTTCTTCTTAGATTCTTGTGATGTATGGTGTCTGGACTGTATGTATGCAAGTGGTATAATCCTGACTGGGATGTCAATTTAAGGTCTTGTGATGTGATCTAAGAAAGCATGGTTCTGGAGAATTCCACTGAAGAAAAACACATCTGAGTGTAAGAATTTCAAGTGGTTGAGTTTAGTGATCTAGCTTAGAGTGCCTACTCCACAATGTCAGAAGAAAGAAAATTGAACTTGTTGCTTCGTGTCTCCATCATGAATTGCCTTAACTACATCTGAAAATGATTTGTAAACTTTATCGTTATCTTCTCCTTGCTAGTTGCATGGCGTTAAACATCCAAAACGTGGTCTGCTTTAGCTTTCTCCTTTGCCAATATCTTTATTAATTAGTTGCCTTGCATGATTCATTTTAACATTCCTAGCCTCCTAGGTCTTGCCTAAGTTGCCTTTGTACACTTCGCAACCTATGGGCATGGTTGGTCGGGCTGTTTCTGTTCATTGGTATGCACCTAGTAACACTGTTAACTAGGAATGTGGATTTGTATAAATCTACGGATAGATGATATTTTAAGAAGTATAGGATCTTCTGCATTTGACATCTTGGTGTTAAGTTGTGATCCCTATTGGTAATATTTGTACTTGATTATGTGTGTGGTTGCTTGAGGGCCTTTACTGAAATTCTCTAGCACATTGAGGATCATGTATTAATTTCCTAATTACGATCTTACAATGTACCTGGGATGCATGTAGCCTTATGAGTCCTTATTCATCTAATAATTGCCATTCCCCGCCCCCCCCCCCCCCCCCCCCCCAAGTTCCACAGTACGAAATGTTTGATATATAAGAGGCTGTTATATACAAGTAGCAGCAGATGTTAGCAAATACACTTTCGAAGCAGTCTGTTACTGTTTCAGTTATTTAACTTTTGGTCATTTGCTTCCTCTATATTTCACTTTTCACTTCTCGGGATATCTTGTTATGACATTTTCTGTTTAACATGTTAACCTTTGGAACTTTGAGTGATATGATTATGAAGATAGCATGAGGCTTTTGGTAATGCATTGTTTTGTCAGCATCCAACTTTGTCAAAAAAAAAGTTCATCGCTGCCTACATAATGTGGTTAAATTTCTTTTATTAGCATCCGGTCATGGTTGACAGATGCAAGATAAAGGATATATCAGAAGCAACGTGTAGTTGTTTTCTTGTTGGATTGTTGACCTTCTATATGATCCACAATAATTACCGTTTAGTATTTGCTTCTAACCACAGATCTTTTATAGGTACTTGATTGCTTCGCACACAACTGATTATCGGCATCCATGGCTTCTCCTCAACACTATTGCTGTGATTATTCTGGTCATTGCGAAGTTCCCCAACATGCACAAGGTCCGGATTTTTGGAATTAATGCAAACAAATGAATGGATTAGCCGTGGAACAGGAAAACTAGCAACTGTTTAATATTCCAATAGTACTTTAATACTCTTGTTAACTGGTAAATCCATGTACAGATCTCGTATCTTGAGAAAACAACTAGACCTTTTGGTGTATTTTGCTCACGTTTTCTTTTCCACATGGGAAGGGAAAAGACTGACGGTATACTGCATATGCTGTTGTATAATTGACCTTTTCTTCTATAGAATTGAGGATTAAATTGATTCTGTCCTTAGTTTACTAGCTCTTTTAATGCTCCAACTCTTTATTAAGGTATGGGGCAATGAGTTTGTTCCGGTTTGAGTTCCAATAGTGGTTCGTCTGAACTTTTGCTGATATTGATTGAAACGAGCCATTTGAAACTTATGGTAGGCATGTTAACCGTTGACGATTTGAAGCTCAGCCCCATTGATCTGATATCAAAATCTAGCTTGGCGCTGCACAAAGGGCAACAGCTCATATGTGATTCGGTCAGGTCCCCCCTCACAGCTTTTGAGGCACTACATGCTGCAAGAGAAGTAAACAAATCCAAAGAAGAGCAGGATACCAGCTGAAAGTCACCCAAAGGGGGCTGGGTGGCACTTAATATTGATGGACAGTAAGCACAAGAAACGCAGAAGCTTGAGCAGGTGTCCTATGTGATTCGCTGGGTAATTTGGTAAGGGGCTTGTCCGCAAGGTCGGCGATTGCAGTATGTAGAAAAGCCGAACTATGGGGACTTCTCATAGGCTTGCAGCAGGTTTGAGCACAATGGTGCAGACACGCCCAGATCAACATTGGGACTGCTCCTGTTCTCTTATATTAGCTTAATGCTAGGAAGAGATTGGAGCGTGCGGATCACCCACTGTTTTAGAGAGGCTCAGGTGTGGACAAGATGACCAGATTGGCACCGAATCAATCACAGCCATTGTCTTGGTATGATCAGGCTCCCATGGAAGTGCAGGGATTACTGCTAAGTGATGCCACAGGAGCTGTAACAGATAACTGGAATCAGATTTAGATGGCATTTAGTTATTCCCTCTTGAGGAAAAAGAAAAGGAGAGCAATGGCTCACCTGGTTGTGGCGTTGATTCACAAGTCACGGCGGGCATTAGCTTGGGCCTTCCAATTGAACCAAAAGAATCTCTAGGTTGGAGTTATTTATCTATTTATCAGAGGTTTGCTCTTTGCAGTTTCAAGAGGAATAGTAAATCCCCATTTATCCAAGTCGTCCAGCTGCATTACATTCAAGTTAAGTTTGATAGCCGAGATATTTAGGTTAGCAGTGAAAAGTTTTGGTAATTGGAGTAGAGAAGTCAAAGGGGCCTAGCGGGAAAATCAGTGCATACAATCTCGAATTCAGAAGTTTAAAGTGCTTTTATAGAGCCTCATCTTTTGAGCTCAGCAGGTTTTTTTGCTTTTACAGGGAAAGGGTCTCAAATTTGAATTGCATTAAATGTGAATTAGCTTTTTGAGTTGATGATCTAGAAATTACAAACATCCAAACGGCACTAAAGGGCGTGCTACTCATGACCTTTACTTGTGAGACGACCCTAGCCAGGTGAGATATTCTCCGTTTTCTGCTGGTGCTGCTGGTGGGGAGTCAAACTCGAATAGGGTGCATGTGTGGGTGTGTTTTAGGATTCGGACTCCTCTTGTAACCAAAAAAGAAAAATAAAAGAAAATACTCAGCTAAGGAAGTTTCATTGAGTCACATTATCAACCTATATCGAGGTTTATGGTCTCAAAGAATCACAGAGTTGTTTGTTTTTCGATTTTTCTTCTCTCTCTCTCTCTCTTGTAAGCAACCTGGAACTAGGCAGATGCTCTATCAGATTAAGCGTCCAGGTATTGAACTCTTGACCTACCATCAGAAAGCCGACGGACGTGACCCTCTTAGAAATATGTATTACCCTATGAGAAATGTGTATAACATACCCAGAAAAATAATGGGTTTATTCTTTTATATTCGTTTAATCTTTCATCTCCGACTCAGATAATTAATGGATCTCTTATTTTTAACAAAACCCCAAACCTGATGGATTTGGGTCTATTGGTACTCTTAGATATAAACATAAAACTCATAATACTCGTGATCAATAATATTCTAGCAGAAAGCTAAGCCCATAAGTGCATCAGAACAGCAACAGGTGCAACCACATGCATGAATCATGAAAGAGAGTACCCAATTGAAGATGGTTCCTTTTATTTATTATGCATGCGAAGCCATCAAGAAACTCCTTTGCGCAAGGCTGTCCTTGGGCTCGCCATGATAGGAATCACATTAGCTACCAACCCAAACGAATATAGTCATGGTCACACATGGTGGTCCAGTGCCTAAAATCATGTGACAACACACACACAATGTTCTTTATAAGAAAGAAGTGGATCAGATGAGCTCATGTGTCAACTTGGATGGCAGAGATGAGATACGTCTCCATCCAACCTTTTTCTTTTGGCACGGTGCCCAAACCAATATGCATGCCCAGGTATTGAACTCGTGACCTTCAACTTGTGAGTCGACACTCTACTCTTTGTGCTCATTGAAGCATATTTGGAACATCGGTCTCTTATAATGCAATATATATTAACGAATAATATATCACTACATCCTTATGTCAGTCTTGGCTTTTGTATTCATTGACCAAATTAATGTTGGTTTACTCTAATAAGAAGCTCTAATATTTTTTTAATATCTATGTTAACCTTTCGAGTTAGCAAAATATGATATGTTGAGGATGCAATAAAAAGTCAGTGTGAGATGCCAACACCAAAACGAACCAAAGGTGGAAAAGTGGAGTCCCAGTGGTTGCCACCTGCTAGTTGACAGAATCATATTCGTGGGGGCATTTACCGTAGTATTCTAAAGGTAAAGAGAGCCCGTGATTTTATCTATGGGAGCCGAATAGTGGTAAGTATCTTAGTATAGCTCAAAAGAATATAATAACCTTACTATTCTTTGTTCATTGACAATTTGGATTCGGCAGAGCTAGACATGGCTGGTTCAAACCGGCTTAGCGGTTTGAACTAGAACTGGTCGAATTCGCGGACCAGCCACTTCTAGTTCAGCTTATATTTTATGACTTTTTTGAACTTTCCTTTTACCTTTATTGTTTTCTTTCAAACCAGAGTCATAACCAGAACTGGGGGTGACAAACTATAATCTGAACAAGTAGAACTTGGTTCGGTTATGGTTTATGGTTCTACGTGAACCAAACTAATGGTTTTGAACCACTGGTTGTAGTTTACTTGGAAATGGCCATGTCGAGATTAGTGGACTCCTCTACCAAAGATGCTTAGTGTAGGTGTTGAACTCATGCCCTTGCACATGAATGTCCTTTTTGAGTCTACCCCCTGGCCAATAGTATCGTAACTTAAGTTGCTTCAAAAGAAAAGGAAAGAAGAAAAATGGCAACGCAAGATAAAATAAGAGCAATTTAGCTTATGGCTCTTCACTCATTTGGTAGGAGCAATCCATGAAATCCTTATTGAATAAGCTTATATATTGAGGTAATTGTTAGCATGACACATGATCAAGTTTTACGGAAACAAAGAATATGATCAAGCTTTATGGAGACAAAGAATCCATGTAGCCGTCCCCATCTAGTATATGAAAAGGCTTAGTTGTTGTATTGTCTGAGAAAAACAGTGACGCCTTCACTAACCCACAACTTAAAAGCTGTGCTGCGACACACCCCGTCCCTAGAGGATTCGAACATGGGAAGTCTGCTGCTAATGCCTTTGCTATCACCTCCCATTACCGCGTGGTGGAAACTAGCTCTAGATTAACACCATTAAACTTAATCAAGAGTATCTTTAACAAAATTAATAAAAGGTTCTTACTGCAGCAAAAAATTAACCCAAGCATATATCTAATCATGATTCTTACGCATCTTGACTATCAAATTAAGTTGAGGTCTTCACTGTCAAAACACAGTCTATGTTGAATAACAAGATGTCTTTGTAGGAATTATGTGTCTCTTTTGTTACTTTATTCAAGATTTGGATAGTTGAATGAAAACTTTTAAGCCAAGAGCACTAAACTAATCAAGTCCAGTTGTGAAAACGCGTTTCGGCCTTGTCGTCGGCTTATGCTAGTGGGTTTGTTAATTGGATCTCTCTACACAAGTATTTTATATCTTACATTTGAATCTAGGGCTTGTCCCAACCACCGACTTATCACAGGCGAAACCAAGGAAAAATCTATAAGGAATTTTGAAACCCTAAACTTAAGAAGGCCTATTGAATCCCAGGTGGGTTAGCCGGTGTAACACAGAGTCTTCTTAAGAATTAAGTTAATGACTTCTGATGCATTAGTATTAAAATGAACAAGTTCGTCTGAGAAAGTTTTCAAAGGCTGTTAGGTATCTACGCAACCCTATGTTTTATCTGAGCTTAGAACCGGCTATGTAAGGAATGAATCCTCACAATGGGTCGAGCTCTAGTAAAGAGCAACTTGAACTTAACACGTTGTTTTATCAGAAGAAAAGGAAGGAAAGAAAGAAAACTGAACTTTAACCCAAATTTTAGAGAACTTGCTTTACTACAAGTAACTCCGGTTAGCACGCCTAAGCTGGCTAATCCCAAGAACAAAGGGGGAAAATAACCCTGTGTATTCAGCACAAGACCAAGTTACATGATGCTGACAAGAGGACCAGGCTTTAGTTAGTCCTAAAATAACTCGTCAAAAGGGGTCAACTGGAATGATGCTTCATATTAGTATCTTTCTCCGGCAAGAAGACATTATGTTAGTTGAATTGACAGTATCTTGGTTATCGTAAAAGCTTGACTAATGTGGTGTGAGAGCGTGCTTGCACGCATATATATATATATATATATATATATATATATATATATATATATATATATATATATATATATATATATATATATATATATATATATATACACACATATACATATATATATATATATATATACATATATACACATGTATACACATATACATATATATATATATCATATATATATACATATATACACATGTATACACATATACATATATATATATATATATATATATATATATATATATATATATATATAAACGGAGTCGGTTCACACTAACACCTCTTTACCCATTATTTTATAACACAATGAGTGTAATTTCAAATAAAAAATTATACTCATGTTACCTAAAAGCAATGAATAAACAACAGGTGACCCAATCACTATCTCTTTATATATATATTGTCAAGCTCCCATTGAGAAAAGTTGAAAAATATGAAAACTAAGGTTATTGATTTTCTAAAAATGGTTTGATTTAGGTATAACTCCATTCACGTAAGAAATGACCTTACATCATTACCATTCATGTAAGAGATGACCTTGCATCAGTACCAAGCCTAAACAAAGGAGAAAGATTAAGTTAAATAATCGACCGTTAACGCAAAACTTTGTGGGGGTGTCAAGGAGTGAAATATTTCCCGCATAAATACACCAGATTCCACCCGAACTCGAAAGTTAGTATACTTGAATGAGAGTAATAGCAGGACTTGTTATCTCCTAGAAAGTCCTCGTGTTGCACCCTATAGCCGACCCACTTAATGTGGCAAAAAGGCTTAGATAAGGTATTTGATTTAGGTATGATTTTTCTCATGTAGACTTACAGTACCCATATGGGCTTGGCTCTTATATGCTAAAATGATGCCGGAACCTGGAGTTACTATGGATTTAAAACTTGTCTGGCCCATACTCTTGTGAATTTTCCACCAATGAGTCACATAAAGAAATCTGTTCATGTGAATTTTCTTAGTTAAGGCTTTAATTGGGTGAATATGATCGAGGATCATGTGCTCACCATGCATTCACATATAGGGCTGCCAATATATCTTACAGGAACATAAGCCAGAAGGTCTGATTTGTGTCGACCCAAAGAGACATGGAAGAAAAGCGGATCATGTTCTGCTAAACCTGCTTTGACATGCGCAGCATATGAAACAAAATCTGAAAACATAAAATTGCTGATTTAAACATAAGACCCAACCCGAAAATCTTCCACTGAGTACAACCTGAAAACTCCATGTTCCAATCCACCCAAAGTGAGAAAAAAATGTGGAATCAGCTACTTGATAAGGATATGTGCATGAATTTCACTGATATCAAGGTGGATGAGTTTCGTGTTCAATACCATAAGTGGAGCTGAGAGAATTTATGTCCTTCCTAGTGGAAAGACGCATACGGTTTGAATATATATTTTATACTATTGATTTCACGAGGGATACTTGTACAATCCAAATTCTATTGCTTTCTTATATATATAGCACTAAAGATCATGGATGCTAATGATGACAATTACCTCTATTAATAACGATTAGCATCTGATATGCAGCTGATTTCTTCGTTCAAACCATTATTTTAATGAGCACTTCAATGTGGTGTTCGGCTGATGTCTCTCTCAAATAAAACTATTTAATTGGATTTGATATCGGTTGCGTGCATAATTATACGAGCAAGAAACTATATTTTAGGAGAAAGCAGAAATATATGTCAAACCCTAGAATCAAGGAAACGCAAGCGTAAAGCATCATGATGATCATTTTGTCCACATTGTTAACGCGGAAACATACAAAATACCCTCAAGAGTTTCAACAGTTGAGAAGAACAAGATGTATTCACACCCATCTTGCCATTGATGACAGAAGAATTCCTTTTCTCCCCTTGGTTTAAAAGGATAAACATACAAAATCCAGGAAACTAATCTACTAACAATCCAGATTAATTAGCATAGTACATAGTTTAGATGATCTACACTTTAAAAGAGAGAAATGAATGCCTACGAAGATTACCAACTAAACCAAAAGATGCATGTCATTGATGTGATCTCAGAACACGTCATCGCATTGTGAAACTAGTTCATGATCTCTGAGATCACTTTATTTGTACTCGAAAATCTGAAAATTTCATAGACTTTCATCCTTTCTCATAGTTTATCGAGAATAATCGTTGGACGCAGCAGAAAAACCAGAAGCAGTGAGCGAAGTCATTAATAGCAGATACTTTAGGTTCAACCTTTCTTAGTGAGGGTGTCGCTGGTGAGGGCCGAAGCACATAAAGAGCATCGTGTTAGTACCGTTCTTATCGAAGGGTTTACCTTGATTTTCTCGGAATCTTCTCGGTGTGTATAACCCAGTTCTTCTAGGTCTGATTCGGATAACTATTTAATGTATCTTTAGATACTTCTTGTTAGTTTAAGTATACACTCTGACCCTTTGACGACAGTCAATAACAAAAACCAAATGACGAAAGAAAAAAGAAGAAAAGTTGGCCATGTGAAGGAACATAATTCTTGTGCCCGTCTTCCAACAGGAATGTTTGTGGGTCCGACCAAAAGCATGCACGCTGCGGTGGCTTGACAGTTCAGGAAACCAACTTGGACTTCCCCTCTCATTAAAATAAGAGAAATTAATGCACTTCAGATCAACTACAACTTTCTCGCAATGAAGAATATTTTGTCTCGAAAATTTTAGCTATTTTCCCCTCGAACACGTGATTCTTTTTGTTGATATATTATGAAACTATCATGCATGAAGTTTCTCTACAGAAAGGAACTTTCTTGGAGAAACTTGAGTCAGTCACAACTACAGAAAGGGAATCGTTTATATTGTGTTCCATCCATCTTAATACCTCACAAAATCAGTGCAGCCTCAACAGTAAGAAGGATTGGATGGATGGCAGGCAGTGCCGTATGCCGCATTGCAAACTCAAGGACTTCTATGATGAGTAAGGAGAAAATTCAAAGATGACTGCCATGGCTGACTTAGATGACAGAACGAAAGAGTCGGGAGCAGAAGAAGTTCACGGTGCCATGTGATATAAAATTTGGATAAATAGTGCATGTGACATGACAAGTTGATGATGGCACCTAATGATTCCCATCGGACTTCTAAATATTCATGATGTCACTGGGAATGAAATTACTGATATATAAAAATCCAAAACTTATCTTTCATCAAAAAATCCAGCAGTGAATCCACTCAACCTGCTGCTCGTCACATCTACATACACAGAGAGAGAGAGATCTTTCAAATGAACTCTTCATAAAAGACGAACAAAATGCAGACTTTCACACTTGAGTTGATACACCTTAATTCGTATTATTCCTGGACCAGTATCATCTACCCCCATTCCATTCTCTTCTTTGCTTATAGAGTTAGAGCTTTTAATTTTCCACCATGGATGATCCTGAACATATTTCTGCTTCCACCTAATTTTGTCACACCCAAAACCCACTATAGCCAAGGAAAACAACATAAGAAGCCAGCCTAAAAGAAGCTTCAAATGTTCATATGAAAGGAATTAAAACAAAGAAAAAAAGAAAAACCTAAAGGGACTCTTTTCCTATTTATTGTTAATGCCATTCACCATAATGACCACTATATTCATATTCACCACCATGAACATATCATGATCACCGTCATCATGATCATGACAAAAGAAAGTCAGTGAAGAGCCATCTCTAAAGCCCATAATTTGGAACTTGGGGCCATGATGCTCCTCCAAGAATCCCACCCCAATATCCAGATGCTTCGACTTGGCTCCTATTCTGATCCAAATCCAGATGATGAGCAGCTGCTGGCTTTACATCTTCAAAAGCAATACTCAGTTTTCCATTGTCTGAAACTCCTTGCAGATTTCCATAACTGCTATACCCATCAAGAGAAAGGCTCCTGAAATCATTCATACCAAAACCAGAAGCACCATAATGATTTGGATCTTGAACAGGTGCAAAAGAACTCATTAAACTTCTTCTAACAAATCCACTGCTCCTCATCAAATCAAAAGCTGTGAGAGAAGAGGAAGAAGAAGAAAATGGGTTCTGATCATACTCAAGAACGTCAGTTGTAGGAAGACCCATTTGGTTTATAGCTGGGAACATGCCCAAGTTCAGATCTTTCCCATCATGGTTTCTTTGATTTAGTACTGAAGAGGGATCCAAGGAAGAAGAGTTAGGAGCAGCAAGATCAGAAAGCTTCTTCGTGATTGATCTCTTGTTCTTCCTAGAGCCGCCGCCGACGGGAACGTTTCGGAGAGAACCCCCTTCAGTCCAGTATCGTCTGCAAGTCTTGCAGAAATAGCGGGGCTGAGAGAGGCTGTAGTTGTTATAGTAGCAGAATTTGGTGTTCGTGGAATTGCACCTTGGGCAGTTTAGGGCTTGCTCCTTGTGAGGCCTGACCTTCTTTTCCTGCAGCAATGGCCTTGATGAACATGAAGCGGATGATACCATCTCATCCAGGTTCTTCGTTCCTCCTAGTGCCATTTCCTGGATTTGAAAATTTATTGATGAACTCCCGATTAATGCATTATTTAGCCTAGAAAATTTGTGAAATAATTTTAGTACCACTGTTTGGTTCTTTTCTCTGGAGATCATCAAGGAAAATAACCATGATCCATGAATGAATTCACCAACAAAAGACAACAATAAGATCATATATTAATATAAAATAAATATGGAAAGAGTTTCAGCTTTTGTTATGGAAAAATGGTCAAAAAGCATATTCTCTCTTATACACAGACATCTCTCCTTTCGAAAAAGAAGACATGGGCATCTCTCTAGCTCTCTCTACCATCTGTGCGCGTGTGTGTGTGTGTGAGAGAGAGAGAGAGAGGGCACTACAGTGTCAATTCCATATCCAAAACCTCGTCACCAACTACCAGAAATCTTCTTGCTGAGTATTTTATGCAAATTACATCTCTTTCCCTTACTATAAGGATTTAGCGTCGTAAATGCTTAATAAGCACAACCAGAGCCATAATACCGACTAATTATACAGCTATAGCCCAAAATGAGTACCTGCGGCTGTGGCCATGTTGCTGTGTCCATCATGAGAACCTCGACGCCAGGAAACCTCGCCTGTAAAAGTAAAGAAGGAGAGAAAGGAAAAAGAGGAAGAAACCTCCGTGGCGAAGGAATAGAAGTAGAAGAAGAAGAAGAAAACAAGAAGAAGGACTACGAAAGAGTTAGTGGGCTGTGGTGGTGATTTGAAGTCATGGACATCTTGGTCGGTCCATTATGAAAGAGAGAGAGAAAGCGAGATGTTCATATATATATATATATATATATATAAAGCAAGGTAGACCGTCTCTCTCTCATACATGATATATTTTAAATTCAGTTTTTATGATAATATTTTTTATTTAAAAATTCTGCAGGTCTGACTAGAGAATGTGAAATGCAAAATGGGGATCGCCTGCTTTGTTTAGGACTTGGTGATGTCAAGGTTTCCACTCTGTACGCAGTGTATGGTGGGCCCCGGGAGGGATTATAAGTTGGCTACTGCCTGAAGGCACAAAGAATCGTTGCCAAACAAGACTCAGAACCCGTGCGACCCACCGTTAAGTGCAGACTCCCACCTGATAAACAGCTACTGTTAGATCAACCAAGAGTCCTGTTAGCTCAACCAGCTGGACTCTCTAACTCCCACACTGCAGGCCGCGAGTTCGATTCCTGATGGGGTGCATGCGTGTTTGTTAGGCTTTGACCTCTCTTTGTTAGTTCGACCAACAGTCTTGTTATCTCCATAAGATGCTTGGCTTTTAATTTTATTAAAACTTATTAATTTGTGTGCATATGTATGTGCAAGCACCCACACACGTATAGGTGTTCCCCTGCAAGATAATTGCACCTAAACCAAAATCAAGTATCTCATATTAAATGGAATCTGAAACATTTAATGGCAACAATAGCGATCTTGTGTGATATTAGAATTTGAGTATGCAAAAGCAAAGATAAACACGGTGACCTTTCCTCGCTAATGGATTTATCATTGAGTTTCTTACACCTTCTTATCAAGCCTTGTCTGCATATTACAACCAATAACAAGAACAATAACTAAGTTTTTTCCTAGACAGGGTCAACTACATGGATTTTTTGTTTCTACAAAGTCCTATCATGTGCCATACTAGAGTTAACTCAACATGAACTAAATCATTCTTTATTGTTTCTTCCTAACACTTTGTAGTCTTTATCTTTCTCTTTTCACATTTTTACAATATAGTTTTTCGTACCTTCTTACTATAGCTTCTTTTGATTGTCTTTCTACGTGTTCAGACCATCTTAAACAATTTTTCTTCATTTTATTTTTTATTAGTGTCACTCTAAATTTGTTTCTAATAACCTTATTATATATACAGTCTTTTCTTATATGACTACTCATCCATCTCAACATCTTTATTTATGCAGTGAACATCTTTTTTTACATATAATTAACTACCCAACACTTAGAACCATCTACATATTGTAACCATTGCTACAAAATGTTTTCCTTGATGCAGTTTGAGACTTAGTACACCAGTATTGATGGATCCACGGATTTATAGGTCAGGCAAATAGCCTAGAAAATTATATAGCACATGAATTCCGCATTGAGTTGTTCTTCTCTTGATAATTTTCTAAAGTTTGGGTGGTGCCAATCTGCAACTGGCTCAACGTAAATCCACCAATGGCTGAAACCTTGCACCGTCGATCGGTCACACAGCTAAGTCTCTCCTTCCAGGTGCAGTTTCATCACCAAATCGCTGAAAAACAAAGAACTTTAAGCACATTATCCTGACAATGATCCTCAATCATCCATACATAATAGTGCTTTGTAAGTGATATTCGTTTTTTGCACTTAGGAAATGTGCTGAAAAACGTGTTAAAACCTCACCCATTTGAGTGCCAAGATGGGACCAGTATGAAAACCTAATTTTGGACTATGTTATGTACTTATATGTGTATGTTTTGCATGGTCAAATATATGACAGTGAAGGAATTTTAGCTGTGTTAAGTCACCATGACTCGTGGAAGTATGTGTACAAGATTCGTCTCTAAAATACAGCTCAGAATTTTGGCAACAGGACACTTTGACACGTCACCAGCGAGACACGAGCCGTGTCGCTTTTTGGACCATGGGTTTGCAGAAACGGCATGTCCTTTATGATTTCTATAAGATTGAGTTGTAGTTTTTCTTCTTAGTCGACCGGATTAGACTCGTACTGTTATTCCAAACAAAGATCTGGACCTGCACTTACCTGTATTCGGACCGAGTCTGACTCGTAGACACGAAGTCGTCTAGCTTTGCCTTTCTGCTGGTATCTGGGCACACGCTCTACCAGATTCAAACCCATGTTATAGAACTCACAGCTTCAAATTCTTGATGATTTTTAATTTTGGGAAACATTAAATGAGAAAATTAACAAAAATACCGTGTATAGAATCAATGCACATTGACTAAAATGAAGAAATGCATCTGAAGGTAAATATTATAAAGTAGTAAGTAGTAAGACGATCACTATTATACGGTATCGAGTGCGAGGAGTCATATAAACATCTAGAAAAGATAATAGTAATGGAAATGAAGATGTTAAGAGGAATATGTGTTCATAGAGACTTGATGTTCAATGAAGTTCTTAAAGGAAAGTAGGTGTGCACATCAATAGAAGATAAAATAAGATGCATCCTGAGGTAATTTAGACATTCTGACCATAAAGGAGCGCCAAGAAGAAGGTCTAAAGATTAGGTTATGAATGTTAAAAGGAAATACATGAAAGCCTCAAAAGCATTGAAAGAAAATGATAAAACATGATATTTAGCTCTTTTAAAGTTAAATACTAATATGACATTAATGTACGACAATAAAACGAGTATGGATCTACAACCCCGCTTCGCGTCGAAAACCACTATGGATATTTATTCGTCCTTCTAAAGTGGCAAGCATTATCTCACTCATCTTGTGCAACTAGCAAACCACCAAGATCTTCAAGTTGTAGTGCTCAATTTCATCTTCAATCGGATTGACTCCATAGTTTGGGTCCATGAGTTCAGCTCCTTGTTAATTGGATCTGCAGACAAAATATTTGGGTCCAGACTTGCATTGATTCTGCCTTCATGGATCCGGGTCATCTTCAGGTCTGGATTCAATCCATAAACACCTGCAAGGTTGGCAGATCAAATGAGACAAGTTGTGGTTGAAATTGCTCCTTTGGCTGTTCACGGTTTAGCATTTGGATTTGTATAATCTCCTTAAATCGAGTTTGACTGGCTTCATGTAACCCGATTTGGATTGCCTTAACATCTTGATTCGATCCAGAAAGACTCGAGACATTGGCTGATCTCACAGAACCAGTGCAGTCAAGCTTGTCCCCTTCCCGGTTCACATAAGTTTTGGTTTCAGTTTGGTACTCATCGAGGGGATTCCAAATTTTAAAGAATTTTTGAAAAATTCGGGCAATTGGTGGTAAGTTGGGGAATCCAATATTTAAAGAATATAAAAAGGGAGGTTTTTTCAACTATAGAGACAAAATGAGTGTAATATAAAAGGGTTGGATGTCATAATTTATGAAGAAGTTCAGAGAAAAAACACAGAAGGGAATAACGTAAAGAAGACGTCATGCCTTCAAAGCACTAGCATTAAACAAAGCATCTTGTGGAAACCCAAACGCCAAGAAATGCCATAGAAGGAAGAGCGAGTCTCGTGTGACTCTAAGGAAATGGCTAGAAATAGAAGCGATGAGCACCACCCATGAATCCCTTTCATGTAAGACTTGTCTTGTAACCACTCTCGGCAATGCAAGAAAAAAAGAGAGTTACTTTATATTTATAATCCTTATTAGTCTCTACCAAGTCCTTTGTAACTGATGTTATCAAAATCTATTTCGAGTTGGATTATTTTTCATAAAGAATAATCGGATTCATTCTGGTTTGATATAAAAAATTTAAATCTTAAAAACATAATTAAGTTTTAAATAATTCAAAAATAAATTTGGAAATAGTTGGGCTGCTGCAATGTGGTGGGCATTGCTCTAGTTCAGATATTGCATGGGTAGAGTTCATTGTGGATATCGACTGAAATTAGCAAACAAGACTAGCACCAAACTAAAAGTTTATAAAAAAAAGTTCGACTTTAGAAATCCAGCGATTAATCTCGCTTTTTTAAAGTTAAATGATAATCTAACATAAGATTGAGTACAATTGTGACCTAGAGCTCCCCATAGCTGATGAGAGTTAAATAGCGTGCGACAAGTTTAGAGATTTTGAAATCGATTTAAAATCCAATTAAAATCAGAGTACGATAGGAATACAGGCACCGGGATATGGTAGACGTATGTGGTATGTAGCCTATCAATTTGGAATCATTTGGACCCAAATCCAATTGATCTAACATTTGTAGCTGTGAGTAAAAAGAATACATGCATACAAAACATACATGAATACAAACGTACCAAAAAAATACATAGTATGTATGTATTATATGTGTCGGTGCAGGAGCTCGTGCGCTAGAAAGAAGTGTGTGTGTGTGTGTGTATGACATATATTGCAACAAGATAGACAATAGCATACAAGTCCAAATTGGACGTATGACGATGATCAAGAGAAGTCATGCAACTAGTTTCCAAAACCTCTAGTAGCCATCAGTGCAATAGCTTCTAATTAATGAAGGAACTGCAGTTGTGCGTACGTTAGAACACAATTGTCTTTGGCGTGTTGCTTGTCACCATTAGAAAAATTAATGCTACATCAAAGTTGGTTTGTATTTTTGTTCTAATAGACGGTGCAACCCTGCCTTTGAAATTGTTGGGACATCCGAACGCAAAACGTGAGGTCCGAACCTTCGGCCCCAACAGCCTGTGGTTTTCGTAATATAATTAGTCATGACCGACCGAACCACCGACAGATCCGGCAGTAACTGAAACCGTAATCAGAACCAGAGAACCCCGATTCAATTATGGTTCATGGTATCGGCGTACCGGTCTGGAGTCGGAACCAGAATAAGCAGCTCCAAACTGCTGCTATTGCTTAAATTTTTTTGTTTTGGAAATACCTTTATCATGAACAACCCGTTAGCTCAACAGCAGGGTGCTTCTCATCATTGCTTGTCGAGGAGAGTTCGACTCCTACAAGGTGCAAATGCAATAATAATACTCTTGTATTTTGAAGAAAATGAGACTTTAAATATGTGCAAATGTATTAATACTCTTGTATTTAAAAAAAAAGGAGACTTTAAATATGTTTTCCTTCAAATAAAATAACATGCAATATGCTAAAAATTACCCATATTGGTACCAATGTAGAATTTTCTCATATTATTTTCCAACAAACTATTAAATACGAGCTCTTGTATTTAAAAAAAAGAAGACTTTAAATATGTTTTCCTTCAAATAAAATAACATGCAATATGCTAAAAATTACCCATATTGGTACCAATGTAGAATTTTCTCATATTATTTTCCAACAAACTATTAAATATGAGCTCTTGTATTTAAAAAAAAGGAGACTTTAAATATGTTTTCCTTCAAATAAAATAACATGCAATATGCTAAAAATTACCCATATTGGTACCAATGTAGAATTTTCTCATATTATTTTCCAACAAACTATTAAATACGACGAATTTACGACATGACGAAAATGTTGACGGCAGCCAGGCATTTTGAAAAGTGAGGAACACGGGAAGTCGGTGGTTGTTGTGTGGGCTCCATCTCTTACATGTGAGTGACAACGCAAGCCCGGAGTTGTTGTGGGGCCCGCTACGGGTGAAGAAGCCCTTCCAGTGGCAGCCTCATCTGACGTCATCGCCAGCGTTGATCGCATTCGGAGCCTGCTGGCGCTCGTCCTACGTGGAGGGACCACCTGGGGTATTGCGATCCACGTCAGCAGAGGGGAGACCCCTCTTTTGTCGTCTAGCCAGGCGGAAGCATCCCACACGTTTTGGCGGAGGTACGGTGCTGTCCTAATCGTCGTCCCTACCCATCATATCCAGTTTCGGGTCATCTCGTGCAATTTCAGTTTCGTATTGACACTATATCAATCAGAAGGGGACTCGGTGTTTCGTGTCCCATTTTGGGTACACACGAAGATGGATTTCTCGTTTAAGCTTCCTTTTGTAACTCTAAATGGGTAGCAGATTCATGTTTTGGGTCGTATTCCCATCACGTTATTTCCTGTTTGTGTCGAAACAGATTAGCTCAAAGCCGTGATCCTTTTTCATGACATTTTCATGAACTTCGGATCCACTGATAACACTTGTTCAAAGTGGAGATATACTAACCACATTTTGCCTTTTCGATTATTGCTCTTCATATTTTGATTTGTCCTCTCTTTCTTTCAGTATTTTCAAGAGGGCAAGATGGTGGAATTACGATAAGGGGAGGTGAGATGTCTGCTTACTCTAAATTTTAGAAAACAAGCAAAATTTGAAGCCTCGAGCTATAAGAATAGTCGATCGTTTGAGGGCATGGACTGCTGTTGAGCCTAGGCCTCATCCGGAAAAGTGCAGAAAATACCATGGGCTATTTGCCATATACTAAAAGATCTTATCGACCAGCTATAGAGAGAGCATGCTGATGCACTTTGCAGAAAAGAATGAACATGAGAAAGCAACCTGAACCAAAGGAACCTTTGGGTGCTAATCCTTGTTTAGAGCTGCCAAAAGTAGTCTGTGTGTCACACACAAGCACGCACGCATGCACACACACACATATATACATAATACATATACATATATATATATATATATAGATAGAGAGAGAGAGAGAGAGAGAGAGAGAGAATGGTGACCTGTGAATGAGGCATGGTTCCAATTTTAAGACTTTTGCAGCCTTTGGAAAGACAAACCTGCATCACGAACATGCTTTGAACAGATCCACAAGTCTTCATGAACAAGCTTCTCACTGGTGACCCCCAGAATGAACGGAAGTTGGGTATGGTACATTCTCCCTCTAACTACTTTTTTTTCTTTTGGAGAAGAAGCCGAATCTTTTCAGCTTTAGAGAAAGGTCGTAACAAAATAGGTTGTATGTCTACACACACATATCCAACTGCAAAGGCAACTCATGGCAGAAACACCGATGGACTGACATCACTTGAGCACAAAGTTGATTTTCACTATTAAACTAGAGAATCACCTGCCACTAGACTATCTCGAAAGGTAACAAACGCTGATTGTGTATGTATGTGTGTTGTGTGCACATACTGTCACACCTGCACGAGTCGCAACCACGACCATTTCAAACCTATGTCATGTGGCTTCTTTTCGTGCTAGTGTGATCATGAACACTAATCAAATACAAGAATAGTCAAACCTAACTCAAATGAAATATTCAACTTAATTATTTCAAATATCTATACATCTAAACCATCTGTCTAGAATGGTGTGAGCTCCACCAAACGTAACCCCGAATAACCAAAATATTTATTTAAGCAATTTACCGCTCATCTAAAACATACTATCTCAAAATATATAGCTCATTCAACTATTACTGTGCTTTGTGTACCTTGAATGTGTTAGCTTCAGGACGAAAATACTAGGGTGAACTCCCACCCATAGCTCAATAGAAAGGTTAAACATATTTAAACAAAATTCATACTAAAAGCATATAAATTTTAACAAACATTTCATAACAAACCTTACTTTTATTTTTAATTCATGATTTCAAATTCATACTAACACACGCATATACATATCAATTAGTTATGATCATTATAGCCATACTATGTTTGTCCCAAGTCCACAGGAGTCATCTGACCCTTCCTTATATGACTTTGGTCACCCCGTTCATGACAGTCAAATTATGCCGACTCTCACGACAGGATGCTCAGGAACGCACTCTATATTCGCCCCAAGTCGAAACACCCGAGGGACCTCGAAGACTCTAGAGACCCCACACAAACCACACATGGCTCATATATCCATACATTATTATATTTCAAAACCAATTCCAATTTATCACTTTCGCAATCTCATATTTGAATCCACATATACCCAAATCCATATCCACACAAAATTTAAATACCTTGTTCATACCAATACATGCATATCAAAACATGTTCTTTATCAACAAATCTATAACAAGTTCTACTTCAAAAGCATAACAAATAACCTATAATTGCAAATCTTCAAACTGTTGAACCACTCTTATTACCATCAAATTATCTAATTTTAATTTCTAAACAATTATAAATAATGAAAATATTAAATTTTATTTAATTATGAGTCTAATGCAACAAACCATATCCAAATCAAATCCCAAATGACCCTAAAAATACCCAAAACCCAACCTAGATTCATTTAAGTTATCCTTGATACGAATTGTCACCTAGATTCATATACGATCTAAACTGAGCGACACAACAAGTAGTATGTGTTCCTGTGTCGACACAAAACCTAGAACTATTGAAATAAGTCTTGTTTCTGACCTAAAACTTGATCTAAGACCCAACTCAAACCTAACCTATTTCTGACACAAAGCCCATGACCCAAAACTTGGTTCCAACCTATTTTTTACACAACCATTATTATGACACAAGACAAAGACACAACACCATGTCATTTTTGTGTAAGACACAACACAACACCGAAAACACGTCCAAAAAGGGGTGCTTTCCTTGATTTTACAGCAACTATTTCATCGTTTTCCAGCAATAATAAAGACCGCCAATGATACCCCATTATCCACCTATCTCTCCTCCTTTGATCAAGCCCAGGAACAACTACCGGTGGTAGCATTTAACCGAAAAATGAAGATGAAAAGAACAAGTTACATAAAATGAAAATTTCAGTGAATCTGAACCATTTCACGACCAAATCAACACCCACAACTTACTCAAATCTACTGAAACCCTTCGTGCTACCTCAATGTTTTAACACAAGCCCAAAATAATGATCAACAACCATTTTTTTCATCAAAAAAAACAAAAATCTAAAAATAACCGATAACTCACTCAATTCCGACAGATTCTCCATCGATTCAATCGCTCACCTAGGTCCCTCGGCATAACAGTTACCATTCGTGGTGGCCTTACACCACATTCCAGCAACGCCCAAGTCGGGCATTACTGTTCAGCCTGCATGAGCGGGTCTGAATCCAATCGGATCCAGATCCAGACCGTCTCAAACCATTACATAGACGGACACACAGCAGCACTAAGGGACGCACACATAAGACACGAGGTCGAAAGAAGTGTTTCACATCTGACGTCGGAATCGACAAGTGGGAATGTGTGAGAATCAGGTCGCATTTCTTAATAGAGTGAAATTACCTTAGACGTTGGGGGGATGATAAAATACAATACGAGCTGATCTGTCCTAGGAGTACTTACATCCTTCAAACATTCTAAATCATCCTTTCACACTGGAGCTATACCTCACCTGGTGGCTAGGGGGCTCAATTCACAAGTTGCAGGTCGTGAGTTCAATATCAGGGAGTGCATAGCTGGCTTCAGCTTCCCCATTGTAACCAAGAAACACAAAACGTCAGTTCTGAGTGCAAAATAGGAAGAAAGTACCGGCTTTAGCATCTCTCGCTGAGGACTAAGATCTAGCTGACCACAGATTCTCGGAACATTTCTTTTCCCCGGTCCAACTCCGGCAAGCACAAGAGTGAGAGCTGCCAATGTGTAAGCGCATAGTCTTGTCAATCCATTTCCAGTGGGATAACATGTAATGCGAACAAAGATTGCCTTCAATAAAAATCACCTTTTGTCCCTTTGTACAATGAACTAATTTCATTGTATCATTCCCTAGTATGAATCACCACAAAATGACAACGCGCACTTTTAACTTGCAAGGGGTTGTTGCTCCATAGCACATCTAGGCCATGAGTTAAATGTCCAGGGTGGGAATCCCTAAACAAAAGGCCCAAAGAGCAGGTTCTCTCAGAGAAAGGCGTGCATCCTCGGAGTTCTACAGACTCGGAAGATAAGATGAGTCCTCGGACACGGCTTCAGTTTCATGTCAACAAAAAAATCATACAGAAGACGTGCAACGGACTAAGCGTGAGATATTATCGTGTCATTATTTCTTTGTTGTGTGTGTGAGAGAGAGCGAGAGGGAGAGTTATTTTTTGTTACAAATGGAAGGCGGAGAACTAACGCAAGAACGCCCCAAGAATCAAAATCACCACCTGAGACGTGCCATCAAAAAGGAGAACACGTCATTAGATGCTACCGAAAAACAGAATATATCATTAATTTAGGTTACAGACATTCATGAACTTCTGTACAGCGTTGTGGTACTGGGTCCCCTGCAAATCAGTTCAGCGAATGTCAGCAAGATAAGTAAACAGCTAAGGAACTAGCCTTCTTTGAAGACATTTAAGACCACAGGAGAAAGAAAATTGTTCATTTCACAGTAGTATCAAAGAATGATCGTCAATTAGATTTTTGCAGGAGCTTTTGTCTGAACATCACGACCACAGGGTTATATATTGTGATCTAATCGTCACAAGGATCAGATGATTTCTTCTAAAAGTCTACCACATTCTCAGGTCTATGCTTTCCGAGCATTGGCAATCATGAGAAAAAAATGATTTCACTAAATCACTTACAAAAGCATGAGAAACCGGTTCTCATGGGTTGCAAGCAAATGCACTGGTTAGAAGTCATCCTATGATGGACGAATTTGATTATAAGATTGGTTATTTTGTATTGAGTCACAGCCGATAAGCATAATCAATCCCCTTACTGAACACCATCTACGTTGAATACTTTTCATCAAATTGCATTTGTATGATTTACTCAATGCTCAGAAAAATAACAGCAACAGAGAAAGGTCTAACCTCCCAGTATAGTTAGTTTGCCACAACTTTCACACTGCCAAAACTCAAAATTTCTATTATATAGGCACTGAGGAATCACTTGCATGCCCCTTGCAGCGGCAATAGCTTCATCAGTTGTTAGAGGCTTTTGAATGAACCTCCCATTGCATTTGATACATCTTGACATCAACTGTTCCTCGCAAATTTTCAACTGATGCTTTAATAACCTGTAATATTACAACGAATCATGAATAATTTATCAATTCAACACAAGTAAGGTCAGATCTGCAAAATAAAAGGACCATCAGTTACACGAATCAAATGTTCCCCCAGTAGGACCCATGTGATGATGTTCTGGGGGAACGGAGTGGTGTAAAAGATCGCTGAATGTAAAGAAGCCGCAATCTAAGCATAAATATGCACATGCATCAGACATTATGCAAATGATATTTCCAAGGTTTTTATTTCTTAATAACTATAGACCAGGATATTCACAAAATTAAGAATTAAGTAGCAAATTAACCTAGATAAATAGCAGACCATCCATCAGACCAGGATTTGAGATTTATAAATAGAGATCATTTATCAATCCATGTTCTGATCTTCGCTTCTGATTGCCAAAATTTCAAAATCTTATAATAACAACCACAGGTTGCTCCAAATTAATTATCAACAGGCAGATGAATTTGGTACACCATCAGATCGGACAGGATGCTGGATCACCTATAGCTCTCATATCACCAAAATGCCAGTCCCAAATATCACGAATTATAACAAAAAAATTTCGGAGTGAAACTCTAAAAGTCTAGAATTATGAAGCGGATTTATGTAATACCTCAATTAATTGGTCCTCTTTAACAAGGTTTTTTACTTTGTACATTTGACCTCTTGACACGTAGTGATGTCTCAGCAACTTTCTGTCTCGCGTCAACAGCACTCTGTTTTCCTTCACAGCCTGCCCTATTAGCTGCCTAAATGTGGAAAAAGTAAAATGTGTATTATAATGACAACGCAACATATTTTGCCACTTAGGATTCAATGTTGTAGATCATAATCTGGAATGGAATTCAACAGTGTTCTCACCTGGCATCGGGTTTCTTTGAATGTGGAGTTGCAGCATCTACTCCAACACAGCGGAGCTGTTTAGCCAAGCCTTCCACCTACAAGAATAAAGGCATCAAAGCACATAAATCACCTCATCAATCTAAAAATTTCCAAAAGTGCAGGCGGCAAAATATACAATGTGTACAATTGCTTCAAGGTTAGACTTGAACAACAGCTTTGATTTGTTGATTTATTAAAACGGGTAACATTTCTACATTTTGATTTGAGCAATACTAAATGGATATCAAGAAAATGGAAAATCACTATGGGAGAATGTGATAAAGTTTATAGATTTACTAGTTAGATCCCCAGACAAGATCCTGATGAACTAAATATTTACTTGGTTGGCAAGTCGTTTTTATGTTGGTGTCAATAAAATAGATTACTGTTCTAAACCATTACAAATGTTTTTCTTCAATATAGCCATCAAGAGTTACATCTAACTATGATATATCTTTCATGTAGCTAGAAATTTTACAGTAGTATATTTACTCATAACATGCATGTCACATAGTTTCATCTCAGAGAGGCAAAAGGCCAATAGCACATAATTTACAAGAATGTTCTACACTTGGCTCCTTCCTGTTAGAATTGAATAGTAAATCAAACATGTCAAAGATGATACAAAGGCTACCTTTGCTTTTTGAGATCTTCCATATGCACAAAGACAACAACAAGGAATAAGTGGATCAGGACCATAACAAATCCACTCGATATATTAGGGTAGATGTTTGTTTCCAATTTCCATATAATTTAACATAATTAGATAATATCAACCTGCCGACTCACAAAAAGCAAGAAATATCAAAAGCATTAGGTTTACAAACCATGGTATATTGAGAATCGAGGGAATATCAATATTAAATGTAGAACTGGATCCATAAATGAATAGGCATCCAATCATACACCATACATTATCTTCTCTCACGAGGCTGCAAATGATAAATATCCTTACCAATTACATCACATAGGAACTTGGGACATCCATCACCAGATGACTCCCATGGAGCAGGACCTTCCCAATCACAGTTCTCCATTGTTTCATCTTCTGATTTTCTTGGCACTAATTTGTGTCTCCTCCTGCATCTCCGTCTAGTAGTCCTGGATTTTCTCTGTGAATCTTCCAAAATGATTTTCTCCCCATAAATATTTGAAATTTTTAAAACTGAATATTCAAATGAATTGCTTTTGGCATTCACGGGAAAGGGATTAGCTTATATCTATTTTTTTTAATTGTCTGCAAGAAACATAAGTAAATAACATTAAAATTAAAAAAATTAAAAAAATTAAAAAAATAAAACATTGAATTTAATACTTAATTAGTAACTAATTCTTTATTACAGCTTTTACCTCATTCATCTCTCCAATATCCTCCAGGATGAGATATAGACAATGGACTACACATGTTGTATCAGCTAACTCATTTTAAGTTGTTGTTAGTTGCATTATCTGTAATTAATTGGACTACATTTTCAAGCCCAACCTCCAACATCACCTTATCAAATTTTTGTCTTAAACATGTCTAGGGATCTTGAAAACATAAGTCTTTTAAAACAATTGATAAGAAAGTTTAACAAAATAATTCCTTAACTATCTCTCCATCCGCTTGCCATGATAGGCATATCGTCTCCTTCCATGACTCTCTCAAAGTCGACAAATACTTTCGGACTTCAAGGACAGCCTTATCTAATAGTTTATCCATCAACTTTTGATAAAATGGCATCTTATACCCTAGACAAATGTTAACAATGACATCTGCTATTGCTTAAAAATGAAAAGAATTTATTGCATTAAATGGAATGCATGCATCATAAAACCATTTCCCTACTGTAAGGTCTGCCTTCTCATGCAATTGTATAAAAGCATGAATTCCATGTTGGGCACCGGGTGTAGTACTAGAGCAAAAAACAACTATATGCCAGAATAAGATCTTCCTTCAGTCCTTCCTCTTCTACCACTTTTAACCTCTTCAACAACCCTCTTTCTTTTGGTTGGTGATCGAGAACTATTACTACCAACCTTTGACCTAGTATCAAAAGGGATGCCACCACCAAGCCCAACAGCATCATCCTCTTCCTCAAACATCTCTATATCATCCCTTATCAACTATACTCTCAATTATCTATAGACATTGCCATTTAATGAATTTTAGCAATTTCCTAACTTTGCCCATGCAAGGAGCAACCGCTTTCTTAGTCTCTACTAGATTATGTTTCAAACGAAAAATTCCACAACTAATGATCTTCTCACGAAAAATACATCTGATTTTAAATCTTTTTCTCTCAACTGTTGTTAGTGTTATCTGTATCGCATTGTATCGTACAATACATATCGTATCATAGGGCTCTACGATGCGATACATTACGATACAAGGCAATGTATTGTGCCACATAACTTATCGGGTTGTATCGTACGATACTAACATGTATTTTAACATATCAAGGTTATCATCATATAATATTTTCCAAAATAGTGCTAGTTCGAAATATGTCTCAAAGTTCAAACGTACAACAAAAATAAACTCTGAAAACACAATGAACTTAAGTACATTTTACAAGGATAATTCTAATTTTCAACATGGCGTGCTTGTTTTCATAATTCTAGCTACTTAAATGTGGTCTCCTAACAAAACAGAGCTTTTATATAACATATTCAACCTAATTTATAATTTTGATATTAAGTAATGGCATACAATTTAGACTACCTTGCACATAAGCTGTTGGAAAGAAGGAAAAAAGAGTAGACTCACTAAATGACAACTAAATGTAAACCATCATGCACAAAGGTCAATCATAAGGCACTTTGAGGCTCAACTAGTCCATGTAAAACTTGAACTAGTATTTTTCGTAACAATCATTTGTTAGAGTTAAATCACAATGTTATTCAACCATGAAATTCTAAATTAAGATCATGAAAATGATGAGATAGAAAAAATAACAAACATAAAACATGAGCTCCATAGATAACACATCAACCACATGAATACAAAATGGATTTAACCCGAATCAAGCATAGTCTAAATTATATAAATTCATTACAATAATCATAATTTTTCCTTTTCTTAGATTTTTCCAAATTTTTAATATTAAAATATGAAACGAGGGATATGACCAAAACTATACACGATACACATTGAATAATACTAATTTGTACCCCAATGTCATGCCAGATCATCGAACCAAGATTGGGAGTCCCTAATACCCCTTCGTGCCATCTAAATTTAACACTTCAATCTTAATAAAACTGAAAATAAAAGCAATTCATAAATCCCCAATCTTCACTTCATAAACTACCAAAACGCTAAAATAGAGTGTCTCCCACTTCACAAATACAATAAAAAGCAGTGTTATCCGTATCGCACCGTCGTATCATATCGTGTACGATACGGGGGCCCGTATCGTGAAACCCACAGTATCGCACCGTATCGTGCAATACGGGCCGTATCGCACGATACGCCCTAGGACCCTTATAAAGGGTCCCGGGCCGACCGAAACCCGTGATTTTTCGCGGGTTTCCTCTCTCTTCTTGGGTTCCTCAAGCTCCCTAAGAGCCGATTTTTGCCTCCTTAGTGTTCAAAGCTCCAAAATCGTGCCCTACGGTGCCCGTGCAAGCCTCCAAACTCTGATTTTGGTATATTTTTAATATTTTTTTATTTTTTTCCTTTATATTTGTTGTTTTTTTTGTTATTTCGGGTTTTTTTTTGAATGACAAAATATGAAGTGATTAAGTGTGTGTATACGATTTTTATTGCATTCATGAAGTGGGAGACACTCGATTTGAGTGTTATTTGAAGATTGGGGGATTTACGAAGTGCTTTTATTTTCAGGTTTTTGTTTGAATTAAAGTACTCCATTGAGATGGCAGGAAGGGGTGGTAGAGACTCTCATTCAAAGTCTGATGATTCGGCATGGCAGTGGGGTATACCAGTTGAGGGTTCAAGGTTAAAAATCAGATGCTTATTTTGTGAAAAGGTGGTTAGTGGTGGAATTTCAAGGTTGAAATACCACCTAGCAGAAACCAGGAAAGAAGTTGCTCCATGCACAGGCAGAGTTAGAAGTTTGCCAGAAGGTATTAAATGGCAATGCCTGCAGATGATTGAGAACATACAAGAACGGAGACAACAAAAGGATGATTTTCAGATGTATGAAGAAGCTGATGATGCTACTGCCACTGGATTTGGATTCACTGATAGTTTGCCTTCAGATGCTCGAACAGAGATTGGTAGTAGCAGTTCACGAGCACCTACTAGAGGAAAGAGGATTGCAGCTGAAGACTTTGGAGGTGGCAAAAGAGGAAGTTCAGGAAGGAGCAGAGGAAGAGCTTCTTCTTCTAGCATACATTCGTTCTTTCCTCCTTCCACTACACCTGGTGCTCAACTAGGAATTCGTGCTGCTATGGCTTCAGAACAACTGCATGATCAGGTAGACCTTGCAGTGGGAAGATGGTTTTATTATGCATGCATTCCATTTAATGCAGCAAACAGTTTTCATTTTCAAGCAATGGCAGATGCAATTGCAAACATTGGTCCAGGATATAAGATGCCCTCTTATCAGAAATTGAGAGGGAAGATATTAGATCAGACCGTAATTGAATTGCAACAATATTGTTCGACTTTGAGATAGTCGTGGAAGGAAACAGGATGCACTATTATGGCAGATGGATGGACCGATAGGCGAGGAAGGACATTGCTAAACTTTCTTGTATATTGTCCTAAATGACTCATGTTTTTGAGATCTCTAGACATGTTAGAGGAGAGGCACACTGCAGAGATCCTATGAGAAGAATTTGATAAGATTATACAGGAAGTTGGGCTATAGAATGTGGTCCAATTGATTACAGATAATGCAGCTAACTACAAAGCAGCTGGGAAGGAGTTAGCTGATATTTATGAGACTTTCTATTGGATACCATGTGCAGCCCATTGTTTAGATCTTATCCTCGAGGACATTGGTGAGATGGATGAAATAAAGGCAGCAACTGAGTGTCGCCAAGATATTACAAAATTCATTTACAACCATGCATTTGTTTTGTGTATGATGAGGAGATATACAGAAGGTGCAGAGCTTCTTCGCACAGCTGTAACTCGATTCGCAACAAACTTCTTATCTGTACAAAGTATTATGAGACAGAAGCAAGCTTTGAAGAGAATGTTCTCCTCAGATGAGTGGCAACAATTTGCAGAGTTGCCTCAAAACAGAAGAAATAAAAAGTTGAATGAGATTGCAAAAACAGTTTTTAGAAGTTCATTTTAGAATGCATGTATCAGATTATTGAAAATTACTTGTCCTTTAGTGAAAGTTTTGAGATTAGCTGATAGCGAGGAGAAACCATCTATGGGCTACCTTTATGAAGCCATGGATAAGGCAAAAGAAGCCATCAGAAATAATTTTAATGAAAAAAAGAGAGATTATGTGCCCATGTGCAAAATATTTGATAGTAGATGGAATAAACAATTGCATCAGCCTATTCATGCAGCAGCATATTATCTAAACCCATCATTCAGGTACTCAGGAACCTTCAAAAGGGATGGTGAGGTTAATCGAGGAATCATTGATTGTATCGACAGATTAGTCCCTGATAAGAGCATAGCAAATGCGATACATCGAGAGATGGAGATATATGATAATACTCTTCACTTGATGGGTTTGCCTGTTGCAATTCGCAACCGCTCTACGATGCATCTAAGTACATTATTTATTTTCATTTTTAAGTTGCATCTTACATTACTGTGGATTATTATGTCTCTAATGTTTGTATTTTTTTTACAGATGTTTGGTGGAACAGGTTCGAAAGTGATTGTCCAAACCTTAGAGATTTTGCAGTCAGAGTCTTAAGCCAAACCTGTAGTGCAACAGGTTGTGAAAGAAATTAGAGTGTTTTTGAACACATCCATACAAAAAAGCGCAACAGGTTGGAACACAAAAGGCTTAATGATTTGGTTTATATTCGTTGTAACATGCGCCTTCGTGAAAGGTAATGTTGTATTACTTTAAAATTTTCAATTCAATATTATTTAACTTCAGTTTTCAATTGTTAATATTACTTACTAATTGTTTATCTTTGTTTGTGTCGTAGGCAATTAAAAAAAGTAAATAGACAATAAGTTTGGATAATTTTGATATATTAGAAGATTGGGTTATGGAAGACACTGAAGAAAATGCCCTCCTAACAGAAGAAGACGTTGCCTGGATTAATTTGGAAGGAGCGCAACAACATTATGGAGATGAAGAATTTGATTTTGAAGAAGAAGGTGTGGGCGTGGCTGATGATGAGGAGGAGGATCTGCAACAAGGAGAAGATGAAGATTATTTAGTTGATGATCCTGATTACAATTTATAAAATGTAACATTATATGTAACTGTAGTGTACTGTAAACTATGTCTGTATTTTATTTTTTGGATTCAAAATATGTAAATTTGGATGCAATTGTTCAATGTTGAATGCTCAATCTGTACTAAACTTATATTATATGAATTTAAAACAATTATCAAATTTTTCCTGATTTTTTCCAATTTTTTTCGATTTTTTACTAATTTTTATTTATTTTTAATTAATTTTTACATTATTTTAATATTAAAGTACGATACGATACGATACGCCCGTATCGTGGAGCCCAACGATATACGATACGATACACGTCACACAACACTGATGAAAAGGATATTCACGTACTTAATAAGTTCATATATTGTCATTCAAAAAAGAAAAAACAAATAATACAAGAAAGCACCAAATACAAAGAAAAAAATGAACAAAAAACTATACCACAACCACTAGAATGTTATGTTGTTGCTACTGTCGGAGTCATGGTCGTGTTGGAGACCCTTGAAAATCATTGGAGATGTCTCACCCTAGCTGGAAGTCACCTTAGAGGAGCTTTAAGATGCAAACGGCAGCCACAAACCTCACTAAAACGTGGGTTTCTATTCAGCTATAAAAGGTTCTTGGGTGTGTCGCCCGTATCATGCGATATGTGTTGTATCATTAGATACAGACTATATTACATGATATAGTATCTTATACGGTATAGTATCATGTATTGTATTGTGGTTATGATCCCACAGTACGATACGGTATGATATGAATAACACTAGTTATGATGCCATCAATAAAAAAAACTTGTTTTCTTCGATGTTACATTCTTTAAGTATGCTCCTTACTTCTCTTCATCTAAAGATGTCTAAAGTATTCCTTCACCAGTTCTACCCATTAGTTCTACCGTTGTTGAACATATTTTGAGGGAAGATACTGGAAATGACCTAGCTATAAAAGAAATACAAGTATATATGGTTGGAGAACGAAATGTAGTGATGCCCAATCCTCAAGCGATCACGAACAATGGGTATCCATGGATATAGATCCAATCTAGTCAGAAGAGAATGATCTTAATCCCCCCATTGGTAGAAAAGGTAAGAGAAAGTGCACTATATATCATATTTCTAAGTTTGTTTCTTATCATACTACCTCTTTGAACATCATAGGTTTTTGAAAAGTGCGGATTTACACTCTATTCCTAGAGACTTTGCAAAAGTTTCTACTTCCCAGTGGACAAAGGCCATGACATGTGAGTTACAGGCTATAAAAAAGGACGAAAGATAGTTGGCTGCAAATGGATGTATATTGTCAAATACATGGTTGATGGGATCTTAGAGCCATATAAAGCAAGGTTAGTAGCAAAGAGATACAACCAATCATATGGTATAGCCTATACCGAAACTTTGCCCCAATTGCAAAACTAACCACTATTAGAGTGATCATAAGTCTTGCTGCAAATTGGAAATGGGATATTGAACTACCTCAAGGTACCGCAATATGAAGGGGAAGAAAAATCAAGTATGCAAACTAAATAAAGCGATATTCGGCTTAAAACAGTATCAAAGAGCTTAGTTTGAGAAGTTCAGTGATGGTATTGTTAACTTGGGATACTCCAGAAGCATCAACGACCATACTTTGTTTATTAAAAGAGGAAAAGGAATATCTCTATTGATATTTATGTAGAAAAATTATTGTTAGAGGTGACAATACAACGAATGCGAGGTTCTCATAAGATGTTCCGCGTTCGAATACAATCTTTGTTTCTCATACAGTAAGTTTTCCTCGAATGTCTCCACTGCGAGTCAAATTCCTCTTCGAAGACTGTGGATCATGTTGCAAATACCAGAGTTCAGGGGAAACACCGAAAAACAATCGATCGATCGATCATCACTAAATTCTACGTTTGGGAGATCAATGCATATCAATATTATTCTCTTTTGCTTTTAGTTCTTATTTTCTCGAACGAAATCTTATAATGATCATATAAAGAGAACGGTCAAATTGGAAAAGAAACAAGATCTAGCAGTTACCTCGTCCAACGAGGAATCGCATCCCTTGGATGAAAATGTGGACGACAGATAAGTGAAATCCTGCTTGAACCAAAACCCTAGCTTCAGAATATCGGGCGACCGGAACAATTCCGTCAACGGCCCGATAACGGACGGGAGAGGCAATGCAAGAAGATCGAGGAGGAAAATACATCCATTCTCGACGGCGGCGTCATCACCGTCGGAACTCCTGCGGAGCAAGCAGGCGATCAGGAGGACGGCCACCGTTGGGTAAGAGTCGGCGACAGCAAGGGGCTTCCATTCGGGTCGAGACCAACGACGCAGGAGAAACGGAGAGCCCACAGGAGGCGACGGAAATCTGGCGAGTCGACCTCGAAGATCTCGTGGATCTTATCGCGAAGGACAAGGAGGAGCTCGAGGCGGACTCTCTCCGGGAGTTCATGACGGGCAATCCGAGTTCCCGGTAAATGAATTTCCCGCGGAAACCAAAGGGTATTCCAAGAGGCAGGACCATACGAAAGAGGATGGAGTCATTTGGTGGACACGTTTTGACTCGGGTCATCTTTGAGACGGCGATATTGGCCAGATCCACGAAAGGCCGACCCAACCTAACCCGAGCAGGATAGATTTTACCCCTTCATGTTTGATGTCAGAACCAACTGCAATATGGGATAAGAAATATCCAACCCATACACCACCCTTTTCTTTCGACAATACCCATACATAGACATGGCCGGTTCCTAACTAATCCAACTGTTTCAATAAAAAAATGAACCGAGTTAGAAACCGATCTGCAATACGAGAACTACTCGATCTAGTTCCGGTTTTACCTTTTATCAAATTGAAACCAGAATCCGCTGTTTTTTATTTTTGCTATAACTTTTACTTTTTAAATAAAATGATCGGTTCCAGACTCAACTCAGAACCGAAGATTCTGCAACTGTAACTAGAACCAGTTTCAAACTGGTTCGGTTATGGCTTCAAGTCCTGAGTTAACCAGAACCGAGTACGTTTACCGATATACGACCTTGAATGCATATATATATATATATATATATATATATATATATATATATATATATATATATATATATATATATATATATATATATATATATAAAGTGAAAAAAAGAATAGCATAGTCGATAGGCACATCTATGCATTCTCAAGAATCTCAATTGTTTCATTAGCGAATATATATATATATAAAGTGAAAAAAAGAATAGCATAGTCGATAGGCACATCTATGCATTCTCAAGAATCTCAATTGTTTCATTAGCGAGATCGATAATTGAAATTCAAACACAAATTTTTAAAACAAAAAAAAATGTCTTCATATTTTTTGTAGGTTTAATAATTATACGTAGTATTAAATACTTTTTGACTTAGAGATCTCCATTGTTAATCTTTAAGATTCAATAGTTGAGATTGTTTAAAAGATTAGAGCATGAATTAGTATGTACATGTTTTAATCTCTCTCTCTCTCTCTCTCTCTCTCTCTCTCTCTCTCTCTCTCTCTCTCTCTATATATATATATATATATATATATATATATATATATATATATGAAGCTTAATATATGTTAGCATATCATAAAATTATGAATCATGGATAAAGGGTTGATATTTAGATTTTAGAAGCAAAAAGTATAGCTGTATTTTGTGTAAGTGATACGTGTTGGTGTATATATATATATTCAATATTTCATCCAGCTACCCTAACCTTTATTTAGCCATCATGCAATGGGCTCCTACCTTTATTGCACAATCACGGCATATAGAAAAAACCTTAGTTCGGATCCGTATACCAAACCTGACTATGATGTTCTATGATACGAGTGCTACTCAATTTAGCCGCTTTTGTAGGAACCCGAATTAGGGCGGATACAAAATCCTCGAAGCAAAGCGTGTAGAGTCTGCGAGTATGTATCAAGATAGACCTGGCGGAACCCGTAGTAGGTCGATTTCTCGTTAGTGCATGCTATTGGTACATGCACATCCATATATCATTCAGTTTCACGTTAACTTGATACTTATATTGTTACATTTATTCTCATTGCAAACCCGATGGCTAGCTTGACATTGTTACCGTTAGTATCCATATTGTCCCCTCGCATGCCTGAAAACGGGACTAAACAGACCCTAATCAACTTAAACCGAACCCTTCTAGCGACTCCATCACCTTTTTACGTCGAGCCACACTCCTCATAAACCAACCCGTAGCCAGTCTCTGCAACCTTAATTAAACTTACTTCTCTAGTCATAATCGAACTACACCTAAAACTAGCACTTACCTTGACCTATGGGCAATCAACACTTAATCTTCAATCGAAACCAGCCCCCTTAATACGTAGCTGATTTCACCCTATGAACTTTGACCAACCTAACTCAATCCCTTTTGGCTTAGCCGACTCCAGAAGACCCGAACTTGATCCTTAGCCAAACTCGTACCTAAATCTTACCCGAAGCATTCCTTTTTGTGATCACCTTTTTTCTGGTGTGCAAAACTTCAATAACGAATAAGATCGATCTTTATTCGATGGAGTAAGAAGAACTTTGACGAGAAAGATTTATTAGAAGTGTTTATAGTTTTCCTATAACTTAGTTTATGGCTCTCTTCTTTTTTTTAATTAAGTAGATTGCTTTGTTAATTGAGGTTTCGGTGGCCACCTCTAGGTAGAAGGCGCTGAAGTTGCATTTTCATGCGCTTTTGCCAGAGATTGAAGATTGGCTTTGACATCATTTCTTTTGGGAACCTGTAGGTTGGCTGTTGAACTTCCACAGTTTTCAGGTCAGTTACTTAATCGAATAAGTTTGAAATTCATTTTTTTCTAAAAAATAAGTGAAAACTCTCTATATAGTTTGTAGTTAGCACGTGTAAACCGAGTCATTTACCAGGGAAAAAAGCAATAAGTGCTCACAGATCACACCAAAGTAAATTTTGAGTATTTTTTTTCAAGGTGCAACTTGTTGTCAGGCTGACCCCTACGAGAGATGCATGCCCTTGAGTGTGGAACTCATAATCTTTAAGATTCTTTTGAGCCGGCTTCTTAGTAAAAAAAGTCATAAAACGGCATTAAATGGCTCAATCTTAAATTCTCTTAATGAAGCTCACACATCAATTCAAGCAGAAGCATCCTTTTGCTTTTTCAACGGTTTCACATGATACTTGAACATGCACATAGATCTCTCTCTCTCTCTCTCTCTCTCTCTCTCTCTCTCTCTCTCTCTCTCTCTCTCTATATATATATATATATAAGAGAGAGAGAGAGTTGCTTCTTGTTTTGGAAAACCAGGACCTCTGCGATAACTATCATTACTCTACCACTCTCCACACACTCGTTATCAGGTATTTAAGGTTTACGGCATCACCTTGGTCAAGGTTCCAATGTTTGATAACTCAATGTGTGGTGCAAACTTCTTCATATATATATATATATATATATATATATATATATATATATATATATATATATATATTGGGATTTGTTAGATACCTTTTTCATGTTATATTTTATTAGATAATTTGTGTCATTCTTGTAATTGCAAGGATGATTACACGGATGACGCAATTCTAATTGTCCATTAATATCGACATGATGATAGATGTCATTTAATATATATTATATATATATATATATATATATATATATATATATATATATATATATATATATATATATATAAAGTATATTAAATGTGATACAAGATGAGTGCTTTCATCACTACTGTTTTATTGATCGGATGAACATGATCAAGTAATGTCTAGTCACTCTCTTTATATATAAATAAATAGCCATCATCACATCACAATGTCCAAATGCAATCGATCAGCTTGAGTAACATAGTAGAACCCTGAACCCAAATCCAATCTTTCATTCGATATAGATCGAACTAAACCTAGGTGTTTCGATCCATTCTAGCACATCAATAGACCCAACTCACCAGCATTAATGTCGCCGTATCGAGCCCGATAAGGCACCTCATCAAACTTATCAGACTTAGCCGAGTCCTTGTGTGACTTGAGACTTACACAAAAACAACGTATCCAAAAGTTTTTCCACATCGTAGACAAAAATATGTCAGGACACGTGACAGCACATGGGTGGTTTGACTTTGAATGGACGGACACGTCAGCCTCACAGTCTGTGGTCTGGTTTGACATGGACCCTTGACCTGTTCCTTTATTATGGGCTTTCACAATAGGTCAGCTACGATCGGGTCGACTCCCCTTGCTGCTCATCTTTCAAATATGCAGAAACTGTCAAACCGTCTAAAAAGAGCTGAATTTGCTTGAGGAAATATGCAGAGAACTCTCACATTCATATCTAACTTAAGAACTAAATATCAAAATTAAAAAATAAAGTATAGGCTAATTTTCAAAATCATGAAATATCATGAGAAATTGGAAACTAGTTCCAAGGAAAAGGATGAGGTTTGCACTCAGAGCACCAGCTAACGGACCCACGAGATGCAGGTCGTAAGTTCGATACATGAGGTGTAGATTCCTCGCTCCGGTCACCCTGTTGTAACCAAAAATAAGGAAAAGGAAAAAGAGAAAAGACGACAAGGGTTTATTGATGGATATGATTTGAATATTACAGAGCCTATTCTTGTAAATAATTGGAACTTGATTTTCTCCCTAATTATAACTTAAAAGGCTTAGATTGGTCTTCTCTTATAAGTTATAACAAGGTTCAATCAAAGTAAATGGAGGTCAGTCCTCCCATAAAGGCATTTTGGGTCATTTATTCTGCAACTGGATCTGGATCAAATCATCAAAATAAGCTTCATATGTAGTAGATTTTGGTTATTTTGGGGAATACTTTATAAATGGTAACTGGTAAGGATTTGGTGCATGATGCATAATGAACAGAAGCCATATGACTCAATCCAGTCGGTGCTGAGCCGACTTCAGGCTCAAGCCGAGCCTTTCTTGGAAGCTTGAAAATGAGAGCTTTGGAAATTCAAAAGGCCACCTAAAACCAACAGCCAAAATTTATTCCTTGTCAACGCCTGATCCGAGAGTGAGTTTACAGACAACGAGCACCTAAACCTTTCCCTTTTATAGCAATCAACTGCTCCTCTTTCTCTCTACAACGCTAATTCTCTCTCTCTCTCTCTCTCTCTCTCTCTCTCTCTCTCTCTCTCTCACACACACACACACACACACACACATTGTCATTCGATCTCCTCTATACGTAATACCTGCAATGGAGGGTCGTGAAATTCCACCCTTCTTCATCTGCCCGATTTCTCTTCAAATTATGGAAGATCCGGTTACTATTTGCACGGGCATGACATATGACAGGGAAAGCATAAGCCAGTGGCTCTTCGTTTACAACAAGACCACTTGTCCGGTGACAAAGCAAGTCATTACCGATCGTTCCTTCACCCCCAACTCCACTCTCCTTCGCCTCATCAACTCATGGCGTGCTGCTAATCCTGAAGTCAAGATCACTAAATATCCGGTTAAGACGATCGACGCCAATGGCATCAAGAAGCTCATTGAAGAGGTGAAGCATTCCGAGTCTCAATTAAAAGCGCTCAAACAGATCAGATATCTGCTCAAGGAGAACGACTCCAACAAGAGATTGATGGAGGAGGCAGGTTTAGTTCAGTTACTGTCCACGATAACAGTCAAGAATTACCCACAAGGACTCGTGAATGAATTCGAAAGCGAAATCGCCGGCGAAGAAGCATTGAGTGTGCTTTCTCTCCTTCATATAACTGTAGGAACAGCCACCAACCTTGCCTCTATGGACTTCATAACATGTCTGTCATTGGTATTGCAAAGAGGGAGCTACAATGCAAGATTGCAGTCAATCGCCATCTTGAAATCCATATGTAAAGCTGTTAATGAGAATTTCTTCATGGATCTTAAAATGGAACTCTTCGAGGGGATTGCCGAAATCTTGAAGGATCAAAACTCGAATCAGGCAACCATGTCTGCGTTTTCGATACTAATGGAAGTATGTCCATGGGGAAAGAACAGACTCAAGGCTGTCGAGGTGGGTATTGTGCCGGTGATCATAGAGCTTTTGGCAGAAAACAGTGAAAGGAGGAAGTGCGAGATCATGTTGGGGGTACTAGAATTGCTATGTGGTAGGGCAGAGGGAAGAGCAGCTTTTTTAGCACACCCTGCAAGTGTTGCAGTTGTCACAAGGAAGATCTTTCGGGTTTCTAGTGCTGCTAATGAGAAATCAGTGAAAATCTTGTCGACGATCTGCAAGTATTCATCTTCGTCTTATTTGATTCAGGAAATGGTGGATGTGGGTGCTGTTCTAAAGCTATGTATGGTCCTGCAGACGGTCTGCAATTCAAGTACAAGAGACAAGGCCAAGAAGATCCTCAGCTTGCATTGGAAATCTTGGAAGACATCTCCATGTGTTCCTCTGCAAGGATTGTCGTCCGGCCTCGACGCCATCGGCGAGAGAAAATCTTAATGTCAATGCGGGCATTCTTTGCCAGAATATTTCAATTTTCATTCTGTGAGTTGCATGAGTGTTTGAGGTTGAGAGGATTTCTAGAGGAGTCCTAGTGAGTGCCTGTCCGATGATTTTGGCCTGGTTTTTCCTTGTAAAGTTGGATGATGTTATATTATTATTATTATCATCATTATTGTTACTATTGTTATTATTATTATAAAACCGTGGGCTATTTTGAGAACAATTGTAGGATTTACTTTTACTCCTGAGCTTGACTGAGGCATAGTGGTGTATCGAGCCAAGTCAAGCACGAGTACAAGCAAGCTCTACTCAACTCATTCAGAAAATGCTCATATCAAGCTGGAGCTCAAGCTCAGCTCCCTAGGCCGTTTGAGCTTAGTGAAATAAAAATTGACTAGATTAGGTTTGGACCTAGATCGAGCTTGACTAAGCTCGTGAATGAGCTCAAATAAATGTGGGTCGACCCAAATAGATAAACCAATTAAAATATTATAAACATATTTGTTAGTCAGTTCTGCATTGGGGGAGAAAAGGTTAACAAATTAAGATGAACGACTCTAGCATACAAAAGTTCATAATCTTCTAAGTTTCAACTTTGATTTTGTTGACAAGAAGAATTCAGTGAATCAAGGTCATTTCTTAGAATTCTTTATATCTTTCTTGGCCTAAAAGGTGTTTGATAGTGTGTGTGTGTGTGTGTGCAGGTGCAGAGAAACAGTGAGGGGAGAGGATTTCAGTTGTGCGTTTCTGTGTATTAGAGGACCAATTTTTCTTTAATTTATTTACCCAAAAAAGTGCATAAAATCTTGGCAAACAATTAGCTTTAGAATACTTGACCAAATGGGTTGGTACCTAAGTGGGTAAATGGTTCTTTCTTACTGGTCCCAATGAAATTCAATCAGAGACAAATGAACAAATTGAAGCATGTTGACAAAAATCTAATAGACCCAATTATCTGATTCAGATCTGGATTGGGATTTGGTAAACTAGTATTTTCATACTTGCACCTAGACCAGAAGGCCGATTAGGAATTCTTTAAGGGTGAGATAAACAGCACATTGTTTTATCATGGGTTGTGCATTATAGCTTACGGGCTATATCGTTTTGTTGAAACACTATATTTGAGCGAGATTAAGTTGCCTGAAGTTTACATTGTGGCCTAGATTATAGTTCACGAATTTAACTGTGGGCTATACTTTTCTCTAAAGTGTTCAAAATTTGGGAGGGGCCGACCCATAACCTCACATTAATGTAGGTCCAACTTTGCCCATTTCGATATCAAACCTATTGTTCAGTCAATTGTGAACGTTAATTTGCTAACAATAGCTAAGCTTCTTTTAACATTTTCACAATCTAGTTTCTCATACTTTTTCACGGGAGCTTCATTTGGTTATCTTTCTACATGTCCTAAATGATTTTCTCATTTTGTTATCTATTAGTGTCACTTCTAATTTGTTTATAATAACTTCCACAAACATCTTTTGTATATGTTGATAATTAACTAAGTAACACTCGAAATCATAAAGTATAACAGCTCGAATTGCTGCTTTATAATATTTTTCTTTCAACTTTAATGGTATTTGTTTGTCACATAAAATACCTCATACACCTCCCCGTTTTAACCAACCTACATTAATTCTATGTGTAACATCTCCATCAATTTTTTCATCATTCTAAAAAATTAACCCTCAAACTTTAAAACTTTTCTTATAAAAAACACATAACATTAATTTACCATTTACATTAAAATACCTTATAAATGAATACTTATGGTGGCCAAGCCAAGGCAGATCCAGATCCCTTTCCCACTACAACTGGTGGCATATTCAATTCTCGTGTTGATATTTGTCAACTCCATGTGCTTCGTAATACAAAGTAATTGAATACATTTCTATCATTAATTTGACGATCTAAAGGTCTAAATTGAATATGTACTTGAGTGTACTAAGATATGGCTGGCATTCTTCAAGTCGGCCTCTCCTTTTCCACAAAATTAATATATGGTATCAAAACTGATAGACGGGAGAAATTGAATCCTATAGGTGCGCGACCGCCCATAAGCCGGCACTCGAGTTAGGACCAACCTCCGGATAATAAATAAAAATTTATTGTTATTCTTGTTTTAATAATTTTTACATTTTTTCAGGAGTGACTTGTTACAATAAGTATTCCATTCTGCACTCATGAAGCAGCCTCATACTCTGGCACCCAGGCCTAGCAATAGGCTTATTCCGATGGTTGGCGGAAACAATTCCGATTGTCCGAGACAGTCGAAGTATAGTATTGACAAATCCCGGCTGTTGAACATCGGAATAAACCAATATGACAGTCGGAATTGTTGATTTTGAAATTCCGAATGTTGAAGACTTAATAAACAGTTAAAAATTATTTTGTAGAACAATTAGAATAACTTTCGGGGAGTAGGAAAATAACCCAACACAAATACAACATGAAAAGTTTGTGTTTTGATTCACTTGAATGACAATCAAAATGGGTCACAGGTGGGTTGCCCTGCTTTGACACAAACCCAAAATGACACGACACGAAACACGGAATTGATGGCAATATAAGATAAGACACAGTGAATCCAACATAAATAGGTTCAGTAAAGTCTGCGTTTGTGCTCACAAATGTTGGACATGACATCGAGTTCAACCACACATGAAGCCAACCCCCAAGGCATTCTTCATGTGAATGCCTTCATTGTGCCTGTGACTTTCTAGGCTTTCATCTTAACTTTGAATGAAGCCCAATACTAATTAAGACTGAAGACTGATCCAATGGACATACTGCGTTCCTAACTAATCGCATACCATAAATACATAGATGTATACTGCTTGGGGTCCTCCTAACCCCATCTTGAATATCTAAAATATAAAAAAAAAATCGCATGGTAGGTAGGGATGTTCATGAGCGGGACCAGGATCAAAGTCTCCACCTCCATTCCACCACATTTCCATTTCAGAACCTCGGCACCGTTCCCGTCTCCATCCTCGTGAGACCAAAAAGGCCTCATTCTTATTCTTGTGTTCTCACGGGTCCTACAGGGATCAAACAAAGAAAAGAGAGATGCTCAAACATAGGTTAGAGTTCACAAAATAAAAATTTATGTAAAATGTATCTAAATTGAAACATATTATTACAAATGAAATATGCGGAATGACGATGAGTTTACTAATTAAAAAAGTACCACTTTCTTTTACTTATTTTCTCTTATAATTTATTTTATTTTTAAATGAACCTAAATTTGTAGAATCAAATAGAGGAAGAGTAAGAAGGTTGGACCGGGTTGTGGGACCTCCTATCCCATCCCAGCACCGAACCTCATCGAAGATTTTCTTCCTTTCTCCGTTTCCGTCCCCATCCGCGTTTTGAAAAGAGGTCTTCGCGGGGAGCGGGAGACCCCTCCCCATGAACATCGAGAATAAATTGGTGCGAGTCGGCAGTCGCGAACCTTATATTTTTCGTCCCTTCTTGTACTAACTGTGCAGATCATCTACACCGTCGGATGGTAAATTTCTAATTTAAGTTGAAGGATGTCACAAGTTCAAAGCTCACGATTGTATATGCAAACCATGTCAACGTCTCATAGCATCAAAAGACCCTACCTGCCAATGCCCAAGCGATACCGGGTCCGGACCCAAGGGAGGCTTAGCCGCACAGACACGTGTGTATGAGTGACTCGCCTAGGGCGAGCTTGTGTGGGTCTTGTAGCGGATCCACTTGGATCTGCTAGAGTGCCAATAAAGGGCTGGGTTGTCCCGCCCAAGAGTTCTTGTGCAAGTGTTCTACAGTGTCTTGTACCATGTCCCTTAATCATATAAAAGGGAGTCGGCTTTGTGTTGATTCCATTTGATCGCCTTAAGAGAGAGAACACCCGAGAGAATGAAAGGCGAGGGTTTAAGAGTAAGAGGCATGGCGAGGGTTTAAGAGTAAGAGGCATAGCGAGGCTGTCAATGGAAAAGGCCGCCGGACGGCTCCATTGATAGTTGCGTGAACTCCCTTAGGAGGCCATCATAGTTGTCCGGATCAATAAGATAAATCCCTTAGGAGTTCACCCTTGCGTGAACTCCCTTAGGCTTTGCCATTGATAGCTGCTTGGCTTAGGAAAGCCTAATGCCGGTTATCACCAAGGGTGCGGTAACATATACTTGATTAGATCATGAGCTTAATTGGGCACTCCAACTAATATATATATATATATACATATATATATATATATGTGTGTGTGTGTGTGTGTGTGTGTGGGCGCACATGCTCACATACATACATGAAGATAAATAAATGAAGGATAGAGCCTTTTGCAGACTGTTTTAAAGTAAAACATGCATTATATTGATTCATGGACCAGTATAGTCTGTCACCGTCACAAGTTGGGCACAGCCTGCTGATTTGGACCAAGTATAGCATGATGCTGCAAGTTGGGTAACGGCGAAGGGCTAGGGCATCCACTTTGAAGCAATGAGGTCAGAAGCTCGATACCTGAGGTATGCATTTGGTAGGAGTTCAATATTATTATAGAAAAGAATGGAAAAGACTTGGTGTAAATTTCTTTCTCAAAGAGTTGGCATATTAAACTCAGTGGGGTAATTCTTTATGGTGTTGATGGCGCCGGCCTGAAGTCAAGCAGTAATGGACTATCTGTCAGCATTTATAAGTCTTGTTGGTGGTTCTAGGTGAGCTTGCTTGTTTGATTTATGAACTTGATGGCTTCAAGTCTTCAGAGTGGTTACAAGTCTATTAAAAGCCGTTTGTAGTGCCAGTTTGTGATGGGAGTTCAAAATTTTCTTTTGGAAACAAGAAACTGTCACTGCCTCACTTTCATATATATATATAAGAAATAATGCATCTTGTCCTTGTGGATTTGAATAATGATCATCTACAAGTTCGAGCAAGATAATCCATGTAGTCGTCACTTTGGTTTTGGTTATCATTAATACTGCCAGTAATATAAGGATTTGATTGATGATCATCTATAAGTTCGAGGACGATAACAACTAAGAATCCATGTAGTCGTCACTTTGGTTTTGGTTATCACTAATACCGTCAGTGGCGATTTCACATACAAAGTTTGTGTCCATCGTTCTTTCTTGCGATCTCTTAACATGAAACTGAAGCTTGTGTACCTTGGATCGCTGCGCAGCAAAGTTTGTGTCACGTATGAAGTCCCAGAGTAAGCAAAATATTGCTTTTGGGTGTTTAACTGATACAAGATTGCATTCAGATGAATCTGTGCGGTACTAGAGGTCCTCTTTTATCAGCAGCGCCTGCTTTTGGCTACTACAGCGGTGCTTATACTCTAATCTGCAACTGGTCTTGTGGCACACTGCTTTCTTTGACGGTAGTTACCATGAACGAAAGAAGCCTTGTGTGCTCTGGCGTTGTCACTGAAAGCACCACCGGTGATTATTCACTGTGCGAACTAGCACCGGTCATAAGTTACTGAATCACCTTTTTTCTGATGACTGTCTTCAGTGAATAATGTTCTTGACGGCCTTAAGGAACTTGTAGGCGTCTTAAAGTTTAATTTACAACAGAGAAAACCTAAAATTACTTCACAATATCGGGAGCCGTTCTACCAAATTCATAATATCTACACGCTTTGCAGCAATCGGAGGCTCTTTTTCACCCTCGTTTGTGGATTTTAAAATTTGAATCGGATCCTGGCATTACTAATCTCAACCCAATTTGATTGTGCATTGTCAAATTACTGGATCCCATTTTCATTGCTCTGCACTTCCCTACTTGTAGCCATGTATGGTTTCGGTTTAAAACTGAAACCGTAACCCAACCGTCTTAGGACTAGTTTCAGTTCCTGTTTTCAAACCACACGTTTTGGGATGGTTCCAGTTAGGGATGTTCATGGAGAGGGGATCTCCACATCAGGGCAGACGGAGAGTGGAATCGAAGATCGGAACTAAATAAATAAATGTTACTTTTTTTTTTAATTCATGAACTTATTGTCATTTTTCACATTTCATTCGTACTAATATATTGTAATTTAAATATATTTTACATCATTAGGTTTCATTCCATGAGCTCCAACTTATGTTTGAGCATCTTTCTTTTTTTCGAATCTTTATGGTGACCCGTGAGAACATAGGAACAAGAATATGAGTGTTTTTCGTCTCCATTCTAAGGATGAGAACGGGAATCGGAACTTTGATCCCCAGCCCGCCCTACGAACATCCTTAATTCTAGTTCCAGTTTTGGAACGGCCTCAAAACTGTTCACAGGCATTTTAAAAATATCAAAATATAAGAGCATGGTTGCATACTCTATAACAGTTCATAATAAATAAGAGCACCCGACGAGAATGGAACTCCCTATCAGCTAACAATGGTAGGCAGCGGCCTACCGAGTTAACCATATGACAAGATATTTTCGAAAATATATTTAAAGTTGAAGGTTGGAAACCGTTGGTTCCAATTTCGGTTTTAAGATCGGTTTCTATTACAGTTTTGGAACTGGTTCTGGTCAACGTCATGTCTACTGTGATCTGAAGTCTGGATCTAGATTGCATCCGAATCAGTTCATAATCTTTTCCCTGATAACGCTAAAAGATATATGTTTATAGTCTTGTTTTTTTAGCTAATGATCATTATGGTCATAATCACCATTACCATCATCATGATATAACACGCATCTAGCATGAATGAGCAATCACACCTTGCCAGCAATGACGGTGACCGTGCTCTGATCGAGCCAAGTGAGGACAACAGCCGGGCCCCAGCTAAGCTAGCTCCCTCTGACTCGCCAGACCACTTTGTCACGCCCACACCCACACTTTGGCCCACCCGACGGACCCGCTTCACCAGCCCAGCGGGAACCCTGGTCTCTGGGCTATTTGACCTGGCCGAGTTCAGCGGTTCGGGTAGTAGGTTCGGATGTATGGCCCGACCTGCAGATTTTAATAAAAAATACATTTAAAGGTGTAAAAGAAAACGTGTTGCATCTCTCACTCGTTTAGGGGGTTGATTCACAAGTTAAAGGTCATGAGTTCGATACCCAAGCATTGGCCTCCCCGTTGTACCAAAAGAAATTACGGTATATTGATTTTGTGTTTTCCATTTCCACCAAACAGGACCTACACTAGAGCCATCATTTGATCGAGGGGGTGAGTATAAAGCAGCGGTAGATCCCATTATAGCGGGCTAGGATGATTGAAATTTTGAAAATTTATATTTTCATATACAACAACAAACAACAACAACAAAACCTTTTTCCATACTATAGAGGGTTGGCTACATGGATTCTTTATTTCCACATAGCCCTATCATGTGCCATGTTAGAAGTTAACTCACAATAAGCTAGATCATTCTTTATTGTTTCTTTCCAACAATTTTGCGATAATCCTCTACCTCTTTTAATACTTTTAAAATCTAGTTTTTCATATTTTCTTAGAGGTTCTTCTTTTGATCTTCTTTCAATATGTTCAAACCACCTTAAACAATATTCTCTCATTTTATCCTCTATTGGTGATACACATAATTTATTTCTAATAACCTCATTATGTATACAGTCTTTTATTGTATGACCATTCATCCATCTTAATATCTTCATTTCTGTCATAGATATCTTTTGTACATGTTGATGACTGCCCAACACTCATAACCATAAAACATGACAGGTCTAATTGTTGTTCTATAATATTTATCTTTTAATTTTAATGGTATCTTCTTATCACAAAGAATACTTGATGCTCCTCTCCTTTTTTAACGAACCAGCATTAATTTTATGCGTAACATCTCTATCAATTCTTTCATCACTCTCAAAAATTGATCCTACATATTTAAAACTTTTCTTTTGGGGATGTAATTTGTGTCAATTTTAATTTGTATGTATTATGAAGTAACCAAATGATCAAACTTACATTCCATATATTTTGTTTTTGTTCTACTAAGTCGGAAGCCTTTACTTTCTAATGTTTCTCTCCATAGTTCCAACTTTTTATTTTCCTTAGACTCCTCCACAACCATATAAAAATTTTATATTTGTATATAAAATTTTAAAAAATAAAAATATAAGAGCATGGGCTATAACCATTGTAGTGGGTTAGCCCTGAATAGCTCATGAAACTGTTTATGGTAGGGCGAGTCCACGGATCCAACCATGGGCTATAACCATTTTTTTGATTTTTTTATTTCCGGGTGGAGCGGGCGCCCCGCTCCGGGTCGATGTAGATGGCAGTGACCTGAAACACAAAGAGCGATGGAAAACGTGCCAAGAAAAGCCTACCAGGATATAGTGGAGCATTGGACCGCAAAATATTGCAGTTCGAACTGAACGAAGCGCACTGAGAAGCTTCCTGTTTTGAGTGCACTGGCTGCCGAGTAAACAACGTGGCTAGCAAAATATATAGAGAGAGAGAGAGACAAATACCTGCAATCGAGGTAGGGAGCGGTCACTCCCTTGAAAAATTACAGTAAAACCTATGTTTTACGATAAATATATGGTCGAGATTCATTCTTCGCCCCTCTTAACACGATAAAATATGTACATCACCCCCCCAAAACTATTTTCTAGATCCGCTAGCAACTATGTATGAACTAGCTTAGACTAGCCTTAACCGTCAATAGTGTTCAACTACATAAAGGCGAGCAATATATGAGTTGCATGAGGGCCACCGAACCTGACTCAGTTCGAGCACGTCCTTTTCTTATGTGGGTGCCTCCCTCCCCAATCACGCATTTGGTGAGTCCAACATAGTTCCTTTGTTTTTTCTCAAAAGGAAAACACATACACTTAACTTGATCTCCTCCATGGTTATGCTTTACGTTTTGCCCTTCCATAGACCAACATAGGCCTTCCCTTAACCAAAACAGGTCTAAATGCTACTAATCTTGAATGCTTTTAGGTTATTCAAACATGAGACACCACAAAAGGTGTGCTCTCTTCCGTCTTCTTTTACTCCTAATTGCCTTTACAATGATGCCTTGAATGGCGCCTTTATCAATGCACACTGATGCAATAATAATAATAACATAAATATTCTCTTTAAGAAGAAAATCTCTTCATGATGATCGAAAACGAAGCCAAGAGTGGAAATTTGTGTTCTTCTGTGGATCTTGAAGCTAGCCATGCTTTACTTGCTTGAGCTTCACTTTGTTGTCTGTCATCGTCTTTTAGACGCTTAAAATGTTTAGGAGGCAAAATCATATAATCTCTTATTATACAAAGATAGAGGCAGCTCTTAATTGCTTTGAAAGATGGGCACAAGCCTCTCATTCTGTCTTAGTCGGCTCTCTCTTTCTTCTACTTTGCACTGTTACCTTTTGTCAGCAGCAGCTTTAGCAACCCACTAACACACTTGCATGCAGTGAATTCGCAGGCCCAAATAACCAGATAAAATTATATATATATAATATCGTGAGTTGGTCAAGATTGAGTAGCTTCTAGATTTGGGAAAATCTCCGTATATAGACTTTAAGTTTCTGCCAAGATTTGAAAATGCAGCCTTTTTCCATTCTTGGAAAATATAACTTCCGAGTTACTATTGCTGGTTTTGAATAACAGAAACTTTAGTGCTGATACAAATTAGCACTTTCTAGAGGAGCAAGTTCACATAAGACGCACAATGCAATACATAATTGATACAGACCCGACCCGAGAAGTATGTGCCTGTACCCCACGTAAAGTATTCATCTATATATGCATACATGTAAAGGTGAACACACACATACACATACACACACACACACACACATATATATATATATATATATATATATATATATATATAATATACACATATACACATATAGAGAACCCGATATATGCTAGCACACATAGGTGCTAGCAAACCCGATTCTCTCTCTCTCTCTCTCTCTCTCTCTCTCTCTCTCTCTCTATATATATATATATATATACATGAGTCATTGGATCTTGTTCATACGAGATTGTTGGACCATTCCTTTTGAAGAATATGAGTAAAATAATATTGTCTTCATACTTTTTAAAAACTTTTAATTTTTTTTAATTACAATCATGTCATCAAAAAGCAATAAACATACATGTTAAATGTGGGCACAAACGGGCTTTCCATTATATATATATATATATATATATATATATATATATATATATATATATATATATATATATATATATATATATATATATATAGTGACACACGAAATTTACCAGATTGTTGTTGTATTTGACGAAAAAAATAGAAGAGAACACGAAAGCAACAAAAATCTCTCTTTTGTCATTCTCGCATACATAAGGCAGCAAATCAAGAGGTCATCCATTAGAAGAACAAAAACAAAAACTCGGCTTGACGACTTCCTTCCTAAGTGGTCCAAGGAGACCACTCCAGAAAAGGGAGCAGTGCTGCAATGCAGCATGTGGTTCCTGAAATGGGCTGGGCCCGGTCCTTGTGGGCCTAACAAGGGCCCTATCTTGTGTGAGTCTATGGTATTCATTTAATAGGCCCGGTTTTGTCTGCTCCAACCGTGGCCTACGGAGCCTACCCTACAGTATATGGCTTTGTCATATATGGTGCATGCCGGGGTGAAGCCAAAAGTCAAGATTCTCTTTCCATTAGTGGCACACCCCTTGGAGGGTTTCTAGTTCCATGTGTATGGCCAACACTCCCATTTTGTTCATGATGAAGAAGTTATCTTTGGCTTCTTGTGTGTAGGCACTCTTTGCGCCTTCATGGTATCCAACGCACCAAGCCAACGAACAAAGTTCCGTGCTATATGTGAAAAGTCGATAATATATATATATATATATATATATATATATAGAGAGAGAGAGAGAGAGAGAGAGAGAAAGTGAGAATTGGGTCATGCGTACCTCTGACACTAAGCACTCAAGCCTTTTCTTTTTCTTAAGTATGATCATATGAATGCCATTTAGACAAGTTATAAGAGTATTTAAAAAATGCAAACAATAATTTTATTAGGATCGCTTCTTAAAAGCAAAGAAGAGGTACGAGTAATTAGTGTCAAAGTGTAAATAATCCAATCACTTACTTATATGTATATATATATATATATATAGAGAGAGAGAGATATAAAGAGAGAGAATGTTATATAATTGGATCCTATTCACTTATGTTTGATTGTTGCTTTTTGGATATATATATATAAAGTGAGAGAATATGTGTGTGATTGGATCCTACTCACTTATGTTCGATCACTGTTTTCTTGGAATACGAATGTAATAATAATATTTTTGTATTTTTCAAAAACCCTTAATAAATTTAAATTACACTTATGCCATTGAATAGCAATGAGTGCACGAGGTAAAGAGGATTCGACTTTCCTATATATATAAATATATATGTATATACATATATAGAGAAAGAGATCTTTTGTTCTAAAAGCCATAGATAGGGATTTGTTGAAATGTTTTGTAAACTCCCATGGAGGATATACATATAGAGAGAGAGAGATCTTTGGTTCTAAAAGCCATAGAGAGAGATCTTATGTTCGATCACTAGTTCTATGAAATATATTTTTCCTGTGATTAAACTAATAAAGAACTATTCATTAAGAGTTGAATGTTATGTATCCAAGAGTCGGCCTGAACAGTTTGATTCAAAATAAATTAATAGGGTTTCCCTTTAATCGTGTTGTGTCTTTAACCACTGATTGCTTTTACCTGATTAGAGAATTGGCTCAATATTTTCAAGTTGGAGTTTGGGAGCTCGATACCAAGCAGCGTTATCTTTTGAGCTCGAGCATTGTCATTGGTGAATTCAAAAGTGCTCTGATTGTGACAAAATATTTTTAATATATTTTATGTTCAGCTTTTTTATGTTTTATTTTCTTGAGAAACTTTTCTATAAAAAAAACTTTTTACCTACTTTTCACGTTCACCTGACCGATAAACAGCAAAATAAATTATTAAAAAAAAGGAAGCCATGAAAAAAATTATTTGGCACGTCCCCTTCGCTCGTCGAGCTCTCCAAAGCAGTGAATTGAACTAGACGAAGAGCCAGAGTGCTATCACCCACAGCACAAAGAGTTCGTCACTAAAAATATGTTTTGTAATAAAAAAACTCAAAAACAATTATCTTATTCAAAAATTAATATAAAACATCACCATATAAATAATGAGGGAGGGTGAGTGGATGGCAGGACAAACCCTTATGAAGGTTGTTGATTTGATTTGGTTTGGTTAGGCTGAACCTTCAATCATACAATTCTAAATAATTGGTTCTCAATTTTGGAGAGCCAAGCCCAACCATTATAGGTCAGAAAGCTGAACACAACCATGATATTAACTTTAGTTTGGTTTCATTCCCATCATGGCTTATTATGGTTTAATGTGACAATATACAATACTTATAGTATAATCACATGATAAATTAACAAGTGAATTATACAATAAATACACATTTAAAAGAACTATAAAAGTGATATACTAGTTTAATTATCAGATTTTCTGTACTTCCAATCTTTAATACTTTAACAATGAAGTGGAAAAATTACAAGTTGTACTCCTGTGCTATCACTCTAATATATATATAGGGAGAGAGAGGGGGAGGGGAATCGTAGCCTACCCAACTCTAACATGTTTATTTATGGTCATCAATTATGTTTTGGTAGCATAAATATAATTTAAAATTTTTAAGAGCTTTTAAAAATATAATATAAATAATGTTATTATATTAATGCTCATAAAAAAGAGACAATTTTAGTAGGGGATAAGATCCAATCTTTCTCTCTCTCTCTCTCTCTCTCTATATATATATATATATATATATATATATATATATGAATGTGTGTGAGCAAGGAGAGAATATAAATTCTTTTGCACTCATGAACAAGTTATTCATGAAAAATATTTTGAAAAACCCACCCAAAGAGAAAAATATCAATCCGGTTTGCGTGGGATTGAGTTCTTTCAACAACCCCACACCTTTTACCCGAAAAATAACAAGCCCTGGGCAGTCGTCATCCCCCAAGGTGCTCATTTCTCTCTCTCTCTCTCTCTCTCTCTCTCTATATATATATATATATATATATATATATATATATATGAATGTGTGTGAGCAAGGAGAGAATATAAATTCTTTTGCACTCATGAACAAGTTATTCATGAAAAATATTTTGAAAAACCCACTCAAAGAGAAAAATATCAATCCGGTTTGCATGGGATTGAGTTCTTTCAACAACCCCACACCTTTTACCCGAAAAATAACAAGCCCTGGGCAGTCGTCATCCCCCAAGGTGCTCATTCCTCTCTCTCTCTCTCTCTCTCTCTCTCTCTCTCTCTCTCTCTATATATATATATATATATATATATATATATATATATATATATATATGTTGGTTTCTCCAAAAAAAAAATGTATAGTTTTTCTTTCTTACCTCACTTCAAGAAACCGATCAGAGCCATGACTCGGGTGCAAAAGTACAGTAAAACGCATGGTTACCCCATTGCAGCTTTTGCCTCCCTATAGACAGTCTTAGCTGTCGATCGGCCACCAAGTTGTGAAAAGAGAGTATCGCCGGCAAACAAGTCAAGCGACCCGGTACTCGGCCCAAGGCGACAAGAACCTGGGTCGATTCGGCTAGCCTCGAGCTAGTTAACTGAACACAAGCAGCTTCCTTGCCGAAAATGCTAAACCAAGATGTTTGATAAGTATGCGTGTTAGTTGATGAGTATTTGGTTTCGTTTGGAAAAACGGAAATGTATCGGTTTTGAAGTTTCGGGTTCCGATTCGTCAGCGAGTCGCCGGGGCTTTGATGAGCGAGCAATCGAGTGGTGGAAACAAAAGATGGTACCTGAATCACTGGCCTACTTTTGTTTATTATTACGCTCATAATGAAACTACGAGTTTGTGTTCCTTCCAAAATTTCATTAAAAAAAGTGTTCTAAAAGAAAAAGCTTGTGTTGTTAAATAATTCGGTTCGCTTTCTCGGAATTTCGGAGCAGACCCGATTTCCGAGGGAGGAGGCAGCTGCAGGCCTGCAGTCAGAGATTGATCCCTGCGAACCCTACACCACCAATGACTCTCTCTCTCTCTCCCTCTATACCCACATACATAATTTTGGTGTTTGTACCACAGAGTCTCTAGGGCGTTGATGAGAGGATATATTACTGTTGTGCCATTTTGGTTGTGGTCGGGTTTTGTGTGGAACCGGTCCGGTTTGATTTTGGATCTTGTACAGTCTCTAGTCCGTCTCTCTTAGATCAAAATGTGGTGGTATTCAACATTTTAACATATATATGTGAATTAAATGAGCAAGGTTTCAAATGTTAGGAAGTCACACATCCACATATATATAGACAATGTCCGATGAAGATATCATGCAGCTTTATAAAACCTCAAGAACAGGTGAGTAGCGAGTTTATTACATAAAACGCTAGAGAAGGATGCTTTAAAATAACTGAGGCTTTTGCAAAATCGCATCTACTTCAAGCTCTAGTACGAGAAATTAGATGATAAACACTTCAAATGTGACAAAGACTTCCAAGAAAATGATAAAACTGTGTTTTATCTTGAATGTCATTATGATTTGAGTACCTTAACCATGCAATTTGAGCATGAGATTTCGGTTTAGTGACTTCATTTGGAGTTCAATCAATGCCCACTATACACAGGAGCCTCTTCAAGTGGACAATAATAGAAGAGCAAATCTCCACTCACATTGGTTTTCTTGATTATGAAACACTAACCATCTCTCTCTCTCTCTCTCTATCTATCCATATATATATATATATATATATATATATATATATATATATATATATATATATATATATATATATATATATATATATATATATATATATATATATATATATATATATATATATATATATATATATATATATCCTACCAACCTACCTTTTCTGCAATGTATATATCCAAGCCAACATTCTTATCATTGTTATCGTCATCAAGTTTTATCTTATATACTGATATTGACATATGACATAACAGTAAGTAGCGCTATGATTCTTCCAATTCTAGCGTATCTTTGTAGTGCAAGTTGTATCAAGACATTTTTTCATGGCTTCTCACAGTGTGTCAGACGTCTAATTTAGCATCTGCTCATTCGTGACGTATGAGACAACCTTTAGTTTCTTTTAGTAAAAGAGGACGACACCCTTTATGTTAAAGTTTTAGAAAATATACCGATATGATTTTGTCCGTAGTGTTTTTCGATTGTTTTGGTGGATGATTAGAGATGGAACCAATAAAGCATGTTTGATCATCCATGAAGGTGATCAAATAGTGGTTTTTCGAGAAAATATATTCTTAGTTGACCCTATTACTCATATATATATATATAATACAAACAGACAAACGCAAACATATATATATATATATATATATATATATATATATATATATATATGTCAGTTACGGGTCAAAGCAAGTATGTATTGGGTCGAGTACGCATTTTATCCCCACACCAAAACTTGAATCTGATCAGGTTGCGTACTTTCCACCCGATTGGCTCTCATCAAGTCCCCGTCGGGTCAATATTGTCATCCCTAAATCTCATTAACAAGACATTGTGTTTTCTTATTATCTTAGGCGTTTTCTAGTGTGTACGTACCAATAAATAAACAAATAAAAATAAATAAAATACCAATAAATAAACAGATGCACATGTACATGCGCACGAACACACACATACCATATACACAGGTATATGTATGTGTATATATATATGTATTTATATACGTATGCACTTTTGTGGGATGACATTTGATGGCATAAGTTTTATGAATTATCCATCTTCAAAAGATTGCGTCCATTGCTTTTTGCAATTAAACAAAGAAAAAGTTGGTCGGACGGAAAGGATGACTGCTTTTCTTTGGTCACATCGTTTGCCTTTCATCTGCCTTACGCTAATCGCTTTATTGCAGATCTTGTATTCATGATCTTGCTTTCCATGTTTTCAAATTCTAGAATGCCTAGTGCTGTGCGTGCTTCTTGGGGCTCAAACGCAAAAGCTATTTGTCCAATGATACATACTATAGTCAAGGGCATGTACTACATTTAAAAACACAGTTTGGAGTAGATATGTCCGGTTTGCTTGAATTGAAACTGCAATCGAACCAGCCTGAAACAGGTTCCAATCATAAACCATCATATTAGATGGGGTCGGCTACATGGATTCTTTGTTTCCACAGAGTTCCATCATGTGCCATGTTAGCAGTTAACTCATAATAAGCTAGATCATTCTAATCATGGTTCTAAAGTTGTCGCGTCTAGTAAGTGGTTTGGAATCACCATTTTCGGTTTTGTAAAAGCTGAAACCGGAACCTAACCGAGTGGTCTTTGGTTTCGGGCCCAATTTCAGTTCTGGTTTCACCGGTTTCTAATCCGATTTGGTTCCAACTGAAACTGTCAGGCCGGTAAGCTTTAGATATAATTAATGAAATATAAATAACAAAAAGATCAACTAATAGAAAGCATTTAGATTTTGATATTTGTGCCCCTAGGTGGTCTCATACCCGGGTTTGTGACAGAACCTAAGAAGGGCAATATGGTTATTTTGGGGACAAATAAGGCTTTTTTTTTTCAGCTACGTCATGTTGTCAATTTCAGAGAAAGCATGGGCAAAATGGTGTTCTCAAGAAAATACAAAATCAAACTAAGTGACGAAGGAGAAATGAGGAAAACCCGCCTACCTTTAGAATATAAGCCGTTAACCGGTATTTCGAGACGGAACAGATTTTGTCTCTCGGATTTCTGCGACTCTCTCTCTCTCTCTCTCTCTCTCTCTTTGTGAGGGTTTAGGGTTTCTCAGATCGCACGTCTTTACGGAGCGCTAGGAGAAAGTGGAGAGAAGAATCACTTCCGGTTCTTTTACGAATCGGAGACGGCAGTTTCGTCGCTGCGGATCAGAGCATAGATCTCTCGCTTTCCGGCCTCTTGACGGCCGGTTTTGCTTTGCGTTGTCGAGATGTGAGGTGTTCCGTGTACAAGTCGAAAATCTGGCTTCCAGAAAGTGGTCTCTCCCTCAGAGACGGTGAATATTTTGCTTCTAGCTTCCTGTTGAAGTGCTTCTACGGAAACGTAGATGATCGGGCGGTTTTCTTTAGCCGAATCACTGGGGAGCTCTCTTTGGTCACTTTAAGTAGCGAATGCCACTATTTCTTTGTTTATAGCAACCTTTGGGCCACTGCATTGTGTCGAGGCGCCTAAAATCGGGTGCTTATCTGGTGAACCGCTTTTGTTGGTCCGACTTTGCTTCGGGATGTTTTCGGTTAGGACTTGAAATATCTCCAGATCCCGCCGTTCATGTCTGAAACTCTGAAAACCACCATTTTCTGCTTATAGGGTCCTTTCTCGTTCGAAACCGGTCTGCTTTCTCTAAACTTCTCATTGGCGAAGAAGCACCTTTTTCTTTTGTCTAAATAAGGGTAACACCGCCATTTCCTGGTCAGCATAATTTTCTAGCCAGGTGAGGTACTCTGCATTTTCTGCAAATCTTAAAACCGTCTTTCTCTTCTTCCGGCAAGCACCTCACCCAAAAGTTCAACGGCTCGTCAAATTGTCAGAAAACACTTATTGCCTCTTTCTGGAGCATCATGATCTGTTATGTAGGGCTTTAATATGGTCGAGAATCCAAATCGACTAAGCAACCTCTTTCATGCTGCCTAAAATGAAGCCGAGAGTTTCCATCGACGCGAGAATTTGGGGATTCTTTTAGATCTCTGGGTGACCCGGTTCTTTTGCTCAAGGAAGCCATGATTTCATGTCTGAAAGAGAAGGATGCTCTTATTGCCTCATTTGGAAGGGCTGCAACACCCTGTAAGTTTAAGCGTCTCCAATTTTCTGTTCTGTTTGGTTGGTCCTGTAGCTTCTTTAAGTATATAAGGACGATTGGGTCATCATAATAAATCTGCAAAGTTGAAGATGACGGTGGGAAAAAGAATCAGAGGTGGGTGAACAATAACAGCACGAATGCAGGGAAAAACAGCTCGGCACATACAATTTTAAGCTAGAGGGTGCAAAACATAGTCCTAATTGAATATTCTAGTTACATGTGTTTCTTAAAGAAAAAATGGAACTGGATGTGGTTCTTCTCATCTAATAAAATGGTCTAAGCTGGAAACAATATCTGTAGGTTTTGGCGTTGCAGTTTTCACATTTTTTATGTTGAAAATGAAATTTGGTATGTTGTCACTTATTTCCCCATTTTTCTTATTCTTTGTTTATGCAGATTCTGGAACAAGCAGTTTTTATCCTACAATATGTTGATCAGTAAGACTTCTATCTGAGGAAAATGCAGACCCTTCAAACCAAGCATTTCCCTTTTGTGGATCACCGAAAAGATCACGTCTCTTCAATGTTGCCTCCAGACTCTAATAATGATCCTGGAGGAACCACAGCCTTCCGCAGTCTGAGCGTCAAAGACTTCCCTCAGGTTTCGGGTTTCTTGGCGTTGCAGTCTGATAGTAAACATATGCAGCCACTTGTTTCATCAACACAAGCATCTTCTGGTTTCACTAATGTTGCCAGACCCTCTGGCAACTCGCCTCAGGACGAGGTAATCTACCTAAATTCCGCATGTCTGCTCATCAATGAACGCAAAGACTCTGCCCCAGATTTTCAAACAACCATCCACTATCCTGACATGCCATTATCATCATCACCGGTTTCACATTCTAATCCCGTTTCCTCAAGGGAGAACCGCCATTCTTTTTCTAGAATAGGCTCATCCTGTAGTAGTTTTACTTCACTGGTTGCTATGGAGCAGCAATTACAGTCGGAATTGAACATTCAAGCAGATGAAAACTTGTTTTCTTCAACTTCACATTTGTTTAGTCCACTGTATGGGGTAAGCAAATCAGTTAGTAGTATCTCACTTGATGGTGACAATGCTCCTTATGGAGCGCAGGCAGGAAGACATACCGATCCATCTTTTATTTCTCCTTCAAGAGGGATATCTTCTGTTGTTGGCAGTGCAGATGATTCTACAACCTCCAATGTAGTCTCTGGGCAGTTAACATGTGGAACTCTTCCTAAAGCAAGCGATTCACGAGACCAGGAAACATGGAGTGCCCCCCTGTTGGAGCAGGTATACAATAGTCTTATGGACTCATTGAATGATGAAGTTCCACAACCGCTGGATGTTGGCTTTCCATCTAGCCTTGATGGAGAAGAATCTCAGACACTCTTTGAAGGCATCCCAGTGAAGAATGTGCCTTCATCTTCTCATGTTTGTAGTTCTAGCATTGAGGGCCAAAGCATGAACTCTACGAGCACGTTGGTTGATCACAAAACAAACTTGCAAAACATGTCTTTGCATATGGCTCGAAATGCAGACCTTTTTGATAGTTTGAGTTTGAATTTTAAGCATGACAAGGGGCTTCAATTTTGGGATGATAACTTTCGGCCGCCAAGAAATGGCAGTCTTAACTTGGATGCCACCCTCCCAACTCGTGTGCCAGAACTGGATGTTGATTCATTACTGGATCCTGATCAAAAGTATCTTGAGATGGGTTCTGAAGGCTTGTTAGATGCTGTTGTTGCAAAGATCCGGTCTACAGCTGCTGTTCAGAATTCAAATGACATGTTGTCAAAGTCCACGGTTACGAAAGCAAGTAGTATGTCTATGTACAGCAGTCAGGTAAAATGTGAGACTTATTCTCCCTTGAGAGAAAATGTAGGTTCACTACAGATGCCTCGTGATGTAAATGCTGAAAAAAGGTCTCATCCTTCACTGAATGATGTGCGATCAATATCACAAGTTATCTCACGGGTTGGGGGCACTCATAGCATCACTACTGATGTGTCTGTGACTGAAAAGAAGGTGTCTGATGATCCTTTCAAAGTTAACAAGAAAAGAGCTAGACCTGGAGAGAGTACCCGGCCTCGGCCCAAAGATCGTCAGCAGATTCAAGACCGAGTGAAGGAACTCCGAGAGATTGTCCCTAATGGAGCAAAGGTACTTTAGCCAATACTCTTCTTGCTATTCCTGCTATTGTAGACGTATGCCCTTTTGACCGAAATGATTTGATTTTTCAGTGTAGCATTGATGCTCTCTTGGATCGAACAATCAAGCACATGATATTCTTACAGAGTGTTGCAAAGCATGCTGACAAGCTAAAACATGCAAGAGAGCCAAAGGTAACACAGATCTCATACTCACCTATTTTGACCAAAACTGCGGTTGAAAACTAGTAACTTTTGATGATTGTCTAATTGACTGCTAGTGTTCCAAGTGTTTCCTGTAAGGAAGAGGTCTAAAGATACAAACTTGACTTTAATCTCTCATTTGCAGAGTGCTGCTGGTGCAACATGGGGATTTGGGCTTGGGTGTGAATCTCCAGTATCGCCTATAATAATAGAGGATCTTAATCAGCCTGGCCAAATGCTTATTAAGGTAAAAGCGTGCTGCATGAATCTGATCATACTTCTCCCTCTCTCTCTCTCTCTCTCTCTCTCTCTCTATATATATATATATATATATATATATATATATATATATATATATATATATATATATCTTCTTTTTTAGCTAAATTCATCATACTAGACTAGTTGCCAGCTTGCCATTGGGTTCCTTTGGTTGCAAGCTTGGATTCTATGATAGTGGAGCTTGGTAATTCACAACTGTAATAGTTTCCAGCTTTCTGACAAGATAATTGCGAATTTGAATGTCTGATGCATGTTAGTCCTTTTTGTCAGATGCTATGCGAAGAACAAGATTTCTTTCTGGAAATTGCCGACATAATTCGGGGTTTTAATCTGACGATCCTAAAGGGAGTCATGGAAGCTCGGAATGGAAAGATATGGGCACATTTTGTGGTTGAGGTAGTTTCATGAATCAGCTCCTTTATCTTATTGCTTTGTTTATCCCTAATCCCCGAACCGTGCACTCCCAATTATGTCATGTCCTATGGGTATGTGGATCCAGGAATACATCAAATTCAAAAAAAGAAAAGGGTGCTGAATCTTTAAATACACACACAAACACACACGCCCACAATCTCCGTGATACTGACATGAGAGAGAGAATTGTGGGCTGACACTTCATCTAAAGCTTCTTGGTATCTTGGCTGATCTGGAAATATCATAGCATGTAATGCAGGTGAATCGGGACATTACAAGGATGGATATATTCATGTCCCTGGCGCAACTGCTTGATCAAACTACAGGTAACAGTGCAAGCCCATGCAATCTGCGGTCGGAGCTCAATGGGAATACAACAATCTTTCCGGCGTTTCATCCAACTGCAATGCCATCCACAATTAGAGTAGCAGAAAGGTTCCAGTAGTTTGAACTGTGTATCCACAAGAAGTGCCATGAGCGGCTTCTGTTTCAATTGCCGGCCATGACTGGCACTCTAATCATCGTATCTGGATTATCATATGCCTTACATGTACGTGTGTGTTTATGATGTATGTGCCTTTCGTGAACAAATTTGAGTCACATTCCTATCAAAAGCATCATGCTTTATCTTTATTTTTATGCTGCAGATTACCAGCCTTTCATCATTGTAAGGGTTCTTGAAGTTTCGTGGTGGTACTAGCGATGATGGTTCCCCTGCTGCTGCTGGCGCTATATATATTTACTGGGTGTTGCTATTGCTAGTGATGTGTTTGATGCGACAGTGTGTTTATGCCGAAGCCCGGTATAGGTCGACCTTCTAAATAGACGCGAGGGCAAGCATCTCGATTTGGTTGTATTTGCCAAGGGCACGGTGAGCCCTTGTGGGAGAAAGCCTTATAGTTTTTTGTTTTGGGCCCAAGTTTTAGAATCTTCTCAACCATAGGCCCTTTTCTTCTATGATTTAACCATTGCTGTTTCGAGTTCATGCCAAAAATGTCAACCCAAATACGAACCAATCTTTTTCGTTGTCACTTTGTGTGGATATGAACAGACTATTCGGGTCATGTTTGTGTCGGTGAACCATGAAGGGCGTGCTCTTTGTGCTGGCTTCGAATGAATTTCAATTAGCCTTTGTTGAGGTGTTTGATTCAAGTGACTATGAAATAGTAATGACATAGCTGAAGGAATATAATTTCCAATAAAATTTTGAAAAGTCAAGCAACCAGAACATGTTTGTACTGAAAAAGCGTTTCGAATGAAGTTCTTTGGGCACGTTAAGTATCCAATTAAATGATAACTATGATGATTGAAAATTTAAGACTAAACCAAAAATTGGATTCCTACAATAACATAACACAATTTAATCAAGACTACTGTCTTTCTACTAAGTGGAGTCGACTACATCGCTGTACAAGATGAACATTTAATATAAGCAGACCAAATATTATTTCAACAAATCCGACTAATTAACGGGTTATAAAGTTAATCAGGATTGGTTTGGGCTTATATACGAGAACCAAAACAGATAGTGATAACTATAGACAGATTTGTCTACAAATATCAAATCCGAACTCGAAATCGTCAAGAGACAGGTATGGGTTCAGATAGGTCCTAGTAAAGGAACCGAGCCGCTAGTAGACTAGCTCGGTTCAGCTTGCTACATGGTTGTGTAGGTTCGTTTCATGCCCTTAATTTAGCTGAACAGGAACAGCTAGTTACCAACTCGTTACCGGTTCGTGCATGTTGGGTTTGTTTACCAGCCATATGAAGAATTTGGCTACTTGAACTCGGACATAGTCTTGATGACGGTACGTATGATCTGCCAACACGCCCACCAATATTCCCCAAGTTATTCCTAGACGAAGCCAACATTATCTCTGTGAGACGCTCTAAAACAAACCAAACATGCCATTGACTTGCCTTTTTTAATAACAAACATCACAAACTAAGCATCATATCTTTTTTCTTCTTACTAAGTGACGCAAGGATTTTATAATCATTGATCACCGCAATCATTGAAAGATGAGGTATGTCAGAATAATAGACAACATACAATTGAGATCAACTTAATATTTACAAACATAACAACAATATATATATATGCGTGTGTGTGTGTGTGTGTGTGTGTTTATATGTATATATATATTAGAGAGAGAGAGAGACTCGGACAAGTAACACTGGAGAAGATCAAAACAATTAGCTAAACTCTGACCGAAGCCTAAGGGGAAGCTCTGGCTTCGCACGCAACATAGATTGTTGTATAGATAACAACTTTAGAGTCAACTTGTTCCCTTTGATCAAGTTTATGCTTGTCTCTTCAACCGATAAACATTCAAAAGATTTTATAACAAGTATATTATCATTCCAAATGACGAATATTATTTCGGACCACATATCTCCAATTCCTTTGCCTTGCATATCATGAGTCAATTAAATAATAAAAAACAAGCATTACTCACCTGGCTAGGGGTCGACTGACAAGTTGAAGACCATGAGTTCTATACTCTTCTGGCTTCAGCCTACCCTTTCTACCTACAAAAGAAGGGACGTTGATTTGTGTCAGATGATGTTCCTCACCATCCATCTTTATATATTCTTCATTATTATAATGACTTTTTTTTTGTTATAAGAGGAGGCCGAAGCCTAACACACATGCACCCTCAGGGAATCAAACTCCCCACAAGTAGCAACTGTGTTAGAGCACCCTGCCATTGAACTAATCTTGGTGCTTTCATTATTATAATGTTGTTGGTGTGATCTCTCTCTCTCTCTCTCTCTCTCTCTCTCTCTCTCTCTCTCTCTCTCTCTCTCTCTCTCTCTTGTTTGGTACATGAGGCTGAAGCCAGATGCACTCCCTGGGTATCATACTCAGATGTCCTAGCCAGGTGAACTATTGTTGCTCAATGTGCATTTGAACGCCATTTTTAATCAAATTAGTCTAATAGGTCATTGGGTTTGGCTCTTCGGCTTCACTTGCTTGATCAATTACCATAATTTAATTCAACCATAATAATAACTCATATATTTAACTTCTAAAGTGTTACACAACGAGCACTAGCTAGCCTGACTAAGGAGTGACTCACAAGTTGGAGGTCATGAACTCGATACTGTGGCGTGCATCTTATCCAGCCTCTCCCATTTAAAAGAAAAGAAAAGAAAAAACTCGCAAAATGTTCAAGATTTGATCTCACATTTGCCGCAAGTATAGTCATAATCATCAAAATATAGGTAATTCATATTTTGGCATGAGAAAAAAAAATCGAAATTACGTATATTTTCTGCAGTTTTTCACCAGCTCGAGATGTGAGTAAATGTTGTCATCATGATTCCTATGGAAACGCGTTAATCAATTAACAATACAACTAACACATATAATCTCCAAAAGAAAAGGAGTAATACATATCCAAGAGTCTAAATCTAATTTGATAATGCTTATCCAAATTGATAAAGGAAAACTGAGTACCTTGATAAGGACTCTTGTTTCCATGTCCCAATAAGATTCCATAATAGGTTTCCAAGAAGCTTTTTGTGTTGTCCTAAATGGAAGTTTATTTATTGAGGGAAGAATTAGGGAGAGAGAGCCCAATCTGCGGGATACAGCTGTTTAATTGATCCTTTTACCTCGGTCCAACGCAAAACAATAGCACCGCATTGCTTTGAACATCCCCAAGTCGTGAAATTCGAGGGTTTTCTTCCTCCCCAATTCCATCGATTAGGGTTTCAAAACCCCCCATTAATTGGGGAAACGATTCTGCTTCATCCTTTTAGCAACTGTTTAGGTTTCTGGGGTTTCTTTCTCGTTTTCCCGGCCGGTTCGGGGGAGGGTTTCTGCCGCTTTGCGGCGACGGTGTAAAAGGATGTTGAAGGTAGGATTAGGGCGATTCTGTAATAGGAGGAATCCGTTGGATGGAAGGATCGTGTGGAGGAATCATGAATTTCGGGTTGTTGAAGAGCGGAAAAGTCGCTTTCACGTTTCCTGCTGCATCTGAAGCATTTTCAGACGTCGATGCCCGTATAACGATCGAGAGGAGAATCGAGTGTCGTCTTTGAGAGGGCGTGACTCGTAACGCGGACGGTGGTGTTCCAGAGGCGTCCTGAGTGGATGGATAGTGGATCAATGTTGGATGATGGCTGTGCCGGGCAATCCGAGCCACCGGATGCCGAGATCGCCGAGAAGGACCCTACCGGTCGATATCTCCGGGTACGTTGAGGTCTTAATTGAAATTCGGGCTAGTTGATACATTGGGTCCACAAAAAGTTGAGATTCCTATGGGGCTTTTCTAATTCGTCTTGGTTTTGGCCGAATATTTGTTATAGTTTTCTTGCCTATGTTGGTCCTCTCGTTTTGATTTTTCTAATTGCTTTGTTATCTGGTGTTTGGCTGTTTATTCTGCAGTATAATGAAGTTTTGGGTAGAGGAGCATTCAAAACTGTGTATCCTTTAAGCATTTCCGTTTTATTTGCCCCTCATGATGGATTTGAGGTAGAATTTACAGTTTTGGATATAAAAATTGGTTCCTTAATCAGTTATATACAGATATAGGTCATTTGATGAAGTTGATGGTATAGAAGTTGCGTGGAACCAAGTCAAAATCAACGATGTTTTGCGCTCGCCCGACGACTTGGAGAGACTATATTCAGAAGTGAATTTGCTCAAATCACTAAAGCACAATAATATCATCAAATTTTTTAATTCTTGGGTTGATGATCGGAAGAAGAGCATCAACATAATAACAGAGTTGTTTACTTCTGGGAGTCTAAGGCAGTAAGTTGGAGTCTGCCTTTCCCCCTCCTTTGATTAATTTCTCTGCAACTTTTATATATCTATAATGCTTTTTGTTCTGTGAATATCCAAGGGGATATATCAAACTGGTAACATTTGATCTTTTATTTCATATATCTTTTCAGGTATCGTAAACGGCACAAGCATGTTGATATGAAGGCCATAAAGAACTGGGCTAGGCAGATTCTTCTGGGGCTACAATACCTTCATGGCCATAATCCACCTATTATACACAGGGATTTGAAATGTGATAATATATTCGTTAATGGTAACCATGGCGAAGTAAAGATTGGAGATCTTGGATTGGCAAGTGTCATCACAACAGCCTATTACTTGGAGGTGTTATTTGGTAATATGCTTGATCTTCTCCTGAGGTTTTTCACTGGAGTTAAACCTTTAAAAATACTGATGCTTTTGTTAAAAAAAAAAAAAAAATCTCACTTGTTGTAGGTACACCCGAATTCATGGCCCCAGAGCTTTATGAGGAAGAATATAATGAACTTGTTGACGTATATTCCTTTGGCATGTGTATGATGGAAATGATCACCTGTGAGTACCCTTACAGTGAATGCAAGAACCCTGCCCAGATTTATAAGAAAGTTTCTTCTGTAAGCTCATTGGCATATCAGATGAAATTGATGTTTTTTATACACATCGTGCGTGTCTAATCTTTTTTCTGCCACTTTCAGGGAATCAAACCTGCAGCCTTGAACAAAGTTACAGATCCTCAGATAAAGATGCTTATTGAGAAATGTTTGGTTCCTGCAGCAGAAAGACCTCCTGCAAGAGAACTGTTGAAAGATCTATTTCTTCTGTGCATTGATACAAAAGAGCAAGTCCGCGATCCTTTAGAGTTACCCAAGCTTGTACACAGAGCACCATGCCTGCGTGGGTCTTCCCTTGTTTCTAACGGGACTTCACTTGCTGTGGCAAAATCTGGACCAACGTCCATGGGCATAGATTATGAATGTGATGAACTTTCTTTAAGCGTTAATCCAAGAAACAGCATAAGTGCTCAGCAGCTGCAGTGCTTGGAATTCGAGAGATCTAACAAGAACCATGAATTCAAATTGAAAGGGGAAAAAAGCGATGCCAATTCGATAAGGCTAATTCTACGGATCGCTGACCATTGTGGTAAGTGATCACAGCTTTTGAGTTTGATGATCTTTGATGAAGTGCAAGCTATTCTGGTATATTCAGTTTAATTGTATCGTATTCTTACTGTAGGCCCTGTGAAGAATGTCCATTTTATGTTTTACCTGGATAGCGACACTGCGCTTTCGGTTGCTAGTGAGATGGTGGAACAGCTGGATCTCTCAGACCAGGATGTGGCATTTATTGCTGAATTCATCGACTTCCTGATAATGAAGCTAGTACCGGAGTGGAAACCATCTTCCACAGTTCAGCCATTGAATGGAACACACTGTATCTATACACAATCTAAAGCACCCGAGCATGACTGGTTCAGCATTGGATATTTATGGGATGCAGTATGTAGGAGCAAGACTGTTAAGGGTGGAGATGATTCTTTTTCCCGGTCGGACTTGGGAAGTTCTTGCCTTGATCTGAATTCTCTTGCGGAATCTATGCATCCCGCTGATGCTACCTTGTTCACGTCAGATGATGGTGTGTCTCACGGTGGCTTCGATTCCCCTTCAAGTCTGGATTCTGCCGAAGACCAGGGTTCTCTCGTATCATTTGTTTCTGGGGTCTCAACTGAATATTGCAACGTAGCTTATCGCGTTGCTGAAGTGAGGAAAGATAAGAGCGGGAATATGGATTTGTCACTCTGTAATCTAAATGATCTTGCTGACATTTCCAACCTGCCAATCGATGGATCTTTGCCATTGGGGAAGGATGATGATAAGTTGAAATTGGAGTTAAGTAAGATTGAATTGCAATATCATCAATTGTTTGAGGAACTGGCAAGGCAGCGGGAGGAAGCTCTAATTGAGGTAAGGAAGAGATGGGCAATGAAGAAGCAAGGGAGAGCTGCTTGATTCAAGTTCACTTTTTGTGTTTGGGGGATTTGTCTTTTGGTTCCTAGAGTTTCAGTTCTTGTTTGCTCTAAACATATAGTGGGGTGTTTCCGCAGTGATGTAAACCAGTTTCAGCCTGATGTACTTTAGAGTTTGTGATATAATGATGAGATATTTATTCGATTTAGAGATGCGATTATAGCGTGGTACCTCATACATCTGAGAGGGAGAGAGGGCAATTAGAACGATGCAAAGGACAGAGGCTTCAAAAATTTGTAGACATTAACGGAAAATTATACATTGTAGAACAAATAAACTCCACAAGTTATTGGCATTTACGATTTGTTTACGATCAACTTTAAACTCTCTGGGAGATCAAGCAAGCAAGCAAGCATAAACCGGTCCAAGTTCTAACCATGGTAGTTCCTACTCTTTTTTAATGTGTCATACGGCAACGCTCATCAAGATTGCAAAACGAGTCCTTGGTGAAGGTCCTTTTCACCAAATTCAGTGACTGCAGATGTTAGTATTGATTCGGAGAATGGTATCTCTAGCAGGTCACATGAGTGCAGATGCGGGTAGGGGTAGGGTGCAAATGCAAAGAATATTATATGGCAAGTGATTAAAAGTCATGGGTGCAAGGATACAATTATATATAACAATTACCTGAAATCTATACTGTCTGCAACTACGTTACAAGAAATAGTAACAGTAGTTAGTAATAGTAGCCATGTCCAACTAGTAAAAGAGTAGCTATTAGTAATCCATCTGTCCAGAATCATCGAATTGTTGACAATTCAAATGCAGCAAACAGACGATGAAATTTGCTGGCATGAATCTTCACCTGCAAGCAGTGCTGGGCTTAGAAAATCTTCTGCAATTGAGGCGAAGTTTAGTTGGGTGAAATTCAGGTGAGGTAGTTCATATAATTTTCCAAAAAATTCAGACCGCCTGTAAGATTGTTTCGGCTTTAATCGTATTCGGGTGAGGAGGCTGTCACCTCACCTATTACGTCTGCCATTGCTTGCAAAACTTCGCGGAGGAGGTGAAAGCTTCCTTCCCTTTTCTACAATTGATGCCCATCCCTTGGTTCCTTTAATGAAAAGCTTTAAGTAGTCTCATAAATAATCTTACATTGGCAGTCCAATACAAGTAGAATATATCAAATTGCAGAAGTTGGCATAAGAAATTGATATTATCTAATGAAAGGATAGTGATACGTGACGAAAGATGTTCATGAGATGACATTGGCTTTCGCTTTCACACTTATATTAATCACATCATGCTTTACGACTGTTTTCGGCCAAATATGCACCTTTCACTAGTCGAATATTGTAAGCCTGTGGGAGAAAAGAGGTGGTGGAATATCGGGCTCAATGGCACTAAGAATCTATGTGCCGACCCCGTTTAGTGTAGGGATTCCATGGTTGTATCACATCATGCTGCATGACTGTTTTCGGCCAAAAAATTCAGACCCCATGCTCGGCTGCTAGAGAAGCAGTCAGGGATTCCATGGTTGCTAAGTATTCCTTGCACAAGTTGATGGGGAAGCATCTAAAGAGGTGGATGCTAATTGGGAACTTCTGAGCTATCTTCCCGCCTCCCATATAACTATGCTCATAATTCCGAGTTTCATTGTGTATCGAACACAAAATCTGTTTGCTGGCGTGAAAGAAGATAAAATGAGAGAATATCGTTTAAGGTGGTTTGGACATATAGAAAGAAGATCAAAAGAATAACCTAGGTATGAAAAACTAGATTTTGAAAGTATTAAAAGAGGTAGAGGACAACCACAAAATTGTTAGAAAGAAACAATAAAGAATGATCCAGTTTATTGTGAGTTAACTGCTAACATGACACATGATAGGGCTCTGTGGAAACAAAGAATCCATGTAGCCCACCCCATCTAGTATGGGAAAAGGCTTAGTTTGTTGTTGCTGTTGTTTGTTGTAGATATTAGTACGGTACAAGACTGAAAACAAAGGCAAACTAATAATCCATGTAGCCAATCCTACTTACTGCAGAATTTGTTCTCATTTTTGGTAATGTGATAAGGAGATGGATCGAGAAGATGAGAAAATCCAAAAGAAGAGGCTCTTTTACACGGATAGTTCGCATTTTTCTCAAGTCACGTTAACCCCCCCTCCCCTTTGCAGCTTCTCTACAACTGAGGGAGGCCTTACAGTATACAATACATGCACAACAAACTCAAAGTGGTTCCACATGTGAGGCAGAACAAACTATGGGAACAAAGTCGGCAAACCAGTAACTGACGAGAAGCTCGCACTGCGCGAGAGGTTAAGGAGAAAGAATCCTAAATGGAGAGGAGGTCTCCAGGCCTCAAGACCATGAGAAATTGGGGACCATGCTTTGCTGCATGGTATCCATTGCCAATATGGCTGGGAGACATTTCTGTACCTGCCATTGCTGGTGGTGGGTTTGATTCATCATGAGATGGTCTTATATTGCAAATTCAAGATTCTGATTCAATGTAATAGTTGAAATGTTCTCCAAGACAGGAGTTGCACAGCAAAGGAGAACAGCAGCAGAAGAATCACAATGATCAGTGGCTGAATCATGGTTCAGGTTTACCTCTCTGGCAAGTTCAACATAAGCACTTAATACAAATACAAACTCTAGCTCCACATAAAGAACTTGATCTAAATTCAATGTCTTACATACTAAAAGATGCACACCCAGACAAAAATGATGAACAAACTGATCAAACTTGATCAGTCAAGCGAATTACAAAATTGATCTTACAGCAACTCTGAATTATTTCAGAGCACCCTTTTGGTTAAATGTAAAGTACATCTTGGCAAGAAGATTTATCTTCTTTGCTTCTAATCACAACTATCATAAATGATTGAAGGTAGGCATGCTTAGCCAGTGTGCTGCCTTCCAAGAAGGAAGGAGAAAAAAATAAAACTAGAAATCCACAGACCAAGGGGATCTCGTTGATGCTGTGAAAGGCTTTGTAGCTATAGCAGGAAAGCATGCTTCCCGTAATAGTAATGAAGGATTGTCCGCATGGAATCCCAAAATTTTATGTGAACGATTGTGAATATAAAACAGCAGATTCGTGAATGAAATAAACATAAGCCAATGATTTGTTGTGTTATGATTATTGAAAATGTCAAGGTTGATTGGCCTAACTGAGATAATCCTAAAACCGGATGTATAACCCAAACTGGGGGGTCACTTTACAAGTATTGGTTCATGAACCTTCATACATGGCCATTGTCTTTAATTTCTACAAACCTTGTTTATGCTGAAACTCAAACCTTTCTTGCTATTGAAACAAAAGTAGAAAAGACTAATGATCCTAAAGTGGAAAGAAGAAAAATGAGAGAACAGGTACGTTGAACAAACAAAGTGCCTTTCATTAAAAAAAGAAGAAGCAATACAAGCAAGTAAAAGACAAATCAAGAAATATGACATCAGCACAGACAAAAACACAAGGTTCATTAAACAAATAATAAATGAATAGACCTGTTAGAAGGACAGCTTGAAACATCTGCTTGTGAGGACTCCTGTGACATAATACACATTCGTGGGAATGAAAGAAAATAGTCCGAAACTTTTGTTGGTACAATTGGGAGACCAAAGCTTGATGCACGCCCTGGGTCTCGAACTCATGACCTTCAACTAGCAAGTTGACCCCCAATCCAGGTCAGCCATTGCATGTTGCAGCCCGAAACTTAAAACCTGAAAACCTATGCTGACATAAATTGTTCATTGAACAAGACAACCACTTAAAATATCAACATAAATTTGGAAAGGCATTTCTACTTTAGATCAAGCTAATCACAGCGAACTGCTTTGGAATGCTACATCATTAACACACTTGGAACGCCACTTGCGCAACCAGCAATTCATGGACCTTCCAATTGATCAAGATATCTGTACATAATTAACATATGGATGGACCACCGAACTAAGCACGATGAAGCAGCAACCAAGGCTATGAATAATCTGCATAAACTGGAAGCTACCAATTTTCCTTGACAATCTTTAATTTCTCCAGTATATACTTCCCTTCTTTGTACTTCTGCGTTTCTTCATAAGCCCATTCATATTTCCATCCCAAAATCTCCCGACATTCACTGCAATAAACATCGGCAACTGTATGCAGACCTGTCATGAGTTGCCTATCTTCTTTTGGCCCTATAGCTATATTAATTGCATGGGCAAAGAGAAATGCTCTACTATTTCTTCCCTGTAACAATTTGCAGACAATCAATTCAAGTCATCATTTCATAAGGGCAAAAAATGGGGAAGGAAAATGCAACTTTGAGAAACTAGTCACCAAGATTTCAATTTGACCAAGCAGACAGCATAACTAGGGTCCTCCTGAACTATCAACACTAAATGAATGGATTTTCATAAACACACGCAGAAAAGAGAAGAACAAGGAATCCATTTCATTGGTAAGACTGAAGGGGGTTCACCTGAAAGGCTTTAGAAATGATGTCATCATGAAGAGCAACATTGTTTCGACAATTGCAGCAACTGTAGAATCGCGGTCCCTTCAATTCTGCCATCAGTTTCTTTTACTCTTGACTACCTTACAGTACTCTGCCCAGACCGTTAGAGCAACACGTAAAGCCCATAAGCATATAAGGAGTGAAATTTCATCATGGCAAAGCCATCACATGTTTAACAAAGTGAAACCATCTCAAAATCTACACTTAAGAAACCCAAAAAGGGGAGTACAAAATAATTTGATCCAGAACAAACTTTTGCACCCAAATCTGTTAAAAATTAGGATCTCACATCAAAATTATTGGTAAAAGTGAGACAAACATCATAGAGATGAAACAATAATCAGCCAGTTACTTGATGCCAAAATCTGTGATGTTTACACGGCCTACGAGCTAAAATTGGCCACAGGCAGAAGTTTAGAACAGCAAAACGAGATAGATGATTACCGCAATCAAAACCAAGCCCAGGAGCAGGTTACATAAAAAATCTGTCGTCATTCTCATCTCTCTTGGGTCATATGTACGATTATATCACAAGACGACCCGGAAGTTCCTTCATACAAAATCACAATTCATGGAAAAAGAAAGACACTAGTGCTGAACAACTGATGCAAGAGATTTCAAAACCGGATTAAACAGAGTGAATCAAACATGAAATCAGAACATGTGAACAAGTTTGGCAAAGATCAACAATTCACTACAGCGATCATACACGAGTCCTTTACCAAGTAAGAAGTCACTCATTAATCACTCTATTCGTAGCCTTTATAAAAAGACACCTACGGTAACTCTTTCTTCTACCAAAATCCCAAACTATGTTTATCAGCATGAGATATGCAACTCTGTGGCACGAGCAGAACGAACGATCTCGAAGGAATATATACCTCACCGTATCCTTTAACAAGCCTTTTTCCCACGTTAGGTGCGGTAGACAGACCTCCACCGAACACAAAGACTTCACCTGTGCTAAGTTCGAGCTATGAATGAGATCACTCAATTAGCACTGGTCGGTCGCGTACCCTGCAAAAGATTCAACAAAAATGTTATCTTGGCTGTCGACTATTTAGCGCAAACCTCCTTCTTTGGCCGGGCTTAGGCCGAACCTAGCCACAGGCCGAGTTAACGCTGAAGGAATATATGTGACGGACCCCCCCCCCTAGGTTTTACTGACAAAGACAGGTCCAGGTGACAAAATTAAGCAACACGAAACACGTAAAAATGAAGCAAGCACAAGATATTCATACAAAGAATTATCTTAATCACGGGGCTCTTCTCTCTTAAAACCCCCTCCGAGTACCTGAGTAGTGAAAGAAACTAGGAGTAAAACGAAATATCGACAGATAGCACCTCACAATTCAAAGGAAAACAAGGAAATGCACGGTACCCTTCACGAAACGTCTACCCGACTCCATGATTGAGTAAAAAGACAACCGCAGAGATACAATAACCGAAAAATGACAAAGAAATTTGAGCGTTGGCCGTGACCGAATCAGAATAGAATTGGATTGTGGCCCATGTCCATCAATTTGCCACAATGATTTCTAGCTATTTTTTCGTTCCTTGCACTCTTTATCTTTGGAGAAAGAACAAGGGAGTCCCAGAAACACACAAATGATGATCAAAGTAACAGAAGAATACCGAAAGGAGAAGGAAGAAGCCGATCCTTAGGGACGGACTGCATGTAAGGTAACCAGAAGACATAAGAACGCGAAGCGTCTACCAAACCATTGCTCGTCATCGAGAGAGAGAGAGTTCTTGCGTGTCAAATTTGTTGATCGCTGTGGTTTTCGCCTGCTCGTGATTGTTGTGTTCTTGACAAAACCGCTTGAACTCGTCGATCTAAAAATTACACAACGGCGCATTGTCATAGTCCTCAAGAAGAATCAAGAGCCGACTCCTATAGAGGGAAGAAGAAGAGAGAGAACTCATAGACACGATCGTGGCTTCCTCCATCTCTATCTCGAACGACTTGTACCTGCCTAAGTGGTTCGCGGGAACGGGTCTCAGTGGGGACCCATGAGTAACACGAGAGCATGAATGGGGGAGACTTCAGGTCCATGCCGTGAGGGCGGGACATGAACCATGATCCCCACCCTATCAACATCCTTAAATGGGATTGGTTTGAACTTGTTTAAGTGTTGGACTTGTTAATGATCGATTAAGAAATATAAATAAATCTCAATAATTGAAATTTGAATTCAAAAGATAAAAATTATATATAACTATTTTTTGTTAGTATACTTTGTCTATGTACATATTTTTTATTTCAAAAGTAAGATGAATATTTGAGATTTATTTGGATACAGTAAAACTTAAATGTGTTAATATATATTAGTTCTCTCTCACTATATATATATATATATATAGATAGATAAAAAAGAGGTGATAATATACATAGTCATATCTACCATTTACTTTTAGGCATATAAATATCATTTCAAAGTTATAAGGTTATTTAAAAGAAATATAAAAATATTATCATTAACTCATGCCACAAAAGTTGAGAATGATAATATAAGTGTGTTGGAGTTCAAATATTCCCCCTCTATCTATATACTTATTTTTTAAATAATTTTAATCTTTTGCTTTTTTATTTAGACCATTTATCTCTCTTATTTTATGATTCAAATTAAATGGTTTAATGAGAGTTTAACAACTTTCATTTTTCATTATAATTGTTTAAATAACACTTATACCTCAAATACAATGTTAGAATTTGGCAACATCTAAGTTTTCACACAAGCGCGCGCACACACACACATATATGAGACTTTAAGTCTCATATATATATATATATATATATATATATATATATATATATATGAGACTTAAAGTCTTTCCTATTCCTTCTCTCGTGAGTTCTCATGAGGACCCGTTGTCATGGACCATAGGTAGACTGGGGTTGTCCTTATATATATACACAAAATTGGATCATATTCACTTTTGTCTTTGAATGGTATGAATATAATTTCAGAATTTTTAAAGAGTTTTAAAAATAATTTTATTATATTTATGTCACTAAAAATGAGTTGGAAAAAAAGTAAGTGTCAATGATAAACCACATCCAATCACTATATATAATATATATAGTGAGTATGACTGCACAATGTAATGGAACAGGGCATCGGCATCCACACTTGACCCCATTACATTGTGCACACGTCCAGCCAGAGTGACCTGTTCTCTCTCTGTCCCTCTCTCAATTTCTCTCTCTAGACGTGTCACTCCTGCTCAATGACGAGATGTATGCACAACGTAATGGGTTCAATATGGACGCCAATGGCGCACTTGACCCCATTACATTGTGCACACGTCTAGCCATTGAGCAGGAGTGACCTGTTCTCTCTCTGTCCCCTGCTCAGTCTCTCTCTAAACGTGTCACTCTTGCTCAATGACGAGATGTATGCACAACGTAATGGGCTCAATACGGACATTGTGCACACGTCTAGCCATTGAGCAGGAGTGACCTGTTCTCTCTCTGTCCCCTGCTCAGTCTCTTTCTAAACGTGTCACTCTTGCTCAATGACGAGATGTATGCATAACGTAATGGGCTCAATACGGACACGAATGGGCTTGCCCCCATTACACTGCGCAGCCACACTGTGTACATGTGGGGGTTTCGTGTGTGCACGCGCCCGAGTAGCTGGATGAGGGTAAACAGTATTCCCAAATGATCAAGAGTTTCTGATTTAGAATAGAAATTGCTTTACAACGTTAACTATTTGAACTTCAGAGTAAGATAATGCAACACCAAGTTGACCTTCCATCAAGATAAGATCAAATAGCCTCTGAAGTATTTGAAGGTCGAATGGGAGGGATGGGGTCCTAAGTCCCAAATTTGTAAGGTTGAGGGAACTTGGAATCAAAACCTAGCAGCAACTTGGGACGGAAGAAAAATGAGAATTTGAGAAAACTGAATTGTAACTCCCCTCATGTAAAGTATCACCCTTGCATGATCGGTCCCAAACCCAGATAAAAGAGGGTTAGCATAAAACTTTATTGGACTTATTTACTATAAATTTTATAAATATGGCAAGGCTTTGTGGAAACAAAGAATCTATGTAGCTGATCATGAGAAAATGCTTAGTTGTTGTTGAGAAAACTGAATTGTATAGAAATTTTGAAGTCTTTCTCCATGTAGCATACCCCACTTCATGTAGGATATGGCCTTCTCTTTTTTTGTTGTTGAAAAGATAAGGCCTTTTTAATAATTGTCAATCTTTTTCAAATTGAAATTAGGGTATTATAATTGGCTAATAGGCTATTGTCAAACTGTGCAGGCCAATATGGGTTATCTTTTTCCGGTATAAAATGGTTCAGACTTAATTGGGCTGAATTTGAACAGATTTGGTTTTAACAGGACTAAAGATTGTGAACTAAATATAAACTCTCAGGGAAGAGAGAGAGAGAGAGAGAGAGAGAGAGAGAGAGAGAGAGAGAGAGAGAGAGAGAGAGAAGCTTCACAAGATAGATACAATAGCTAAACAAGACCTTCCCTCTATCACCACGCATCGGATTTATGGACTGTGACACTGTGCTTACTACCCTTATCCCTTTGATCAAGGAGATTTGAAGTCATAGCTTGAGTTGCGGTGCATTTCTCCATAATTTTCTTGGATGAGGCCCACTTATATTTTAAGTTCTATATAATAAGTGGTGGACTTCTGATTTTGGGTCAGATACTTGCCTCATCTCGCCCTAAAAGGGGTCTGCCACTGAAATCAAGTATAAAGGATTCCGGGTTAGATTCGGGTCAAGGAAAAACGACACAATAAAAGGTTTCAAGTCAACCTGGACCTGACTTCGAGTAGACCCAATAACATATATTAGAGTATTTTAATATATATTAGGCCGTGGCATCTTCGATCCCCGGAAAACGGCCTCGATCGGACTACGGTCTGTGTGTGTGTGTGTGTGCGCGCGCGCGGGCGTCTTTCTGCGAGTGCGAATTCTGAGTGTAGTTTCTGCGTCTGTCATTTATTCTTTCTTTTAAGGGATTCTTTGGTGTTATTTGTTTTACGTTCCTCATTCGGCTGAAAAGGTGCTCTTTAGTGTTCGGGAAATGGAGGGTCATGATTTGCTGGAAGTAAGGTTTGTATGCAGTGCAATAGCTATGTTAGCGTTTTGGATCCTGTACCTTGAATTTTGCTCTTTTCTTTCTTTGCTTTCTTCAGAGTCGTAAGAGTTTTTGTGTCCTTTTGTTTGGTGGAACCATGCTTGGTGTAAATTTGTGTGGATTTTCACTATTCCGCGTATCTTCTTCACTGAAATGGAAACCCGACGAAGATTCAAGACGAGCCTTCTTTTTATATTGATGAGTGGGAGAACCGGGTACGTCCTCAAGATACTTGAGAAATAATTATCTTTTTGCTACTCAATCAGTTTCGTTCAAAACTACATTTGGAAATGCGCTGTTGAGAAATCCAGACATACCCCTGATGTCATCAGTACACTAATTGAAACGTCTCCTGTATCTTCTTTGAGATGATAAATTTTGAAAATGAGTTGTTTCTGACTTGAATATCTCAAAGATATAATCGTAAATGGAATGTAAAATGAAAGGTTGGTAGATGCTGTTCAGCTAAAATTGTAGAAATCAGTTGCAAAATCTATTATAGCTAGTGACGTATTGATCGTTTATGCTTCATATTCAATGACTGATATGCGGAAGATTATGCAAATGTTATGCTTCTCTTGTTATTGAGTGAAGACAAACATTTTCCCAGACTCCCAGTTTTTGTTTGAAATAGCTTATAAAGTAAACTTTGAAAATTATAGAGAAAAACTAAAAATATGTGTGAGGACTCGTGAAGGAACGACAGACTTCTTTGAAGTTAATATTGGGTTACATCAAGGATCAACTTTAAGTCCATACTTATTTATAATGGTGATGGATGAGTTAACAAAACATATTCAAGATGAAGTACCTTGGTGTATGTTATTTGCAGATGACATTGTATTAGTGGAGGAGTCTAAGGAAAAAGTTAATAGAAAATTGGAACTATGGAGAGAAACATTAGAAAGCAAAGGCCTCCGACTTAGTAGAACAAAGACAGAATATATGGAATGTAAGTTTGATCATTTGGTTACTTCAGAGGACATGGAAATTAAAATTGGCACACATTGCATTCCCCAAAAGGAAAGTTTTAAATACCTAGGGTCAATTTTTCAAAGTGATGAAAGAATTGATGGAGATATTACACATAGAATTAATGCTGGTTGGTTAAAATAGAGAGGAGCATCAGGTATTCTTTGTGATAAGAAGATACCATTGAAATTAAAAGGTAAATATTATAGAGCAGCAATTAGGCTTGCCATGTTTTATGGTTCTGAGTGTTGGGCAGTTAATCATCAACATGTATAAAAGATGTCTGTGACAGAAATGAAGATGTTGAGATGGATGAGTGGTGATACAAGAAAAGACCGTATACATAATGAGGTTATTAGAAACAAATTAGGAGTGGTACCAATAGAGGATAAAATGAGAGAACATCGTTTAAGATGGTTTGGACATATAGAAAGAAGAACTCCGCCCATGTAAGGGATCACCCTTGCATTGCTGGTCCCAAGCCCGGATAAAGGAGGAGGATTGTGTTAGGAGCCAGCGTAAAACTTTGTCGGATTTCTATAACATTGATTACAAAAATTATGAGCATTGCTTTGTGGCATCCCCGCCTAGCGACGTGCTGCAGAGCCAGAATGCAGTAAGAAGTAAGCAAGGGCCACTATATTTTTGCCCGAATGTAGTAAATCAATTGCAGAGAGGGTTCCCACATCATGGACGGGTGTGGGTAAAGAAGTTAGTCTCGCTACATTGCCGTCCGAACGTAGTGAAAAATTTTCAGAGAGGGTCTTCGCATTTTGATTATATTTTGATTATGGACGGATGCGGGGGGTAAGGAAGCTAGTCCTAGATAATAAGATTCGTATTGGTTCTTGGAATATCGAAACATTATCGGGTAAGCTAATGGAGGTGGTAGATACTATGATTCGGAGAAAGATTCATATTCTATGTTTACAAGAGATAAAATGGGTTAGAGAAAAAGCAAAGGAGATAGAGGATACAGGTTTTAAATTATGGTACTCAGGTAAAGAAAAGGCCCGAAATGGAGTTGGTATTATCATAAATAAAGATTTAAAGGAGAGTGTAGTAGACATACAACGATATGGTGACCGAATCATGACATTGAAATTAGTGTTAGGAGCAGAGGTTTTGAATATAGTTTGTGCTTATGCACCCCAAGTAGGACTAGAAGATAGTATAAAGACAATTTTTTGGGAAGAGTTAGATAAGGTGTTTCAAAAGATTCCACAAAGGGAGATGATTTGTTTAGGAGGAGATTTAAATGGACATGTCGGTAAAGAGGCATTAGGATATCAAGGGATTCATGGAAACTTTGGTTATGGGGATATAGATTTTAAAATTTGCTATGTCATTTGATCTCTTTATAGAATACAATCTTCAAAAAACGAGATGAACATTTAATTACTTATAAGAGTGGCTTATCACAAACATAAATTGATTACTTTATTTGTAGAAAAAAAGATAGAGTGTGTTGTAAAGATTGTAAGGTAAAATCAGGAGAAAGCTTAACCACCCAACATCGACTTTTAGTTATGGATTTATAAATAAAAGAATAGACAAAGAAGAAAAGAGTGCATCGAGCTATTCGGACTAAATGGTGGAACCTCAAAAGCGAGAAAGAACATATATTTAAACCGAAGGTCCTTCAAGGAGATGTTTGGAATTATGTTGGCACACCCTGTGATATGTGGAACAATATGGCTATACATATTAGGAAAGTGGCGAAAGATGTATTAGGGGTATATAAGGGAGGTGTACCGGCACAAAAAGAAGCTTGGTGGTGGAGTGAAGTAGTACAAAATAAAATCAAGGCAAAGAGGGAATGTTACAAATTACATTATGCTAAGAAAACTAGTGAAACTTTAGAAGCTTATAAGAAAGCAAAGAAGGAAGCAAAAAAGGCCGTTAGTGAAGCAAAAACTAAGATTTGGGAGGACTTATATAAAAAACTCAACTCAAAAGAGGGTGAAAGAGATATTTTTAGGATAGCTAGGGCTAGAGATAAGAAAACTAAAGATCTTAATTATGTTAGATGCATAAAAGACGAGGATGAAAAAATTCTAGTGGCAAATGATGATATAAGAAATAGATGGAAAAACTATTTTTATAATCTTTTTAATGAAAATAAAGATGTTAGTATTAGTTTAGGAGATTTAGCCAAGTCAGAAAAGTATATAAACCACAATTTTTACCGACGTATTCAAAAGAATGAAGTCAAAGAGGCTCTTAAACATATGAAGAGTGTTAAATCGGTAGGACCAGATAATATTCCTATAGAAGTTTGTCAAATACTAGGAGAAATAGGAATCACTTGGCTCACAAGACTATTTAATGAAATATGGAAAAACCAAAAGATGCCCGAGGAATGGAGAGCAAGTACACTTATACCCGTATATAAGAACAAGGGAGACATTCAAAATTGTGCGAATTATCGAGGTATCAAGTTAATGAGTCATACTATGAAATTATGGGAAAGAATTATCGAACGTACGTTAAGACAAGTATGAAGTACAACAGAGAACCAATTTGGATTTATACCAGGTAGATCTACTATTGAAGCGATTCACCTTTTGAGACATCTTATGAAACATTTTAGAGCAAAAAAGAAAGACCTTCACATGATATTTATTGATCTAGAAAAAGCTTATGATAGGGTACCGAGGGAGGTTCTTTGGAGAACTTTGGAAAAAAGAGGTATCACATTGACATATATTAACCTTATAAGAGACATGTATGATGGTACAAAAACATGTGTGAGGACTCATGAAGGAACGACAGACTTCTTTGAAGTTAATATTGGGTTACATCAAGGATCAACTTTAAGTCCATACTTATTTATAATGGTGATGGATGAGTTAACAAAACATATTCAAGATGAAGTACCTTGGTGTATGTTATTTGCGGATGACATTGTATTAGTGGAGGAGTCTAAGGAAAAAGTTAATAGAAAATTGGAACTATGGAGAGAAACATTAGAAAACAAAGGCCTCCAACTTAGTAGAACAAAGACAGAATATATGGAATGTAAGTTTGATCATTTGGCTACTTCAGAGGATATAGAAATTAAAATTGGCACACATTGCATTCCCCAAAAGGAAAGTTTTAAATACTTAGGGTCAAATTTTCAAAGTGATGGAAGAATTGATGGAGATGTTACACATAGAATTAATGCTGGTTGGTTAAAATAGAGAGGAGCATCAGGTATTCTTTGTGATAAGAAGATACCATTAAAATTAAAAGGTAAATATTATAGAGCAGCAATTAGGCTTGCCATGTTTTATGGTTCTGAGTGTTGGGCAGTTAATCATCAACATGTATAAAAGATGTCTGTGACAGAAATGAAGATGTTGAGATGGATGAGTGGTGATACAAGAAAAGACCGTATACATAATGAGGTTATTAGAAACAAATTAGGAGTGGCACCAATAGAGGATAAAATGAGAGAACATCGTTTAAGATGGTTTGGACATATAGAAAGAAGATCAAAAGAAGAACCTGTAAGAAGGTTAGAAAAACTAAATTTGGAAAGTATTAAAAGAGGTAGAGGATGACCACAAAAGTGTTGGAAAGAAACAATAAAGAATGATCTAGCTTGTTGGGAGTTAACTGCTAACATGGTACACGATAGGGATCTGTGGAAACAAAGAATCCATGTAGCCGACCCTGTCTAGTATGGGAAAAGGCTTAGTTGTTGTTGTTGTTGTGGACATATAGAAGGAAGATCAAAAGAAGAACCTGTAAGAAGGTTAGAAGAACTAAATTTGGAAAGTATTAAAAGAGGTAGAGGACGACCACAAAAGTGTTGGAAAGAAACAATAAAGAATGATCTAGCTTATTGGGAGTTAACTGCTAACATGGCACACGATAGGGATTTGTGGAAACAAAGAATCCATGTAGCCGACCCCATCTAGTATGGGAAAAGGCTTAGTTGTTGTTGTTGTTGTTGGTATTCATCAGACTCTGACAAAGAGTTATAAGGAGGAGGTTGAGGCAAGTATCTAGCACAACGAAGAACCCATTTGGCATTATGTCAGTGAGATCTATTGATAGGGCTACACATGCCCCTAAAGAAATACTGTATGCGGAGAGAAGGACTGACGAGTGGTATTTGGATAAGAAATATAATTACAGAATTTTGGAAGAAAATGGCTGCGGTTTTAGCAAGCTTGCGCTGAAGTTACCATGCACAGATTTGCAAGGGGTTGACTGAGTACCATGCACGAATATTCTATGTTCACCCCATATGTTTTCATTTTAGTTATTGCTGAATGGAGGGTATACATTACCTTGGTGCAATTTGCTGATGACATTGTGCCAGCCGAGAGATGAGGAAAGGACTGAACATAGAATTTTTGAGAGAACATGCTTAGTTATTTTTGACTTGGTATAATTTTGTAACATCAGAACAATGAAACAGATGATATAGAAGTTGAAGTTAGAGCACATAATATATAGTCAACGAAAGTTCAATTTAGTTTGACAAGGTGGGTGAATGATAGACTTGTCACACATAGAATTGCTGTAGGTTGGAGAATAGCAGGTGCATTGTTTTTCTTCTTTTTTAATGGTAAAATGGTAATACTCAACAATATTACATGGATCTGAGTGTAGCGATGATACTATTAGGAAACAAGTTGATGTGGCACAAATATAATATCAAATGCTATAGATGCATCGAAGGTGCTTTAGATATCTGGAGAGAGGACCATTGTGCCCTAGCTTCTGAACTTAAGTATCTTAAGGGAAACAATGTGGTGTTGGCAACACGTTGAAATACTAATGGTTGAAAACAAAACAGCTTAGAAACATTTAAGAATTGGCTAAGGTGCTCTTGACTAAATTTTAGTGTGCCACGATTTTATCATTTTTTCTCAGAATTTCTTGACACTGGAATTTTTTGTTTGTATATTTATTTAATTCAGTTTGCCTAAGTAACCCCTAGCAAATTCTGAAATTATTACTGCTAGCATCATAGGTGTTGCCTTGGTAATCCTTTCACTTGCTTGTTACAGTTTAAAAACTGCCTCTTTTGGGGTTTCAATATCCGGGAAGGATGAACCTTTGTTAGTGAGACTGAGGAAAGGCATACTTTTGGCAACGTCTTTCCAAGTACATTCTATGGAAGTGCGAAGCTTTTAATAGTCCAAAATTAGAAAGGGGTAGAATGGGATTTGTCTAGGTAAGGATAGTAAAGTGTATGTTTGATATCTCTGATGTTTTATCATGTTAACTCAATAGATATATGTGGTCCCTGTCTTTCGCTTGTTTTGAACATCGAACTTGTACTATCCTAATGCTGCAGATATGAATGGCCTTGGTATATACTTGCTACATGAAGAAGATAAGTCTGGTCAGAGGTTGATTAGAGATACTCAGTCCATTGGAGCATCTTATGATCAGTATCTTCGCAATGGGGTTTGTCCTTGGGTTCTATGTTTCTTAAGTAGTTATTCTTGATAGTGTGCCAAATCAAAGCAAGGTTCATCTTAATGATGCAGCAAATTACTTCTTACGGTGGCTTTGGGGATCCTGCTAATCTTGTGGGTGGTGGCTTGGCTAGAGCTGCACCTACTGAGTTTGGTGGCCTTCCAGGGGGCTTAGATCCTGGAGTAGGAGCACAAGCTCAGGGTATCGGTTTCGGAGGAAGAAGACCTGATCCACCTCTTCCACCTGATGCATCGAGCACTCTCTTTGTTGAAGGCCTCCCATCTAATTGTTCGAGGAGAGAAGTTGCCCATATCCTTTTGATATGTTCATGTATCTATAGGACTGTTAAGTATATGGTCTTCTGTGCATGTCTGTTTATCCTTTAGTTGATTCCTAGATATATTTCGCCCTTTTGTGGGTTACAAAGATGTGAGACTGGTGAGCAAAGAGTCTAGAACTGTAAGTCAGCCTCTTTTAAACCGTGTATCTGGATTAGTAGCTACAGGGTACTTGCTTATTCTGTTGCTGTGTTTTATTCCTCTGCAGCCTGGAGGTGAACCACTTGTTCTCTCCTTTGTTGATTTTGCAAGCCCGAGTCATGCATTTGTCACTTTGGATGACTTACAAGGTGAAGTTCAGTTTTTCCGTTGCACGGATGATCTTCTTTCCTTGGCTAAAAAACTTTTATATGTTTTTATCTTATTCTGTTTTTACTGCCTTTATCTGTTGTTCCTTTATAATAGAAGCAGCATTTGTTGTGGTGTCTTTTTGCCCCTTATGATTAGTTAATTGAGTCTAGGAGATTGTTACGAGAAGAAAGGGTATATTATACATGGTTTTAAATTCATATGGGAGACCTTCCTTTCTTCCAAACTAGAACTTTGGTCTTATCTGATCTTTCTGTGCTTAATTTTTTTTTTATATCTGAAGAATATTGTGGTTCTTTGGAAAGGTCCAAAAAGTTCTGCGTTTTGGAGACATGACAGGATTGCTAGTGTGGTAAGGTTATTGAATACTCAGACAAATTAAAGCGGTTTCCTATATTGCTTATCCATATCATAGGCTTCTAGAGATGCATATGAATTGCAGATGGACATCATTTATAACTGACAGAATGGTAAGCATAAAATTTGTGCAGGCAACATGCAAACGAACTTTACCTATTAGTTTCAAACCTCAAACAGCTGTGCTAAATTGGTTCTTGCCCACAATTGTCCAAATGACAGCCAACTTGATGCTGTCATGTTCAACAAGTATGGTATCTAGGTGGAAACAGTCGTGACTGAATATTCTTTTAGCGTTTGGTAGTTTCTTTTTCCACCATCTGTTCCGTTTGTACATACCTATGTCATCTTTATCTCATCTTAAGTTCTTACTTCAAAACTTTGTTTATACATTGTACGGTTGCACACCATATTGAAAATGGTTTCTTTCCTTCATGGTCAAATGATTCTGGATGAAACATTTTACTTTCTCGTAGGGGTGGTGCCACACAGACTAAACATCTTGTAGAAATGAAAGCATAGGAATGATGCTAAGAAGCTCTATCTTGCCACACTTAGTGCAGCTGTCTTGCTGCTCGTTTTGACATTGTCACCTTTTAGAATGGCCTCTTCTGTGGACCTCCCCTAATATCTATTCGTATGTGATTTTGTGACCATATAATCGAAGCCTTCTTTTGTGGAACTTTGTACCTATCGCTACTTGAAAATCACAATTTGGTTTTGCAGGTTATACTTTTGATGAAAAGATCAAAACTCGGCCATTTTAAGCCTGCAATTTGCCCGATTTCCTGGTCCTAGGTCAGGTCGTGGCAGACGTTGAATTGTGCAGTTTTTATATCAGGTAAGTGGCACGTGCATCTACGATCAATAGCTATGACATAAAATGAAATTGAACCACGCCATAAGTCATAGGTTTCGGTGTTAGTGGGTTCTAGGGCACCCTTGACCCAAGTGGTCTTAGGTAGTGGCTGAGGGGGTATGGATTAGTATATAATGCAGATTCATAAGCAAGATAGCAAATCAGTGCATAGATTTCTGCAGGTTTCCAGTGGTAAGGATATGAGGCGTGTTTAGCTGTTAGTGCAGTTCATATTCGAACATATTTGGTCTTTTTGGTTTTTATGTGGCTAGATGGTGCGTCTGTGGAATGGAACTGTAGCTGTTATGCTTAGCTTGACTAAGTTGCTATTATCTACTTGTTTTAAACTGGCTTTAGTACTGGATAGGACCATATTAAAGTAGATTTCAGAACAGAGAACTGCTCGTTTTGTTGCTCCTGAGACACAAAAGGCGATTTTCTGTTATTTAGAAGCCTTTCTTTTCTTTCCAACTTTTTATGTTAAATGTTTATCAGCTGAAATGGGCTGATGATCCTGGAAATCTCTGAGAGGTTGTTAATTGTACGCGATCCATGAGGCTTCATCTTACTGGGATAACTTTGAAGGGGATAACAGAAGGGTGCGCTAGTGTGGTTCATCGTGCACTCCTACGTGGCTCTGCCATAGAATTTGAACCAGATATAGTTGCACAAAAGTTGTGTCAGGAACCCAACTAAGTTGCTGCGTTATCCGCCATAGAATTTGAACCGGATACAGCAGTTGTGTCAGGAACCCAACTAAGTTGCTGCGTTATCTTGAACTGAAACTCACCCACCATTGTCAACTTTGTGCGCTGTTAGCTGAAAGATCAGCTCTTGTTGTAAGAGTCATGTCCCTAGATTTGGAGATTAGAGCAAGTATGAGCTTTATGTTTGTTTGTTTCTCAGATGTAGCATCTTTTGAGTATACCTTTGTTAGTGCCTCCTCACTGGTAACTGCTAAAACGTGTTGGAAGAATCATGTCCTTAGATTTGGAGATTAGAGCAATCATGATATGCTAATTATATAATGTCGGATTTGGTCATTCTCCACAGTAAATTCATAAAAACGAAAGAAATTTCATGAGGAAAAACAAAGCCAGAAAAACTTTCTCTATAAATAGTGTAGGGATTACGATAGAAAGAGACGGAGAGAAAAGAAAAGAAGAAACTCTTCCCAGTAATCCATCTGCGAGTATCCTACATACTCGTCCTTTTCTCCCTTTTCTTCTGTGTGTACCTGGCACCTAAAATCATCTGCTACATCACCAGATATGCCGAATAGCAAACATTCCAACAGTGGTATCAGGGCTTACGTTTGATAAGAGTATGTAAAAGAAAAAATTTCCGAAGTAAGGTTTTTCTTTCTTACTCAAAAACCAAATGGTACTAAAGAACAGGAAAAGAAGAGAAAGGACAAAAAAGAATGGGAAAACAATAAAAAAAGAGGGTAGAAATACTCTCTCGTTGTCAGAAAAACCAGAACGACCGTCGTTAAAGGAGAAAATTAAAGGACAGTTAGAAGTTACCGTCGTCAAATGGCCTAAGACTCGCGAAAAAAAAGGAGAGGGGAACCGGGAAAGGATCTAGCAAACAAACGGAGAGGCGGTCTTTGATGGCCCCTAACCCTTTCCCTAATATCTCTCCGCCCGCGGTTTTCATTAAAATTGCGGTTCAAAACTGCTCGGTCGTGGTTTTGGAGAAATCAAAAGGGATTGAAAAGTCTGTTGTGCCTTGTTTTTTTTTTTTTAATAATGAACTGTCACATGTTAAATTATAAAAGAATAAGATATTTTAAAGTCAAAAGATAATTTTACGATGGAACGATCGTTTGTACCAATCTATTGAATTACACAATTGTTCTTGAATGAGTGTTGAAAAATCATTTTATTCATAGGTTTGTGACTGAGTCAAAAAATAATTTTGTGTATGTCTTTAAACAAAATTATCATTTCCGAGGAGCAAAATTATTATTTTGTCCCCAATGAGAGTTGAAAACTTTTGAAAAACCAAGTATTGCTTTAATGTCCTTGTTTTTTTTTTAAAATTACTTAGACATACAAATAAAATTACTAGTTTACCCCAATCGAGTACCTCAATAATTTTCAAATTTGATGGTTGGATTTAGAAAGGGCACGTATATATGTCTCGTGGAACTGCTACTGAATGGTGGGTTCCGCTAGGAAGTAGGAACCGCTTGTTCTATTACTCAATGTTCAAAGTTTTTTATGGAAATTTTGCAAAATTTTCAATTTGAGACGGTTGAAAATCACCGATTCACCCGGGCTTTTGATAACCATAAACCGAGCCAACGGTTGGGTCGAAGGAGCGGCCCGGTTACAGATGAACCAAGTCTCTCGGTGTGTGCGACTTGAAAAATATGAGGTTTGCATCTGCTCGAGGCGTTCGTTTCTTGCCCGTTCATCGCTGGCATCTGACGGTGGATATCTTTTTGTGTGTTCGAAATTAATGAGCCTTTATTGTCCTCTTCCTTTCCTGTCTATTCTCATCTGGACGCTTCTCCGGCCACCATCAGTGCATCGTGAACAAAATAGTTGCTGTCAAGAGCAACTATTTTGCACCAATAACTGCAGGGCGCTCTAGCGCTGTTGCTGTGGGAAGGTTGAATTTTGCATCAAGAGCATTAACTCAACTGGAGGTCTAATGCAGTTGGTAGGAAGTACTCTTTGAGGGAGCATAAGTTCGACTCCTTGAGAGTGCATGTGTAGGTGTGTGTTAGGCTTCAACTTCCTCTTGTTAAAAAAAAAGTTGAATTTTTTAGAGTTTTATTTTACCGTCTCGTGGTTGTTCGAGTTCTTCTCCACGTTAATTGGGAAATGCCGGCGTACATGGCTTTATTGTAATAAAGCCATGCGCTAAGTTGCTGTTAGAACGAACCTTCTCTCGTCAAACTGTAGTTTGTCTTCTCCCTCCTCATCGACGGCATCTCTCTGGAAGAAACTCGGGGCGTTGGATACCTTGATCCATGGAGAAGACTCCGCTTCTTCGTGAGCTCTCTCTCTCTCTCTCTCTCTCTCTCTCCATACACATAAATCATAATTGACCGCCCTCTTCCGTAGATTCACGGCCTGATCAAGGTGAAATTGAACCAGAACAAGAGAATTCGTCGGTGGAGCAAGTGGCCTTCACGGTACCGATATGGGACGACCCCTCTCTCCCCATGATGACGTTCAGGATGTGGTTCCTTGGCGTGACGTCGTGTGCTTTGCTCTCTTTTCTGAACCAGTTCTTCTGGTACCGAAGGGAGCCTCTCACGATATCATCGGCGTGCGCGCAGATCGCGGTGTTGCCGCTCGGTCACCTGATGGCGAGGACAGTCACTGAACGTCCCTTCTTTGAGGGGACTGCTTGGGAGTTCAGGTTTAACCCGGGCCCGTTTAGCGTCAAAGAGCACGTCCTAATCACCATCTTCGCTACCGCCGGTGCCGAGGCCGTCTATGCCATCCATATCGTCAGTGCGGTCAAGCTCTTCTACCGGAGGGAGCTTACTCTCTTCGTCTCGTTCCTCGTCGTCATCACCACCCAAGTAGAGCTCTTTCTCTCTCACAAACACATGTATATTGATCTATTGACCGTGGGGTTGATGAATTGCAGGTGTTGGGGTTCGGGTGGGCAGGAATATTCCGACGGTATCTGGTGGATCCGGCGGCCATGTGGTGGCCAGAGAATTTGGTGCAGGTCTCTCTTTTCAGGCAAGTGTATCTATTTTAAGTATTTTCTTATATATATATATATATATATATATATATATATATATATATATATATATATATATATATATATATATATATATATATGAAACCATAACTCCGATTATGTAATGGATCGTCTCAAACTCGGATAAAAAAGGAGGGTTGCATTAGGTTTTCTATGTTAGCATAAAACTTTATCGAATTTTTATATCATGAATTATACAAATTATGAGCATTACATTGGAGCATCCCCTCTTAACGATACATTGCATAGCCCCAATACGGTGAAAAATAAGTAAGGCCCTCTACATTTTTACCCGTATATTATGAATCAATTGCAGAGAGTGTTTCCATATTATGGACGGATGTGGGTAAAGAAGTTAGTCATGTTACATTGCCGCTTGAATGTATTGAATAAATTGCAGAGGGGGTTCACATTTTGAGTATGGACGGATGTGGAAGGTAAGGAAGCTAATCTTCGATAATAAGATCCGTATTGGTTCTTGGAATATAAGAACATTGTCCGATAAATTAATAGAGGTGGTAGATACTATGATTTGGACAAATATTTATATCGTATGTTTAGAAGAGACAAAATGGGTTTGAGAAAAAGCAAAGGAGATTGAGGACATATGTTTTAAATTATGGTACTCAAGAAAGAAAAATGCTCGAAACGGAGTTGGTATTATCATAAATAAAAATTTAAAAGATAGTGTAGTAGACATACAATGATACGGTGATCGAATCAAGACGTTGAAATTAGTGCTAGAAACAAAGGTTTTGAATATAGTTTGTTCTTACGCACCTTAAGTAGTACTAGAAGATAGTATAAAGACGGTTTTTCTGAAGGAGTTAAATAAGGTGATTCAAATAATTCCACAAAGGGAGATGATTTGTTTAGGAGGAGACTTATATGGACATGACGGTAAAGAAGCATTATAATATCAAGTTATTTATGAAAAATTTGGTTCTGGGATATAAATGAGCATAGTAGGGAGATTTTAAATTTTGCTATGGCATTTGATCTCTTTATAATCAATATAATCTACAAAAAAAGAGATGAACATTTAATTACTTATAAGAGTGGCTTATCACAAACACAAATTGATTATTTTGTTTGTAGGAAAAAATATAAATCATGTTGTAAATATTGCAAGATAATTTGAAGAGAAAGTTTAATCACCTAATATCGACTTTTAGTTATGGATTTAGAGGTGAAAAGTGGTCAAAGAAGAAAAGAGTGTATCAAGGTATTCAAACTAAATGGTGGAACCTCAAAAACGAGAAAGAAGGTATATTTAAACAGAAAGTCTTTCAAGGAGATGCTTGAAATTATGTTGGTACACTTTGTGATATGTGAAATAATATGACTATACATATTAGAAAAGTGGCGAAAGATGTATTAGGTGGATCTAAGAGAGGTGTATCGGTATAAAAAGAAGCTTGGTGGTGGAGTGAAGTAGTATAAAATAAAATCGAGGCAAAGAGTAAATGTTACAAATTACATTATACTAAGAAAACTAGTGAAACTTTAGAGGCTTATAAGAAAGTAAGGAAAGAAGCAAAAAAAGTCGTCAGTAAAAAAAAAATTAAAATTTGAAAGGATTTATATAAAAAACTCAACTCAAAAGATGATAAAAGAGATATTTTTAGAATAGGTAGGGCTTGAGATAAGAAAACTAAGGATCTTAATTTTGTTAGATGCATCAAATACGAGAATAATTCAAAAGATTTAAAGGCTCGAAACGGAGTTGGTATTATCATAAATAAAGATTTAAAGGATAGTGTAGTAGGTATATAATGATATGGTGATCGAATCATAACGTTGAAATTAGTGTTAGGAGCAGAGGTTTTGAATATAGTTTGTGCTTACGCACCCCAAGTATGACTAGAAGATAGTATAAAGACAGGTTTTTGGGAGGAGTTAGATAAGGCGATTCAAAAGATTCCACAAAGGGAGATGATTTATTTAGGAGAAGACCTAAATAGACATGTCGGTAAAGAGGCATTAGGATATCAAGGGGTTCATGGAAACTTTGGTTTTGGGGATATAAATGATGAAGGTAGGGAGATTTTAAATTTTGCTATGGCATTTGATCTCTTTATAGTCAATATAATCTTCAAAAAACGAGATGAACATTTAATTACTTATAAGAGTGGCTTATCATAAACACGAATTGATTACTTTATTTGTAGAAAAAAAGATAGAGCATGTTGTAAATATTGCAAGGTAATTCCAGGAGAAAGCTTAACCACTCAACATCGACTTTTAGTTATGGATTTACAAATAAAAAAATAGACAAAGAAGAAAAGAGTGCATCGAACTATTCGGACTCAATGGTGAAACCTCAAAAGCAAAAAAGAAGATATATTTAAATAGAAAGTCCTTCAAGGAGATGTTTGGAATTATGTTGGTACACCCTGTGATATGTGGAACAATATGGCTATACATATTAGGAAAGTGGTGAAAGATGTGTTAGGGATATCTAAGGGAGGTCTACCAGCACAAAAAGAAGCTTGGTGGTGGAGTGAAGTAGTATAAAATAAAATCAAGGCAAAGAGGGCATGTTACAAATTACATTATGCTAAGAAAACTAGTGAAACTTTAGAGGTTTATAAGAAAGCAAAGAAGGAAGCAAAAAAGGCCGTGAGTGAACCAAAAGCTAAAATTTGGGAGAACTTATATAAAAAACTCAACTCAAAAGAGGGTGAAAGAGATATTTTTAGGATAGCTAGGGCTAGAGATAAGAAAACTAAAGATCTTAATTATGTTAGATGCATAAAAGACGAGGATGAAAAAATTCTAGTGGCAAATGATGATATAAGAAATAGATGAAAAAACTATTTTTATAACCTTTTTAATGAAAATAAAGATGTTAGTATTAGCTTAGGAGAGTTAGCCAAATCAGAAAAATATATAAACCACAATTTCTACTGACGTATTCAAAATAATGAAGTCAAAGAGGCTCTTAAACATATGAAGGGTGGTAAATTGGTAGGACCAGATAATATTCCTATAGAAGTTTGTCAAATACTAGGAGAAATAGGAATCACTTAGCTCACAAGACTATTTAATGAAATATGAAAAAACCAAAAGATGCCCGAGAAATGGAGAGCAAGTATACTTATACCCATATATAAGAACAAAGGAGACATTCAAAATTATGTGAATTATCGAGATATCAAGTTAATGAGCCATACTATGAAATTATAGGAAAGAATTATAGAACGTAGGTTAAGACAAGTATCAAGTACAACAGAGAACCAATTTGGATTCATGTCAAGAAGATCTACTATTGAAGCGATTCACCTTTTGAGACGTCTTATGGAACATTTTAGAGCAAAAAAGAAGTATCTTCACATGATATTTATTGATCTAGAAAAAACTTATGATAGGGTATCGAGGGAGGTTCTTTGGAGAACTTTGGAAAAAAGAGGTATCCCATTGACATATATTAACCTTATAAGAGACATGTATGATGGTGCAAAAACATGTGTGAGGACTCATGAAAGAATGATAGACTTCTTTGAAGTTAATATTTGGGTTACATCAAGGATCAACTTTAAGTTCATACTTATTTACAATGGTGATGGATGAGTTAACAAAACATATTCAAGATGAAGTACCTTGGTGTATGTTATTTGTAGATGACATTGTATTAGTGGAGGAGTCTAAGGAAAAAGTTAATAGAAAATTGGAACTATGGAGAGAAACATTAGAAAGCAAAGGCCTCCGACTTAGTAGAACAAAGACAGAATATATGGAATGTAAGTTTGATCATTTGGTTACTTCGGAGGACATAGAAATTAAAATTGACACACATTACATCCCCAAAATGAAAGTTTTAAATACCTAGGGTCAATTTTGAGTGATGGAAGAATTGATGGAGATATTACACATAGAATTAATGTTGGTTGGTTAAAATAGAGAGGAGCATCAGGTATTCTTTGTGATAAGAAGATACCATTAAAGTTAAAAGATAAATATTATAAAACAACAATTAGGCCTGCCATGTTTTATGGTTATGAGTGTTGGGCAGATAATCATCAACATGTACAAAAGATGTCTGTGACAAAAATGAAGATGTTGAGATTGATGAGTGGTCATATAAGAAAAGACCGTATATATAATGAGGTTATTAGAAACAAATTATAAGTGGCACCAATAGAGGATAAAATGAGAGAATATCGTTTAAGATGGTTTGGACATATATAAAGAAGATCAAAAGAAGAACCTTTAAGAAGGTTAGAAAAACTAAATTTGGAAAGTATTAAAAGAGGTAGAGGACGACCATAAAAGTGTTGGAAAGAAACAATAAAGAATGATCTAGCTTATTGTGAGTTAACTGCTAACATGACACACGATAGGGATCTGTGGAAACAAAGAATCCATGAAGCCGACCCCGTCTAGTATGGGAAAAGGCTTAGTTGTTGTTGTTGTTGTTTGCATCAAATACGAGAATGAAAAAATTATAGTGACAAATGATGATATAAAAAATAGATGAAAAAACTATTTTTATAAGTTTTTTAATGAAAATAAAGATGTTAGTATTAGTTTATGAGAGTTAGCTAAATCATAAAAGTATATAAAACACAATTTCTATGAACATATTAAAAAGAATGAAGTCAAAGAAGCTCTTAAACATATGAAGGGTGATAAATCGGTAGTACTATACAATATTCTTATAGAAGTTTCGAAAATCTTAAGAAAGAAAGGAATCACTTGGATCAAAAGACTATCTAATGAAATGTAGAGAAACCAAAAGATATCTTAGGAATGGAGAGCGAGTACACTTATACCCATATACAAGAACAAGGGAGACATTCAGAATTGTGCGATTTATCGAGGTATCAAGTTAATAAGCCATACTATGAAATTATGAGAAATAATTATCGAAGGTAGGTTAAGACAAGTATCAAGTACAATAGAAAATCAATTTGGATTCATGCTCTATTGTTGAAGGAATTCACCATTTGAAACGTCTTATAGAACATTTTAGAGCAAAAGAAAAAGACCTTTACATGATATTTATTAATCTAGAAAAAACTTACGATAAGATACCAAAGGATGTTCTTTGGAGAACCTTAGAAAAAAGAGGTATCACATTAACATACATAAACCTTATAAAAGAAATCTACGATGGTGCAAAAACATGTGTGAGAACTCATGAAGGAATGACAAACTTTTTTGAAGTTAATATTGAGTTATATCAATGATCAACTTTAAGTTCATACTTATTTATAATGGTGATTGATGAGTTAATAAAACATATTTAAGATGAAGTATCGTGGTATATGTTATTCGCGGATGACATTGTGGAGGAGTCTAAGGAAAAAGTTAATAGAAAATTGGAACTATAGAGAAAAACATTAGAAAGTAAAGGCTTATGACTTAGTAGAACAAAGATAGATTATATGGAATGTAAGTTTGATCATTTGGTTATTTCAGAGGATGTAGAAATTAAAATTGGCATACATTGCATTCCTTAAAAGGAAAGTTTTAAATACCTAAAGTCAATTTTTTAGAGTGATAGAAGAATTGATGAGTATGTTACGTATAGAATTAATGCAGGTTGGTTAAAATGGAGTTGAGCATGTGGTATTCTTTGTGATAAAAAAATACCATTAAAGTTAAAAGGTAAACATTATAGAGTAACAATTAGGCCTGTCATGTTTTATGGTTCTAAGTGTTGGGTGGTTAATCATCAACATGTACAAAAGATGTCTATGACAAAAATGAAGATGTTGAGATGGATGAGTGGTTATACAAGGAAAAACTGTATTCATAATCAGGCTATTAGAAACAAATTAGGAGTAATAGAGGATAAAATGAGAGAATATCGTTTAAGATGATTTGGATACATGGAAAAAAGATCAAAAGAAATACCTCTAGATTTTGAAAGTATTAAAAGAGTTAAATGACGACTACAAAAGTGTTAGAAAGAAATAATAAAGAATTATCTAGCTTATGTTGAGTTAATTGCTAACAAAGCACATGAGAGGGTTACGTGAAAATAAAGAATCCATGTAGCCGACCTCATCTAGTACGAGAAAAAGCTTTGTTGTTTATATATATATATATATATATGAAACCATAGGATTTTTCCGGAGCATTAGAACCAGTTATGTCAGACCGCTATTATCGATGATTCGCCTTCCGATTCATCCAAGACCATCGAATGATGGTCCTCCCACAATATCTATAATCTGTATTGAATAATTAATCATGATTAATTCTTCGTTTTGCATGATTTTATCGATTCTGTTATTTTTTATCACCCTTTTTTTTTACTGTCTTTTGTCTATTAAAATGATTATTAAAATCACTTTAAAATATATGTTTTGAAGATGAAAACAGTAAGTTTTAAAAAGTGGTTTTGGATGATAAAGAATAATAAAAGGTGATGAAAAGACATGATTAAATCTGCCAAACCATACCAAAACTAGAAAGTGAGTTAGGAACTACATCTCCTCTCTCTCTCTCTCTCTCTCTCTCTCTCTCTCTCTATATATATATATATATATATATATATATATAACGAAAAGAACAGTATGGGGGTAGATATATACCCGGCCTCCTATTGATCATCAAACAAATGCATTATACTCCCCGCTGTTGCGCATAGGGTACCTTATTATAGCAATGAATGCCACCGCTCCGTGGGGACGGCAGTCCACTCTGCGGTTAAGCCTCTCCCTTTACACCTTTGAGCGCCCGAGTGGACTTTCCTTATTAACATGGCCGGTTCAGAACTAGCATTTTGGTGAGCCTGCTTTTTCCAGATTTTTTTTATTAGTATTCAGTTTTTAATTTCTATAATTTGAAATTTGATATCCAGTGCCATTAATGCAGGGCTTTACATGAGAAGGAGGTCCAAACCAAGGGAAGGTTGACCCGAAACAAGTTTTTTCTCACGGCCTTTGTGTGCAGCTTTGCTTACTATGTCTTCCCAGGCTTCCTCTTCCCCATGCTCACCTCGCTCTCTTGGCTCTGCCTGGTCTTCCCCAACTCTGTGCTCGCTCAACAACTGGGTTCGGGCCTATACGGCTTGGGTCTCGGTGCAATCAGCTTTGACTGGTCCACTGTGTCATCTTTCTTGGGAAGCCCACTAGCTAGCCCTTGGTTTGCTATCGCCAACGTAGCTGCTGGTTTTGTTCTGCAAATGTACGTGATCACTCCCATTGCTTACTGGCTTGATGTCTACAAAGCAAAGTCATTCCCGATATTTTCTGATGGGCTCTTCACATCTTCCGGCCAAAACTACAACATTTCAGGCATAATTGACTCCAATTTTCAGTTGGATGTTGAAGCATATAAAAGGAAAGGGCCGCTCTATTTGAGTGTGAACTTCGTCTTCTCATATGGAGTGGGGTTCGCCACTTTAACTGCAACTGTGGTGCATGTCCTGCTCTTTCATGGCAGGTGACCTTTTATTTTTGTATATATTACCCACAGAAACTGCAGCTGGTAGGTAAGATGGTCACTTCGTCTCATCACCATTTCACAAAGTGGAGTTGTTGCATATTGAGAATTTAAATTGTTGGATCTGTCAAATTTCATGCACTAGTGGCGACCTTGATAATAACTTTTGATATTCTGACTGCAAGTTATGTGAATTATTCTTCAATTCTCAATGCATGCCATATGCCAGCTTGCTTGGTGGAGGCGGTTAAACTATATAACCTTTAGATTATGAGCATTCGAGTTATTGCATTCGTCCAAACAAATTTCTTGCATTATTGCAGACCCTATTTATATTCAATATCAGTATTCTTAATGCAACATACACATACATGCACACACGCACACACACCATCTTGCACACCGGTACTAGATATGCGGTTTGGTATTCTTAGTGTCGTGTTTGATGCAGAGAAATATGGGCATTAAGCAAATCAGCGTTGCAGGAGAAGATAGACATTCATACACGGCTAATGCAACGATACAAGAAGGTGCCTGACTGGTGGTTCACTCTCTTACTACTGCTTAGCATCGCAACTGCAATTTTTGCCTGTGAATACTACAATGATCAACTTCAGCTACGTTGGTGGGGAGTCCTATTAGCTTGTGGTCTTGCTCTTTTCTACACTCTTCCGATTGGCATCATTGCTGCAACAGCAAATCAGGTAACCTAATTCCAAGAGTTCCGTTGTCATATCCACTGTGGCCTACCACTCTCTTACCCAGATATTGGCTTTCTTTGAACGTTACAGAGGCCAACTCTGAATATCTTAACAGAGTTTATCATTGGATACTTGTATCCCGGTCATCCGGTGGCTAACATATGTTTCAAGGTGTATGGTTTTATAAGCATGAAACAGGCTATAACATTCCTTCAGGACTTCAAGCTTGGACATTATATGAAAATATCTCCGAGGGCCATGTTCACAACGCAGGTAATAAGCTCTAGTTAGTATGCATTTCCATTACGTTCTCCTTTATTTCATCATTTTCTGGACGCTTTTTGAATAAGAAAGGCGTTGTTTACATGTATTCTTGCTCACTATAACACGATAAAATACAAGGTTAGAATTACCAACATTATCTTGGAATTGGATCAAACAATCTTGCAAAACGTAACATTGTTAAGGTCCACAACGTAGCATTGTTAATTTGAAATACCTTTCCTGTTAACTGATTTCAAACTGATGTCAGATATCAGGCACAGTGATCTCTGCTATTATACATCTTGGCACAGCATGGTGGATGATGAAGAGTATCCCCAACATCTGCAACACAACCTTGCTCCCTTCAAGCAGCCCGTGGCGATGCCCCTCTGATCATGTCTTCTATGATGCATCTGTTATCTGGGGCCTGATTGGGCCTCGCCGCATCTTTGGTGATCGTGGCATCTATTCAGGCATGAATTGGTTTTTCCTATTTGGTGCAATTGCTCCTCTTGTTGTTTGGCTCGCACACAAGCGGCACCCTGACAAGCACTGGATTCAGCTCATAAACATTCCAGTATTCATTGGCGCGACGGTTAATATGCCACCTGCCACTGCCATCAACTATACCTCCTGGATAATTGTTGGGTTCTTCTTCAACTTTGTTCTTTACAGGTATCACAAAAGCTGGTGGCAGAGATACAATTATGTGCTATCTGGTGCCCTTAATGCAGGGTTGGCTTTCATGGGGGCCTTGTTGCATCTCTCTCTTGGATTTGAAAATACTAGATTGGATTGGTGGGGAAGCCATCTTGATATGTGTCCCTTGGCTTCCTGTCCTACTGCACAAGGCGTTCATGTTAAAGGTTGCCCAGCTTTCTGATATACTCGGTTTAGCAATTCCACATTCAACCAGGAGAACATTTGCAATGTTGAACTCCCTCATCTGAACTTGAAATTTGGTAAGTGAATATATCTTTAGTTTTCAATTCATCATTTTAAATGTCAAGGAACACAGCAGGTTGATACTCCTACAGCAAAGGGGATGCTTCTACCATTAGCAACAAGGTGATTCAAACGGTTGTTTTGTTTGTATTGTTTTTGTTATTACTGGAAAGTTGCATGTATAAAGGTTAAAAAAACTAGAGAAACAGTGGAATTGATTACATGCTATGCTATGTTGATAATCTGTTCTTTGGCTCCAACTGATGACTGATGCCAAGTGTTTATTACGCTTTAAAGCAAAAGGAGATAGACACCTCTCTCTCTCTCATACACGCTCGCAGAGTCGTGACCATGACCCGATTCAAACCGATCTCATATAACTGCTTTTCATGTGAGCATGATCGTGGGTGGCGATCAAAGACAAGTATGACGAAATTCTAACTCGAATAAAATAATAATGGAAATATAACAATACACAAGCCTAAATAATCTAGGCAAAATGATGTAGGGCTGATCAAATATAACTCCAAATAACAAAATATTTATTTAGATAATCTATTGTTCATCTAAATCGTACCATATCAAAATGTATAGCTCAATCAAATGTTATTATGTTCCGTGGGCTTTGGAAGTGTTAGTTTTAAGATGAACACTAAAATATTAAGGGTGAGCTTTAACCCATATGAGCAAGAAGGTTAAACAATTTTAAATAGAATTCATACTAAAAATATTCATGTTTTCACAATTATTTTATAACAAATCACATTTTAATTTTTAACCCATGATTTTAAATTCATACTCACACACATCAATTAGTTATGATAATTATAACTCATATCGTGTCTAGACCAAGTCGCGGGAGTCGTCCAGCCCTCTCTTCATATGACCTTGGTCACCCATTTACGACGATCAAATCATGCAAATTCTCATGGTAGAGTACTCAGGAATACACTATAATCTCCCCAAAATGCTAAGAGACCCACAAGTCTCTGGAACCCCCACACAAGTACGGCACATTGAATTCATACATCTTAAGTTTCAAAACCAATTCCAAGTTATCACATTAACAAACTTATATCCAAATCCACGCATATCCCATCTTTATCCATACAATATTCAAATATCATTTTCACACACATGTGCATTTCAAAACATGATCTTTATCAATCAAGTCATAAACAAGTTCACTTTGAAAGCATTTTAAACAATTAATAATTCCAAACGTCACTTAACAATCATCAATAAAAGTACTTAATAATCATGCACATTTAAATCCATTCAAAACAAGGAAAGTAACTTGTAGCATAGTTCTATAAAAGAATGTGCAACCCCTACCTAAAAGAGCACCCAGATCTAATCCTCAACCGCTAGGTCAATTTTATCACCACCAAATCCTTCAATTTCAATTAAATAGTATTAATATTAAAAATTATTTAACTATGAGTCTAGCGCAACAAACTGTACACAAATCAGATTGCAAACGGCCTTTAAATGACTCAAAATTCAACCTAAATTGAATTAAACTTTCCTAGATATGAACAGTTACATAGATTTATATTCGATCCAAACTGAACAGCAAAGCAGGTATTCTGTATTTCCGGGTCAACATATAACTTGAACTAAATCTGAAATTACTGAAACATATTCAGTTTATAACACAAAACTTGTTTCAAGACCACTTGTTTCTAACATAAACACAACCCAAAACCCATAACCTTAATCTAACCCATTTTTGCATAAGATACGACCTATCTAACATGAAACTATTAGTGTGACATGAGACACGAAGACACAACACGATTCAGTGTCATTCATAGTGTGTTGGGCACAACACATCATATCGAATATGACACAATATGAGGATGAGGACACACCCAAAAGAGTCGGTTTCACTTGATTTTTCAATGTCTTTTTCACCGTTTTCCAGTGATGGCCAAGGCCGACGGTGGTTTCCAACCTATCGCTTGCCTCCCCTCTTCCGGCCTATCCTAACATCGTCCGTTGACGACGGCAATATGGCCAGAAAATTTAAAGAAAATAAGAGAAACCCTAGCAACTCGGTTTAGAAAGACATCCACCCATTCGATGAATTTTCCAGTACCATCCAACCACTAAACCACCTAAAATCGACCTAGCTAGTAGTGTAGACAAAAACCCATCTAACCCAAACCAGAATTGGTGAAGAAATCACACTTTTTCACCGAAAAAATAGAAAAATACATGAAACATACTTTTTCGATCGATTCTTTATCGTTTCGCATTGGTTGGAATGAACCGACTTCATGGAAGCACAAGCACCTTCTCTATGATGTCAATCCATTCAAAAATCATGCTTTAACCATAAAAATCATGGTGGGTGATAGTTACTGTCACCCTTAGCTTTCCATAACAAGATCGAGTGTTGCTGTTCTTTTCTCAAGTGGATCCGGATCTGGGTTTGGATCTAGATCAAACCATACTATTACACGCACTCTCTCTCTTTCTATATATATATAAATAAATATATCTGAGAAGCCTATGTTTCATGTCACAAAATATGCAACTTTTAAAAAGGCAAGGCCTTAGGATGGTAACCGTTCAAAGTATGAATTCATGCTTTGCCTGATATAAAACGGCGAGCATGAATTCATACTCGCCGTGTTCATGCTTTGCCTGATATATAAATAAATATATCTGAGAAGCCTATGTTTCATGTCACAAAATATGCAACTTTTAAAAAGGCAAAGCCTTAGGATGGTAACCGTTCAAAGTATGAATTCATGCTTTGCCTGATATAAAACGGCGAGCTTCATTAACATAGAGATCTGCACTAAGTGTTCAAATGTAATGTATTATATCCTTGTCTTTTTATTTTTTACGTTGTTCTTAGTATAGTCGGTGGGTGCCCTTTAAAGTTACTCAAACTGCTGCTTTTCTAGCCGTCAGTACTATTTTTTCCCTTTTTCTCTCTTTCAAACCATTGTATAAATAAGGGAATCTATTCCTCTGTATGGAATTCCTCTCTCTTGAGAGGTTTCATGAACAAAGGGTTCTATCCACTGGTTCATGCCTTTCGGTTTCTTACACTAAGTATCCCGCGTTGAGGCATGGATGATCTCGTTTCAGTGGTTTTATATAGCACTTGCTTGCCTTGCAAAAGAAGCAAGAAAAGGTGTTTCCAAACGGATTCCTGTTCCAACATAACTAAAGGTCAGAGGAATAGTTAACCTTAACACTAATTAATGTTTGGCCGATGCAATTATTGCATCTAACTATACACAAGTCCACGAGAGTTAAGCTCAATTTGATGCTACCCCAAGGCAAACTATGGTGCTCGCAGATCTGAGTCTTTACTCTGCCAGCAGGTGGCAAAACCATAGGCTTAATAGAGAGCATAAAACTGTATATTGCAAAAATTAAAAGGAATATGTTCAGAAAAAAAGAAGGAAACATTTAGAATAACAAATTTCTTTTATTAAATATCGACCAACATGCAGAAGGTGCAGATGCAATTTTAGTTTTTGACAACTGGAAAGAATCAGATAAATAATGAGATGATAATCAATGGAAATATTACAGAATCGTGAACATATCAGAAAAAGGAAGATTGGTCAGGCAGCACATTCAAGTGAGCAAGTACCCTAGCTGCCAGGGATTTGGTAACACCATCTCCCCTCTGCGTCATCTCAACTAGACGTGTATGAGCCAGCGACCCAAATTTGCTCTTGTACTCCTCAAGGCGGAAAATCCTCTCGATAACACGCAGTGCCTTTTCAGGAGTTCCGCCACACCCTTCCATGCTCATCAAATTTAAGATTGGTACAATGGCTCCCTTCTCATCAAGCACTTTGCTTCCTCTTTGCAGCAGCTCGCCCTCTACAAGAGTAGTTAGTGATTGCAGTGCAGCCTCAGACACGCACATCTCCTGTTCAGACAATGCCTGCACTAGTGGCTCTACTGCATCTGCCTCCAACAAGCAGAACGTCGACCCAACAGAGCATACTCCCCCATGAATCCGACAACCAGGTTCCGGCGGTGCCAAAAAGCACATCCATCGCCGGCGTCTTGTGGCAGGAATGCTCAGCTGCTTTGAATTTTCTGAAAACTGAGCAAGTGACAATGCTGCCTCCCGCTTTGTCTTTAATGTCCCAAAGCTTATTAATCTTACCAAGATCTGGATCAAGCCAGTTTCCGCTGCTTGTTTCTGCAAGTCTAGGTTTACAGATGACGTGAACCTTCGCAAAGTTCCAGCAGCTCTCTCCAGTAGAAAATGGTTCTTGGCGAATCCATGGTGACTTCCTGAGTCAAGGAAGCTATGGTGACCCCCTGAATCCAGGATCTCAACAATTAGTGGCAATGCGCCCAACTCCAGAAGCCAATCTGTGATCTGGGTGTTATCGGTGGGGAGATTTTCTAGGACACCCATGGCTGCTGCTTTCTCCTCATCATTATTAGACGTTCTTATGATGGTCAGCAAGGCCTCCAGGGATCTCTTGCTCACATGCCCAGACAGAAAAACGCCATCACAATCTTGAGTCAAGCAGAAAAGAAGTTGCATGGCGCTTTCCCGGACGGCAACATTACCATGTTCACAGAACTGAACTAGCAGTTGAATTGCTCCCACCTGCAGAAGCCATGCAGGCAGGTAATGTATGCTGTCAGGACAATTGCATACACCAATAAAAATAAGAAAAACTCTAGACAAAGGTCACATTTTAAGGACGCTAGTACCATGCATTGACCCAAAAATATTTAAAAAGAAAAACTTATGGAGATAATAAGAACCTCTTTTATTAGTTTACTCCTCATCTCTGCTGCTGCAGGGAGATGGCACATAGCATAGAAGGCCAGTATAATGCTCCGCTGAGTATCAGGTCCACTAAGGCTGATTAACGGGAAGAGCCTGAAGGCGTCAGATCCAGATTTAAGCAGCAGAAAAGGAGTCCCACTACTCCCAGGTGAGGAAGCAGCCAAAGCAAGATTCATGAATATTATTGCTGCATGCTCTCGTAAACTTGGAGACACTGCTTTAGAAAGGTCCAGCATGTCCAGAAGAACTTCCACTGCATTTTCTCTGATCATACATATTCCATTTTTTGGCAATGTTGAGAGGTTTCTAAGAGCTTCAATGGCCGGCTTCTTTGATTGTGGGTCGCCATTTGAGACCATATCCAGAAGAGGTGCGAGCACCCCATCATCACAAAGAGCTGATTTGGAAAAGTCGGTCAACTCCAATTCTGCTAGAGTTGCAGCCATCATCACCTTAACATCATTAGAACCTGCATTAGGAAGCTTTGAGCCTTCAGTCATTTCAGGCGCAGTGAAGAGTTAGTTTAATCTAGTCCTCTTTGGCATAAAATGTCCAAATAAATTTGCTTATATTTGGTTTGCATCTTATCAGGTAACATACCAAAACCAAGTCTTATTCCACACTAGATGGCGTTGCTTGGTAATGACTAGAAGCTGAAATGCGACAGAGATGATAGGGTTGAATTTAAATGCCCCACAAAGGAAATTTTAAGGGTAATTACCAGAGGAAAGTCTCTGCAGAAGAGGTCCAAAGTAATTTGCTTTCGCCATCAACACTACATTCTGGTCTAAGACAGAAAGATTCAAAAGAAGCTCATTTGAAGTTTTAGCAGAAGGAAGCTCATTACGTTTTGCCATAGCAACAAGAAGCAAGATGCACCCTTGCACGTTCCCAATCCTTTTGAGGATGTTCATGTTTTTGGATAGTTCAAAAAGCAGTGAGACAGCTGATATGCCTTCTTCGATGGCACGGGAAAGAGATCGGACTATATACTCAAGGGCATTGTCCACATTTGTGATCCTTTCCTGCAACGTACACCAAATGCGACTCACAAAGAAGCTTGCATGATTTGTATTTGTGACATAAAAATCAGGATATTGAAATGATGGTTATCTATGTTGTTATGACACTGATGCTCAAATAGTAGTTGCTTTATACTGACAACAGTCAAGCTAACAGCATAAAATTTGTGAACATCAACTACATAAAAGCTTACCTTACAGTCATCACTTTCCCTTGCCAAAAGGCACAGCAATTCCAATGCTTTCTTCCTTACCAATGGTTTGTTTCCACCCAGTAAACCAATGAGTAAAGGCATATAATTCTCCATCACAACACATTCTCGATGAGATTCTTTTTCTGCACAGAGGTTCTGCAATTTCTCAAGTGCGGTCAGCACTTCCTGTTCTTCATTTGACCTTAGCCTTGTCTTCAAGGAGACAATTGTGATAATTGTGTTTCTCTCCTTCCATTCCTCAATGGACTTCCTAAGGGTTATATTAGGACGTAGTTCACCACCTGTTAAGGCAATCATGGTGAGGGGACACGCCATGTTCCCATCCGCAAACCATCTCTCTATAGCACTTCTCTCAAATGTCTGTCCAGAAGCCGTCTCAACAGGATCAACCATAACTTCATGAGTGATGGGGCAGTAAAAGGACTGTAAAGGCTCCAGTAGATGATTTCCTAGTGAATTTTTCTTGGTGTAATACTTGGCCTCCCGCTCCTTTGGGGAAGAAGCAATATCTGCTCTAGACAGCAATGCAATGATCTGTTCCATCTGTATGGCCTCCGCTCTGTCCTTCCTGAGTTGTGCATCTTCTTTCTCTCTCTTGAAGTCTTCAAATTCCTTCCTCATCGCGGATTTTTCCTTTGGTACACCAACAGCCTCAGCTATCTGGAGCAGTAAATTATTCGCATAGGTGCGATCAAAGCTCCTATTGCGAATTCCCATCTCTATCTTCTCCAATACCTCTTCCTGGGCTACTGCAGCACTGAACTCCGCTTTTCGCATACAGTCACCTAGACTCTCTATCTCTTTGCTTGTAGCCAATGATAAATCCAAAGTTGCTAAAGGTATCGAGCTCAACGCTCGGCTAAGTTCGTTGGTGGTATCCTTTATTCTCTTCATAATCTTCCTACAATTAACCAGGAGATAAATCTTATTCTTCTTGCTACAATCTGTCACCAATTGCTTCACCACCTTGATTTCCCTATCAAGAATTTCCACCACCTTTTTCATGGACTCCGAATTGTCGACCTTCTTCTCTGAGAGTTCAGTCAAAATGGGAACCACCCGTTTCAAATAACCCGAGAGTTGTTCAAAACTTTTCTTCTCAACAACCACATCCTTGGCAGCAGAAACGGTGGTCAATATTTCCTGAATAACCTTGAATAGAGTCTCTGAAAGAGGAATCCAAGACGGATCCATGTGCAATACCACAGCAATCAAATCGGCTACCACCAAAAAGACCCAATTTAAAAAGCACTATATTATAGCAAAACGCTCGGTTCTCGACTAAAAGGAATTAATTCCAACAGCTTGTGAAAATTCATGCCTAAATTGCCTAAAAATTTCCCGAACAGCAAGGATAACATCTGATTCCTATAGGTTTTAGGAAATCCATTATCAAAATTCCAATACGGGAGCTCATGCCAGTGAAGAACATTAATTTCTTCACTTTTTTCAACTTAGCCTATCTGGGTGCTCAACATAAACATAAAGTTCAGAATTTTGAAGAGATGATTCAGAATAGTGCACGATTTCTTGCAGAATTCAAATGAACAGTTGAACTAGAGAACAACTTGACTTAATAAACCCCAAAAGAAAGAACAGGAGCTCAACGCGGAAGCAAGGAAGGATTCAAAGAGAAGAAACATCCTGACTGACGAAGGCAATAACACCAAACCAACCTTTCATATCTAAACTACGGATCATCACACTAATAGATAAATGAGCAAGTATGTATGAGTGCGCGCCCGCGTGCGTCTTTCTGTGTGTATGGCAAACTCGAGCAGAAGACCAAGACCAAGACGGCAGCGACGACGACGATGGTGATAGATTAGAACTCACTCTTCACGTCAACGCTCGTTGCCGAGAAGGAGGACAAGGATCCACCCTCACCCTCTCTCTCTCTCTCTCTCTCTCTCTCTCTCTCTCAATTGTTGAGAGAGGAGACTGAAGCCGCCATGCCACTGAGACAAACTTTTCCCATTTAGCTTTGTTGGAGACAGAATATCTACCTTTCTGTCATCGCCTCGCTTACTCGGTTTGGTCTCGAGTCCCCTAAACCTTCGGTCTTAGACCGGATCTGACTCATATTACATATATTCATACCTTCATGTGAACGTGTACCATTCTAATTTGTCAATCCTCATTATATTTTGAGATATGTTATGAGGTCTTTAAATTCTTATATATATAATATTTTAACGTTAAAATATCACCATTTCTCAAATATATATATATATATAACATAACTCTTTTGACTTATAAAATACTAAATAATTGATGAAAAAAATCGAGGGATACACAAACACAAATCACTTGCAAAATTTGCACCTTCAGTGGTTCAAAAGTTTTAATTTTTTTGTCCATCTTTTTCAAGTGCAAGTGTTAGATGTGAGGTGCAATGAGCCATGGCTCTCTTGGCTAGGGGGTTCAACTTAAAAGAACCTTCAAGTTGAATGTCTCGAGTTCAATATTCGGCTCGCACATATCTGGCAGACTTCCAGCTTCCTGATCTTAACTAAACAGGGCGACACATTTTCTAATCAAGAGCCCGTGGATATGGGCTGATGGCCAAACCAGCTGTGGCTTGGTCGATCCAACCCGAAGGATTAGGCATGTAGGTTTTAAGCTGGCACTAAGTCTTGGAACCATGCCTTGGTCCTGAGACCATGATAGCGGTATGTTTGACCCGTTTGGGTCAAGTTCAAGTAAGTCCTGAGACTGCTATGTCTCGTAAGAAGACATTTGTTGTCACCCGTCGGCATGACCCTGATAGCTTCTGTGACAGCAAAGCTCTAGTCCGAGAGAGAGAGAGACGCCGGTAAGATGATGTGAGGTTGCAAAAGGGAGTGATGATGGAGATGATGGTGATAAATCAGGAAATATATATACTATATTTTTATTATTAAATTATAGCATAAATCTACATTGTTTTGGGATATGAGTTAAAATTTTGAGGATTTTAAAAACATGGAGAACGTAATTATAATGAGTCTAACAGTTCTAGGTGTACATAATTGGGTATATAATATGGTCTGGCTGAATTCCAGCATGGTGGGGCATATCAGGCAGGTGGTCACGGAGAATTAGATTTAATTATCTCTCACACACACTCATATACATATATATATATATATATATATATATATATATATAAGAGTTGATAGAAAACTTTCTAATCTCATGTGAGACTTTACTAGACAATTTGCACCCCATGCGTATCGAGCATTTCATTTTGTGTTTTCATCTACAAACCCCTTTTTTTTCATGTTACTTCGGGTGGACAGTAACACGAACTTCGGGGGTTTGTGTTGGCATCAGGTTTGCATGGTCTGTCTTATATAGTCAGCCTTACTTGTTTGAGTTTGGGCAGGTTCGATAACATTCAAAGACCTACTAAATGAGAAACGAATTCGTGTCGACCTATATGAATCACAAACATGGTTGATGATAGTGGCTCATCAGAAATCGCCATATAACGCTAGACTAATACATGCCCTGATCCGCTACTGTACTGAACCAATTTATACCAATCCTCAGTCTGATCTTGCTGAGCATTGAAGTCGCGTGTTTGAAACCATTCACGGTAGAGTTACTAACGATGAGGTGAACACGACTCTTTTGAAATGTAGTTCGTACGATGCTCCACTTTCATGGTGACTGCTTTTGAACTGGTGAGGAAGCTGTGCATTTGTACCGTGTGGCCGTTTATTATGTTGACAGCCAAAGACGCGGTTTGTGATGGCATTCAAACGCGGGTTTCACTTTCCAATTTTGGCTCAAAATTGATCACATTATCGCAACAATAAGAAAAATCACCAAATAATATTCGAGCCTTTTCTACATTTAAGTGAGATCAACTAAGTAGATTCTTAGATACCATCGATATTGTGAGTCTTTCTCAAGCACAACCTGATGCGTAAATTTGGTGAGAATTCAACATTGCCATGGATGCAACCCGGAAGGTCCATTTACGTGCCCATCCAAAGCATCATAAAAGAAAAGGTTGGACTTTAATTGGCCTGTTTTTGGACTCGAACATGAAATTACACTAATTCAATCACCACCTGAAACACGAAATTCAACCCTTCCCAGAAGTCAATGGTGAAAGGGATTTCATAAAGAATTGAAAGGAAACAAGTTTTTGAGTCATTTAATTAAGGAAAAGTGCAGCCATTTGAAAGTGCTTCCTTCCATGGTCCCAACTTTACGCTATGGTTTTCATTTAATGTCTCTTTCAGCATTCATGATTTTCCAAATTACTGCCTTCAGTGAGAAAGTTTCAAAGTTGAGACTGTTCCATCACTTTTTCTTTCTCTCACACACGCACACATTAACGAAGCTTGCTTTATCTTAGTTTCAGTAGATTTCATGGAGTCAACATACGCGCACATATGTGTGTGTTTCTCTGAGTACATGCATGCACGTGCTTGTGTGTGTGTGTGAACCAGATAGAGATGAATGGACCAACGAGAGCACAATCTTTCAACCACCCTAACACGCACACGGAACCTTTCAATTATATATGGTGGTGGGGCACATAAGGCCGTGTCCTGAACCTTGGTGTCTTTTTTTGTTACAAAGGGAGGCCGAAGCCTAACACCCACATGCATGCACTCCCTCGAAAATTGAACTCACCACCTGTGAGTGTGCATCAGAGAGCTTTACCGATGAGCTAATGCACTGGGTCCTTTTGAACCTTGGTTTATCTTGAAGAAGGTTCCTCGTCATTAAAAAAATAGGAAAGACGTAAGGTGGTGGTGCGGCCAGGAAAGAAATGAGAAACAAAGCTAAGGGAGTAAAATCAATACGGAAACCAAGAATTTTTTGAATAAAACACACTTGTATTTCACGTCCATAAAGCACTTATATTTATGGATCTAAGAATTTTTTCAGATTGTTGTACTTGCTTGATGCAAAGAGATGGTGTTAGCAGGGGTTGGTTCAAAAATTGGTCTGCAAAACACAAACAACAACAACAACTAAGCCTTTTCCCATACTAGACGGGGTCAGCTACATGGATTCTTTGTTTCCACATATCCCTATCGTGTGCCATGTTAGCAGTTAACTCCCAATAAGCTAGATCATTCTTTATTGTTTCTTTTCAACACTTTTGTGGTCGTCCTCTACCTCTTTTAATACTTTCCAAATTTAGTTTTTCTAACCTTCTTACAGGTTCTTCTTTTGATCTTCTTTCTATATGTCCAAACCATCTTAAATGATGTTCTCTCATTTTATCCTCTATTGGTGCCACTCCTAATTTGTTTCTAATAACCTCATTATGTATACGGTCTTTTCTTGTATGACCACTCATCCATCTCAACATCTTCATTTCTGTCACAGACATCTTTTGTACATGATGATTAACTGCCCAACACTCAGAACCATAAAACATGGCAGGCCTAATTGATGCTCTATAATATTTACCTTTTAATTTTAATGGTATCTTCTTATCATAAAAATTGGTCTGCAAAACGAGCTGACAAAATGAAAGCCCTTCGCACTGGGTTCATAATTAGAACTCCATTAGCTCTACTTCACTTGCAACTTGAGGTAGATCCAAAACAAAAACTTATCCCAAAATAACTGGGTGGGCTACTGTTATGCCAAGAGAGAGAGAGAGAGAGAGTTTTGTTTATGTAGGAGCATCTTGCCAACAACTATGGAGTAAAACAGACAAGGAAGGTGATGCATAATGTCTTTAAAGGCGCACTTGATACTAACCTTTCGACTTATTTGGTCATCTTGAGTAACAAAAGTTATTAGATGAAGGATCCCAAAAATAGCCGATATAATAATGAAAACCAGGGAACTAAGTTATAAAGGTATACGATGTGGACAACGATTTTCATTATTTACCTTATGTATAAAAGAATGATAAAGATAGATATGAAACATATAAGTATGAACTCAACACCCTTTAGCATGCCTCAACACCGAGAATGTTTGGAAGACTCATCCTTGTATAGATTTATAACTCTTTCCTAAGAGACACAACTCTTCAGTATGAAGTCCTTCCGAATAGACAAAACTCTTTGTTCTACATGCCTATTCTGAGTCATGACTTGTATCTCATGGATTCCGAACCATATGACTTTAAGTTAATTTTCCAAATTTTAGTTTAATTCCTATATCTTAAACTCATGACTCAAGCTGTGTGATACCATCCATCTCCACCATAGCTGCTGTCTCTTATCTCTGAAAGGAATCCCACTACACGAAAAGAGAGAAGGTATGGATTCTTCAAGATTGAGATGAAGGTCACTCGTTATGTGAGGAGATTAGATCCCGACTCCAACATATCATCTCAGCACAAAAGTTATGCTAAAGTTGTTGATGATCCACAACTATTCCGGATGGCACTCCCACATCCCGTTTGCCCTTCATGCTGCCAATCACTGCTAGAAAAACGTCTTAATTCTGACTGTTAAGAAGAAAATGGCTGACTGTTTGACAGTGGGAGATCAGCGAAGACTTGTTCCGCCTGTTTCAAACGGAAGGAAGCATTTGACAAACTGTTGGAAAATTTCCGCCACCCAATTTCCGCTGCTCTACCACATTAATAGATTTAGTCATGAGTCTGCTTGCGCATTAATAAGACTGTGCATAGGACCCATATCAGTCAAAATAAGAGGCCAACATAACTAATTCCGCTATAAACACAAAACCAGAAATGCACTTTCACTGGTAATAGATGTGGCCCTTTACGTAAATGATGTGAGATCTAGTTGTTGTGAGATGTTTGCCTATAGTAACTTCAATACTTTTTCCTTTTGAGTTTTTTTTTTAACTTTATGCTGGATCAATATGTGTGCAAACTGAATTGCACTTTTGTATCTAAAATTGGATCAATATTTCTTGCAAATGTTTCTTTTCAGAAAGAAAAAAAATCTTGCAAATATTGACTGGTGAGGAAGGTGGAGCTCGGGAAGTTGGAGAGAGGAAGGGAGTTGGGCAGGGCATTCAGAGGCAGAGGTGGGTTCTATCGGTGGCTAGGGATGGCAGAATAGGTCGATGGCGGTGGTGGGTGATGGCAGATTTGCAGCGATAAAGTCCGCTTGATCAAAGGAATACGGTGCGGATGTTAACGGAAAGGGAATTGGACGAACTGTAGCCCAGGGCACCTTATCGGCAATTCTGAACTCTTCCTTCGCTGCACACAAACACAGTCTAGATTTCTATTCATCCCATCCTTTTCATTTTCAACGAGTCTCCTTTGCCTTTATCCAAATCTTTCATTTGGTTCTTACGTCGTGTGTTGATGGTCCTGCTTCAATCTGAGCTTGGCCAATCATAAAATGTTATGGACTCCGTAGACAAGGACTCTGTACTCTTGAAGTGAGCTGGATCTAAAATTTGGGTAGATTCATAAACATGATTACAGTTATGAATCTTCAAATTGGATTTGCGTTGGATCTTCGAATCTTGGATCTGATGGTTTGATCCGGATCTCCAAGTGGGTCCGATATGTGCGGCACATTAATGGGGTTTAGACAGACCCCTACCGGTTTACAAAATGATATTTGCGTAGTATATTGAACCCATTAAAAAGTGAAACTTTCTCATAACAAAAGCATGACTTCTATCACCTTAGGTGCACTCGTTGTTACATGAATTAATCCCTTTCTTTTCCTGACAGAAGAATTAATCCTTAGTCTAATCTGTGTTGAGGCATACCCCATGAAAAGGTGCCAACTTTCTCATATTGAGACAAAATGCCAGACCATATATACATTGCTTTTATATCACGCTCAAAAGGGCGTCAGATCACAGATAAGCGATAACCTGTCCTCTCTCTCTCTCTCTCTCTCTCTCTCTCTCTCTCTCTCTCTCTCTCTCTCACACACACACACACACACACACACCATATTGGAACTTTCAGTAGTGCCAACAAAGTATACACAAATCAAAGAGCTTTAACAAGCATTTTATTTTCAAAGGAAAAAAATGCATTTTATTCAATATGAGTTCTTCGCTCTAGGCATTTGCTTAATATTTATTAAATTGTACACACCCACACAAAGATTACTTGCTGCAAGACTGAGACATCTCGAGTGACTTAAAATACTCGCTGCACTCAACAGATTGCCCCTCCACAAGTCTTTCCTTTAAATAATTCAGGAACCAATCACAGGAGGACTTCTTTACGCCATAGTTAAAAGACATGCACAGCATGAAAAGCACTCTTCAATAAAGGCTACCTCGAATTTAACTTATCCCTCAACAAAGAATACTAATCCCCACTTCTCAGAATACAGACAGTAAATAACAGAAATTCTACAGAAAACGAAAATATTTTACATGCTCGCTCACTTGTATATATCTGCAAAATAATACGGTGAACACAAATAATAGATCAATATCCCAATTCAGCATTCTATTCTCTATTCAAGATAGGAGGAGAAAAGAGAGGAATGCAGCAGCTATAGTGTAAACAGATGCATTGGCCATCGTCGGCGCCAATGATGTCGAGCCCGTTGGACCAAAGACGGTGGGATAAGAAGATGTTTCAGGCAATGAGGAGGGAGCAGAAGAGGATGAATGGAATGTCCCATTTGAAGGAATAGAAATCGCTAGCTTTTGAAACTTTAGGCAGTGCCCATTGACACCGCTTGTGAAATAGAAGGTACCAAGACTAGTAATATTGAAAACTGTATTCCCATCATCAAAATATGCAATTGGATTGGAGGTGTTGCAGATATTATGCATCTTCTGTTACTTGGATCACTGAATCTTCACTTGGTGGATACAGAAACACTACGACAAATCAGATTTGATAAAAATGTCAAACTGGATCTTGCCAAATCAAAATCTACAAAATAAGCTGTCATTTTCTAGAAAATAAATTGCAATTCAAGGATTAACACTACAGATTATCAGAACTACCAAGAAGAAGAAAGAAAGAAAACTTACGGAGAGAGTCACCAATGTTGAACTGGTTTTTCTGGGACCAGCTATCATAGATCTTTGGAGTTACTGAAGGTGGTACACCCCAAGAGTCCAGATCTCCAACTTTGAATAGGAGTGCTTTGCCTTGCAGAAAGAGAAGAGAACACAAGACCCACAATATTCTCGCAGTCGGGTCTGATAGGATCCCCATGTTTCATAAGAAGAGCGGGTGCAGATCTTGTGAAGCCTTTCAATCTGGGCATCCTGTGTCTATTTATACACCGACGCTGACTGTGATTCTGACTATCAAGGGACTGTGGCACCTTACGCTCAAACACACACTGAAGGGCAGGCCAGGTTGGCATATTCCTGGGACCCGACCCAAAAAATATGGACGGGGCTGGCCCAGCCACATTTTACCTCAGACACTGTCTGAGGCACGGCCTGGCCTTATCGACAGTTCTTAAATACCTAACACCATGCACAAAAATTTCCAACCACTTACCCAGACAAACTTGAACTTAACCATACTCACCAATACGCAAAAATGGGTTTGAGTCAAACCTAGAAGTGATCCAAACCCAGATCAAATATTCGGTTCCCAGACAACTAGACGAGTTTCTTTTTAGCCCAGCGGGCAAAATCTTACCTCGCGATTTCTTTTTTACCTATATGTCAATAATTTCAGTCACTACTTTAACACTTCTCCCTAACACGAAAAAAATTAGAAAACGGGTCCGTGTTAAAGCTCACTCCCAACGCAACTCGAAACAGCAGAACTTTGACAGGAACAGGATGGCATGGTGCGTACCTGCACTGTAGCGCACACATACATTTGGGATTGCGCACCATATTCTAAATTTTCAACCATCCCACTACCTTCGCCCGCAAAACTTGTATTGTTTTGGAGTGAAGCAGCTCGCGGCATGCATAAACCAACCTTCGCCAGCAAAACTTGTATTGTTTTGGAGTGAAGCAGCTCGCGGCATGCATAAACCAACCTTCGCACAGGAAAAAGGGTAACAGTAATATTAAACCCATAACTAATTTTTAAACCTGCACAAGAATCCTACACTAACCCAAATCATAGAAGCACGCACCTGTATGCAAAAACGGCGAATGCGAACCCGCTCCCAGAGCGGATGGTTTTAAACTGAGGTTGTTTGTTTGGGCAGGATCATAATTTCTGATACACAGATGTTCAACATACATACATAAATCTATTTATACAAACTCGCACACAAGAACACATACAAACTCATTCTGGAGGACCGTATCCAATTTCCTTTTGCAACCTTCGCATACTTGCAAGTTATTGAGTCCTAACATTGGGACAAAATTCCCCTGCAACAAAGAAAACCAAAGGTCCACAGAGAAACATACAGGAAACGATTGAAGATTGATTTAGCCAAGTTAAATAATCATCTGTTCTTGAAGCTGACATATCCACAAATATGTAGTCCATTAATTGGCACAATAGAACTGAAATGGTCAGTATTCTCGATCATTCAAGTAAGGAGAAATTGTGCATTTACCAATGAAACAAATAAGTAGACAACTTTAGCCAATGCATCAGGAGTAAGAGCTGCAGCATTTGGGTGAAGAGATTTTGTAAGTCTCATCAAGAATCAAGCATTTGCATGAATCTTCAAGAGCCTTCACATTAGACCTATGCAATTAAGAACGGTCAGTATCAATGGCAGGAGCATATGAAATATTGTTATTTAGTAAAAACGGGCCTGGGGAGAACCAGAAACAGAGAAAATATTGTTATTTAGTTTAAAAAAATTGTAAAAAAAACTAGAAAACAATAGAATGGTATTTGTACGTTCTGCATTTTGTGGATTGACAATAGCTGCCTAAAGGAGAGAGCGATGTCGTAAAACAGATACACAACACGCGCACAGAGAGGAGAGAGGAGCAAATGAAAGCAAATTGACCATTGTCCATACAATTTTAAATGTGAAAGAAACTGAAAATACATTGAATAGTGGTTCTTAAAATGTAAGAGACATTGATAACCTGCAAGTGGAGTGTCAATGACAATGGAGATACCATATCCAACGTATGAAATGATGTGTGATATGTATAATTCAGACTTGTATTGTATGATACACTCCTCATTTATGACAATATAACTATACAAAATAGTGTATTTTAAGTGCTTGTTCGATATAATACTTACCTATACATATTATTCGAATTGCATCATGACTCATTTTGCAGTGGATAATTTGGTTTATTGAGTTTACAGGAGCCCACTTTTCAAAGATCAACAAAGTGCCATGGTTTACCATTTTGCATAATATATGCTCTCGTCTAGTGGCACAGAGCATTGGGCCTTCACATTTTGACCTTTTTCTTCTACCCTTAAGTTAAAATTTGAAAATATGGGAGAAAATTGCTTGTAAGCTTGCATTTTAAGGATTGGAGATGGGTGCTAAATGCCAATATGTAGTGCAGTAAACAAGCTGAAGGAACTGAACAGATGCCACTTGGACTTGTTAATAGTTCACTCAAGCCAATCAATACAATGACATGATCAATAAGCAATGCTAGGCAGATGTATCTCTGGTAGCACAGAGTACTTTTACAATTCATGATAATCAGAGGCAAACTTCATCTCAAGACTGTAAACATGTTGGACTTTCACGGGAAGCCGTGATTTTGAATCAGAAACTTCGGCTTTCACAAGTAAATGAAACAGGAAAAAAGCAGATCTCTTGTGATTCTTCAGCGAGTTCAGCCCTCAAAACCTGTGATTCTCTGCAATGTGGAATGCAAGGTGTGATGACCCGTCAAACCCGTCATCAATTAGGGTTCACCCAATTGGTGGTCCTGAACAACCTCAATCCTTACAACACGTTAATTTTCTTCAAGGTACCAAAGAGAAGTTACATTATATCAGATATGGTTTTATAAAAGATGATTACATTACTGTACAAAATCTACTTCACAATACAAGTGTACAGCTAAAAAATCGGTTAATATGCGAACTGCAGCAGACAGTAAGTTGAAACCTCGGGCTTATTCATGATCAGAAAAACCTTAATGATACACCAAGCCTTGCAAAATTGCATTATTTTAAATAATTTACAGGACTCTGTGGGAGGCCGTCGCCTGAATTATTGCATCACGTCATGTGCATTTGACTTGGGCCTTGAGTGCAGTCTCCTCATTTTCAGAGTTAGGAAGTCCATCATCGTTGGTCTCTAACCATTCCTCCAGTTTGGCTTGATGGACAGACTTGAGTTTCTCATAGTCCTCTATTATTTCTGATGTACCATGTATATGTGTGTGTTCTTAGTGCAAGATCGTTAGTATTTGATCCTTGTTTGCAATGTTCACATGTCTCCAACTGCTCGTTCATCTGGCTGGATACTCTAGCAGTTCGTCTGCTGTTGCCTTGAGGACTGACTGGTTTGCCTTACCGCAATCCGAAGAATAAGATGACTCATCCGCATTAAGATCACCCAGCCCAGAAGGATCGAGTTGGGGCCATCTAAGAGCTGCTGCCTTTTGCTTTGCAGAATTCATCATAGTGGAAATGTAGCTGCTTGATCCTTTATCCCCTGTAACCTGTGAAGGCTGGGACGTCAATGTTTCATATCGGCTACCCCAGTAGCTGCTTCCCTTCCCTTGTGCTGACACAGAGCTTGAACAACACCGAAGCACTCCAAGACCCAGTTCTTGACATTCTCAGGCCACCCCATAATGTATTGCCACCACTCCCTTGAGTGGTACTTGAGAGAAATGTTCTGCGTATATGAAAAAGATATTCATAAGATTATATACAAGAAGTGCTTTGCACCCATCAACCCATCAACCCCTAAACAAATATTAATGAACTCATACGTGAAACCATAACAGTTTTAACCGATGATACAGGAAACAGTGAGAAACTCCTTTAGCTGAAGGAACTGGTTGTCAAGAAATTTTAATCTGTAAAGTTTCTTGGCTAACTTTTTTTTTTCTTTTAGCCCCATACCGAATAAGGTTTGACCAGTTCCAAATCATACCGCTTCTGCACTTTCAGGGTTGACATCATAATCAAAGACTTCTGGATATCTTTAGTCATCTGATCAGCAATCGGCGCACCCAAGTCTTCCAGTGGTCTCACCATGCTGATAGTCTTCCAAGTCAGCTGTATGCAGCGCTATCTCATTTGATTTCTCCACGATCCTATTCTGGAAACAGCCAGTACACGTTACAAGAAACGAAGTAATGCATTCCACAGTTTACTTGTACAAGTGTACCTGAAACATACTTGATCTCTTAACTGACGTGATTAGTTATAATTCACACCAAACTGAAACAACAACAACTAAGCCTTTTAAAGAACACTAAAAAATCATAACCATGGTCACCCTTCTCATTCCCAGCAATTTCTTGGTGAGGTTTTCCTCAAGAGATATTGTTGAAAAAGTTACATTTCTCAGAAAAATTTTGGATGCACTAACAAATTTAGAAATATACAGAAAAATTAGCACAAGAAATCATTGTTAAAACCATCTTTCTTATGAAAAAGTACATAAGATCAATACAAAAAAAATTAGAAAGACAAAGGTATGGAGAAGAATGAAATCTAAAAAGAAGATTAATGAATAAATAAAAAATTTCCTTGCAAATATCAAGAAACTCACACTATTATCACAAAGTCTCCAATATATGGAGTATTATCAAAATAGTGGGATATTTGCCCGTTGTAGTTGGACACCTTTAAATTTCAGATATAACCATGACATTTTCAAAATATTGCCGATAATGGTGACTATCCGTAACCTGCACATCAATATCTGCTTACCATGATTACATAAACCAAAACACCTTGCTGCTAGTTCAATCACAACTAATTTAGCTATCTGCAACGTGAGTCGGTCATCTGGGCCCAGCATACAAACCTATATTGACCTATCAGGAATATACCTAATAGTAAAATTTTCCAACACTCATGAGTAGAGAAACTTTGCAACAGAAATAAGTTTCCCAAATGGTATGAAATGGATTGAGAGTCCAGCATGCAGGAAATAATGGTGTTGAAGACAGAGACTAGGATAACCTTTTCATAGAGATCTTGGGATCAACTCTGCAATTTGAAACTATCTTCCTGTTGACAAACCAAACCTCACGTGTGCAGATCTACCAAGCGGAGCTATTATCTGAATTAAATATACCGACACCCTCCCTCCATCTTCTAAATTAAAACTTCCTCTAAGAGTTTACCAGAATAAACTTCAAAGAAAGAAACATTTGGACAACATGCAGTTCTTTTGAACATCTTTAAATGTTTGATCATATCATGAAAAAACATGCCAGTTTTTAATTCAATTTTTATTTAGTATTAAACTCCACTGATATAAGAGATCACCCTTGCATGGCCGGTCCTAAGCCCGGATAAAGGAGGAAGGTTGTGTTAGGCTTTCGACGGCCAACGTAAAACTTTGTCGAACTTATTTACCATGAATTCTAATAGGACTTTGTAGAAACAAAGAATCCATGTAGCTGACCCCATCTAGTATGAAAAAAGGCTCAGTTGTTGTTGTAGTTGTTTTATTTAGTATTAACGACAATGATGGAAAATAACAGAAATTATGATTTGGTAAAAAGCAGGTAGCATGAGATCTTGTCTGGTATAAGACAAAAACGCACATACTTGTTAGATAAAATTTCCATCTTCGTCATGAAGCACTCGGGAATTGAAAGGACACTCATCATTGTAACTATGGTTATGGCTGAAAACCAGCTTATACCTATCCAAACCAGCCTTGAACCCAACTTTCGGTATAGGAAGTTGTAAAGAAACTATATACAAAGCAAACACAAAGGGCTTAATGTGTATTGAATACATGAGAAGACTTTATAGAGAGAAGAGTGAAAGCAGTACAACAATTGCTGGTTGCTAAAGTCCAACATCTATTTTACTAGCCGTTGGGCCCATGGCGGCCCTGGTGCCAATGGCCCTGGCTCGAGTAACCTTGATTCATTGGGACTAGATTTCAAACAAAGACTTGTGGACTATGTTGACCCAACCCTATTACATTTTAACACCTTCCTTAAACTTACGGTATGTATACCAAAAGTTTGTCTAACAACAAAAACGTGAATCTGAAAGGGCACAACTTTCTTCAAAACATCTTTCCACAACCAAAACATCAATTTGTTTTTCATCCTCCATAAAGACCAATGAAGTATCAATAGATACGTTCGCTAAATTTCTAAAACCGACAAGACAATTTATGATATATAATCCATAAGACAAACCAAAAATGAGTCAAATAAGTTCATGAAGTTGATTTACTCTAATTCAAGAAAGTCATTTAATAAATATGATTGTCTATTATAACAAATAGGTTAATAAATCACTACAAACTTATGATATAAGAGAACCTTGGCATATCAAAAAAGTTTTTCAAGGTTAAGCTCAAAACCAGAGTTTTAAGGACAAACTCGAACCAAAACAAGCTTTTTAAGGCAAAGTTCAAAACCTTAACGTAAAACAAGTTTTTTAAGGTTAAACTCAAAACCCACCAAGTCAAACAAGCTTTAAGGATAAGCTCAAACATGAGTTTTAACAACAAACTCGAGCTCAAACAAGTTTTTTAAAGCAAAGTTTAAAACCTTTATAGATATAATTCTCAAGGCCCTTAAATATCCTTTAAACTCAAAAGTCATTCTATAGTTCCAAAAAGAAGACAATTCATTAAGATGATTAAAACAAGTCAAAGGAATCAACTTCATATTTTTCAAAAAGTCTCACAAGGGTTGTCTCACGATTCTCTTAAAATAATTTTATGAAATGCAAGTTAATCAAGAACTCCGCCCATGTAAGGGATCACCCTTGCATTGCCGGTCCCAAGCCCGGATAAAGGAGGAGGGTTGTATTAGGCTTCCGACAGCCAGCGTAAAACTTTGTTGGATTTCTACAACATGGATTACAAAAATTATGAGCATTGCTTTGGGGCATCCCCGCCTAGCGACGTGCTGCAGAGCCCGAATGCAGTAAGAAGTAAGCAAGGGCCATTACATTTTTGCCCGAATGTAGTAAATCAATTGCAGAGAGGGTTCCCACATCATGGACGGGTGTGGGTAAAGAAGTTAGTCCCGCTACATTGCCGCCCGAACGTAGTGAAAAATTTTCAGAGAGGGTCTTCGCATTTTGATTATATTTTGATTATGGACGGATGCGGGGGGTAAGGAAGCTAGTCCTAGATAATAAGATTCGTATTGGTTCTTGGAATATCGAAACATTATCGGGTAAGCTAATGGAGGTGGTAGATACTATGATTCGAAGAAAGATTCATATTCTATGTTTACAAGAGATAAAATGGGTTGGAGAAAAAGCAAAGGAGATAGAGGATACATGTTTTAAATTATGGTACTCAGGTAAAGAAAAGGCTCGAAACGGAGTTGGTATTATCATAAATAAAGATTTAAAGGAGAGTGTAGTAGACATACAACGATATGGTGACCGAATCATGACGTTGAAATTAGTGTTAGGAGCAGAGGTTTTGAATATAGTTTGTGCTTACGCACCCCAAGTAGGACTAGAAGATAGTATAAAGACAGTTTTTTGGGAAGAGTTAGATAAGGTGTTTCAAAAGATTCCACAAAGGGAGATGATTTGTTTAGGAGGAGATTTAAATGGACATGTCGGTAAAGAGGCATTAGGATATCAAGGGATTCATGGAAACTTTGGTTTTGGGGATATAAACGAGGAAGGTAGGGAGATTTTAAATTTTGCTATGTCATTTGATCTCTTTATAGTTAATACAATCTTCAAAAAACGAGATGAACATTTAATTACTTATAAGAGTGGCTTATCACAAACACAAATTGATTACTTTATTTATAGAAAAAAAGATAGAGCGCGTTGTAAAGATTGTAAGGTAATTCCAGGAGAAAGCTTAACCACCCAACATCGACTTTTAGTTATGGATTTACAAATAAAAAAATGGACTAAGAAGAAAAGAGTGCATCGAGCTATTCGGACTAAATGGTGGAACCTCAAAAGCGAGAAAGAACATATATTTAAACAGAAAGTCCTTTAAGGAGATGTTTGGAATTATGTTGGCACACCCTGTGATATGTGGAACAATATGGCTATACATATTAGGAAAGTGGCGAAAGATGTGTTAGGGGTATCTAAGGGAGGTGTACCAGCACAAAAAGAAGCTTGGTGGTGGAGTGAAGTAGTACAAAATAAAATCAAGGCAAAGAGGGCATGTTACAAATTACATTATGCTAAGAAAACTAGTGAAACTTTAAAAGCTAATAAGAAAGCAAAGAAGGAAGCGAAAAAGGCCGTTAGTGAAGCAAAAGCTAAGATTTGGGAGGACTTATATAAAAAACTCAACTCAAAAGAGGGTGAAAGAGATATTTTTAGGATAGCTAGGGCTAGAGATAAGAAAACTAAAGACCTTAATTATGTTAGATGCATAAAAGACGAGGATGAAAAAATTCTAGTGGCAAATGATGATATAAGAAATAGATGGAAAAACTATTTTTATAATCTTTTTAATGAAAATAAAGATGTTAGTATTAGTTTAGGAGATTTAGCCAAGTCAGAAAAGTATATAAACCACAATTTCTACCGACGTATTCAAAAGAATGAAGTCAAAGAGGCTCTTAAACAAATGAAGAGTGGTAAATCGGTAGGACCAGATAATATTCCTATAGAAGTTTGGAAAATACTAGGAGAAATAGGAATCACTTGGCTCACAAGACTATTTAATGAAATATGGAAAAACCAAAAGATGCCCGAGGAATGGAGAGCAAGTACACTTATACCCATATATAAGAACAAGGGAGACATTCAAAATTGTGCGAATTATCGAGGTATCAAGTTAATGAGTCATACTATGAAATTATGGGAAAGAATTATCGAACGTAGGTTAAGACAAGTATCAAGTACAACAGAGAACCAATTTGGATTTATGCCAGGTAGATCTACTATTGAAGTGATTCACCTTTTGAGACGTCTTATGAAACATTTTAGAGCAAAAAAGAAAGACCTTCACATGATATTTATTGATCTAGAAAAAGCTTATGATAGGGTACCGAGGGAGGTTCTTTAGAGAACTTTGGAAAAAAGAGGTATCCCATTGACATATATTAACCTTATAAGAGACATGTATGATGGTGCAAAAACATGTGTGAGGACTCATGAAGGAACGACAGACTTCTTTGAAGTTAATATTGGGCTACATCAAGGATCAACTTTAAGTCCATACTTATTTATAATGGTGATGGATGAGTTAACAAAACATATTCAAGATGAAGTACCTTGGTGTATGTTATTTGCATATGACATTGTATTAGTGGAGGAGTCTAAGGAAAAAGTTAATAGAAAATTGGAACTATGGAGAGAAACATTAGAAAGCAAAGGCCTCCGACTTAGTAGAACAAAGATAGAATATATGGAATGTAAGTTTGATCATTTGGCTACTTCAGAGGACATAGAAATTAAAATTGGCACACATTGCATTCCCCAAAAGGAAAGTTTTAAATACCTAGGGTTAATTTTTCAAAGTGATGGAAGAATTGATGGAGATGTTACACATAGAATTAATGTTGGTCGGTTAAAATGGAGAGGAGCATCAGGTATTCTTTGTGATAAGAAGATACCAATAAAATTAAAAGGTAAATATTATAGAGCAGCAATGAGGCCTGCCATGTTTTATGGTTCTGAGTGTTGGGCAGTTAATCATCAACATGTACAAAAGATGTCTGTGACAGAAATGAAGATGTTGAGATGGATGAGTGGTCATACAAGAAAAGACCGTATACATAATGAGGTTATTAGAAACAAATTAGGAGTGGCATCAATAGAGGATAAAATGAGAGAACATCGTTTAAGATGGGTTGGACATATAGAAAGAAGATCAAAAGAAGAACCTGTAAAAAGGTTAGAAAAACTAAATTTGGAAAGTATTAAAAGAGGTAGAGGACGACCATAAAAGTGTTGGAAAGAAACAATAAAGAATGATCTAGCTTATTGTGAGTTAATTGCTAACATGGCACACGATAGGGATATGTGGAAACAAAGAATCCATGTGGCAAACCCCGTCTAGTATGGAAAAAGGCTTAGTAGTTATTCTTGTTGTTGTTGCAAGCTAATCAAGATAACTATAAGTGCTTTTAATATTGATTACTCTCTAACCAAAAGGCCAACAACATAAAGCATCTTATTCACAAAGATCTCCGAAAGGCCAACAAACGGAGATCATAATCTCACGAAAAAGCAACCTTAAAGTTATCAAGATCACAAATCCTCAAATAACAATAAGTTCATCTTCAAATATGAATTAATTTTCAACAAAAGGCCAACAACATGGATCTTAGTCATAAAAGTAGATGCAACTTATTGTCAACAAACATTTTTTCAATTCATTTAATAAGCAAGTTTTAATCCTTAAATAACAATAAGTGTATCTTAAAACATTAATTAATTTCCAACAAAAGGCCAACAACATGGATCTCAATTATAAAGGAAGATGCAACTTATTGTTTTTCAACAAATACATTTTTTATCTAATCAACAATCATTCAAATGTTGCAACAAAGTTTTCCTCTAAACATGCCACCAAATAATTAATACAATCAATATTAAAAACAAACAAATTGGAAAGAGCACACGTAGATGAACTCGAATCTAAATACCAAGCATGATCAAATCGGATCCAAACATAAGCCCGAGTTTGGATCAAGTCTAACAAGAATCACATATTTAATACGTAACGGATTTGGATCCAAAACTGAATCCAAGACCCAACTCCATATAAACGCATATGTCACCTCTGTCTTACGAAGCCCTCTCTTTCTCTTTCTCCTTCTCACGCCCTCTTTATGCCAAACACAACCCTCTTTCGTCGCCACCGACCTTAAATCACCACTGTTGAACCCCCTACCTTCACCGCTCCTTCCCAGCCATCAAATTGCCTTCCATCAACCACTCCAACCACCCAACATGTCGTCTTTTGCCTCCCTATCGTTCAGCCCCTCACCATCACCAATTAGCAAATCGCCACTGACCACCTATCAAGCCTCCTCAACACCTCTACCACCTGGGCCACCATCTCAACCCCTGCTTCGACAATGGTTATCATCTCAACCCCCGTCTTGACATCAGTCACCATCACCACTGCTCGCCCGCTTGACCATCAATCCTTTGCCTCTCCGAAAATCTCTCCTTCGTTCTCTAGTCGCCTTAATCCCCCCCCCACTCACAATCAAAGAATACCACATTAATCCAACACCTCCATTCCACGACTACCAAAAACCAAAACAAACACTTACCTCACACCACCTCTCTACTCATCACTGTCGTCTCTCTTTGCTATCACAAACCAGCCACTGCATCGTCGTCCGACCGCATTCTTTTCCTCCCTCCTTCACTTTCTCTGTTGTAAAGTTTTGGGAGGTCGTTTGCGACGAGCATGGGATCGATCTAACGAAGAGCTACATGGGAGTGTCCGATCTGCAACTCGAGCCCGTCAATGTCTATTGCAATGAGGCGAGCTGCGAGAGGTTCATGCCTCACTGGCAACGATGGTGAAAGAACTCCCCATCATCTACCACACCATTTTCTAGGCCTTCAACCGCAACAGGAGAATAGTCATCGATCTTGTGGAGTTCATAATAGAGATGAAGCGCATGATGCTTGGCGTCGTTGATGTGCTTGGTGCACTCCCTGTTTAGATGTTGCTCAAAGATGGCAGCCTTCTCAAGCTTGCCGCTTGGTGCCTCCATGCAGGGATAGTCCTTCATATATGGCTCACAAGACATCAATAACCACTCCTAAAGTCACTCAACAACTCAAAGTGGCTGGTGACAATGACTCTGCTTGTTCTTCAAATTCTCCTGAAAGAACACCAATAGAGAGGAGCCCAAAAATTATTAAATGAAGATCTCCTAGAAGTCCTATGTGTGAGTTTCAGAAGAAGTGCCCTTCAAGAGTTTTTTTAGCTTGAATCCAAGATTTCCCAACTACAAGAAAACCTGGTGTCTTTCCTCCAAAATTCGCTTTTTCCTTTCTTCTTCTTCTTCTTCTCTCTCTCTCTCAATCATCAACATCGCCAACACTCCACCACTAGGAAGGAGGTGCCAGAGTTCGAGCTGCCTCACTGCCACCTATCGGAGTCCATCCTCAGTGAACCAACAACAACCACAAACAACAACAACAACAACTAAGCATTTTCCCATACTAGACGGGGTCGGCTACATGGATTCTTTGTTTCCACAGATCCCTATCGTGTGCCATGTTAGCAGTTAACTCATAATAAGCTAGATCATTCTTTATTGTTTCTTTCCAACACTTTTGTGGTCGTCCTCTACCTCTTTTAATACTTTCCAAATTTAGTTTTTCTAACCTTCTTAGAGGTTCTTCTTTTGCTCTTCTTTCTATATGTCCAAACCATCTTAAACGATGTTCTCTCATTTTATCCTCTATTGGTGCCACTCCTAATTTGTTTCTAATAACCTCATTATGTATACGATCTTTTCTTGTATGACCACTCATCCATCTCAACATCTTCATTTCTGTCAGAGACATCTTTTGTACATGTTGATGATTAACTGCCCAACACTCAGAACCATAAAACATGGCAGGCCTAATTACTGCTCTATAATATTTACCTTTTAATTTTAATGGTATCTTCTTATCACAAAGAATACCTGATGCTCCTCTCCATTTTAACCGACCAGCATTAATTCTATGTGTAACATCTCCATCAATTCTTCCATCACTTTGAAAAATTGACCCTAGGTATTTAAAACTTTCCTTTTGGGGAATGCAATGTGTGCCAATTTTAATTTCTATGTCCTCTGAAGTAGCCAAATGATCAAACTTACATTCCATATATTTTATCTTTGTTCTACTAAGTCGGAGGCCTTTGCTTTCTAATGTTTCTCTCCATAGTTCCAATTTTCTATTTTTTTCCTTAGACTCCTCCACTAATACAATGTCATCTGCAAATAACATACACCAAGGTACTTCATCTTGAATATGTTTTGTTAACTCATCCATCACCATTATAAATAAGTATGGACTTAAAGTTGATCCTTGATGTAACCCAATATTAACTTCAAAGAAGTCTGTCGTTCCTTCATGAGTCCTCACACATGTTTTTGCACCATCATACATGTCTCTTATAAGGTTAATATATGTCAATGGGATACCTCTTTTTTCCAAAGTTCTCCAAAGAACCTCCCTCGGTACCCTATCATAAGCTTTTTCTAGATCAATAAATATCATGTGAAGGTCTTTCTTTTTTGCTCTAAAATGTTCCATAAGACGTCTCAAAAGGTGAATCGCTTCAATAGTAGATCTACCTGGCATAAATCCAAATTGGTTCCCTATTGTACTTGATACTTGTCTTAACCTACGTTCGATAATTCTTTCCCATAATTTCATAGTATGACTCATTAACTTGATACCTCAATAATTCACACAATTTTGAATGTCTCCCTTGTTCTTATATACGGGTATAAGTGTACTTGTTCTCCATTCCTCGGGCATCTTTTGGTTTTTCCATATTTCATTAAATAGTCTTGTGAGCCAAGTGATTCCTATTTCTCCTAGTATTTTCCAAACTTCTATAGGAATATTATCTGGTCCTACCGATTTACCACTCTTCATATGTTTAAGAGCCTCTTTGACTTCATTCTTTTGAATACGTCGGTAGAAATTGTGGTTTATATACTTTTTTGACTTCACTAAATCTCCTAAACTAATACTAACATCTTTATTTTCATTAAAAAGATTATAAAAATAGTTTTTCCATCTATTTCTTATATCATCATTCGCCACTAGAATTTTTTCATCCTCGTCTTTTATGCATCTAACATAATTAAGATCTTTAGTTTTCTTATCTCTAGCCCTAGCTATCTTAAAAATATCTCTTTCACCCTCTTTTGAGTTGAGTTTTTTATATAAGTCCCCCCAAATCTTAGCTTTTGCTTCACTAACGGCCTTTTTTGCTTCCTTCTTTGCTTTCTTATAAGCTTCTAAAGTTTCACTAGTTTTCTTAGCATAATGTAATTTGTAAAATGCCCTCTTTGCCTTGATTTTATTTTGTACTACTTCACTCCACCACCAAGCTTCTTTTTGTGCCGGTACACCTTCCTTAGATACCCCTAACACATCTTCCACCACTTTCCTAATATGTATAGCCATATTGTTCCACATATCACAGGGTGTGCCAACATAATTTCAAACATCTCCTTGAAGGACTTTCTGTTTAAATATATCTTCTTTCTCGCTTTTGAGGTTCTACCATTTAGTCTGAATAGCTCGATGCGCTCTTTTCTTCTTTGTCCATTTTTTTATTTGTAAATCCATAATTAAAAGTCGATGATGGGTGGTTAAGCTTTCTCCTAGAATTACCTTACAATCTTTACAACACGCTCTATCTTTTTTTCTACAAATAAAGTAATCAATTTGTGTTTGTGATAAGCCACTCTTATAAGTAATTAAATGAGTGAACCAACAACAACCACCAACACTAAATCAGCTACCATCTTTTTCCGAGCACCACTCATCGAGTCGAGTCATATCGTCGCCAATTTCTAATCGCAAGCTCTGATACCATGTAAAGAATCAGGTAAGTTTCATCTATCTCTTTTATTGAAGATCAAATCTATACACAAAACAGCCAAAAGAGACTTAATGTTTTATTGAATACATGAGAGGACTTTATAGAGAGAAGAGTGAAAGTAGTTCAACAGTTGTTGGTTAATGAAGTCTAACGGCTATTTTACTAGTCGTTGGGCCCCCTGGTGCTAGGTGGCCCTGGCCTAAGTGACCCCAGCTTGGGTAACCTTGGTCCGTTGGGACCTGATTTCAAACAGACTTATGGGCCCTATTGGCCTGTCTTATTCCATACTAAGAGGAATCGGTTATGTTAATTCTTAGTTGTCATTGTGATCTATGTTTGCCATATTACCATTTAACTTTAAAAATACTCTCCTCCTAATACTTTGGAGGACTCCCTCTACCTCATGAAAATGAATACTGACAAGGAGAAGAGACTCTAATAAAGCAAATGACGAGCTTGAATTGAAGAAAGGGCATAAGGAAGCAATCGAGTGGCAAAGACTAATGGTAAATATTTATGTGATTGGGGTGGTGGACCAAGAGACCGCTCAAAAAATCTTCTCAAACTATAAACATCAATCTGATGATTTACTTTACTAATGGTGGCTCTATATACTCCTATATTAAGAAACCACAGCCTAACAAAGCCAGCAAGCTATCCACCAACATAGAAAGTTAAGAGAAGAAGAAAGACATGAAGCTGAAGACTAAATTTGAGTTTTGGACAACCGAACTCGTTCGTACAACTGAGGAATTTGAAAATCCTTTTCAGGAGGGCAGGTACATGAAATACTTGAGTGAAGTGAACCATGGATTCAAATGGACTACATGTTTTCCACTAATTTTCTAAAACTTGGGTGAGCCTGATGCCCAACCTTGGTTCACTGTAGAGCAACCATTGGTTGGTTCCTGGATACAGGGCATCAAAAACCAGATCTATGGTGAAAACCTGGTTCACCGAATACTTGGTTTTCCAAACCGGTTCACCTGGTGTATGCATATGGATGAGAATATGGTAACTTGGTTAGCCTATAAACGTGCATTACTTGGATATGGCTTTCAACCTACTCAAACAACCAGAGGGCCTCCACAAGTTTTGAGGCTCTTTCACCCCGCTCACTGCAGAAGCACAATTTCCTTTGAACTTTGAAGTTGTTCTTCAATCCTCCATATGAATTTTTACATCAAACATCCCGAGTAAGTCTTAAATAGTTAAATTAGTGTCCTTAACTAAATCATATGAGTTTCTCTACAATAACCCGCGTGACTTCTCAACCAAATAAAAGAATTCTCCCGTTCGTCAGAACAGAATTAGTATCAATTAAGAAACTAGAGTTTGTTGCGATAATTCTTATATTTAAATTAATCCATTGCCCAGAATCGAAACTTCATATTCTCGCATCACTATGTCCTGAGCAATAAGATTCAAACCAATAAAAAATGAGACCAAACTACAAGAGGTGTGGAGCCCAAATGTATGAAACAAGAAAAGACTCCACCTGCCACTCTTTCTATGTATTTTCTAGGAAAGACTGTCTTTCTCTTTGTCTGTATTTTCTAGGAAAGACGGTCTTTCTTTTCTTTTAAGTGTATTCTCATATCTTTTATGTAATCCCTGAAGTATTTATAAAGGGATCCTTCAGTATTTATAAAGGGACTCCGACTACGTTTATATGCAACCTATCCGTTTAATCATGTATCCGTTTAACGTTTTCTCGGATTTACTCTCCGGATATACACATTCTGCGTTACAAATGCTGCTAAAGAATGAGCCTCACCCGGTCAAGTTACACTGAGTGAAGGCCAGAAAAGCAGCGATTCCACGATCCATGACTATAAACCCTCTAACCAATGCATCCGACTCATGGTCCACTGTTTTTTCACCCGGTCGACGTTCTTCCCCAGTACCTCTCATAAACTCTTCAGCGCTCTGCCCTACTTGACCGTGGAACCGATCAGCACACTCTTTCGTGTCATTGAATTGCCCGCCGAGAACGAATCGAAAACGATCCGTGCGGCGTCGGAGGAAAGCGCTTCGACATAGCTCCCGTTCTTGATCAAGGAGACGACGTCTTCAGCCAGAGCGCTGAGGGATCCGGACGGGTGCGCGTGCGTCGGAAAAGGTTGAGGAGGAGAGCATGGCGGAGAGAGAGAGCAGCGGAGCAGCAGGAGTTCCAATCGACGGACGAATTCTTGCTGCGTCTCGTCCATTGACGACGAGCAAGATTGAATTGTGAACTTAGGGTTTCGAAAATTCGGGAGGGAAACTCGCGAGGACGCGGCGCGGCAGATAGCAGGAACGTGGCGGCGCCAGTTAATAAGAAAGCGAATCTCGGATCGGCAACCGTCAACGTTTCCCGGAAAGAAGATTTTCCAGATCCGTCCATCGTTTATAGCCAAAAAGGTTTGAAATATTTGGTCCTTGTCATTTAGAAAGATCACCAAAATTGTGCTTGCCATTTATTCTAGTGCGAGAAAACGAGGCTTGAAATATTTGTATAATTTTGGATGCTTGTGGTGGTTCACCCCAATAACCACATCATATAAGAAAGCTCTTCTTAGTGTCATGTGAACAAAAAGTTTGTCCCTTATTTCCTCAACAAAAAGCATTGATTGGCATCAATATCAAGTGAAAAACTTCGTAACAGCGATGACCAGCGATTTCGTCTGCCTGAGAGTAATGCCCATATCTTATTTGATCATCAAATTGTTCATCCGCACATACTCGCGATTGCACCAAAATCTGGGGCTGGATTTGAATCTTTTAAACTTACTAGTTCCTTTTCCTAGCATGCATGTTGTCGACCCAGTAATCAACAACCCGTCATGGTCTATCTCACTTTGTAAGTGAGATGCGATCATCAATCACTCATATATCATATAATTCTTTGATAATCATGAATTCGCATAGCATACAAGTATCATATAGGAATTACAAGACTTTTAGGTCGATTAAGTAAATTTGTTGACCTCGTGGAAAATCGCAGGTCGCAAGTTCGATTCCCAGGGGGCACATAGGGGCTCCATGTGAGTGTTTTAGGCTTCCTCCTCCGTTGTAACACAAAAAAACGCGCACCACAAGTCCCGTGGCCTTGGGATGCTTCAACCAATTCAAAGGAGCCACTATGACTTAAATTCATCTTTAATGAAGCTAAAAATGTGGGTCGTAACACATTATAAGCCTAGATACTAATATAGATCAATATCCGTATTTTGATTGTATCAAGCAAATCTGGATCCAACTCTTACAGGGTTTTAGTTTTAGAATTGGATTTCAATAAGATCTTGGATCAGGTAGAGTTGGGTTTGGGCTGGGTCTGATGTATTTGGATTCCTCTTCAAGATCTTATATTCCTATAGGAACATATCTTTGCCTTTAACGATTTTGAGGTCATACGCCGTCTAATTGTGACACGGTTTAGAACCTCAGGTTTGTATTCGAGTAAACCTAGACACAGTAAGTGGTTTGTGATTGTTTAATGGCTAAAACAGAGGTAGTGTGGTTTCAACCTCTAGAATTTGAAGTCTCAAGGCACTTTGGGTAGATGGATTTCTCACTTCCTCGTAAGGGTATGGTAGAAGTTCTATTGATAATCTAAACATGCATGAGCTAGTTAAATTGATTCATGGATGATCAAAAGGATGATGATTCTGTTGGATCTTATTTGTTATATAAATTTGATTTAGAATTGCATGGTTTATATTTAATGGTGGATCTTTGCGAATTTAGGTTCTCGGGGAGCTGTAGATCCATACCCCGAATAGACTATAATCTGTAATGCCGGCTCATAGCTGGAGCCAGAGAGTTAGCTCACCAATAGGGCTCTCTAACACCAACTCACGGGTGGCGAGTTCGAGTCCCCATGGGCTGCATATGTGTGTGTGTGTGTGTGTTAGGCTTCGGTCTCCCATATGAGTAATATATGTAGGGGACTGTTCATGACAAATTGTATGGAAATCTCACCCGGACCTGAGTTTGGATATTTGTCTTCATGCTTGAACTACAAAAACATAATTTTAAAGTATTATTCTCCAGGTTTAGCATGGGTTTCATTTTCGCTTATACTTCTCTTATATGGTTTGGCGTGTTTTTTCTTATGGTAGACCTGATAGGACCGAAGACAAGGTCCAGTACTATAACCTCAAAGTGGGTATGGGCCCAGACTTGGATCTGACCCAAGTCTTACCAACACAAACTTAACTGACGTAACATTACTTATATCTTTATCACTATAAAACAATATGTTTCCATACTTAGCATATGAAATACACCCAATGAAAAGCATGCATTTCTTAATGTAAGAGACCAACGGTCCAAGCTTTAATTGTCATTCATGAGTGTAGTTTCACAACGACTTGAACAGCATCTTTGTGACTAGATCGTCGTGTTGATATGCCTAAAAGTCACAGTCTCCCGTGACAAGTGAATCAATACAATCCGTTTGTGGTGGGACCTTGTATCAAAAGTTCACGGAATCACCGTGGGCTATAATGTTTGAAAGAAAAATTTTGGGCAAGAATTTCATTGGGGTCAAACGGAGAGTTCTCACTGGTATACCAACAACTAAGCCTTTTCTCATACTAGATGGTTCGGCTACATGGATTCTTTGTTTTCACATAGCCCTATCATGTGTCATGTTAGCCGTTACCTCAATATAAACTAGATCATTCTTTATAGTTTCTTTCCAACACATGTTTGGTCGTTCTCTTCCTCTTTTAACATTTTCACAATGTAATTTTTCATCTTTTAATGAGCAACTTTTTATTATGTCAAAACCATCTTAAACAATTTCTCCTCATTTTATCCTCCATTGGTGCTACTCCCAATTGATTTCTAATAGCCTCATTATATATAAGGTCTTTTCTTGTGTAATCCCTCACTCATCTTAACATCTTCATTTCTGCTTGCGACATATTTTGCACATGTTGATGATTAATTGTCAAAACACTCATAACCGTAAAACATACCATGTCTAACTCTTATTACCATAGCCCACAAATTTAACCGTGAGTATGCTTTTTTAAAATCTAAACCATAGGTGGCATAGATACCTCCCCTCACCTCAATGTAGATTAGACACTCAATACAAGGTAAAAGAGTCAAGAAGAGCAGTGAGTGGCAGACCAAAGAATTTTTTGGGTGATACTCATTTGCATTTCACATCCATAAACCATTTATATTTTATTGTATAAAGTACGCGGGCTAAAGAATTTTTGTGACAGTAGAATAAGTTTCTGAAGGAGATTTTCTTGTGTAGGTTCCTCGTGGGAGTATAGGAATCCTCATATCTGATATGCAGCGGAGAGTGGGAGGTTCTGAAAAAGGACACAGGGACAAAGCAGAAAGAGGAGGAGAGAGATCGTTCTACAGTTTCTCTCATAAGCTTTTTAGGAAAGAATATTTTGCTTTCTCGCGTTTTTCAGTGTATTACTGTTTCATTAACAAAGCAAAAAGAAGGAGGAGAGAGATCGTTCTCCAGTTTCTCTCAAAAGGTTTTTAAGGAAGAGTATTTTGCTTTCTCGCGTTTTTCATGCATTTACTGTTTCGTTATTATTATATTTATAATAAAAAACCTTTCATTATAGTGCGGGTTCATCTTTTATGTTTTACCATTTTAAGTTTTCCATTACAAGCTTTATCGTTATTTGTGAGAAGTGTAATGCATGAGTTTTAATAGATTTTATTTTGAAAAATTTAACACATCCATTAAATCCGAGAAGATGACATGTTTTTTCATATTAGAATGGTTAATATTAAGTTACACTTTCTCTCCCGGTCTGTGTATGTGTGTGTTGAATAAGCAAATAAATTAATTGTAGAAGAAGGACTTTCCACATGGATACTCGAGACCATGTTCTTAATTAGGGCAACTTTGTCTTGGCCACATCTTTACATAATAAGCTTTCTCCTGGTAGTGTAACCTGTCTTTCACTGTCCCTTTTATTTTCTTGGCTGTGGCAACTTACTGCTCCCCATTCAATTATTTTTGGTCCACCTTGCCGTTGTGGGAAATTGGGAATTGCTATTTTTAGTTTGTTGCCTCTCTGCTGCCGACATTTATTATTCTTTTGTGAAAGGCCTTTCAATAGGTCTGGGTTTGTTTTACCGTGGTCATTGGCTAACATCATCTAAATATCAATCATTTACCTTTCATATTTATGCGAGTATAGGTTGGCAATGGGGCGGGTATGGGTCCTTTCTTTTCCCAATGGATCCCAAAACGGATATTGGGCAGAAACGGGGAATACATATATATATATATATATATATATATATATATATATATATATATATATATATATATATATATAGAGAGAGAGAGAGAGAGAGAGAGAGAGAGAGAGAGGGAGGGGAGGGAGGGAGTAGTTGGTGCATAATGTTTAAATCGCATGATCTTACTAAAACATGTCTATCATTCAATCTTTAATATTAATTATAGAAATTTGAGTTTTATTTTTTATTAAATACAAAGTAAAAAAGTACAATACTTTTTAACTCAAAACTTTGTTGTTGTTTTCAAATATTACAAAAGATAATGCACGAAATACATTATGCATTTATCATTTTTCTTGTGTGTAGAGATTGGGTATGGGTCAATTATAGATAGGGACACCTTAACCCATAACTGAACCAAAACTTTATTGGGTTGGGTATTCCCTGCCCCATTCGGGCAGGGTTGGATCAGGTCAATGTTGTGATCCCTACCAAAGAGAAAGGGGGACAGTTGCGTTAGACAGCTGAAGGCCATTGCATAACATAAATGAATCTTTGTGGAGGATTTTAGAACTTATAAGAATGTGGTTTGGTTCGGTACTTATATGAGATTATGATAAAATTACTTGGCCGCATACGGGATACCGGTCTCATTAGCTGGATCTCAAGTCCATCAGTTGGATCCATGAAGGTCCACCACAGTAAAATCCCTAGTTTGAAGTTATGTATAAACCTAAATCATATCGATCTTTGTTACATGATATGCTAAAATCATATTCTTCACTACATACGCTGCAACTTTTCATACAACCAAGGGAAGCAGAATCCAAACCGAACCAGAACCGGGGAACACTGTGGTTTTGGTTCCAGTTCCAAATGCCGGGGTACAGAATCAGAACAAGCAGTTATAACTCTTTCCATTTTATGAACTTTTCAAACGAAACTAGACTCAAAATAAGACCCAAAACCAACAATGGCTCCTCTGATTAATTTACTTTGTAGAATCCATACCCATAAGAACCATTTATGGTTGCTCCGCGTCCATTGTCAGCGTGAACGCGATCTGCGCTCAAAACAAAATAAGCAGCATTTGAAGCCTGCAAGGCTACAACAATGACAGAGACAAATTGACAAGGAATTATATATCCTACCACAACACTTCATAAATATATATATATATATATATATATATATATATATATATATTAAATTGAAAAATTGAAAAATCGAACGTAATCAAAGTTCTACGAGCAATAAAATGAGATCATGATAACCAACTTTGTGCAGTCATTTGAATCTTTATTTGATATATATATATATATATACACTGAATAATTGTGTTTAGTACATAATTTTGCTCAAACATAATGAGTGTTCCATTTTTTAGATCAACTAATACACCCATGTGTATTAAATATAAGTACAAAGGTAAGTTGATTCGGATCTCAAAATATCTATCTTCGATCTCAAAAATTAAATGGTAGAAATGTTTGTACAATATTATGTACCAAACATTATGATGGAGCTAAGACTCTTTCCATATATATAAAGTGACATGAGTGTAATGTCTTCCATATATTTTTAAAAAACTTTAAAATTTTTAAATTATAGTTATGCTAAAAAAAAAACAATAATTGAGCAGTAGATCCAGATTTCCTATATACATATATAAATATATATGTAAGCTTACATACTTTATTTCGTTTATCATATTATGCATTCTATCAATGATTATGAAGTTGACCAAGACCAAAACAAAACCAAAAGAAAGCATTGTCTGTGTTAAGTGGGTCCGCTCAGCTCAATTGAATGCAATCTTGCTTCTTCTCTATTCAAGTTTGGGACCCTCTTTAGTAGAATTTCAAATCATATAATGTTGCTACACAATGAGAAATAGTTCACCTGCCTAAGGGGTCGACTCTTCCGGCCCCCCATTATACCCCACCCCTGAAAAAAAGGAAAATAGACTTGTTAAATTACAAACCTGCTTGAAGTACATCATGTATTATAGCTCATGGTTACAATGGTGGGTTTTTCTTTGTATGGGGATCCAGTGTCGTAGTCTATAACCAATGTATCGTAGGCTATACTTCTAGTTTCCAAGAATTGTGTGAAGCAGATCGTAGACCATGCATATGTCTTCATACCCTAACAAATGAGAAGCAATCCGATCATATGCCTAGGACTGACAAATTAGAGTAGAGAACAAATAAATATAAAAAATCTTAGGCCCACCAAAATTATTGAGTTGAATATTACCCTCATATCAATCTCACTTATTTTTGTTCCCTTTTGGAACTGAGCGACTTAATAAATTTTAAAAGACAAAAATCAAATATAGAATTTCTTTAGTAAAAGATTTAAAAGCCTGTTCATCTTTCATTCGGTCCCTTTCATTCCTCCTTTCTCTTTCTTGGAATCCTTCCTTGTCACCGTTTTTCAGATCAAACCGCTAACTTTTCAACACCAGATCACACATACTCTTGCTAATGATGATCGTCACGTCTAAACAATGGCGACCATCTCACGTTTGGGGTGATACGAGTAAATCAATGGTGATTGACGGCGTCTTTGTTTTTTTGTTGAAGTCTTAATTGGATTGCTTTTGATCTTTTACTTTTTATTGCTACCACCAAAAAAGAGGTAGAATAAAAACCATTATTATATTCGATATTCACTCACGTATTGGTGAAGGCAACCGGAGAGGAAGTTGAGCGCGCTTCATTTATTTTCCTTTTTTATTTTCGACTGACTATTTTCTCATTTACTGTTGGGATGAAATCTGAGAAGGTGGGTTGTCTTCTTTTGGGAGCTTCGTAGAGGTATCGGTGTCGGTGGTTTTGTGGGCTTATAATAGGTTTCGAGATCCCTTTATGGTGGCTCTCTGTCTTCTAAATTAAGGTGGGTTTCTAGCTTCTTGTTTCCAGTTTGCGTGAGTTTTTTTTAATCTTTGATGCGGTTTGAAGAGTGTTAGCCTGACAGTCTTGTTACATCGTTCTTTGGGCTTCATCTTTGTCGAACGAAGGAATCCTCCCTTTGCTGTGTTTGCTTCAGATAAAACCGGTATTTTCTTTGTAAAGTCTGGATTTTCCATGGATTTGCAAGCCTTTCTGTTTCGTTCCTTGTTTTTGATTATTTTTGGTGGAGTTGCATTTGAGGTGTTAGTATCTACCAGCTGTTTTATGAGATGGGTGATTGTTTTCTGGTCAGTATGTGAATCTTTTCCAGATCCTTGTGTTATGGGCTCTTGCCATAGGCTGCTTTTGCTTAGTTTTATTCCATCTCTCTTTGTGTTTTCTTTAACTCCGATAATATCTTTGTAGCCTGTAGGCGGGATTCCTTGATCTTTGTAAACTCCATTTTTTGTTTATGATGATAGGAAATGGTTTCCCTTCCTTTGTCTTTCACTTTGGATTTATTAACTTGTGTTACACCCGTGCTTTAGCTCTCCTTTAGTCCTGGTACTGTGTACTTTTGGTGGATCTCTCTGTTCCTCTCTCGAAGTGTGTTACTGCGTGTTTGTTGTGTTTCCTGATGCTTCTTTGACAGGATTCAATGGCTAAAGATCATAGTGGGGGATCTCCAAAGCACCATCATTTGGAATCAAAGAGAAAACGGCTTTCCTGGGTGCTAGGCGTCAGTGCACTATGTGTTATCTTCTATATGCTGGGGTCATGGCAGAATTCCTCCCCAATTACTGCAGATCGGATGGGCATTAATCCAAAAGTCATTTGCGAAAGTAATTCGGAGAGTGAATCCCATTCTGTCGTGCATTCTTCCTCGTCCACCTTGGATTTCGAAGCACACCATCAACTAAAAGTCAGTGAAACTTTGTCTCTCTCCCAGAAATTCCCTCCTTGTGACATGAAACACAGCGAATACACCCCTTGCCAAGATCCAGTAAGAGCAATGAAGTTTGAAACGAAGATGTTAGTTCACCGAGAGAGGCATTGCCCTGCTAAAGAGGAGCTTTTGAAGTGCTTGATCCCTGCTCCTCCTAACTATAAGAACCCATTCAGTTGGCCACAAAGTCGGGACTATGCTTGGTATGATAATGTCCCACACAAGGAGCTAACAATTGAAAAAGCTATTCAGAACTGGATTCGAGTAGAAGGAGACAAGTTCCGATTTCCTGGTGGTGGTACCATGTTCCCGCGAGGGGCAAATGCATATATAGATGACATTGGTGAGCTCATCCCACTCTCTTCAGGAGCAATCAGAACTGCCCTTGATACAGGATGTGGAGTAAGCACCTTGAACCATCGAATTCTATCTTTGCTTAACCGATCTTGTATACAGATTCTAGTGACTTTTTTTTATCTAATGAAATTCTTATGCCTCTATTACAAATTTTGGTTTGGAATTGGCTTTATGCATATCGTTTTCAAACTTGTTGCAGTAATTACCTTTCCCCTTTCTTGTCGCTTTTCTCTTTAGTCTATTTAATATGGCTCATTAGCTTAAGTACAAGAAACATATATATGGAATCTAATACTTTGTGTCTGGTTAATGAAGGTGGCTAGTTTTGGTGCATATATGCTGAGCAGAAATATCCTCACAATGTCATTTGCACCGAGGGATATACATGAAGCACAGGTTCAATTTGCATTGGAGAGAGGGGTTCCGGCAATGATCGGGGTCATGGCATTAGATCGGATCCCATATCCAGCTCGAGCTTTTGACATGGCCCACTGTTCAAGGTGCTTAATCCCTTGGCAAAACTATGGTGAGCATCTTCTTCCTAGTTTCCTGCTGTCGTTTTAGATGTACTTTAGGCAGAACTGAAGTGTTATCCCTTTTGTACTATGTCAGGGAAGAGATTCTTGTACGTTTGTCATTTCATAACAAAGCTCCCATTTTGTTGTGCTATGAACATATCCTGAACTGGTTATTCATGCAATCTGAATATGTAGTAAACCTGTTCTTCGTCCATTTTCTCCTCATTTCTTTAATTTCCTTTTCTCTTGTTTCCTCCATTCAGCTTTGTTATCCCTCAAAGGGGAAAAGCTTTATTTAGCCAGGGGAATCGTTGTATCCTGTTAGTTTTTTTTTATATGATCTTGGTCTTTCATTTAAATGTTTTGAATTACAAGAAGATGGAAAAGTGTGTAACCCCTGGTTCTGGAGCTAGTGGTTCATGGAAGCCATTCCCGGCCAGAGAGACTCAATGCTGTTTCCTCCAGAATAAGCAGTGGATCCGTTCCTGGTGTATCTGTCCAGGTATACAAGGAGGACAACCGATTATGGAAGAAGCATGTGAATGCTTATAAGCGGATCAACAAAATCATTGACTCAGGGAGGTATCGCAACATCATGGACATGAATGCTGATCTGGGAAGTTTTGCTGCTGCCCTGGATTCTCCCAAATTGTGGGTTATGAATGTTGGCTGAATGAAACTTAACTTGCAGGTGTGACATAACCAACATTCTTTTGGAGATGGATCGGATCCTGCGACCTGAAGGAGCTGTGATTTTCAGAGACACTGTTGAGGTTCTTGTGAAGATTCAAACCATAACCGACGGGATGAGATGGAAAAGTGAGATTAAAGACCATGAAAGCGGACCCTTCAACCCTGAGAAAATCCTCCTTGCTGTCAAAACTTATTGGACAGGCAAGGCAAAACAAGACTAGCAGGAAGGTTTGGAACTTTGATAAGTTTACTGTTTCAATGATAGTTACATGGCAACTGAGCTCTCTGCTTGCAACGCTCATCTTTTAAAACCTATGTTTTTGTTTTACCTTTTTGTTTCAAGTAATTATTCTTTCTTTGAGGCTATTGTGAATAAACAAGGGGTTCACATGATTTTAGTCAAGTATCATGTAAGAGAATGTTTCTCTGGGAGCGGCCCACTTAGATTGCAGGCTCACCTGATTTGAAAGCTGGGGCTTGTTGACATCAATATATATATATATATATAATATGATGTGCAATGCATTAAAGCACATACCTTCGAACATAAATATTGCTTATGACCAAACACATGATGGATCTTAGATATGCCCCGCCCCCCCCCCCCCCTCTCTCTCTGCCCAAATGCTTGGTGTTTAGATCTTGTCTGAATCTTTGAATGGTTGAACAAGGTCTAGTTATATCACTTTTTTTCTTGGTGATTTTTTTACCTCTTCCACTATTAAATGAGGCCCATAAACCAATAGCTATCTGGCCCATCACACGGCTGCTGGTTGCACTCATAATTAAATCTAGTGCTCTCTGGTTCCATTGATTGGACAATGTTGTTTATGATTTTACAAGGGACTGTTCTTATTGTGGTTGATAAAGAGCCCATAAAACCATTGTCGCGGATGAACATAAATGATGGGCTAGCTATTCTAATTAAAACCAAAAGCATGCCTTTTTCTCCCCTAAAATGTGGCCTGTTAAATGGATTCTTAGTTATTATTGTGCTCGATCGAGTGGACTCACTTGATGTAAATGAACTTTAAAGGCGACAATACCCTATTCAGTGAGAAATAAAGGCACCACAATCCTAACAAGAATTCTTTTGCATTTTTCCCATCACGGTTGCGGTTCTTAATATTTTGAGAACCGAATCAAACCAGGGCATGATCAAAACCGAATTCTGTTTTACACCACGGTTCTATTTATTTAACGTTTGATTAAAAATTACTGTGGATAACACCCTTTCTCAAAAAGAAATTAATTTAATATCATGTAGTTAAATGACATCGATATTAATATGATAAGAACAAATACTACACTTGACCTCAGCCAAAAGGTAGATATGTATGCTTTGTTAAGACCCTTATGATGCATTTGATAGTCGTCATATATCCCCTTGCGCCGTCTACCTTCTCAATATAGTATTGAAACTTTCTAGTCTCAAAAAAAAATTTTAGTGGTTCGGTTCAGTTCCAGTAGAGAAACCGTGAATTGGACCGCCCATTATTTGTCTTGTTAGAATCGAAAAGAATCAAACTGTTTGACGTCTAGAATCAAACCAAACAGCTGGTTCATTTCGGTTCGAGAGGAGCTTGTTGAGAAGACCCGTGTTGGAAGCCCACACAGTGAGGCCGGTTCACAAAGAAAGAACACAATATTCAGGTAGTTCAGTCACAGATGTACACTCCACGAGCATGAGAGGAAGATCAATTTTCCACCATGATGAAAACGGACCTTTCTAACACCTTGTCCCTTTGTGCATATCCTTTTATATACCATTTCGCTCAAAATGTTGGCAAGAGATAATTACAAAGAAAGTTTCCTTATTTCGGTTTGCAGCACGAGCTTTTTGGGTCAGGTCACAATTCGTGTCCATCACAAACTTAAGATTCATTACTGTACTCGATTTCCCGAAGTTACGGATCCATTTTACCAACTTCGAAAGAAGGAAAGTCGCTTTACTTCCTTGAAGAATTTGGTGCAAGGCTAGTTGAGGAGAAGAGCACAAACCCAGTAGAGGCTTTTGTCGGCGAAAGAGAATATGATCTTTCCAAGTGGAAACCAATCGAGCCAGGAACCAGTCAGAACTGTTACTGGTCAAACTGGAAATGGAACCATGAACCACCAGATTTGGTTGGTAGAACCAAAGTTGGGGCGGAACCGGAATTGGTCGTTCCAAACTGTCTGCTCCATATTTTTCTAATTCATTCTTTTAAATTACAAATTGTAATGTTTTATCAGGTTTTGGGCTGTTTAGGAATCGAGCTAAAACTGGAATCAGCTTGATGCGTGAGACCCACTTAGTCAACAACAACAACTAAGCGTTTTCCCATACTAGACGGGGTCGGCTACATTGATTCTTTGTTTTCATAGAGTCCTGTTAGCACTTAACTCACAATAAGCTAGATCATTCTTTATTGTTTCTTTCGAGTACTTTTGTGGTCATCCTCTACCTCTTTTAATACTTTCAAAATCTATTTTTTCATACCTTCTTACACGTTCTTCTTTTGATCTTTGTCCAAACCATCTTAAACGATATTCTCTCATTTTATCCTCTAATAGTGTCACTCCTAATTTGTTTATAATAACCTCATTATGTATACGGTTTTTTTTGTATGGCCACTCATCCATCTCAACATCGACATCTTTTGTACATGTTGATGATAAACTGCCCAACACTCAGAACCATAAAATATGGTAGGTCTAATTGCTGCTCTATAATATTTACCTTTTAACTTTAATGGTATCTTCTTATCACAAAGAATACATGATGCTCCTCTCCATTTTAACCAACTAGCATTACTTCTATGCGTAACATCTCCATCAATTCTTCCCTCACTTTGAAAAATTGACCCTAGGTATTTAAAACTTTCCTTTTGGGAGATGTAATATGTGCTAATTTTAATTTCTATGTCGTCTGAAGTAATGAAATGATCAAACTTACATTCCATATATTATGTGTTTGTTCTCTAAGTCGGAAGCCTTTGCTTTCTAATGTTTCTCTCTATAGTTCCAATTTTCTATTAACTTTTTTCTTAGACTCCTCCACTAATACAATGTCATATGCAAATAACATACACCAAGGTACTTCATCTTGAATATGTTTTGTTAACTCATCAATCACCATTATAAATAAGTATATACTTAAAGTTGATCCTTGATGTAACCCAATATTAACTTCAAAGAAGTCGGTCCTTTCTTCACTAAGTGTGAGACCCATTTAGTGTTGGACAAAACTCGGTTGACTTAGATTTTGCTTATCTGGTATCATATTGCAGTTTTTATTAGATATGGTTCAGATCCAGATTTGATTATTCGATTTTTTGTTTCCGATCAAAGATTAAATAGCTCTTATATTAAAACCTTATAGAAAAAGTTACGACTCATCCAAAAACATTACGCCAAGAATGGGTCTTGGAATTACGAGTTAGAAAACGTTGAGGTCCTCTAAAACTTTGTATCAAACACACTCTCAACTTAAAAGTTTATACCCAAAATCCTATTAATTCTTCTTACTCTTTTCTTATGGTCAGTCATGCTTTTCTGTATGCACCAAGCAAAAAGATTCAAATCTGCTACGTCGTCTCCCTCTCGCTAAACAAGAATTGAAAAGCATAGAGATTTGTGTTTTATTAATTTTTTTATGAACGTGCTAACTTGTTATAATTGTCGTATGTTCACTTTCGTTACGGGTGTACTGATTTAGTTTTCCTTTTTCCAAATACATTCCTGAACTTATGACTGTTGACACGTAAGTGCTTGCTTGATGCAAACTATTGTGTTATAAGCTCTCTTTTCTTTTCAAAAGGGGGCTTTATGCCAACAAATCACAAAAATGGACCTGATAATTAAAAGATCCGAGTCAAACATAAATACAAACAACAACAACAAAGTTTTTTCATACTAAATAAGGTTGGCTACATGAATATAAAAAGAGAAATACATGAAAAAGAATACAAATTCAGATTGCAAGAGAAAGAATAACAGTGGTGCAATAACCGTTACGGGTTTGCTATAAAGAAAAGAGTGTCAATTTAAGTCAGTCTTATGATTTAGTCTCTTGTAGATAAACTTAAGGCTGAACAATGGATCACTTATATCCATTATCCAAAATGATTTTGAATTTCACGAATCATATTAAGTAGAGCATATTTTTATCAATTAATAAACGGTCTAGATTTGGTTTCAAGAAGTTTTAGTAAAACACATTTGAAAGATATGTAAGATATGATGGATATATCTTACTTTAAATGATAATAAGATTAAGTTAAAATGCTAATATAACACAAGACGGTACAATGGAGATGATTTTGGTATTGGTAGTTATTTTAGAAAAACGTACGCAGCTAACTGAGAAAGGGAAAACATATTGCAGGCGAAACGGAATAATCAAAAGTATTTTCTTTTTCAAGAGAGAAAAGGAACGCCCGTTGCATCGTGGATCGCTGCGACAAGTTCGTTCATTTCAAATTTAGAAGGGGGTTGGCAATCTAAGCAAATCTCTCTCCCTCTCTCTCTCTCCCTCTCTCGCCAGCCGGTCGGCCTCCCGATGCCATAAATCGGGGGCGTCCCTTCGCAGCCGGAGGCGGGCTCTGAGATGAGGGCCGTGGAGGATGTGGAGCGAAGATAGGGTGAGCTTTTCGGCCGGTCCCGGAGTGCTCGGCGGTGGCCCCACGGCCGCCTCTTGGGTGTCACCATCTCCGTCTCCCTCGCCACCGCCGCCTGGATCTCGCTCGTATTCTTGGGCGGTATTCGGCATCGTAGCTGGTACCAGCTAAAGGAGTAGGAAAGAAGCCCCGCTTCCTTTTTCCCCCGGCAACCGGGCGACGGCGCTTTGGGCAACGATTCCGATCCCTCAGACGGAGAATCCAGGCAGAACTCTGGCCGAGAACTCGGCGGTGACTACGAGCCGCTATCTTCGCGGCACATCCTCTTCGGCATAGAGGGCTCGGCGCAACTCTGGAGCAAGAGGAAAGAGTTCATGAGGCTCTGGTGGAGCCCGGGGAAGACAATCGGACACGTCTAGTTGGAGGAGAAACTCTCTGGAGACGACGGGCATGACGAGGGATTGCCTCCGATTAGGATTTTGGAGGACATCTCGCGGTTCAGATACACGAATCCGACGGGGCACGCTTCGGGTTTGAGGATCTCGCGGATTGTGAAGGAGAGTTTCCAACTAGGATTGCCCGGAGTCCGGTGGTTTGTGCTCGGAGATGACGACACGAACTTCAATCCGGACAATATGGTTCGCGTTTTGGCTATGTATGATCTGTCGGAGATGTTCTACATCGGTGGGCCGTCGGAGAGCCAATCCGCGAATACTTATTTCAGTCATTCCATGGCGTTCGGCGGCGGCGGGTTTGCAATCAGCTATCCTCTAGCAGAGGCGATCTCGGAGATGCAGGATGAATGCTTGGAGCGGTACCCGAAGCTCTACGGGAGCGATGATCGGCTTCAAGCTTGCATCTCTGAGCTCGGCGTGCCTCTCACTCGAGAATATGGATTCCATCAAGTAATTCAGTTTCCATCCTTGTTGCATCTTTGATTATCCAGTTGATAGTTTTCTCATTTTTTGGTCGGTGAAGGTTTCTTCACTTGAAAATGTGGATTCTTTGAATATCTCTACTTCGAGTTTTCTTCTTGTCGTTCTTCACTTTGTTTGGTTATAGAAATTTCCTTTTTTTCCCTCGCGAATATGGATTCAATTTACTTGAGTGTGGGATTTTCAGATTTGAATTGGGTTCCTGTTTTGATTTTTCTCTGTTTGATTCCTTTTGTTGGATTTGATGTTTTCTGGTTGAATTTCTGTTTTCAGTGGGATATAAAAGGGAGCGCACACGGGCTTTTATCTGCTCATCCAATCGCTCCACTCGTTTCTATTTATCATGTTGAAGCAGGAGACCCATTGTACCCTGGTCTGAATTCACTGGATAGCTTCAGGCTCTTCATAAGGGCTATGAAAGTTGACCCTTTGAGCTTCCTCCAGCGATCAGTCTGTCATGATCGTAAACGTCAGTTGACGTTTGCTGTTTCGCTGGGTTATTTTGTTCAAGTGTTCCCCAACATTGTTCTTCCTTGTGAGCTTGAAAGGTCCGAGCAGATTTATATGACATGGAAATGATTGAGTGATAGGAACGAGTTCGATTTTCATATGAGGGATGCCTATAGGTCAAGGTGTAAGAGGCCGGTGCTATTCTTCTTGAAAGATGTTGGTACACTTGGGAATTCAACGTTGGGTATGTATGGACGGGAGAAGGGGAAAGGTGAATCTAAAAGAAAGTATTTTGTTTCCCGAGAACTCTCCCGCTTCACGATGTAGAAGATATTCAAGTGATTGGGAAACCTGTCAGTGAGAAATGGCATTCGGTGAGTAGCAAGAATTACTCACTTTGCTTCCATTCTTTAACAATTGCAACTAGTTCAAGTTGAATGCAGCTTAGTTAGTGGTCGATATGGTTCAGCTAACTTTGATTTTCCTTTTTGGTTTTCATTTGGTTCAGTTTCCTCGAAGACTCTGTTGCCGAACAAATGTCAACGCCAGCAATAGCCTGAGGTTGATAGTTGGGAAGTGTGAGAGACGCAAGCTCACATCAATTACAGAAATTGTGTGAATATAATGGGGTAATGGTTTTTGCCTTTTGCCCTGAAGAATCATTCTGGCAGCTGGAAGATTTGGTTCTCTGCTTTATGAATGCGAAAGACTGAGCTGGGAGTATCTTAGAGTGTAGTAGATGCTCAAAGTCCACCTTTTATGACGCCAGCTTCCACTTTTAACACGGTCCATGATCTTCATTTTTCATCTATCAAATTTTTATGACTTACTACCAAACTGGTCACTTTGATTGGGTGGGTATGGCATTGTAAGCAGCACAGAATCCTCTGAAAGGGATCTTTCTTTTGGTTGAGAATGGAGACTGACACAGGAGACACATCTGTGATGAGCGGCCATATTCTTTGCCGCCTTCCTTTTTTTCCATCTTCAGTTAGTCATCTACCAAATCTTAGTGAATTTTGTATGATTCTTCTCTTAAAGTTGATTATAGTGGTATTGAATTTGACAGATGTTGGCTGAAACTTCAGATGTAGTTGTCTTGTTTTCATTGTCATGAAAGGATGGAATAGTCGTCAAATCTATTAGGGTATCAAGTCTACATATAATTTAGAAAAGTAGAACCTATCATATTAATTTATTTGATTGTTGGAGTTCGACTATTTTTTTCTTCTACCTTGTGATAAAGCCATGGGAATGGTAGGTTCTACTTGAAAATCATTAACAATTAGATACGTGTGCACCGACCCAACCATAGCACATTTTCCCAGTAGTGGCTGCACACATGCCATAGAGCACAAGTACGTGCATAAAGCAAAGTACATTTATATGGAATACCACTATTAATTGCCAGATGTAGTATTATTAAAAGACGGCTAATGATCTTTAAGAACTCGAAAGCATTGATTACACTATGCTACGAAGGACTGGGATATAATACTATGCTTAACAAAACAATTTCATGACCCTTCTAATTGAAAATTGGACACTTTCTTTCTATAGAGTAATGAAAAATAAAGTACATGCAATGTCAGAATTTTGATGTTTTCTTATATTCTTTTTTAGTTGTCATTGCGTGTTGTATGCATCAATATACATTGGCAATTTCTACTGAATAGGTATGCTCTTTGTTGCTCTTGTTTGTTGCTGGTACATAGCTCACACAATTTCTACTCAATAATCTCACTCAATAAACCAATTAGGATTCATGCCCAGTAGATAAGCGAATCACTTAGACATCTTATGGAACATTTTAGAGCAAAAAGAAGAGCCTTCACTTGATATTTATTAATCTAGAAAAGGCTTACGATAGGGTGCCAAAATATGTTCTTTGAAGAACTTTGTAAAAGAGAGGTATCCCATTGATATAAATAAATCCTATAAGAGACATGTATGATAGTATAAAAACTTATGTGAGGACTAACAAAAGAATGGCAGACTCGTTAGAAAATTGGAACTATGGAGAAAAACGTTAGAAAGTAAAGGCTTCCGTCTTAGTAGAACAAAGACAAAATATATGGAATGAAAGCTTGATCATTTGGGTATTTCAAAGGACTTAGAAATTAAGATTGTCACACATTGCATCCCTTAGAAGAAAAAATTTAAATACCTAGGGTCAATTTTTAAAAGTGATAAAAAATGGATGGAGATGTTACGTATAGAATTAATGCGAGTTGGTTAAAATGGAGGGGAGCATTAGGTATTGTGTGTAATAAGAAGATACCATTAAAGTTAAAAGGTAAATATTATAGAGCACCAATTAGACGAGCTATGTTTTATGGTTCAACATGTGCAAAAGATATGAAGATGGTGAGATGGATGAGTGGTTAAAGACCTAATACATAATGAGGTTATTAAAAACTAATTCAAAGTAGCACCAATAGAGGATAAAATGAGGGAAAATCTTTTAAGATCACTGTTATTCAATACATATATCGTGTATCATTTTGGTCCTCGATACGTATTGTATCGTATTGCCCTTTATTGTTTTTTAATACTAAAAAATATAAAAAAATACAAAAATACAAAAATTCAGTAAAATCATTTAAATTAAAAATGATTCATATAATGGATAAATTGAATAAATATTCATCAATCACCATTCAATTTTAAATGTACAAAGCATTTAAGCAATACATTCTTAGCAAAATTATAAATTTCATAATTGAAAAAAGAATTATATTTACATATTGTAATCAAGATCAACCAAATAATCTTCATCTTCTCCTCCTTGTTCACGATCATCACCACCTTCAACTTAAAATCAAAATCCTCATCCCCTTGGTTTTGTTGCATTCCTTCCAAATTAATTCATAGGAGTGTATTTGCTTCACTATCTTTCCATAATCCACTCCTCTAAGATATCAAAATTGTACAAACTTATTGGATCAAATTAGTTCTCATCTCTATTTAACTTTGCTAATTGCCTGCAACAAAGACAAGTAAATAACGTTAACAATTAAATAAAAAAATATTGAATTGAATACTTAATTAGTAATTAATCTTTATTACCTTTGTCGGAGATGCATGTTGCAACGGATAAAAACTAGGTCATGGAGTCGCTTATGTTCCAACCTGTTGCGCTTTTTTGTATGGATATGTTCGAAGACACTCTAATTCTTTTCATAACCATTTACTCTGAAGGTTTGACTCAGAATTGTTATTGCGAAATCTCTCAGGTTTGATAAATCATTTCCAAACCTCTTCTACCAAACATCTAATAAAAAAAGACAAAGATAAAGAGTTATTTCACAATAAATATAAAATGTAAGAAACTTAAATATTAAGATAAAAATTTACTAGGTATATATTATTATGGTTGTGAATGGCTACAAGGAAGCCCATCAAGTGAAGTGCATTATCATAGGTTTCCATCTCTCAATGTATAACATCTGCGTTGCTTTCATCAGGAACCTATTTGTCTATGCAATCAATGATACCTCGATCAACCTCATTGTCCCTCTTAAAGCTTGCAAAATACCTAAATATTGGATTTAAGTAGTAAATTGGTGCACAAATAGTTTGATACAACTGTTTATTCCTTCTGTTATCGATAATAGTCCACATGAGCACATAATATGTCTTTTTTTATTAAAGTTGCTTCTAGTAACTTCTTTAGTCCTATCCATGGCTTAAGATAGCTCATAGAGGCTTCTCGTTGCTATCAGCCAATCTCAAAACTTTCACTAAAGGATATTTAATGCTTAATAGTCTAATACAGGAGTTTCAAAATGTACTCCTAAAGATTGTCTCTGAAATCTCATTCAATTTTCTATTACTTAGTAAATATTCATCAATCACCATTCAATTTTCAATGTATAAAGCATTTAAGTAGTACATCCTTAGCAAAATTATAACTTTCATAATTGAAAAACAATTACATATTGTAATCGAGATCAACTAAATAATCTTCATCTTCTCCTCCTCGTTCAAGGTCATTACCACCTTCAGCTTCAAAATCAAAATCATTATACCCTTGATGTTGTTGCGCTCCTTCCAAATTAATCCATTGGATGTCGTCTTCAGTTAGGAGTATATTTGTTTCACTATCTTCCATAATCCACTCCTCTAAGATATTAAAATTGTTTAGACTTATTGGGTCAAATGGGTTCTCCTCCCTATTTAACTTTTTTAATTGTTTGCAAGAAAGATAAGTAAATAACATTAATAATTAAATAAATAAAATATTGAATACTTAATTAGTAATTAATCATTTATTATTGCCTTTACCTCATCTATCTCTCCAATATCCTTCATGATGAGATATAGACAATGGGCTACGCATGGTATCCAATAAAAAGTCGTATAAGTATCAACTAACTACCTTATAACTGCTTTATAGTTAGATTATCATTAATTAATTGGACTATATTCTTAAGCCCAACCTCCAATATCACCTTATCAAATTCATGTCTTAGAACCTCTATAATATGTCATTCCTCTTACATGTATAGGGATTTCAAAAACATAAGTCCTTTAGGATAATAGACAAGAAATTTTAATAAAGTCATTCCTTACCTATTTGTCCATTCGTCTATCATGATAGTGCATCCCATCTTCTTCTATGACTCTCTCAAAGTTGAACAATATTCTTGGACTTTAAAGACAATCTTATCTAATAGTCTTTTTCTTAACTTTTGATATGATAACATCTTATACCTTAACCAATGTTAGTAATGACATATGCCATTGGTTGAAAATGAAAAGAATTTACTGCATTAAATAGAATACATGCATTATAAAACCATCTCCCATTGCAAGGTCTACTTGCTCATACAATTGCTCTGAAGTCGTAGCAACACAAATTCTACGTGAGCACCAATTATAATACTAGGAGGAAAAAAAGACTATATGCAAGAATAAGATCTTTCTCTAGCCCTTTCTCTTCTACCTTTTAAAATCTCTTGAACAACACCTCCACTAAGTCCAATATCATCTTCTTCAAACATCACTTTATCTTATTTTTCTTTCTTATTCTAAATTATACTTTCAATCATCTGTAGACACTGTCATTAAATTGTTTTTTACACTCTCCTAACTTTGTTTGTGCAACTAGGTGATATTTCAAATAAAAAATTTCATCACTAATCACTTTCTCCCATAAAACATATTTTATTTTTAATTTGTTTTCTTCAACTACAGTACTTCACTGTCATGCTGGATCATCAGACCAAGATTGAATCCCTAATACCCCTTGTTGTCATCTTAATTTAACACTTCAATCTTAATTCACGTGAAAATAAGTCCTTCGTAAATTAAAGATTTTCACTTCATAAACCACCAAAACACTTAAATAGAGCATCTCCCACTTTAAAAATACAATGAAAGGATATTCACGCACTTTATATATTGTCATTCAAAAAAAAATTAACAAAAGAAAATATCAAATACATGAAGAAAAAACAAACAAACTATGCCACAGCCGCCAGATCGGTGTTGTCGTTGCCGGCGTTATCGTGGCATTAGAGACCCTTAAAAACCGTTGGAGATGCCTCACCCAAGTTGGAAGTTGCCTTAGAGTACTTGAAAGCAATGAACGTAAGCCAGAAACACATAGAAATATGGGGTTCTGTTTGGCTGGCAGACCATTTATAAAAGTTTAGGGTGTATCATATGATACAGACAATATACCACGTATTGTACGATACATGCTGTATTGCACGGTATAGAATGATAAGTTGTGTCGTGCGATATAGTATGTTGTATCGTATCGTACCATATTATATGATAAAGTACGATATAGACAACACTGTCTAAGATGGTTTAGACATGTAGAAAGGCGACCAAAGGACGCTCGCTTAAGAAGATATAAAAAACTATATTGTGAAAATGTTAAAAGAGAAAGAGGACAACCACAAAAGTGTTGGAAAGGAACAATAAAGAATGATCTAGTTTATATTGAGTTAATTGCTAACATGACACACAATAGGGCTATGTGGAAACAAAGAATTCATATAGCTGACCCATCTATTATGAGAAAAGACTCAGTTGTTGTTGTAGTCTCACACATCATTGCTGTTTACTATCAGGGGATGTTTGTAACTTAAGAAGGATAGTGAATTTTGAGTCTGGTTCCTTGGTAAACATTTTGTTGGTTCTTGGAGAAAATGGTTCAAGAAAGTAGATAAAGAAGACAGTATGCACCAGGTTTAAAATGGTTCAGGTAAGTAAAGAAACAAAACAATGTGCACCTGGTTGGTTCGAGTACAGGTTTGACTTACAACCATTCATATCATTAAACCCCCAAATTTTCCTTAGTGCTCTATATGTATTGTATCTTTCACGATGTAGAGATGTCCTTCCCCTGTACTTTGGCTTTTCCCAGGTTCAAGCCTTATCAGCTGTAGCAGATTCATAGCGAATTCTGGCTTGCTGTCAACAACTCAAACTGGATGGCTTCTGGCTCAATGGATGGCTTCTGGCTCAATGGATGGACGGTTTGAGTCCAATACAGAAAGTGCTTCCAACCAGCAGTAAACTGGTCCTACGTCCACTATCCTTTCCTCACTAATATCATTCAGTAACGTTTCTATTCCTTTTAACAATGCAGTACAGATTTCCTTACAAGTATTTCCTCCATTGGATCCCTTAACTTCCACCTATGTACCCACCAAATCTAGTGCTGCTACCATGGGGTTCACTCTATTAATGGTTCTTTGAGCAACTTTTGATTCTATTCTAGTTTCAACATTCTACAACAACAACTAAGCCTTTTCTCATACTAGATGAGGTCAGCTACATGGATTCTTTGTTTCCACATAGCCCTATCATATGCCATGCAAGCAATTAACTCAATCTAAACTAGATCATTCTTTATTATTTTTTTCCAACACTTTTGTGGTTGTCCTCTTCCTCTTTTAATATTTTCACAATCTATTTTTTCATATCTTCTTACGGGAGCATCCTTGGGTCGTCTTTCTACATGTTCAAACTATCTTAAAGTATGTTTTCTTATCTTGTCCTCTATTGGTGCTATTCCCAATTTGTTTCTAATAACCTTATTATGTATACAATCTTTTCTTGTGTGACCACTCATCCATCTCAGCATCCTCATTTCTTTTATGGGCATCTTTTGCACATGTTGACGATTTACTGCACAACACTCAAAACCATTAAACATAGCAGGTCTAATTGGTGCTCTATAATATTTACCTTTTAACTTTAATGGTATCTTCTTATTATACAGAATACCTGATGCCCCTCTCCATTTTAACCGATCAGCATTAATTCTATATGTAACATCTCCATCAATTTTCCATCACTTTGAAAAAAAAATTCCTTGTGAGGGATGCATTGTGTGCCAATCTTAGTTTCTATGTCCTTTGAAGTACCCAAATAATCAAACTTACATTCCATATATTCTGTCTTTGTTCTATGAAGTTGAAAGCCTTTACTTTCTAACGTTTCTCTTTATAGTTTCAATTTCTTATCAACTTTTTCCTTATACTCATCCACTAATACAATATCATCTACAAATAATATACCTCAAGGTACTTCATCTTTAATATATTTTGTTAACTCGTCAATGACCAACTCCACCCATGTAAGGGATCACCCTTGCATGCATGGCCGGTCTCAAGCCTAGATAAAGGAGGAGGGTTGCATTAGGGTCTTATAGCTAACATAAAACATTGTCGGACTTATCATGGATTGTATAAAAAACAAAGAATCCATGTAGCAGACCCCATCTAGTATGGGAAAAGGTTTAGTTGTAGTAGTAACTCATCAGTGACCAATATAAATAAATATGGACTTAAGTTGATCTCTAATGTAACCAAATATTAACTTCAAAGGAGTCTATCATTCTTTCATGAGTCCTTACACAAGTTTTTGCACCATCTAACATATCTCCTATAAGATTTATGTATGTCAATGAGATACCTCTTCATTCCAAGGTTCTCCAAAGAACATCTCTTGACACCTTATTGTAAGCTTTTTCTTGATCAATAAATATCATGTTAAGGGTTTTTTTTGCTTTAAATGTTATATAAGACGTCTCAATAGGTGAATCACTTCAATAGTAGATATGTCTGACATGAATACGAATAAGTTCTCTATTGTACTCAACACTTATCTTAACCTACTTTTGATAATGCTTTCCTATAATTTCATAGTATGGTTCATTAACTTGATACCTCGATAATTCACACAATTTAGTTTCAACATTCTGCTGTAATAAATTTGTTCCCAACTCGGCTTTGCTGTTGTCATCGAACCTGCTGGCTTGATGGACTGGATTGTTTGTACCTAATAGAACTCTGTAATTCACTAGCATTGTCCCATCAAGTTTAGATTCAATAATTTCTCCACCCATCCGCGATGGATCCTTAGGTTGAGTTTTCTTTGAAGTTCAAATGTTTGCTCGATCACATGTACCAAGTGGCTTTGTTAGGCGTGCCTGATCTCTTGCAAAACACAGCAATTTCAATATTCTTGCATTTCTGACTGGATGTTTGGTTTAGGACAGATATGTGGTACATAGTTTCGTCACACTAAATAGTAGATGGATGTTAGGGAGGAGCCCCAAGTTATGAAGAATGTGGACTTTATATGGCAATGTTATTCCATCAAGACTATCTACAGTCTACACACACGCACACACACACAGAGAGTTTCTCCAGAGTTTGGCACTGTATTTATAACTGGTTATTTGGATGAACTTAAGCACTTACTGTACTTAAAATTTTCAAAATATGGCTTCTGTGCACATTCATAAGTATAATATGCTGCAACTCCATGTATAACAGATTATGTACTTCCTTCAAAAGATGCTCTGTGATAAACTCTACAAATGTACAAGATATTCTTCTTTTTGGTTACAATGGGTGGCTGAAGCCAGGCATGCATGCCCCAGGAATCGAACTCACACTCTCCATCGGGTGGAGTTGCAAGCCCTATTAGGTGGGCTGATGCCCTGAGTGCGAGTGTACAAGATATTCTAATAATAGAAGGGACGCTATCCTTAAGTTCTTCCATGGAAGACATCAATTGATAGATGTAGAAACTAGCAACTGATGATGAAAGATTTCTGCATGGAATCATTTGTGACAGTAATGTGTGTAGGTCATCCTGTGTAATCAGGAATGCCTACCTAAAAGGAAAGTGTATGGACACAATCAAGCAACTTGCACCCATTGCCCATATTTGTATCAGGTAATGGAATCTCATTGTTCTCCTACATTGCCCATATTCCTCATTGAACCTTATTGTTCCCCCACGTTAGCCCATACTTCTCATTGCTTGTAATCTGAAGTACAGGTATGAATATAGTGAACTGATTTACATATACATGTTACCTAACAGTTGCTGTGTTCTTTCTGGTCTGTTTACTGCAATGTGTTTATTCATACATACAAATAGAGTTTGTATTGAAATACAGGGCATTTTATGTGTATTACTCATTCATTAGCATAATGAAATTGCATGAACGTTTAGTGTTGCAACTTTCAATATTTATTCCCCTTTGGCCGATTACCTGAGTGAAGATTCAGGTTACACAAGCTGTACTATTGAATGCAGGACTAAAACCCACATGACAGGAGTGGAATTCAATGCAGTAACTACTTGAGAGGCTTATCTCTTTCGCTTTTAGTGTTGCTGCTTTCACTTAGGCAAATCATGACAGTTAAGACTGTTCAGTTTTGACAGTCGGAAATAACTTGCATGCATCTTCTTTTGGTGAGAATGACTTACATGCACTTTGAGTTCGATTTCTGAAACACATTCATTCCCAAGGACAGTCCGATTCTCATGAAAGGAAACCTGAATGTGCAATCATTGGTGGATGTATGGTACCACACTTAATCATAGGGCTTGAATCGTACTGGCCGCATAAATGGATCCATCGCCGATGGGTGGAGAAATTATTGAATGATTTGGGCCAGCAGCACCACATATGGTTGATCTTTTATAAATAATCTGGATATACCTAATTAGGACTACTGAATTTGGATCCAGAACCGAAGCGATTGATGTTAGTTTTCTACTCTACATGATTGCCTTGTTCTGGGTAGGCCAGATATTGAAACCAAGCCTAAACTGTTGAATCTCTAATTTGGTTTTCTGCATTCTCCTGTGGGTTGGCAGATGCCTCCAAATGAGCTTTAATATGAGAAAAGGAAAACATTCAGTAATTGATTTTGAGCAAGACTGAGACTTCCTGCTTCCACTGTTCAGCATGGGGGAAGAGGGATGACGGGATTGTCTATTATCTCCTCTCATACACCAAGTGAATGAATTACTAAGATCCAAAAGATGGACCTTGAGTTCCACTTCTTAGAACCACTCCTGTCTCACTGACTACAAGAAGGTCCGCGAGGTAATTAATGGGCAGCATAAAACTCGGTCCGATCTTTTACGATGAAAAACCTTTGTTGTTTCAACCATTTTGATTGCCATGAATTTGGTCTACCGAATTGGTCTTATTTCATGATCTGGTTTAAACCTGTCACATGAATAAGGTACAGATGTAGGTCGTCATAGACTCATAAAGGCTTCTGCCACATCTAAGCAAACTTAGAAGCAAAGAGTGACAACACAAATGGAGCATCCATGTGACGTCCCTTTCAACAAGTGCGTAGGTTAACTCGACGATAACAAATTGGTTTCAATTTTATTTCTGAAAATGAAAGTCTTGACTTCTGAGTAAAAGCGAACCAGCCCAATTAGTTGCTGCAGGATTATTTTTCTTTCTATGCATGTACATCGATGTCATATTAGGAGCGAAATAGTTCAAAAATGAGCCCGAGGCGGCCCGTTCATACTCGGTTCATATATAGCTAAGGCGAATGAGCACACAACGAGCTCAGGATGAGCAGATTATTTCATTTCCAAGCCCCAGTAACATGTCTACACACAGAGATAAATAAATAAATATATATAGAGAGTATAAATTTAGGGAACTCATCACAATCATCAAATTTGAAAAACCGAAAGTTGAGATTTAAATTTTAAAAGTAAAAAGTACACTTTCTTGCAAGTGCAACTACAACAACAACAACTAAGCCTTTTCCCATACTTTCTTGCAAGTGCAACTAATTCAAAAAATAATTTTTTGTTTTTTGAATCAAAGTATCAATTATTTATTTTTCAAATTAGATGGTTGTGATGGTTTCTTTTGATTTTCTATTTTTGATGGTTCCTAAATCTATACTCTCTATATATTTATATACATACAGAAAGAGAGCATAGTCTATGCGCATGCTCAATCATGTTCAAATCTCCTTAAAGATCAATCATTAAGATCTTTAAAGCAAAAAATAAAATAGCACCGTATGCATTTAATATACCTAAAAAAGTATCATAATATTTTCTTATTTTTTAATTTAAATCTCAACCGTTAATCTAAACAATTGATATCTTTAATGATGTTTTGACATAAATGCCACCTCTCTCTTTCTCTCTCTCTCTCTCTCTCTCTCTATATATATATATATATATATCAGTTTGTATCATATGTTTTTGGAAACCTCTGTACATAGTATGAGGACACATACAACCGAAGGAATTTCGACTATATTATGGTAATCTGTATATAGAATGAGGACACAGACAAACGAAGGAATTTGTACTATATTATGGTACATTTCCAATTTGTACTATATTATGGCACATTTCCAGACAACTATGTAAGTGAATCAGATTCACTTCACATTAAATAGAAATTTCCAGAATTACAGAAAACTAAGTTTCATTGGTGATTTGTGTGAACTGCATGTAGGGCTGGAAAACGAGGCAAACAACCTTTGTTGGTTGCTTGGTTTGTTTTCTCTATGAAGGATCTGAGGACCTTAAAGCTAGGTTTGCACAAGTCCATCAACGGCTTGCCATCTTTTTACGAGTCAATCTGAACAAAGCTGAGAGAGAGAGAGAGGTTTCCATTTAACTCTTAGTTACAAACTTAGGTCAATCTAACATTTCTTTTTAAATTAGTGGTTACTGATGAGGCATAATTCCATCCAAACAGAGGAGGTTCTGCCAACCACACAATCACATGCTCCCCTCCTCTTTCTCTCTCATACATTTCCTTTTGAAGTACAGATAATATTATCGATGATTATTTCCAACTCATGAGCTACCAAATACCACCCTCTGAAAAGATGAATTTGAGTTAAATTTTGGTGCATTTATGCACCGTTTACTTTGTTATAAGAAAAGATAGAAGTACAAGAAATCAGTGTTAATTAAGATTTTTTTTACTGTTAGAATACAGCCAGAAGTGTTAATATCTCATCCTCGCAGTCCAATAATTCAAGAGTAATTGAGCTCAATAATTCTTCTGGATGGCCTACTATTTCATAGTTAGTTTATACCACATACAAATTCATTTTCAAATTTTTTATTTATACGAAATCTTCACAATATACAACTGGGCCAACATACAGCTCCCCTAGAATTCAGACAAAAGCTCGAAGATTTTCATTATAGAGGGTCAATATAATTAACAACATTTAATTAAGTTAATGATTATTTCAAACCTTTAAGTGGGTCCCATTACCACAAGCATGGTAGACAAGGCGAAAGTAATAACCAATTTTTTATGGCAATGTTTACATATTTCTTTCTCTTGATCTATCATAGTGATATTTACTTTTTCTGAGAAAATGTCCTCATTCTCATAACAAAGCATAAATTGGTGTCAACCCACTGATCATTCTCCTAATCCCTACTCTTTTTCTTGATATATATATATATATATATATATAGAGAGAGAGAGAGAGAGAGAGAGAGAGAGAGATTTGTATATGCTAGTAAATTCAAATAAATCTCAATCATTTGTCAAAATGATGAATGATTGAAATTTGAATTTAAAAAATAAAATTTTTTCATGTGAATAAAATACACCTACAAAAGTATACATTTATTTTTTGCTTTTTATTGAACCATCCATATCAAAGATGACGGTTGATATATATATATATATATATATATATATATATATATAGAGAGAGAGAGAGAGGGAGAGAGAGAGAGAGAGATCTAACGTTGTCAGGACAAGATCCATAATCCAAATCATGCCTTATGTGTTGGGGATGACGGTTACAACTACTTCCTCCGGCCTCCACACTGTCTGCTCATTCCTTTTCCATTTAATTGTCATTGTGCATGACATAGAAAGGTAGGTCCGCCCTAATTTCAGAGATATTACTGGACAAGCAGCTTGTTTTCCCCGGCTCAGGTCGAGTTTACTGGGCTCAGCTTGTATAGGATAGCCAAATCGCAAACTGGTCGCACTCAAGTGAGCTTAGTGTGCGTAGGTTCATGTAGAAATTTGAGTACAAGTACCTGCCAACCCAATTAGTTAGATTGGTTTAGATGTCTCAATTGGTAAAGGGATTTGATTTTGTTAGTAAAGATTGTATATGTTAAAAAGGGTTGTTTTCATTGAAATGAGCAATGATTTATTTGAATGAAATTACATAAAAAGTTTACATTTTTTAAGTTTAACTACTCTGATCAGGTTTGATCTTTAATGAGATTGCAGAGCAGGCCTAGCTTGGCTCGTTCAGCTCAAGTCACAGTCCTATGTTCTTGCCTTTGCACTTCAGACTCCAGTGTTCTAGACCATATACAATCAATGTATTACAATGCCATCAATATCTCAAATTGAAATTAGATCAAAGCAGACCTCCTTAATTGAGTTTATAATCATACTTAACTTTTCTTTTCGCTCCCGTCACTTGTGAGGTATAACATTCTCGAATCGGCGTAGGTGACGGAATGAGTTTCTAGCAAACTGTTTTGTCATTTATTAGACTATAGGATGATTTTGGATGAAAAAAAATGATAAAAGCATAAGAGCGTGTTCCATTAAGTGTTGCATTTTCATCACTATTAGGTATAATTGTCTTCTGCACATTTATGTTTAATGATGATTAATTTATGAAAACTTGGCTTGGATTTACTAAAGCTTTTCTCAAAAAGCTTTCGATAGTAAGGCCGGAATTCAAGCTTCCACTCCATACTCAGATACAACCCAACAATCCAACCTGAATCTGACCTGGTAAATCTGTGTCCATATTGAGGATCAACATACCTTGGGTTGGTGTCTCCAAAAAGCTAAAAAATCAGGTTGGGTAGGGCGCACAGGTAGATGTACACCTGAACTGAATACCTATTAGTTGTTATTTGGTTTCTATATGATGAAATGGAATGGATTGTGAATCTGGATAAAATATGTGCATATGGATTCCTAAGGAAAAATTCGGGTCGTGTAGATTTATAGGTTTTATCAGGTTGTTCCCAGTCAGCTCTTGTTGAAAACAACAGGTCGGGTTCATGTAATATGCAATGACTTTAAACAGGGTTGTGTTGGGGTCGACCTATTTCTACCCGAACCTGAAGTGACCAGATCCAAACGACCCATAGACACGACTTGCAACAGGTACAACACGCGATCTTCTGCATGTTTAGTGCGTGCTGGGATTGGCAGCCACTAAAGGATAAGAAAAAATAAAGATGGAAAATTTAAAGAAAAGAAGAAAGAAAAAAAAACCTCCTTCACTGGTAAGGTTGTTGGATTTCTTAATTAAGTCCTGATAATGGCAGATTCATTTAGTATTTAAGCAAAATTACAGAAAGAACATTCATGGAACGAAACTCTTAGCCTCTTAAACCAGAAAACAAGAAACATATCGATGGGGCAAACACCAGAGGAAAAGAAACTAAAAGAAGAAAAGGAAAAGGAAGGCAGGCCACGAAGGCCAGTCTGCCATGTCAAGAGACGGCCAATTTCTGTTGGGGAGTGATCAAAGGCTCCCCACTAAAGATTGTTTCACAGAATTACACTTTTCTTTATGAGCCGGCCGTTGCCGGCCATTTCTTCCATAAAATCTCGATCATCATAATCATCTTAAGAACCATGATATCGCTTTCTGCATCACCGAAATCTGATGCGCGATGGTGATCTTATATGGGTTGAAAGTTGTGAAATTCGAAACACTGGCGGTTTTGGATGCCTCATCAGATCATCGTTACACAGAGAATTTTAGTGAGTTAAAAACTTAAAATTGATTTCATGGTAATATTATGTCGTTTCTTCAAAGCACAGAGAGAGAGAGAGAGAGAGAGAGAGAGAGAGAGAGAGAGAGAGAGAGAGATTCAACAACAGAAGCTACTTTTCTGTAATTAACCACCCATCTTTTACTCAATCTTGAGCGAATTTTAACAGCGCAGTCACGCACACGTATTTGAAGTCTCTTTGTTGCACTAAGGCGTGAGCCGCTTGGAGGGCTCTCGACGTGTATGATGCGAGTTCGTGTAAAATTAGATGCTGCAATCTTTCACACATCTATTCAATTGATGCTTACTCTCTATTATTTTTAAGTAAAAAACACTCTCATAAACTCAAGCCGTCGCGGACCCATTCTAGCCTAAGATACATTACTTGAAATTTGAAAAATTCTTGAATTTATTATTATATATAAGAAAATAAAGTGTTTTGTGGAAGTAAAATTATTGTATATAAGAAAATAAAGTGTTTTGTGAAAGTAAAATTATTGTATATAAGAAAATAAAGTGTTTTATAGAAATAAAATACAAGTACTTCTAACTTAAAATATACATACATCTCGTCTCAAAAAAATCTTCTCCTCCATAAAAAAAGTAAAAGGTGAGCATGATGTTTAAATATATATATATACATGTGTGTGCGTGCACGCTTACATGCATGCCATGTTTCATTTTCTCAAAATTTCATATTTTTTGAGAAAGGTTAAAATCTTATCATTTAATATTTAAAAAAAAAAACTTGATATTTTAGGTAAAACCTTTTTCCATTTTATTTCATCAGCACTGAAAAAAATGAGAGGAGGAGAAGAAAAGGCAAGTGCACAGAAAACACGCGTTTAATTACGACAAAAATGAGAGGCGGGTCCCTTCATCGTGGCAGACCGTTCCTACACGTGTCCCCTCTCAGGCCCCGCTGTCACCCTCAAGGATGCCTCCTTTAGTACTTGCCATCGAGAGAATGTGCACTCAGCCGAGCCGTTTGTCCGGCTCGGTTTCGGCTTGCGCTGTAAAACTACCCACGAGAGCGCCTCCCCTACTTAGTTTAATTTCACATTAATCTTACGCAACGAGATGGATGGTGGTGGAAACTGGAGTAGCTGAAATGCTTCCAAAGAGATTATTATTTCGTCTCAATATAAATTTCTCAATTAAAGTTCTTTATTTGTCTCTCTCTTTTTCTTTATATATATATATATATATTAAAGTTCTCTTTCTTTGATTATTGTTTTTTCAAGACCATGAATATAATATTTTTTAAAAATCTTAATTTTTTTTATATTGTACATGATCTACACTTTATTTATATATATCTACTTAGTATGAAAAAGGCTTCATTATTCTTTATATATATATATACATACATGTAGGTGCTTAAGAAGGTAAATATGCATGTAAACATTTGACCAGTGGTTTCAACTAGAACCTAACTGACCTAGACGGCAAGGAACCAGTCGAAGTGGGTCAAACTGGATAGCGAACCAAAAATGAAAGCCCGGTAATAGAACCCAGACCGGCATTTAGTTCAACGGTCAATTCAGCCACTTTATTATTATTATTGTTATTAATATACTTTTTCCAAAATTTTTAAAATTTTTAATGGTTTAGGACTCAAAACGAAACTGAAACTGGAACCAACCTGGTTCGGGAGAATAGAGAGCGTCTATATGTATGTATGAATGTATGCACGTATATACATGCACCCTACATGTAACCACTTAAAAATAACCAATCTATCCAAATGCACCACATAAACACAAACACAAATCGAATTGACAGGTCTTCTGGGTAGATTGTATGAAAGTGATGCCTTTCTAGCTTTAATTATGCTTAGATGGCAGTTTAACCTAGAAAATTGATTTTGCTTGAAGTGTTAATGTCATGGAGAATGATGGCACATGGCGAAGTCAACTAAGTTCACCATGGCTCATTGCAAAAGCTAATTAAAAGTTCACTTAATACAGCTCTGAATTTATTATTTATACCATACAATTACACGAAAGGCAAAAAGATAAAAAGAAAAAGAGAAAATATTATTTATACACTTTTTTTACTAAACATACACCCATCATTTTTTCTTCAAAACTACCTCCTGTCACGTTTCTCTTTCTCCACGCACCATCTTCTAAAAAAAAAAAACCATGTCCACCCTACGTTCCATTCCTTTACTGTTACTCTAAAACAGGGCGCTTTGTAGGACCGCGCTCTCGTGCGTTTGAGACTGAGGCCACCCCGCTCTTGGGTTGGCGCCCAGCCTGCCAAGAAAGATATAATAAGGATTTTTTGGGGCACGAAAGAAAGACGAAAAATATCATACAATACAACTCCTTAAATAGGGATGTGTTTATTGGCCAAAGCACACCTTAAGCATGTCTCATCATCTGTCATGAAAGATTTGGTTGCACCATCTGATGAACAAAAGACAAAGGCATGCCCGCCCTGTAATGCTCTTCAAAATAGTAGTATATTACCCTTTAAATAAAGCGTGAATTAGGTGTGTCTCATCGTCGTTCCCATCTCCTAAAACTCTATTTTTAAATTTTTTTTATAAAATTTAATATATCCCAAGTTAACTGTCAATATAGCACAAGATAGAGTACAATGGCACACAAAACCTATGCAGCCAACAACATTTAGGGTGAATATGGTACTTGGGTTGGATTGGATTCAAATCCAAACCCCAATAGTTGCATCCTGTACAGAAGGACCCTCCAATCCAATCACATATCAAATCCCATTTCATATGCCTATCCGAATTCAACACAATCACAGACCTACGTAGTTTTTCATAAACTAACTTCCCTTATGATATTAATATTTTTATCGATATTTAAGTTCAGTTCCGTGTAAGCTAACATTTCCCCTAAATGCTACTCTCAACGTCTTAGTTTGATGCTGTCAAGCAATATAATTAAAACTCTCATGTGGCAGCTCGAAACGGCATTCTAAATTTGTGTAGTTGGATCCATTTAAGTGGAACTAATTCTATAAATAAGTGCCCAATAAGATGTACACTTAAACGCGTAATCGTGCACATACATATCAGTTACTGCAATTTCTTTTCAAAATGTTTTCTTTTAATTATTTTTAAATAAAAAGGACAATAAGTCATGTATTTTTTATAAAATAGATTTGACCAAAAATGTTTTATAACATTTCAAAGAAGAACGAAAAGCGTAATTAAGTTATTAGAGAAAAAGTTGGTGAGACACTAAAAATAAATCAGAAGACATGCTTAAGATGTGGTTACACGAATTAATAAGATGTTTTTTGCTTGGTTGTCAAACCCTAAATGGTGGAGGTTAAGAACCAATGAGAAATAAATTTCCGATGGTCAAGGCCATCAAAAGAGTAAAAAAAGGGCCGGAAAAAATCTATACCATGTTTAATGATTTTAAGGAAAAATATTTAATAATATTTAATTTTTAATCTTCAATTTTCTTTGTATGTAAAAACTTTTAATTATCCAGGGAAAACATTAAGAACTTAGAAATATGTGAGGTTAAGTTTACCATTAGCAATGCCAGCTAGAGAACATGTTGATCATTTACTAAAGCGATGGACTTCTCTATCAAAATTAAAACTAAAAGCTTAGAGCACTGGTAAATAGCTCACCTGCTGGCTAGTTGGTCAACTCACAAGATGAAGGTCAGGAGTTCGATTCCAGGGCTGCGCACCATGCAAAAACAGCCTTTTCATGCATCAATTGTTGACGTCGAAAAATCAATAAGAGTCGGGGACAAACTTTGGAAGGTCTAATGAAGGAACTTTAGAATTTGATGTAGCTGATAGTGAACCCCATAAGGAAAAATGGATAATGGTCTATTTCCGTCGCCCGAAAATCTGCTGGTGGTATAAAAATTTGCAATTGGCCGGAATCTGGTCACCGTAAGATTGGCGAAAAATGTTCTTCGTTACCACAGTGCAGCTAGCATCATTCCATCCATTATACAGTTCGGGTACTGGTGCGGCTGTTGGTGCTACAGATTTGTGTTAAACCATCATCTGGCTTCAACCAAGTAAACTTATTTTAGGCTGCTAGATCTTTTTATCCAGAACCCACCGTGTTTTCTTTAAAATTGTCATTGTTTTTATTTTTGCTTTAAGCATGTAAATAATATCTATAATGAGAATTTATGCACGGATGTATATATGTATGTATTTCTCTGTAAATAATTATATGATACTTTGATACATAAACTATTGAAACAGGTCGCCCATGGTAGGTAGAGGGAGAAGACATTTAATCCAGTTCTAGTGGGTTTAAAGTCAATCAGGTGAACTCTCTCTCTCTCTCACACATTTCATGGGTGGGCAAAGTGGGCTGCCAATGCAAATTTAGCATCAAGTAGGAAATGTCAATATCTGGAAATGATTGACCGAATATATACATAAACACATGCCCTCTTTCTTAGTAAAAGGCATTGAGCGTGCAGACAATCTAAACAGGTAAAGCATCTTCCAAAAGACAATAAAACTGCAGCAAATTAGAATTCACTAGAAATATTAACTGTGTGTCTCAACCCCGTGAAGCTTGAAAACACGCCGGCAACCTAAAACTATAAAGAAAGATGGCCAGAATTCGATTTTCTGCTACCAATCTCGTTATGTGTGACGTAGAAGTGTGGGTCATCGTTGTGTTAATGTGCACGCATTGCCAACTTGCCTGTAAGAGAGAGAGAGAGCATCGACCTGTCTTCTTGTAATCCCGTCCAACCATCAAAACGCTCTTTCCTTGTCCTCTCTCTCCCTCTCCACACACACACATATATATATATATATATATATATATATAGAGAGAGAGAGAGAGAGAGAGAGAGAGAGAGAGAGGGGGGGGGGGGGATCTGTAAGTTGACCCCAGCGATCTCGCTGGCTTCTGCGGTTGATGCCGTGTGGTGAAAGTGAAACAGGTTAAGGTCAATTCCTATACAAAGAGATGAAAATCTTTCGGGTATTTATGATTGAAGAAAATAAAAAAGCTAACGTGCACAAAACTACGAACGAGTTTGTTACTGTAAAAGGCGATAAAGGGCAGTTGGGTGATTTCATCCGGAGCATTTTCTTTATGTGGGCATCGGGATCGGTTTCCGCTCCTTCTCCCAACGACCAAAGGTTTCCCGTTTCCCCAAACTAACCTTGGGGGAAATCTCGCCAGGGAGCTACCCAGAACGCCCTCCGCTTCAGGGTCGCAATCGTGCTCGTGTTGATCTTAGAATCGGGTCAATCTGAAAACGTTCTGGTTGCATTTCGTGCTTTTATTTTCAGAGTACACGGAGGAAGACTTCTCAAGTTTCATCCATGTTTTATCATTTTGTGTTCATCGCAGAACTTATCATCAGAATCATGTCTTGATTTTCTTCGTGTTACCTATGGTCAATCGAAACACATGCTTTTCGAGTCGTGTTCATGTCCGGTTTTGTGTCAACTCAAGGTAATTGGGATTAGCTTATCGGTCTAAATCCATGTCAGACTTACGTACTTCGTAAAACTGTAATGGGTACTTTAGGCATTTAAAGACCGGCTAAAGCCGTGGCTATTAGCTAAGCCAAGCCGATCTCAACAGCCGTCAATGGAACAGTGTTGGGAGTAATGCGGCCATGTGACAATCCAAGAGAGAGGGTGACGTGGCAAAGAGGATAACACTTAATCAGGCGACAAGTTGTAGCGACGTGATTATGAGCGTAAAGTAAAAAAAAAAGGCGCACAAATACATATAAAATAACCCCACTCGAGATGAATAAAATAAAAAAAAGTAAAAGTAGGAGAAAGAAGTTGAGAATTAAAAGATAGTTACCTCGTGAGATCCAAGACCACGGAATGCAGAAAAGAAAACAAAAGCAAACGTAAAACTTTCATTACAGTAAAAATTCAACAAAAGAGGGGAATGCATTATTACGTGAAGCAGGGCCTGTAGGAAACATTAGCCGCCGTATTCCGGCGGGGAGTTGCCGGAAAGGACTGAGAGGTATTGCGTAGAGAGAGAAAGAAGGGCGGGTTGGTGGTGGGATCCTCTAGAATCGCCAGGCGCGCACGTTCGGACCCCAGAAGGGTGGGGTCCGCGCTACAGCTGTGCAGTGTGCTACTGTCTGCCGTCTTCACCCCTACATTCCCCGTTTTACCCTACGCCCTTTTCACCACCCCGTCCAACAATTCAAAATGCTCGACGGTAAAATGGTTTCTGTGTTTTCACCGTCTTGGTAGATAGGTACATAGAGAGAGAAACGTAGACAGAGAGAGCTGAGTGGTCTTCCCTCTCTCTCCCAATCTAGAATCCGTAGATACGATGAATGAGATAGAGAGAGAGTTTTGGTGTTAGGACATGCATTAGATCAAAGTCGGGGTTTGTGCCGCTAGCTTCGGTTTTTACTTATTATTAGCTGGGAAGTAAGCATGCTGACAGCGCGGTATCCCTTTTGTTTTATCAAATTGAGGGCCACCATCATCATCATCGCCATCCTTATTCATCTCACTCTCTCATGCTTTCTCTTTTCTCTATCTAGGACATCCATCTCCCTAGTTTTTCTTGGCCACCCTTTTGCTGTTTAATTTTAAAGTTATTTATCTTGTTTTTTTCTAATTTCCATCAGCGGCTCCCATTCTCACCAACCTTTCGGTTTTTTTGGCACCTCCTTTCTGCTTTTCAGTTGCACAGCTCTTTCTTTTTTTCACCCACCTTGCTCAGATTTGTGTAATCTCTCTCTCTGTGTGCACCTGAAGGGAACGGGAGGCGTTGAGAGTTTTGGTGTAAAAGGAGAGTGGGCAAGATAGGTAAAAGGAGGGGAGGGAGAAGGGAGAGGGGGGAGGGAGAAATATGCAGCAAGGAGGCTCTTCCTATGGAGTGACGCCGGAAGTGTCGACGCAATTTGTTGGAGGAGCGGCGGCCGGTGGCGGCCGGGGACACATGATGGGGGTTTCAGGTGGTGGTCATGACATGCCGTCGGCTGGTAGCCATCACCTACACTCAGACCAGAAGTCCGGGGACGCCCTGGCGGAGGCGGCGTCCCCTATCAGCTCGAGGCCACCGGCCAGATCCACAAATTTTGATGAATTGGTCACGGGAGCTGGCAGCGGGCTCCCGGACGATGATGCGCTGGCCGGGGAAGAAGCCGAGCGGGGAAGTAGTGGAAACCGGTGGCCGCGGCAGGAGACTCTCGCCCTCCTCAAGATCAGGTCGGATATGGACGCCGCCTTCCGCGACGCGACCCTCAAAGGTCCACTATGGGAAGAAGTTTCAAGGTTCTCTCTCTCTCTCTCTTACCTGTCTAAACGCAATGATCAGGCATCAAAACCCCATACTTAACTGATTGTCTATGCACAGTCGATCTGCAACCAATTCAGCAAGCACAGAGAGTATTATGGTTCTCTCTCTCGCCCTAGGATTTCATGATGAATTTGGGGGCTATAGGATTCACAGACCCAGGGTAGCAGAAACTTCACAGAAACCCGTGCTAATATCCGGTCGGAGTTACCGAAAAAGAGGGAGAAGTTAAAACTGGTAACGATTCAATTGTATTCGTACCACGGGGCATAGGGGACTCTGTTGCTTGCTGTGAGCTGAGAGATAGTTGTCCCCAACTATCATCTCCATCACACCGTCATCATCATCCCTATCAACCACCAATCAATCAGAATCCTCATCTCCGTTACCAATCCCGAAAAGAGAAAGAGAAAAGAAAGAGACCCCAAATTGCAATATAATATTCCCTCCAAGAGTGCCTTTCACATAGGCTATTTATAAGCACGAAGCAATTATGCCGTTTGCTCCTTCACGCCTACCTCTCTTTCTCTGTATGTGAATCACAGGAAGCTAGCCGAATTGGGGCACAACCGAAATGCCAAGAAATGCAAAGAGAAGTTCGAGAACGTCCACAAGTACTACAAGAGGACCAAGGAAGGAAGGGCCGGACGGCAAGATGGTAAGAGCTATCGATTCTTCACACAGTTGGAAGCTCTCCAAGGCAACCCCAGCGGCGCCAGCGTCACCTCCGTCACCAACACGGCGGCACCGCCTCCTGTAACGGCACCGGCTCAGGCGGCCGCAAACACAATTCACAATACCCAGATCGTGGGTAGCACTAGTGGTGCCATTGTCACGACCACAAGGATGCCGCATACTCAACCGAGCAGCACCACTCTCATCCCTAGTATTCCTTCCACCCAGCCAAGCAACTCTGGTGTTCTCCGGCCGCAGACCTTGCCGAGGATCCCTCCTCCCGATCTAAGTGGTGGAATCACCCTGTCATCCGGGGGGTCATCCACGTCAGGAGAGTCATCAGATGAGATCCAGGAGCAAGCCCCCCGGAAGAGGAAGCGATCGTCCTCGGAGTCGAGTACACGGAAGATGATGAATTTCTTCGAGGAGCTGATGAAGCAGGTGGTGGAGAAGCAGGTGGCGCTGCAGCAAAGGTTTCTGGAAACCATAGAGAAAAGGGAAGAAGACAGGATGATAAGGGAGGAAGCGTGGAAGCGGCAGGAGATGGCTAGGCTGAGCCGGGAGCTCGACATTCTGGCTCATGAGCGGGCAATGTCGGCTTCAAGGGATGCCGCCGTCATCTCCTTCCTGCAGAAGATAACGGGACAGACTATCGACATTCCACCACCTCCACAGCAACCGCCGCTGGCCGCTCAGCCTATTCCTGCAACACCTCAGCCTGCAACTACACCAATTCAACCCCAACCACAGCAGCAGCACCATCACCATCATTCACTGGAAACAAGGCCATTGCCAACACCTCCAACAGATATTGTAACTCAAGATCAGGAACCAGCCACGATGATGTTCGATCCGGCAAGCTCTCGGTGGCCGAAACCGGAGGTACTTTCTCTAATTAAGCTTCGAAACGGGCTTCAATCCAGGTATGAAGAAGCCGGGCCAAAGGGTCCTCTTTGGGAGGAGATCTCAGCGTCAATGAGGAAACACGGGTACAGCAGGAGGTGCCAAGAGGTGCAAGGAAAAGTGGGAGAACATCAACAAGTACTACAAGAAGGTGAAGGAAAGCAACAAGAAGCGGCCAGAGGACTCGAAGACCTGCCCTTACTTCCAGGAGCTGGACGCGCTCTACCGGAAAAAAGGCCATAGCAGCAAGCCTGACTTGGAGGCCCCCCACGAAGCTGGTGCTGGAGGAGACATGATGGCTATCATGCCGACGCCGATATCAGCAGCCCCACCGGAGACAGCAAGGCCGGACAATGAAGGTGGTGATGGTGAGAATGGGCGAGGAGGCAATGGTGGATCCGGAACGCAAGCCCAGAAGGGCAACGGTGCAGGTTTTTACTCGAGCGTGGTAGACGAAGGCAATGGCGTCGGATCTAAGAAGGTAATGGCGTCGGACTTAGAGTGACAGAGATAGCCTCTGAATTTGGGTTTTGACTTTCTAATGGACGGGTATTTCGTAATTTTTGAGGTGTTTTAAGTCATTTCATGGTATGGTTCTGTCTTTTAGCGGCGCAAATTCGAAAATGAAGAAAATTGTCTGTGTTTTGTGTTTTGGCTCTTCTTGGTTCGAATTGATTGATTAGTGTTTTGAATTGAAGCCAGAAGACATTGTGAAGGAGTTGATGGAGCAGCGGCAGCGCCACCAGGTGGTGATGGACGAATACACGAAGATCAACGGAGCAGATAGCGAAAATGGCGAGCCGGAGGATGACGACGATGAGGACCACGAAGAGGACGAAGACAAAGTGGAGGATGACGATGGGGAGACGAGGAGAGGGATGACGGGGAGCTATCAGACGCAGTATTCGGCAGGCAGCACCGCGGGTTCTTTTATCACCATGGTTCAATAACACACCACCATTTTATCCTTCTCTTTTATTTCTTTCTTCTTCTTCTTCTTCGTGTCATTCCTTTCATCTTCCTCCTCCTTCTCCTTCATTTTTATCTTATTTGATTTCAAGTGTACCATATGTACCTAGCTATTTTCTGAGCCCGGATTCAATTCAGAGCCGGGCTCGCGAATAACCCTCGAGTCGGTGTTTCTTCTTCGAGTCTCAACGTTGTTTTGTTGATGGATTCCGAACAAAAGAAAAACTATTTATTGATTTATTATTGAATAAAAAAGTTCTCTTGAGATCGTTGGAAGAGAGTGAATGCCAGGCAATCCAACAGAAGAAATCGTTGAAGGATGAGGAAATGGACAATCCCTTAAAAGAATTCGGCTTCAAACGGATTTCTGTTGGTTGGCCAGTCGGCGAGAGTGGCTCCGGTGACAAGCCCTGGCGATGGTCGGTCGGACTAAGGAACGGATTCGTTTTAGAGGTGCAATGGCATGATGGTTCAGTACTAGCCGTTGGATCTGTGGAATTGATATTATTTTTTGGCATTTATCTTTTTGTATTTCTTTGGAGGTTGAAAGAAAAGAATGGGAGCCGAAATACAAATTTGCAGATGATATTTCGTTTTTCATGGAAGTATTCCTTTATTTGGTACCACAATTTAACAGTGTATCACTACATTCTTCTGATGAGGATTTCGCTTGTCTTCTCTCTTTCTTTCGTAATATCAAAGGGTCTTGTTTTTGTTGGTAGTATATTTTACGCAAAACATAATAAAACCACATTATTTTCCTTTTTCATGGAATTATCTTTGTTTCGCTTCATTTGGATTCAAACTATATATATTATATAAGTATATATATATATATATATACACACACATATATATATAAAGAGAGAGAGAGAGTGTGTGAGAGAGAGAAAAAATATAGTTGATTGTTCACCTATTCATACTTAAATCCCTTTCGACATTTTTAGTGTTCGATTGATGAACTTAAATAGCATTTGAAGCATCAAAATGCATTAAATACCAATTATTAGTATTTTGTTTTTTATATTTAAATTTCTCTTGTTGATTATGTTGATTGAAGGGTGAAAATTTTAAGTAGTAAATTAGCTATTTATATACTGATTGTTATATATATATATATATATATATATATATATATAAAGGGAGAGTGTGTATGATAGGACCTAACCCAGTTGTTTTATCCGTAGATGAGGCAAGTTTTGGTCTTGGAAATTGGGAGGCGGTGTAGGTGGCGAGCTCGGGATCGGCACCGAACGCACTCGCCTGTCGCGAGAAGCGCAACATCCCCGGACTCCTCGCCCGCCGTGCTCTCTCGTTCTATCTATCGTTATTATCTTCACAAGAGGGTCAGAGTTTTCAAATTTCGAGAACACCTATTCCTTCACGTCCACCCTACCTCCCGATACCTTTAGCAGTTTTAATTATTTTTAAAACAATTTTAACTTTTCTTGCAACGGTCTTATTAAAACCACCACTATTTTTCTCGTATTTCTTTTAGCTGGCTGGTCATGGAGGATCTTATCTATTGGAAGACGGTGGATCATTTTAGTCGTTGTTTTGCGATCATATAAGGTTTGATATTCACTTGTTTAGTACAAAAAAAGTTTTTTTAAATATGAAAAAAGCAGAAAAGGCAGCCATTTAAATGTTATTGTTTTTGTCATCATATTAAAGCTCCAACAACAACAACAACAACTAAGCCTTTTCCCATACTAGACAGGGTCACCTACATGGATTCTTTGTTTCCACAGAGCCATATTAAAGCTACTCATTCACTTAAATATTTATTAAAACAAATCTATTTTTGATACAGAGTAGATTTTGAGGTTTTTGTTGTTTAAATGTGTGAGAACTAAAAGATGGAATTTTCACGAAAATTCAACTGTTTTAGGCCGTTGAATTTCTAATACATTACAGTATCGATTTTTAGACTTATAATTTTATGCCACAAAATTTTAAGTCATAGAATAACTGATTTTTGCTTTAGGCTTCAACTTGTGTTGATTTGCATAATCGAGCTGACTGAAGTTTTATTACTTTATTTAAGCAACCGATAACATAAAAATTAACCATTCTAATTAAGTAAATCAAAGGAAAAAAATGTTTTCAAAAGGGTATTATGTGGAAGTATTTGCTATAAGGGGTTATATTTATGCAATGTGAAAATTGAAGTGGTCAGCCTTAGAAATTGAAGAAGATATCCATGTCAATGATAAAATGAACTTTAGCCTTTTGAAGAGAAGGCAATTGCTTAGTAGGAATATGAGAATAGAATGTTGAATTAGGCAAAAAATTAGGATATGCTATGGCAAACGAAAACTACCGAAACATTTTCGTATAAATTCTCATACAATATATTAATTGCATCCCTAAATTAAAAAATGGTTTCTAAGAGGGAAATAGATGAAAACTTGTCTCCTCTAAATTTAATTCAAAAATTCATTTTTATAAGTTCTTGAGGTTTGGTTTGTGAGGATGTTGATGTAAAACGCAATAGCTGAAAGTTTGAGTTGCTTTTGAAATAAAATGGATATTTTCCCCAATGGGCGCTGTTTTAAGGTCTCTCAGGTGCAAAAGCCTCCTTGTGCACGTGGGAGAGTTTTTTTTTTGAAATAAGTGAGAGAGGAATTATTTGAAGAAAAAATGACCATAGAATATGACAAGTTGATGGGTTCATACTTTTCTTCCCTAAACTTAGATACGCCAAGGCTCGAGTGGTCTCCATACCTGCAATATGTGCTGCATTCTGTCGTGCAAGTTGCTCTCTCAGTTACTTTGACGCTTTCACACACACACACTTACGCAAACACAGACATGCAAACTTACACACACAGACACGCAAACTTACACACACACCGTTTTCAGTGCAGACATTGTCTTCAATGCTTTACACTATGCATGCAATACACACACACCAAGCTTAATGTGGTTTATGCAACTTGAATGCGCTACTACTTTTGGTGCAGACTGTCTTTAATATGTTTCTCACCACAAAAATTTTTTTCTTAAAGAAAATCTTAATGGTGGAAAGGGGGGTTAGCATTGCGAAAAGGACCTCTGGCTCTTTCTTAGTCAGGAGGAGTCAGTGGTTCGACTCTAATAGATCCTTCCCTTTCATGTGTTACTTCGTGTTGTTTCAACTTCCAACTTGTTGAAAGGCATGCAATTCCTGAAATTTATAATTAAAAGATATACCTTTTATTGCGTATATAGAGTAGCATTAGTTATGTAGTGCATCACGTATGTTGTATGATTAAATACACTAACTTCGAATATAAGAATGTTAATAATACAAATGAAGCACAAAATATATAAAAAAACTTCAATGCATTAATACACAATTGTCACATCATAAAGAGAAAAAAATACGAAGGATAAACAAGTTTCTTCGAGCTAAAGGTACAGAGATGATTACAAGTTAAGAGCCATTAGAATACATAATCATCTAATGAACAAAATACCTAAATTTCGTTTCTCATGATAATTGAAGAAAATAAAAAGAAGGATAAAGAGAATATGCTGAAGCAGCAGAAGAAAAACCATTAGCTCATCCGAATGCAATATAATATGAAAAAGAAATATCTAAATTATTCAGGCAAATCAAATACAATAATATATTCTAACTTCGGTACAATTCGTGTGGGATCTGCAACCCAAATGGCATATCGACATGGCGTGCCGATCAGCGAATGGAACAAAGGTTTTGTCAAATCATTTGCGAACTAATGCATTATCAATCCAGCTAATTACCATATCAGAATAACATCATTATTAAAGTACAAGCATATCACACATTATAGATCATATAAGAAACTTGTTTGGAACAAAGCCAGCTCTACCTGGTGATGAATTTGGGTCGAGAATCTGGATAAAGAATGGTGTTTGGGCATATGAACTGGTGCATAAGCCTTTTCTACACCATCTTGCTTTCAGGGTTCAAAGATCCAAAGATGTTTGTCTAGTGGACCAACACTCACACTTACTTCAATCTTTTGTTCCCCACTAAAAAAGAGCCCCAATAACCATGATCATGTCAATCCATAAGATTGACGACTCGATCTGCTGCGACTTCCTCAATTATCAACTTGGGTGCTGATGGAAGCGAGAGTGGAAATCAAGCAAGCTGGACATGAAAGCACCTATCGATCCGAATCGATTGGAAGAAGAGAGTCCCAACAAAAGCAACTGGCAAGTTGCTTTCTACAAGTCCAAGTCTCCCTACTGGATCTGGATCTTGTCCAGATCTAAAACTGGTTCATAAAAAATCGGGTTTATAAGGCAACAAAAGCTTTGGATGATTAGAAAAGTAAATAGGATGCTCCAACCATACGGATCGGATTCTAATTTGGTAGTCATAGTATGGAATCTGGAGTTGCATTCGGGTCCGAGTCGTGTTCTTGAGGTGACCTGCTTTTACGATTTCACACGAGATTCAGTTGGTTCCAACGACTTGATCTACACACTCACTACCAGAGTTTATGAAATAGAAACCTGGATTGGATTGATACTTCAACGGTTCAGCAGATACCATAATCTGGTTCCGGGATGGTATATAGATAAGGTGGATCCATATCCGATCCGTTTTCGTTGTACGATCTTTCGCGTCTGAGGTGGAACCTCATTGTACTCGGGTTGGAGATGATGTGGACACGGACACCGTTCAGAGCTTCCCTTACCGTTCATCTCGACGGAAAGCATGCTGAACGTCGTCCATCTTACAATCACTATAATGACTGAAATACCCTATTTGTTCCTCTTTGGTCTGAGTTTCCACGAGTCCTTCTCGAGTGGTCCTCCGAACTGGGAATGGAATTTTTGAGATACCAAAAATACCCTCAAAATCAATAAAAGACTGAAAGAGGGGTTCGAGGCACTGTACTGTATCGGATGTCATAAACAGAGCCCGTGAGCCACAGATTGGGGGAAGATGTGGGGCCATTACGAACCCAGAATTATGGAAAATAATAACTGATATTTCATAAACAAGGGAATTCATTTGAGCCTACATTTGTGCGTTTGAATGGTAGGACAAGCAAACACTTGCAGCAGTCCAAGTTAAACTTGGCTTTTAATCTACACGCAACACACACGTCTACACAGATATACAATATATATATATATATATATATATATACATATATATTTATGTGTGTGTTTGTGCATGTGCACACAGAGCATGTGGTCCTTAACGACAATAAAACTTTCCTACACACATATACATGAAAGGATGTCTGTATACATGCATTTAAATATGTATTAATATGAAGAGAGAGAGAGAGAGAGAGAGAGAGAGAGAGAGCATCTATCTATCAAATTTTATCATGGGAACAATACGTAGACAGTTCACATGGGTGCGGATCTTGATTGTCCTTTTGTCATACACAAATCTTGGATTTAACTAATGTGACAGCAAGAACAGTTGTGAATGATAAAAACCCTAGCTAGTGCTGTGGATCTCAGATCCCCTGTTTTAGAAAAGAGAAGTAGTTCTTACATTACCATTTCGGGCCAAAAAAAAGTTCCAGAGCAACCCTTCAAGCCCGTGCATCTCATGAGTATTTCTTTATTAATCATATCATTAACTTATTAATTAGTTCTTAAGATGCTAAGTTCAGTGGTAAATCGATGCATAAAATTGCACGATATCACTTTTTTTATTAGCATGCGAGGGTTTCACAAACACCTACTAGATGCATGCACCAAGTATCGAACTCCGACCTCCTTCAGCAATGGTTTCAGGAGTGAACCCCCTACCAAGAACGCGCTGGTTCTTTCTACCATATTGCTACAGTGTAGGGGAATGCTATTCATGAGCGTCCAACAAAGAAGACAAATGCACTTGCCATATGTGTATTTTGACAAGTTAACCATCTTAATCTAAAACCCAATCTAGAGAATAACACATTAAAAAGAAAAACTTTATATATATATGTTGCCTGTCTATATGTGTATATATAATACAAACACACATAAACACAAAATGGGCATGTTTTAATCTGTCTCTCTACACACACGTCTGTCTGTGTGTATGTATATATATAGATGTAAGTATGTGTGTGTGACAAACAGTGTGCATATGAAAGAGAGAGAGATGTCTAAGTACACGCCTCGTTCTTCTGTCAACCCTGCATGCAGTTTACACCTCTCTCCTCCTGTATGAACTCTATTGCTCTCTCTCTGTACATCTGTCTATATGATGTATGTATGTATATATGGGTAAGACCTACAAAATGGGCATGTTTTCAAACTCTCTCTAACACACGCGTCTGTCTGTCTCTATGTTTATATAGATGTGTGTGTGCGCGCTCGTGTGTGAATAGGAAAAGACAAGATGACTTTAAGGTGATTTAACCCTGCGAGCGATCTTGAAATTTTATGCACTTAAAATAAGTACTTTAGCTTGTTCGATTGAGTCATTAAAGTAGATGGAACTGTAGTTTAGAAACATGTTTCGGCCCAACGAAGTTTCTTCCAGATAATAACGAACAGGTCCAGTTGATATTTTAGTTACTGAGTGAAAAAGATTGGATTCTCTCTCCCAAATATTTTCCTTTCTAGCTGTGGGGGAATTATCACATCAAATTTGACAAAACAAATACATTGTAGCTGAATTATGTTCTCGTGTAGACTTTGACACCCTCACTGAGAGCGACCAGTCACGCTGCATTGTTGATCATTTAATACGATTATCTTTTGTGGAATGACGAGTGGTTCGCGATATAAGATAGTCACAGGAAGATGTAACTAAAGGGTCGATTTGGCCTTATATGCATGAGAGCTTAACCAGCAATCATGGAAAAGACATATTAGACGTTTGAATAATTAAAATATTGGTTAGTTGTGCTTTTCAATGAAAGTATTATAAATAAACAAGTTATATATACATATAGATAGAGAGAGAGACGATCGTTCTTACAGAAAAAGTACACTTCTTTCCTCAAAAAGGGAGATATGTGTTTTCTTCTTTGGCATCTCTCAACAGTGAAGCTTCCAAATGCGAATGTTTGCCAACTCTACAAATCAATGGATATATTAGGATGACGAACTTGATCGTAGATCTCATCTACAGAGGTGGGTTAGCGCGTGAGAAAAGAACTCAAAGATTCTTAAATGTTTAGATTAAAAGCACTCGTAGAGCACGTAAATTATATATATACATATACATACGTATATATACATATACATATATATATCTGAGCAGACCACCATCTCTTAGCCCAGTCTTGGTCTACCTTCTCTCTTTTTCTTGTTATCACTTAAATGTATAAAAAATGATAAATATGGTATATATACAAACACATGTATTTATGTATGTATGTGTATATATGCATGAATCTCTCTCTCTCTCTCTCTCTCTATATATATATATATATATATATATGTGATCATCTTGATGATGGTGGTGGCTATACGTAGACTTCCTTTAATATTATAAAAGGACACCAAAAAATGTTACTTCGGCAATACTTTACATGGTAGTCAATTCTTTTTTTATGAAGCAATAAAATTCAACAACGAGGACCAAAGATGGCATTCTCTATATTAGGGCAAGCATGATAAGATATTCTCACATCTGAATCACTATTTTATAAATTTTCCAATTTTTTAAAGGCACATATTTTGCACTAGACTATATACACTTTCTCTCTATATGGATCGCATGACATGATCATATAATGAAGTAGTGGTCTTGTATGTTTTTCAGTACATAATCTTCTATAAACATTTCAACAGTTGAAGTGATAATATAAAAAGCATTTAATGCATGTACATGGTGTATTAAGTGTAAAGTATAATTATTTTTTTAATTCAAATATATGCAGTTGATTATGCCAATCGAAAGATGAAGATCTTTATGTAAGATTATACATCAAAAGACATATATGTATATATACACCTATATATGTAGGCACACATGATCATACACAAGTTGTTTGAATCATTTAGGTAAAGTGGGGAAAAATAAAAAAAGATGAATCTATCGCAAAAAACTGGTGAATGTTTTTGACTCATTTATTTCATAATGGTGGTGGGAACCAGAAATCTGGAGGGAAGCGTAATGGAGGAGAAGAAAGCAACCCTTTTTGTGGCTAATTAAAGCTTGTAGGGCACCTTAGTTTGTCTCTTCTAATGATAGGAATTCTGGTGTTTCACCAAGTCAAGTAAATGAAATGAAAGTCACCAAGTCAAGTAGCCATCCTCACCGGCCTAAAAGAAGAACGAAAAGTTTTTTTTTTTATATTTTCTTATCTAAAAACAAATAGATTAGTTTATATTGTTATTAATTTGGCAAAGAAAATAATTCAAACTTTCATAACACAATATATTCACAATGGGCCCGCACCGGAATCGATTGTTGGGCTAGCAAGGATGAACTCAAGGTGCCACAAAAAAGTCATGAGTTCGATGCCCTGACTTGTATATGGCAGGGGTCTTCTAATCTCAGTCTACTCGCAGCAGAAAAAAAGATCGAAAAACTGCTGCTTTTGTTAAATTATACGTAATTAGTTGTTATACTACACCCAGATGCATGCGCGCATGCATGCATGTATTTTCTTCATATGAAATATCACAAGGAATAACAACTTGCTTGCACCAACAACTTGCTGGGAATCAATCAATCTTGAGTGTGTGGACGTAACAGATAAGGCAAACCCATGGGCTTTCACTACTTCAAAATACAGGTAGACAAAGAATCTGATACTGGCTGGGACCGTCTCTCGGTCCTCCAACTCATGGACTGGACTAGAAGATCCATGTATATATATATATATGTGTGTGTGTGTGTGTGTGTCGACACACACACATATACACACACATACATAAATATGCACATTCATACACAACACTATGCGATGTATAATATCAAATTGTTTGGACTTTATTCGTTGTATTCATTTATCTTGCATAACATATCATATAATACCGTGTGCAAGATATTATTCTGTAGTATCATATGATATCATTGTTCTTTTTTTTAAGTATTTAAGAGTTTTTAGCTTTTTATTTTCAAGTTAATGTTTTATTAAATGTGAAAAAAAGAATAAAAAAAACTGTGGAAGATGAGGAATCATTTTTTTGGTGGTAGTGGTGAGCCCGGGCGGCTACAGTGCCAGCTTTGTCCATGTAGGGCAAATTGACTAAGCATCGTGGACCCCACAAATCGAATGCATGGCGATGATTGGTTACGCGAGGAATCTTCTTTAGCAATAAGTGGTCCCCATGCACAAAAAACGATTTTGAATTATTGGCCACGTCGGCAGCTGGACCAATAAAAAATCGTGTTCGGTGAATGTGAAAGGAAATTACACTGCAGCGTCATTCTGGGCCCAGGAAATCGACACGTCGGCAGAAGCGGCCCGCTCTCCACTTCATCTGTCAACCCAGGTGACGTAAGCACGGAATTTAATAAAGCGGCTTTGAGCCCATCTCCATCGAGCAGTTATATATCTGACAAAAGGAAAATGGATCGGATCTGGAGTGGACTTATCTGGATATATAAAAGAAACTGGATTTGGGGGCTCATCTTCACAGAGATGTTACAATAAATAAATATGTGATGATCATAAAGATGATGAATGGGTTGATCATTATTGTTAAATATGATTTTTGTTATTCATTCTATCTGGATTTTTTTTGCTAGAGGAGTCATTACCAAGAAATGCACAAGCAACCCTTTGTTATTCATTTTCCCTCTGGATTGAGAGCAGCCTGTAGATGGTGGATGATGAGCTCGGAGATGGTTGAGACACACATAGAAAGATCGTATGAGATCTGAATTTTGGGGTTCTCCGGCCGACTCAGCTTCTTGAGAGAAAGAGAAAAAGGAGATATGTTGATAATTACAAGGGAGAATCACCATATAAATCTTCCCCTCATAAACTCCAAAGGGAGACCGTAACCACCTGTGGAGCCCTCCAACTTGGACCTTTGATTTAAGGCAATAATGATGGTTGTTATTCAAACCCTGATTTTTCTACCATGTGGGTCAGTGCTATGAGCTCCAATTCAGATTTTATAAGATGAATACAGTTATACATTTTTGAGATATCTGTGGAGCCCAAGCTTGACTTGTATGATCTGCTCTTGATTGTGAGCATTGACCTATGAAGCATGAATTTAATTAGAACCGGATCTTAAATCGGCTCGTTCAAGTGAACCTGGAGTCTTTTGAATCCATTGCAGGCTGGTCCAGGGATTGCCAGAATTGAATAAATTTTGACAAAATAATGTGGTACAATGTTCTTTTTGAATATCAAAATTTTCTAATTTAATTCTAGACAAAGCTGATTCTGCAAACCTTTTGAGGAACAATTCGATTCAAGAACCGATATTGGTTGCACCAGTACTACTATACGATGCAAAATCGGCACTAAGGGTTCCTGGCAGATTGAGTCTCAGCTCCACCTGCACTAATGAACCAGTTTCTAGTTTTTCTAATTTTATAAAGTAAAAATTTAAATCCTTTATTTTACCTAAATCTTATTTTAAACTTTTTTAATAATTTAAAGCAAACGTAGCTGTTGAGTTTACTTACATATTCACGGCAAAACATGTCTCAAACACTTTTAGATCATTAATAGGCACCTACAGCGTCAGCTCAACCGGCAGGGGTGCTCAGATGCTGTTGCTGCTGGTCGGGAGTTCGACTCCCAGGGGGTGCATGTGTGTGTTAGGCTTTTGCCTCTCCTTTTAACCTCCCAAAGGTAAAAGATCATTAATAGATAACCTGCAACAAGTGACCATGTTAAGGCTCCAACAAAGTGACCATGTTGAACTGAGGAGAGTGCCCCAACTAGCGTGGGAAAAGACTTGGTTTAAGAATTAGAGATTTTCCACTAAATTTGGACTGAAGTGTCTTTGATTCGAAGTTGGATCCATATTGGGATTCTCAAAATAATGCTTTTCTTTGTCGAAGCTAATCCACCTTCGACGGTATAGATTAAATATGAACTAATAAGGCCATAATTTAAGCACCTAATCATGGTTTAGGCATTTGACTTTCTTAGTTTCCGATCATTAAGAAATTGATTTGGTTATAATTGATTCATGAGTGAGGATTGAACGGCAAGCAAGTTAGTATGATACTTTGACATTAGTGGGTCCTCAAGCTCAAAGTGAAATGGGTTGAAGCACAGGACTCGTAAATAAAATAATGAGAAGTACTTTATGATAATGTTAAAGAGATTAGCACATAATGACTTTATTTTGTACAGGCAAGCTGGGATTTGGTAGAGCTCCACCATATTCACGACCCTGGTATTCACTCTCCATATTAATCAATCCATATTAATGGAAGTCCGACTAAAGGTTGAGATCAACGTGCATTAATCACGGAAAAGAGCTCCTCTTATGAAAGATTTGGACCACCAACTACCTAATGCTTTCGTCTAATCATCATTGAAGCATCAACGAAACTTTCTAATGGTGAAGTTGTCCGTCTTCTGGGTAACACCAATACTGTTAGCAGACATTTATAAAAAGCTGTTGTTACTGACCTTATAGAGTCTTTTTGATACCTCGCAAAAGGAATTTCATGCGAGAATGTATAGGGGAGGAGTTTTCAACATATATAGATCCTCATAGCGAGGAGGTTCCTAGTCTTGGGGCTTTTACGTCGCCAAAGGTAAGAATGAATGTCACCACCCAGCTGCACACACACACACACACACAGAGAGAGAGAGAGAGAGAGAGAGAGAGAGAGAGAGAGAGAGAGAGAGAGAGAGAGAGAGAGAGAGAGAGGTCTAGTTCCATCATCAAAGGCATAGAAGACTCCTAATTTTTAATATAACGCCAACAAAATCCAGCATTAGGCGAGTGACTGCATGTTATCACCCACCCTTTGTTTAATCTTTTATAGCTGTTCTCACATGCATTGCACCCCAACATGGCCTCAAGTGTCCCTTCTTTTCTAAATCTTTCACTCCCCCCCCCCCTTCCCCCACACCAAAGGCATGTTATTTAGTAAGGGAAGAAAAGAGGAATATGTGGTAATCCAAGTTCCATAAAGTAGCTCAATGCCACACAGAAGCCAATTCTTGCTGGTTTTACCGTTCTTGAGGCCTAAAGAAAACCCGTGACATCAATTTCCTACGAGAAAACCAATACTCGATTCCATGTACCTCAACCAAATTGTGTACGCAGATCATATCAGTAAAGTTTGCTTAGCACTGTCCGGAGGACAAAGAGATCGAACTCTTGAAGGGTGTGACAAGAATGAAAGGGGCCGGAAATCGGATATTCATCGATTTTGCATATGGCACCAAAGGTTGTGAAGATGGTCGTCTTTCATATCAAACTGCAGTTCTTTCTGCATAATTTGTAGTCAAAGTGATTTTCTTTAACCAGCCGGAAGGTATGCTGATTAAATCACAGAGGCTGTCTTTTAGGCACGATCGAATTTACTAGAATACTGTATCGTACAATATGAAGCCATACTATACACGCTATACGATACAGGGTCTCGTAACGATATTTACAAACGTTGTGAGTTGATCTCAGATCACCACTGAATAACTAATTACATGAACTTTCACTACATGCGGCTTTGCACTTAGGTGAATACATTCCACATGGGTCGAGTTAGTTCTCCTTATAAGGTGTAGCTCTCTTTCCATCAAAAACTGTTGACATGATGCTTTCAAATTCTAAGTTCTTAATTAATACCCTTTGATATATACATTATGTATGTATATATATGTCTTTGTGTGCAGTGACGGATCTAGATTGAGGCAAGGTGAGGCGGTCGCCCTGTCTGAAATTTGGAAAACCAATGAAAATGTTACAAGGGATGGTTGACTCCATGGCCACTCTATGTTCGTCCCACCTCAAATGGTTAAATAGGCAGTTTGCCCCACCCTATAGCTCCACCACTGTGTGTGAGCGCGCGTTAAGCAGAAACTGAAAGGTAGGTTGATTTCAATTAACAGGTTTAGTTATCATTGATTGTCTTAAAAAATTGTGTGTTGAACTTGTATGAGATCATGTAGTCGCTTTAAGCGATGTCAAACAGTATATACATAGGGGTGTTCATGGGACGGGGATCCCCAGCCCCTCGAGAGTCCCCAACCTGAATGGGACAGATTCGGGGGCCCATATAGAGTTCGGAGCCTGGGCCGAGGAGGGTCCATGAGGATCGGGGCAGGGGCGCAGACCCGCCTCATGGACCCACCCCATTCCCCCGGGTCTTGGACCTGTTTTAAGATCCATAATAAAAGGTGGATCCAAAATGCATATCCATTAGGATCATTACCCGCGCTTTGACACTATCACACACTCGATATCAAAAACAAGAATCCCTAACTAAGCGTCTCTTTCACTTTCTCGGTGGACCAAGTGTCTCGAGCGATCCGACAAGACACTCAAAAGGAGGAAATCCTAGATTCAGACAATCAAAATCAAAACCAAGAAATCCTAACTAAGCATCTCTTTCACTCTCTCGACGGACCAAGAGTCTCCAACGTTCCGGCGAAACATTCACAAGCCAGAAACCCTGCCATACTCCATAGCTGCGTAAGAGTCTCTCTCTCTGCGTCATAGGGCTTGTTTTCATTTTTTTTCATTTCTCCAGTAAAGCTTCTTGAGTTTTGGTGAACATATCAAACTATACGGTGTAAACTTAAAAATTTGTATAATATCGTATGGTTAATCTTTACTGCGTGCGGATGAACAAGAAAACATCCATTCTTTTCAAAGAAATTCAGCAAACAAAATGGAGGCATAGGTCCCTGCTGAGGTGGAGAAATTTCCCCTCCTCGTCACGGGGACGGGACCTAGGTCCCCTAATCGGGGCCGGGGATTGTGATGCCCGCCCTCGCCCCGCCCCATGAACATTCCTGTGTATACATCGGCACTCTAACAATCCAACGATCAGATTGCATAAGAAAGAACCTCGTTTTTTCAGGTGGATTCCGTCCTTAGTTTTCTTTCCTTATTTTTCCAAGCTTTAAATAATTAATCGACGAACTAGAGGTTGGAAACCATGGAATACGCCTTGCTCGATACGGATCACTTAAATTCAGTCAGACCTATATATTGGATCATAAGAGAAACCTTTGGCTGGAAGAGGACATGAGACTCAGTAACTTGAGCAGTAGGAACAAATGGATTCTATAAATAGACTGAAATCTCTGCTGTATTGCTTTACTGTCTGCTGCAAATATAACAATTCCCTTTCATCTCTCCGTAATATATAATGTGATAAATAACCTGTTCGTATGTGTGTGAGCACCTGCACGCCTGCACTTTTTGTGTGTGTAGAATCTACAAACGTCTGTAGGATTAGGCCATTCACTTCTTTTCCATTTTTTCCTGAAAATCAGAAAAAGATTTAGTCTTCCAACCTATCAAGTTTATCATACATTACAGCACATAAATCAAAAAAGAAGGTTATTGTCATACTATGTAAGGGCACTGGATTTTTTCCCTGGATCCGGCACTAACTGAATATATGGTGATCTACTGATTCAGTGTAGTTTTATAGCAGCCTCACCATGTGCTTGCTGCCTTAAAAAGTCAAAGTGAACTGTTCGAGCTCCCTAAACAAACTAACTTTTGGAATAAATTGAGATACTCCATTACCGTTGTTCTGCTGTTGTCAGAGAAAAAAGAATATAGTGTATCCCTCTTAAATGGTGGAGGCATTTTGCAATTGAAATGACCACGTGGCCTCACGTTAAATAGGAACTCAAGGGAAAGTGTAGGATGCTACGTGTTATACTAGCTGCTAAAAGAAATGGTACAACATGTTCTTGGCTCTTACGAGTGCAGTTGGAACAGGAAGTTTCTTAATGCTGCAGAAGAGCTTTGTTTAGGTGAGTAACTTGTCATTTAACTGAACTCTATTCGGCATATAAATGGATGAGATTCGGATTCCAATACAGTTTCATCCAAAGCGATTCGTCAGTAGATGGATATCGATAACAATGATCGAAACCTAATCGTATTCGTCAGATTTGGATGTGGTTATGTATGAACTGTTGAATCCATGGCGCTGCCCAATTTCAAACGATGACAGATGGGTGACAGATAATCTTGGAACTTATAATTGCAGTAGGGGATCCCGACCTTAATTTTAAATTTCAGTTTTGGCAAACGGGGGTCAGGCAGATCGCCAAGTATCGAACCCTTGATCTTCAACGTGAAGATTATTATGAGTCAACCCTATAGCCAAAAGAGCTATGCCTCCTCAAGCAATTATCTTTTCCAACATGATTTGATTGTAAGGTAATGGCTGCAATTCAAATACTTTCGAACACAATCGAGAACATGATAACAAGCTCCCAATATATGATTAGGTCATTGTGGTTGGTGGGGAGCACTATCTTATTTTTCATCATAAAATATGGGCGATCCATGGGCATTATTGTGTTAAGAACATGCCCTTCATTTCGTCTTCAGAAAAATGTAATTAGAAAATATTAATCTACATTGGCGTGTTAGATTGGATTTAGGTCCCGTTCATGCCCGCAGGCCTCAATTTCATGGCATCTCAACCATCATGATCTATCATGCCTTTCGTATTGTATAAGTAATTCAGATTAACTTACATTGTCTATAATCCTACTGTTGGTAGAAAGAAAGCCAGATAAACGCACGTCGTTGTTAAAAAAATTGTTCTTTTCTCTTTGGATGGTTGTCAACCATTGAAATATCTTTTGGGATTGATTCCAACCATTGCAACTTTCGAGATAAGACATGGAATATGGCTTCAAAGTTGCATATGGTTTATAACCAAATGCTCTTAGATTTGTCAGCAGCTAACCTACCGTTTCAATAATGGCATCTAGATCAAACTTTGCCGCATGATCACTGGTATAAATTTGACTTTTTATGATCAATGACGATCGTTCTGAAAATTCAAACCGCCGGAATTTATCGAAAAACTATTCCGAGAGTCTAACCATCGGAAATTAGATTTTACGATTTCTGTCTCAACTTTGAATAGTATTCAACTGGTTTATATGAGTGCAAGGTTAAAGCCAGCCTGCCTCCAGTTATTCCAAGCAGTATTTTAAGAAGCAGTGAATCATATTTTAAATGATAGACCAGCCATGGGCATTATTTTCTTCAATAATGCGGCAAAGCTGGATCACAAAAAAAAGTCATTTAAATATGCAATTTGCCCAGCCTAAGCGTTTACTAATGCATGATTTTCTGATTGCGACAGCATTTGAACTCAAATTAAGCATAAGCGGTCAATTTTCTGATTGTCAATGATAGAGCATTCTGTGAATTATTAATTTTTTGTCAACATTGTATTTGGTTATATACCAAGAATTTTTATCTATAGGTTTTTCCCTCTTTGAGTAATCATGTTTGATTGACGAAATGATCTGGTTCTCGTAGCCATGAATCTTAAACCCTTGTGTGACGGAGTTGATCTATTGGTCAGGGTTTTAGGTGATTTTGCTAGGTTTCAAGCTTGATTAGTTGTTAATACCTTCAAATCAGAAATAAAAGAAAAAGGAAACAAAACCAAATTGGGTCCTTTTCGGCTGTAAGTGGGGTTGGATACATGGATTTTTAAGTGGCATAGAGCTCGATGGTGTTCTACAATAGCATTTAACTCCATAAAAGAAATATCATATTATTTCCTTTCAATACTGCACGAGACTTCTTAGGCCTCTTTTAGAGTGTTTATCATCTAATTTCTCGCAAGAGCTCTATTTGATTGCCTCTTTAAATGCACAAACTACTTTAGTCTTGTCTCTCACTTTGTCTTTTATGAGTGACACCAACTTTTATCTAATAAGCTCGTTGTAGATCGGTAAAAAAAAGAAAAAGAAATTGAAGAGCATATTTTGTAGAATCAAAGTAGGTTTCAAGTTGTTTAGGGTCTACCTTTTGATTATCTTATTTGGGCAGCTTTACTTTTTGCAGACACATCTAGGTGTTCCCATGATCCCGTGCAATACTCAAGCAGATTGCTGAAAGTCCATGTGCCATCACTATTTTTTTGGAAGGTGAGAAATGAACATCTTCTTGGCTACATCTCAAATAGCATGATGAATGAACTGTTAAATTAACAGTGCTTAGCTCGCATATGGCAGTTAGAAAAGGCGGAAAAGGTAAAGGTAAAAAGAGAAAGAGAAAATAGAGGACGAAAAGAGATCATTCAAGTACTTCCCCTTTCACATCTCAACGGGGTTTGACTAGTAAGACTCACCCTAGCTAGCTAGCACTGTTTCTTTGAACATATCAGATGCTATATATGAACATATGATGGTGGATATGGTTCTAATTTAACATCATACACCATGAATCTCATGATTCTTGATCAGTGTTGTCGAATTGCATCCTACCATATTTAGGTATGGCACTAACTTGGGAAGTTAGATCAGAGATCATCGATCTATCTATTTATCTATATATACATATGTGTCTAGATTATATATATATATATATATATGAAGGATATAACTAATTGTTAGAATAGGAAGCCGATATAGAAAGGCTCCAAGGATAATAAAGGAGCTGAAGAAACAACTTTCATCTTTTGTTTTTTTATCTATACCATCTATCTCTTAAATCTACAGTTAAGATGGGCAAGATGGTCTCCCCTCTCCCTCTTTCTCTCTATGTGTGTGTGATTATGTATAAATATATATATTTATTTATAAAGAATATAACTAATTGTTAGAATAGGAAGCAGACATAGAAAAGCTCAAGGATAATAAAGGAGCTCAAAAAGCAACTTTTATCTTTTGTTTTTATCTATACCATCTATCTCTTCAATGTAAAAATTAAGATTGGCAAGATAGTCTCCCCTCTCCCTCTCTCTATGTGTGTGCAATTATGTATAAAGAGGTATATATATATATATATATATGAAGAATATAACTAATTGTTAGAATAGAAAGCTCACATAGAAAGGCTACAAGGATAATAAAGGAGCTCAAAAAGCAACTTTTATCTTTTGCTTTTTTTTATGTATACCATCTATCTCTTCAATGAGATAGTTGAGATTTTCAAGATGGTCTCATCCCTCTCTCTATGTGTGTGAAATTATGTATAAAGAGGTTTAGAGGAGTCTTAGGTTTAATTTTCAAATAATATCCACATTCAACCTTGGAAATCATTAATTGCCCACACTGTAGAAAGTGCGCATTTGACTAATGCATTAGGCCGCCCAGTATATTCTTGGTAAACGTGCATGACATGATATATATTTGAACTAGCTTGTAATGATCATGCATCTAAAAATCACAAATTGAATGTCTAAACGAAACTTAAGGAGCAACTCAATGCAGCTTGTGAGGAAATGCTTTTAGTACAGTATCATATTATGCATTCTTAGATAAATATGGTTCCATGCCGTTGATGTATGCAATATTTTGGGTTTGGCAAAGCACTCCCGAGTCTCCCTCTATTCAAAATACACATATAGAAAATGAAACACACACACACACACACTGTTTAAGTGACATTCAGAAGGATATTCATCTTGTGTTCAGGTCACGTTGATGTGAATAGCTTGAAATATATATAGAAAAGAAATAGGCTGGGTATTATTATGATCATCCTTTTCACGCCGAGTACCAAATAGGCAGCCCAGGTCTGGACCTGTTTGCCAAGGCTTCCTCTTGGACCCATGCAAGGGCCTAATCAAACTACCGCCGGCACAAGCAGGAATCTTAACTAGAACTGAACGATTGAGTTCTATTATATGCAAGGTCAGAAATGTGAGACTGAAAACAGTGGGAAATGATCGGAATCGGACTTATATCCTTCATATTATTCCAAAATCAGAGAAAAGGTACAACTTTGGGTTATATCTTTTCTGTTAACATTCCGAATTCGGGTGGCCCGGTGGCCCACCTCAGCTCCATGTAGATCCGCCGCCGCCGCCGACAACCTAACCTCGTGAGCATCACATGATTCATGTACAACTCAGAGTCAATTTCTAAATCAAGGCGGGTAACTACTGGGCAGAGATCAGATAAGCTACTTAGTGTAAGATCCCTTTGATTCGCTGTGTTGCAAGCTATTTTAATCAAAGTTGTCTCATGTCAAATCCAAACTTGTTTGGAAGTTGGATCTCGCAAACAAAGCAAGATCCAATTAGCAATAAGATTTGGGTTCAATATTCTGATCTGAACATGAATCAAAACAACAACAACAACAACAAACAACAACTAAGCCTTTTCCCATACTAGACGGGGTCGGCTACATGGATTCTTTGTTTCCACAGATCCCTATCGTGTGCCATGTTAGCAATTAACTCACAATAAGCTAGATCATTCTTTATTGTTTCTTTCCAACACTTTTGTGGTCGTCCTCTACCTCTTTTAATACTTTCCAAATTTAGTTTTTCTAACCTTCTTATAGGTTCTTCTTTTGATCTTCTTTCTATATGTCCAAACCATCTTAAACGGTATTCTCTCATTTATCATCTATTGGTGTCACTCCTAATTTGTTTCTAATAACCTCATTATGTATACAGTGTTTTCTTGTATGACCACTCATCCATCTTAACATCTTCATTTCTGTCACAGACATCTTTTGTACATGTTGATAATTAACTGCCCAACTCTCAGAATCATAAAACATGGCAGGCCTAATTGCTGCTCTATAATATTTACCTTTAACTTTAATAGTATCTTCTTATCACAAAGAATACTTGAGGCTCCTCTCCATTTTAACCAATCAGCATTAATTCTATGCGTAACATCTCCATCAATTCTTCCATCACTGTGAAAAATTGACCTTAGGTATTTAAAACTTTCCTTTTGGGGGATTCAATGTGTGCCAATTTTAATTTCTATGTCCTCTGAGGTAACCAAATGATCAAACTTACATTCCACATATTCTGTCTTTGTTCTACTAAGTCGGAGGCCTTTGCTTTCTAATGTTTCTCTCCATAGTTCCAATTTTCTATTAACTTTTTCCTTAGACTCCTCCACTAATACAATGTCATCTGCAAATAACATACACCAAGGTACTTCATCTTGAATATGTTTTGTTAACTCATTCATCACCATTATAAATAAGTATGGACTTAAAGTTGATCCTTGATGTAACCCAATATTAACTTCAAAGAAGTTTGTCGTTCCTTTATGAGTCCTCACACATGTTTTTGCACCATCATACATGTCTCTTATAAGGTTAATATATGTCAATAGGATACCTCTTTTTTTCAAAGTTCTCCAAACAACCTCCCTTGGTACCCTATCATAAGCTTTTTCTAGATCAATAAATATCATGTGAAGGTCGTTCTTTTTTGCTCTAAAATGTTTCATAAGACGTCTCAAAAGGTGAATCACTTCAATAGTAGATCTGTTTGGCATGAATCAAAATTGGTTCTCTGTTGTACTTGATACTTGTCTTAACCTATGTTCGATAATTCTTTCCCATAATTTCATAGTATGGCTTATTAACTTGATACCTCGATAATTCGCACAATTTTGAATGTCTTCCTTATTCTTATATATGGGTATAAGTGTACTTGCTCTCCATTTCTCGGGCATCTTTTGGTTTTTCCATATTTCATTAAATAGTCTTGTGAGCCAAGTGATTCCTATTTCTCCTAGTATTTTCCAAACTTCTATAGGAATATTATTTGGTCCTACCGATTTCCCACCCTTCATATGTTTAAGAACCGCTTTGACTTCATTCTTTTGAATACGTTGGTAGAAATTGTGGTTTATATACTTTTCTGATTTGGCTAACTCTCCTAAGCTAATAGTAACATGTTTATTTTCATTAAAAAGATTATAAAAATAGTTTTTCCATCTATTTCTTATATCATCATTTGCCACTAGAATTTTTTCATCCTCGTCCTTGATGCATCTAACATAACTAAGATCTTTAGTTTTCTTATCTCTAGCCCTAGCTATCCTAAAAATATCTCTTTCACTCTCTTTTGAGTTGAGTTTTTTATATAAGTCCTCCCAAATTTTAGCTTTTGCTTCACTCACGGCCTTTTTCGCTTCCTTCTTTGCTTTCTTATAAGCCTCTAAAGTTTCACTATAATCAAAACCCAATTTTTCGACCGATCCAAATCTGATAGCATTTGGACGCAAGATACAATAGAATTATCTTATTTGAAATCAAATCTGCTTCAAACCATTTTGCAGGTTGAGCATCTATTTCTCATGTATCAATACCCAAAAGAGGCATGCGTACCTTCAAAAACAAAAAGAATGAAACTGTTGACACGATTTTCGGAAGCATAGAGGGGTGCAAGTCTCCTCAACTACCCGTTTCTGGCATGCGAATTTTCAGTGGTACATGCCAATTATGTCTTCAAAAGAAGACAGAGAAATACACGGACATACATACATACTCGTCCATACTCAGAATCAACTGCAAGATCTCTCCAGAAACAAGGATAGATCTCTGCTGCCATGTCCAAATTCACCAAACTCTGGCCATTTTCACTCATCTCCTTCACACATCTTCCATTCACACCAGCTGCTCAACAAGACTCAGCTTCTTTGTTTGTAATCTACACTTAGAGATAAGAAATGATGACATCAACAGCACCAACGTCGAATTTATGTGGACAAGGAGATTGGATTGGGTTCATGAGCGCACCAATAACCACATACAACTTGTATCGATATTAATGTCCATACCATATAGAATTATGAATCAGAGTATTATATATTGTGTTGGTAAAATTCATACAAATACATGCATAATAAATCAATATGCAACAAATATAAACATGCTACACACAACAATAGTTGTAGATCCAAAATATGTTATGAACAAACCATATGGAAAACAGTTGCAAAAACACTAATCATAAGAACTTATATGTGTGAGTTGCCCTTGCATACTTGACTTAGAGAAATCAACACCCCGCTATAAATATGTAGGGTACCACACCTTTCTCTTAGGATAAAATATACACAAAACTCAAAAACATGTACTTGACTTCGAGTTGACTTCGATCAAAGGAAAGGAACGGTAGAGAGCAACCACACAACCACCGAAAACACCATGGACAAAGGGAGAGAAAAGAACAGAGGTGGATCCTTGAAGAATAGAATGATATTTATCGTAATGCAGTCCAAGGAAATTCGTTCCATTCATATAGTGAAGCGCTCTGTCTAGAGCTTTCCAATGGGTTCTATTTGGACAACAAGTATATCTACTCAACTTACACACCACAAATGCAATATATGGTCATGTGCATTTAGTATATACAATAAACTATCTATAATTTGAGAATATCGTAGTTAAGACATAAGAATATCACTTTCAATCTAATATAAAGCCTTAAATGAATCATATGGGGTCTTAATAGGTCTAAAGTTTGTACATCTAAATCTCTCTAAAGCTTTATCAATATAGTGTGACGAGAGATTACATTAATATCAGTAGACCTTGTAATTTTAAGCCTAAAATCACATCTGCAACACCCATATCCTTCATCTCAAACTTATTTCATGAGGATGACTTTATCTCATTTACTATTCTCAAATCTAAACTAAACAACAATATATCATTTACATATATGCAAGGAATGATGAATGCATTATTGGTCGATTTGCAGTATACACACTTATCATAATCATTAGAAAAGAAGCCAAAAGATGATATCAGATAATCAAACTTTTCATCCCATTGTTTAGGGGTTTGTTTCAAACCATATAATGATTTAACAAGCTTACACACCTTGGACTCATTTCCACAAGCCACAAATTCTTCTTGTTGATCCAGATAAATTTTATTATAAAAGTCAACATGTAGGAAATCACTCTTTATATCCATCAGATGGATTGTGAGGTCATATATAGATGACAGTGCTATAAGCACTACGATGATGGTCGTCCGAGAAACTGAAGAATAGGTATCGAAATAATCTATTCCTTCCTTTTGTTTGTATTCTTTGGCAACCAACCTAGCCTTGTACTTATTGGTTGTTCCATCTGTATTTAGTTTCTTATTAAAGATTCACTTGTAACCCACAATAGAACAATTAGGAGGCAAATCCACCAATTCTCAGGTGTCGTTGGGGAGAACCTCGAGTCAAAGGACATTCATATCCGTCTGTATTTTATATCAAAGGACTCATTTCATTGTTAACAACTTTCTTCTAAAACTTAACCTCGAGTGAGGTCATAGCTTGCTGGAGGGGGATAGGATTATCATCGACAGACCTTTGATATCATAGGTTGTTTATTCTCCGTAGTTCGATTATTTTCTCATAGTCATGTGATCTGGAACAACACAATCAGAGTCATCTCCATATTTGTCATCCTTTCCATATGTTCGGAATTGAAATTAGTAGTAGGGTCAGAATAATTAGAAGATACATTTTAGTGAACTCCAATTCTCATGAAAAACACATTCTCAAATAATGTAGCATCACGAAGATCAATTATTCTGTTGACATGCATGCCAAAAATATCAGATCTAATGACCAAGAAATATAACATCCAATATTTTAAATCCCAATTTCTTTCTCTTATATTCAGGGATATGTACTTTCTTAAGATACTCTCACACTTTGAGATATTTGAGACTGATCTTTCGATCATTATAAACCTCAAAGAGACTAATTTTCTTATACTTATGGGAAACTCTATAAAAAATATGAGAAACTGTATTCAAATCTTCTCCTCACATGTCGGTAGGTAACCCAAAACCGGCAACCCAAAAACTTGAAGTAAAATATTAATCATATCACACATATTTTATTCTTTCGTTCAACTATTCCATTAGACTGAGGAAAACACAAAGTAATAACCTCATAAACAATATAATTGTTTTGACAATATTCTTCAAAAGGGTTTGAGTTGTACTCTCCTCTCCTATCCAACCTTAATTATTTAAGTACCTTACATGTTTGAGTTTGTACTTCATTTCTAAATATTTGAAACTTTTCTAAAGCTTTATCCTTACTTCTAAAAAAGTAAATATAACAATATCTACTGCAATCATTAATAAATGTTATAAAACACCTTTTGTTATCACTATTAGTCATTTCATTGAATTCACAAATATCAGTGTGCATTAAATCCAAAATATCGTATTTTCTTTTAACCATATGAAAAAGTTTCTTATGTTGTCTCGCTTGCACATATATACCACATTTATATTTTCTATCTATGACATTCATCATTCTTTTCATGGAATCAAGAGTTGAGAGAAAATGCACGAGAAAGGTCCTGATTAGGAAGCCCTAATCTCTTATTTATAGACGATGTATTGGATCACAAATCCAATTAAAATGACACACCTCTCTGTCTTGTAATTGTTCCCGGATAAACACTATTGACCGTTAGATCAAAAGATTTTCGTGTAAAAAAAATAGACCAAAAACAATTTCCAAACCCAAACTCAAGCCCGACTTGACCCAAACCTTGTTCGCGCATACATGTGTGGTCTAGCATATCATCACCAAGATCTTTGAACTAAAGTTAATGAGCTACCAACTATATAAAAGGACATTTGAGTTTGTGTCATTCTTCAATATGGACTAAACTTTGTCTCCTCTTAGTCATCACATGCACAAGTTCCTCACATGTGATTTTTTATACTTTAGGACTATATGATGCATCAATTGAATATTTAGGATATCAACATGAATTAAATGTTATTAATGCACATGAGTTTAATTAACCCAACTTAATTAACATTAAATCCAACATATTGTATAATATTTCATAAGATACAAAGCATTGAAGGATATGAATCTTGAAGATCTATGTTTCTTCCCCTTCTCACCATAAGGGCAATTTCTTTACATTGAGTGAGATAGATTTTCGAGTTCTATTCGATTCAAGATGACCCAAACCCAACTCTATTATTTCTTGATATATGCAAAGATAGTGGAGAATTATCTATCTTATGTCAACATTCTTTTGATATCTATGGGGGTGATAGTGCAGATCAAGTGGTATTTATTGTTTCCTATACACTATCGTCAAGGTCCTTTGTGTTTAAAACTTGTTATCCGAGAGGCGAATAAGCCTAAAGATTATCTAAAAGTACCTTTATAAATACTAAGCATTACCATTGCTTGTTTTCCAAAATCTTGAAGAGATGAGTCGGCAATTTCTCTCTGTGCATGTGTGAGAGAACCTGCCTCAACATTATCATGTCATATCGCTACAAAATGGGGTTTGTACCTCCCAAGAAGGAAGAACTCAAACTTTAAAATCGATAACACGCACATATATAATGCATAAAATGGGCCTAATGCAGACTATATATATAATGCATAAAATAAGCCTAATGTGGAGCAGTGACTAACTTCTCTTATAGGGGAGAGTGTGTGTGTGTGTTTGGGGGTTGGGGGAGGGAGGGAGTGATAGGACAGTAGCTGGCGCCTCTTTTATACATATATATATATATATATATATATATATATATATATATATATATATATATATATATATATATATATATATATATATATATATATATATATATATATATATATATATATATATATATATATATATATATATATATATGTGTGTGTGTGTGTGTTTGTATTGGGGGCCACGAGATGCTGACCGTATGCCAACAACTTCCAACTTGAATGAGATGGTGAATGAGACCAAGTATTGAGTTGTTACATTTGATTTGGATTTGAGTCGAGTTAGAGTCGGTTCTCATTTGGATCTGTCTTAGAGTTATTTGGGTCTTTATATCAATCAAGTTTGAATTTAGGTTGTGTTAGACCTTTCCATTACTGTCATGCTAATAATGTATCTGTAATTTGGCCTTTATGCATTAGAGTCCTTATAAGCATTGTTTCCTATTATAGAGATGAACTTTATGCATTAGAGTCCTTTATATATAAGGGCATTGTTTCCTATTATAGAGATGAACTTTATGCATTAGAGTCCATTATATATAAGGGCATTGTTTCTTATTATAGAGATGAACTTTATGCATTAGTTCTTTATATATAAGGGCATTGTTTCCTATTATAGAGATGAATTGCCATAATCAGAATTCATTCAACCAAGATTTCCTTCGTTTCACATCGAGTTGGAGAGAGAAGGAGGAGAGTCAGTCATGAGGGAGAGCCGAGCTGGTTCATGCTCGAGAAATCGTCAGTTTATGTGTGATAGGAAGAATGCGCTGGTCACTCCATAAGCGGTCGAACAACACCATCATGAGGCAGATGTGACGTTTTTGAGTGTACTCAGAGTCCATCCTGTGACACCTAAGAACCAAGAACCGTAACCAAGTTGTGGTCCACCCATTTCAGCTACAGTTTCGGTTGCATGGCAGTTCAGGTTCTTCTTCCGGTTTTGTTTTAAAAGGAAAAATCAAATTAACCAATAAGAAAAAATATAAAATAAGAGTTATTTTCTTTGAAGTTATTTAATATATAATCAGAATAAAATTAATTAGAGGACAAACTGGTGCTTCCAAATCCAGTTGGAACTGCCAGTTCCGGTACTGGTAAAACTCCATTTGATGAGGTTTTCAAATAGAGTGGACCTTAAAGAAACTGCAGATTTTTCGGTTACTTATGCTTCCGGTCTGGTTCGACCGATGTCAGGCCTGGTTCGGTTCAAATCATGGGCCAAGTCCAAACCGGTCATGTCTATGTCATGAGTCTGTGGTAGATGCCTATGCATATCTTGTAGGAGTCTTTCCAAGCCTTGCCTTCCACTAAGAAGAGACCAACTTAGTCATGCTGATTTAATCCTTCAAAATTTGTTTGAAGCGCTCAAACTAAGTGGACCGTGAGACAGAGAAGTAACGAACACAAACTCATGAGCTTCAACTTGTGAGTCAATCTCTTAATGAGGCGAACTGTGACTCTTTGATCATCACTATATATATATATATATATATATATATATATATATATATATATAGAGAGAGAGAGAGAGAGAGAGAGAGAGAGAAAAATTGGGTTAACAATATGCTCATTCATGCCTTTTCTTTTTTTTAAAGAAATTTTTAAAAAGTACGAAAAATATTTTATTATAATTTTCTAAAATCTTTTAAAATACATTCACGTCACTCAAAATAAATAAGTGTTCACGATCGAGTTCCTTTTATATATATATATATATATATATGTAAATCAGATCTTGCCCACCCGTCAGGGCTTTCCATTTATGTGCTGTAGATCGCACCTTCGACCTTGAGGATGTGCGTTCCCACCTTCGGCTTTCCAATGTATCAAAAGAGGGAGAAAAAAAATCAGAAGGCTATAGTATGACATTCAATGAATTACAATATATGGAAATGAGCTGAACGAACCAAGCAACTCCTTTTTGTTGCTTGCATTATTCTTAAAAATTGCCATTCAACAACACAATTTCCTTGAAGACATGGTTTAATACAAATTTTAAAAATATTATTTAACAAGCTTTTACGACTCAAAACCCAGCCGAACACATCACGATCACATTCAGCTCGTACGGTTTAGCGAATCTAGCTCAAACGAGCTAAGCACAAGCCTAGTCCAGCAAAACTATCTGCCCTCTGGTTATTAGCATTTCAAACTTGTCTCCGTACCCAGACTCACTCACCAAATTGGTGTGGTGAGTAAAAGAGCCAAACGATCCAAGCCGAAATCTGTTTGAGCTTGTTTCGTATTACATCGAGCCGAACTCGAGGTTCTTGTCTTTGATTTTAAATAAGATTATTGTGTAAATGAAACTTTCGACTTCTTTCTTATAAGTAGGCTCAAGCAGCTCGTGCCGTTTCCCTATAAGTAAGCTTGGAGTGAGCTGAGCCTAGATCGACCACAAGCAGCTCGTGCCGTTTCCCTATAAGTAAGCTCAAGAAGTTAATAGCCAAGATAAGCCATTTTTGTCTACTCAAGATGGTCGGAGTTAGAGGTGTGACAGATTCGTGTTTCAGCTCATGTTCGTGTCGCGACATTTTGTGTTGGAACTATAAGTAGGTCGACATGAACACAACCCAATCTTGTTGTTGTTACTTTTGATGAAGCCAACTCAAACCTAAAGAAACAGAGGGTTGCGTGTTATATGGCCAGTTCAGGTCGTAATTTATGTTTGTATCGTTTGGTGTGGGTCAACCCGAACCCAACATGATTTTGATGGACACAAAAGACACGACAGATGTAAAAGCTTGACACGAACGCTGGCTTTGAGGTTTTCGTGTCGTGTCGCATGTTGTGTTTGTGGCCGTCTTCCGAGTCTCGACGAGAACCGGATAATGGCTCGCTGATTCAGTTCGTATCGGATATGTTCGTTTTAATTGGTCAGCAAAATAATCATGGATTTGGATTCTATAAATTTCGCTTTGCTTTTTTGCCCGTTTTGATTGACGCGGAACGAGGGGCAGAGGAGCAAAAAGGGAAAAATGTGGAAGCTTCGGCCCGGGCGATCTCCGTTACGTCGGATTTTGTGTCTGCATTGGCTTCCTCGATGATCGAGATTTCCTAGCGTTCCGATCCGATCCGATCCGATCCGATCGTCTCGGTGACGATAAGATTTGTCTTCCGTCGATTGGCTCGTGGAATTTACGGAGGAGATGCGGCCTTTTGGTCAGGGGATTTTGCATTTGAGCTTCAGATGGTGCAGGCGGAGAATCCTGCGTCGATCTTTTGAGCTCTTTTGAAGTATGCAATCATTTCGTTTTGTTTCTCGTGCTTTTCGTGATGTTTAGGGTTTATTTTTCTTTTCATCGCTCGAACTTGGGTTTTCTGATGATTAGCGGATATTGGGACGTATAGAATCGGTGAGATCTCAATTTGAATGAATGCAGCTGCTGTTGATCGGGAACAATCGAATTATTTTGAATATTTGGGGCTTGGAATTGTTTTTTAGTTTTGATTATGTGTGACGACGACGAACCTATAAATGTGAAACCTTTTTGCGGGATTATGGTAAAAGTATCGAGGTTGTGCTTGCGTTCGTAGAGATAAGTTTTTGTTTACTTGTTTTCCTATTCGTGATCTTTAATTACGATGCTGTGTTTCTACGGCGAAACCAAGATACGGTAACTGAAGTTTCAATAATGTTCGTTGGGACTCTTTCTCTCTCATATATATATATATATATATATATATATATATATATATATATATATATATATATATATATATGCGTGTGTGTGTGTGTGTGTGGTGTGTATGCTTGCGCGAGGTTGTATAGGATGTCTTGTCTGTCACTTTTTTTTTGTTATAAATCGTAGTCACATAATATGATCGATTCTGTTCTTGATTGCTATGACCTGTTTTATGTATTAACCAATCTCATAGTTCGCCGTCTGTTAAGCTCATCATGTATGTTGGGCACTACAAAACTGTTGGAAGGAAACCACAAAATCTGATATTTTCTCTTTGGCTAAGAACCCATGACACTGCCACCAAGGATTGCTTTTGGTTTTAGCTTTTGATTGTTAATGACTTGTACCCTCTGAATTGCGTTTAGGTTCAAAGTTACTGACTTGCTGCGTTAATCCGGTTTGCTTTTCCAGGAAGCGTCACTTGTAGTTCTTTCATGAGCTTTATTGAGGGTGCTGATCTTTGATAGAGATGCAGAAGCATGGATCTCTTAAAAGAAATGTTAATCCTTTGCGCATATTTATGCGGCATCCTGGTCGCCACTCAGGGATTAGATCTCCTCCAGTAGTGACTGAGAAGCAGCGTTCCCCCATTGTCCTTCCTGAAAAACGTGGCACGGTTAAAACTGTTGGGGCAAGTGAAGGAAATGTTCTCAAGGAAGATTTAGACAAAGTGAAGGTACTCGAACACAGAATTGACATAGGAGATGAAAAGACAGATTTGTTAGGTTATGTGTTGATCTCAGGGAAGTTAGTTTGGGATAGGAAAACTAGCAAAAGAAATGATGATGTGCAAACTACAAAGGAAAGTATAGAGCGGAATGGCTTTGATGCTAAGCTTACAAGCAAGGCATTGGTTTGGGGAGCTCATACTCTGTATCTTGATGACATAATTTCCGTAAGTTTCCAGTAAAAGAAGTATATACTTCTACGCTTGATGTTTAACATTCTTTCTTCTGCTTAGCTTAGTTGAATAGGTGTAAGTTTTCTTTGCTGCTTTGACAGGTCTCGTATAATAGTGGAGCTAGACATTTTACGGTATATGCTTATCCTAGCCAGAGGAAATCATGTGGTACCTCTTGCTTCTTCAAGCCTAGGAGGAACAGAAAGGACTTAAGGTTCCTGACTATTTCTTCAGAGGAGGCTGTTAAATGGGTTAGTGGATTTGCAGATATGAATTGCTATGTGAATTGCTCGCGTCATTCAGTGTCTTCCAGGAGGCAAGGATCCGACATAAGTGATTTCTTTCTTGAGCCGTGTATTAAGCGCAAAACACCTCCAACACTGCTTGTTATACTGAATCCACGCTCTGGACGAGGTCGTTCAAGTAAAGTTTACTACAGCTTAGTCGAAACCATATTTAAGGTCAGTTGCTTGGGATTCCTCAGTTTTCTCTTAACCCATAGGCATTCGTTCTTTCCTGATTGTAATGTAGGAGCTTTGGAACTCTCTACGTATACAGTTTATGCTTCTTTGTGGTTTTGAAATTTCCAGTTTCAAGAATCAATATTGTACAGTGTAGCACTAGCATTTCTTGAACGAAAGAATAGTCTTTACACTTACTTCACATAGCATGGGAACTAAGAGGACTGGTGTTATAGCTCATTACCCTGTCAGTTGATAGACAGCATAGACTTCCTTTCTTTCAATAGCTTGGGAACTAAGAGGACTGGTTTCTTGCTCTATTTCCTGTTGTTTTGTGCTGTAAATAGATTTGAAGCACATGTTATGTATCTGTATTGTATTTGATGGGTCTTGTGGCCTCTGTGATGCCTTCCAGGATCCACCCTAGCTAGGCTTCTCATGGCAAGTTAGAAGTCTCATTGAAATAGTTGTAGAATCTCCCTTCTTCTCTACTATGCTGCATAGAAACGGCTATAGACAAAGGTTTTCCAGTTTTAAACAGTGGTGCTTGAGACATAACCAACATGATTCATTCCAATGTTGTAAAAATTGTATTGGTGTCCGTATCGCATTGGGTATCGATACGGCTGTATCGTATGGTAAGGTACGGTACATAAATTTTTTTGTATTAAAAAAATACAAAAATACAAAAATTAAAATTAATGAACAAAATATGTATAAAACAATTAAGAAACATCTATACTATAACAAAAATATCTCCTAATGAAGTTATGAACAAGGCTACAAGCATCCATAATTTCATATTCCATATTCCATAATCCATATTCCATAGAATCCATACCATTAGGCATTAACTATTAGGTATGTGAACCGAATACCCAATAGTGAATACAGAAGGGGTTTAACTTAATAAATAACAAAGTTACAAGTACAACTTACAATCATCAAAGATGAGAACGTTACAAAGTTACAAATAAAAGTTAAAACAAATTACAATCATCCACAACGTGGATCATAATTAACAAAAGCATTATAATCAACGTAGTCAGGATCACCATATCATCATCTCCTCCCTCTTCTTCCTCCATAATAGGATCTGCCCATCCAACACCTTCGGCTTAGAGTGTTCTCTTGTTTTCATCCTGTAAAATGATAGGGGCTCCTTTTCTTCGACTCAATCGTCAAGAATATCAATATTTTCGTAATTCGATGGGTCATATAGTACTTTACTTGCCCTTATCTTTTTGCATTTGCCTGTAAGGAAAGAATATTCAAATTATAAAGAATATCAAATGCAATATAGCCACATCAAGCATTCATTATTAATAAGATTAAGAAAGGAGTCAAGAACTAGGACATGCACTAGCATTCTTCTTGGTTCCCGTAAGGTGGTATTTCATACGAGAAATACAACATTGTTTACAGCATTACAAAACATACACTTATTCACAAGCTTATTGCCTTCATACACCAGAGTGCAATATTTTCAAGCTGGATTAACTCGATCAGAAGCCATTAAAACAAGAGTGGACAATCAACAAAAAGGAAAATGCATTTTAGAGGTTAAGAATCACAGAATCTGTAAAAACCCTAAAATTTTCAAGTGAAAAATCGGGTAGAATGCCAAAGGAAAAAGAAATGACACATATTTGACAAAAATGCTAGAGATGGGGAGTTGGATTGGGTAAAATACTTGAGAATCTTGTAAATAAACCACAAAATCAATAAGAACAAGGTAAGAAGAGGATCTAGAAGCAAGGGAATGACGTGAAAAGGGTTTAGGAAGAAACATAAATGAAATCCGCAAGTTTCATATTTTCAAAATTTATAAGAGAAAAATCGATATCGACTCGTACCATATGGGGTGTATCGTACGATATGGTACGATACTCCCCTATATCATATATATCGTACGATACGATACGATAAATCGCGATAAGTGATACGTGCCCCTGTATCGTACCGTATCTTCATACGATACACGATAAAATCATATCGTATTGTACGATACAATACGGTTTTTATAACATTGGTTCATCCATATATTTAATAGTTATTGCTGCTCTCATAGCTTGGTTAGAGTGCCTCCTTAGTGAGTGAAAGGTCTTGAGTTCAAATATCAATGCATACCTTTCTTTTACCATTTGTTTTCCTTTCCCCACATCGACACATATATTGCCGTTTTTCCATTTGTTAATCTTTGGAGATGATTGCTTTCCTATTTCCAGTTTCTTGCAGCATAGCTTCTTCGTAGTTGCCATGTTGTAGCATAATATCATATTTCCTTGAAATGTAGCCTGAATATCCCTTGTATTATCAGGGATTATCTGCATCATTTATATCCTTCTCCAGAGGAACAAGCTCCTCTATTTGGGGCAGTGTTATCCGTATCGCACCGTATTGTACGATACAGTGCGATATGTATCGTATCATGAGAAGCCATATGTCAAATTTTTTTTTTCAAATAACTCCGCCCATGTAAGGGATCACCCTTGCATTGCCGGTCCCAAGCCCGGATAAAGGAGGAGGGTTGTGTTAGGCTTCCTACAGCTAGCGTTAAACTTCATCGGATTTTTATAACATGGATTACAAAAATTATGAGCATTGCGTTGGGGTGTCCCCGCCTAGCGACGTGCTGCAGAGCCCGAATGCAGTAATAAGTAAGCAAGGGCCACTTCATTTTCGCCTGAATGTAGTGAATCAATTGCAGAGAGGGTTCCCACATCATGGACAGGTGTGGGTAAAGAAGTTAGTCCCGTTACATTGCTGCCCGAATGTAGTGAAAAAATTTCAGAGAGGGTCTTCGCATTTTGATTATGGACGGATGCGGGGGGGTAAGGAAGCTAGTCCTAGATAATAAGATTCGTGTTGGTTCTTGGAATATCGGAACATTATCCGGTAAGCTAATGGAGGTGGTAGATACTATGATTCAGAGAAAGATTCATATTCTATGTTTACAAGAGACAAAATGAGTTGGAGAAAAAGCAAAGGAGATAGAGGATACAGGTTTTAAATTATGGTACTCAGGTAAAAAAAAGGCTCGAAATGGAGTTGGTATTATCTTAAATAAAGATTTAAAGGATAGTGTAGTAGGCATACAACGATATGGTGACCGAATCATGACGTTGAAATTCGTGTTAGGAGCAGAGGTTTTGAATATAGTTTGTGCTTACGCACCCCAAGTAGGACTAGAAGATAGTATAAAGACCGTTTTGGGAAGAGTTAGATAAGGTGATTCAAAAGATTCCACAAAGGGAGATGATTTGTTTGGGAGGAGACTTAAATGGACATGTCGGTAAAGAGGCATTAGCTTATCAAGGGATTCATCGAAACTTTGGTTTTGGGGATATAAATGAGGAAGGTAGGGAGATTTTAAATTTTGCTATGGCATTTGATCTCTTTATAGTCAATACAGTCTTCAAAAAAACGAGATGAACATTTAATTACTTATAAGAGTGGCTTATCACAAACACAAATTGATTACTTTATTTGTAGAAAAAAAGATAGAGCATGTTGTAAAGATTGCAAGGTAATTCCAGGAGAAAGCTTAACCACCCAACATCGACTTTTAGTTATGGATTTACAAATAAAAAAATAGACAAAGAAGAAAAGAGCGCATCGAGCTATTTAGACTAAATGGTGGAACCTCAAAAGCGAGAAAGAAGATGTATTTAAACAGAAAGTCCTTCAAGGAGATGTTTGGAATTATGTTGGTACACCCTGTGATATGTAGAACAATATGGCTATAGGCTATACATATTAGGAAAGTGGCGAAAGATGTTTTAGGGATATCTAAGGGAGGTGTACCAGCACAAAAAGAAGCTTGGTGGTGGAGTGAAGTAGTACAAAATAAAATCAAGGCAAAGAGGGAATGTTACAAATTACATTATGCTAAGAAAACTAGTGAAACTGTAGAGGCTTATAAGAAAGCGAAGAAGGAAGCAAAAAAGATCGTGAGTGAACCAAAAGCTAAAATTTGGAAGAACTTATATAAAAAACTCAACTCAAAAGAGGGTGAAAGATATTTTTAGGATAGGTAGGGCTAGAGGAATGGAGAGCAAGTACACTTATACCCATATATAAGAACAAGGGAGACATTCAAAATTGTGCGAATTATCGAGGTATCAAGTTAATGAGCCATGCTATGAAATTATGGGAAAGAATTATCGAACATAGGTTAAGACAAGTATCAAGTACAACAGAGAACTAATTTGGATTCATGCCAGGCAGATCTACTATTGAAGCGATTCACCTTTTGAGACGTCTTATGGAACATTTTAGAGCAAAAAAGAAAGACCTTCACATGATATTTATTGATCTAGAAAAAGCTTATGATAGGATACCGGGGGAGGTTCTTTGGAGAACTTTGGAAAAAAGAGGTATCCCATTGACATATATTAACCTTATAAGAGACATGTATGATGGTGCAAAAACATGTGTGAGGATTCATGAAGGAACGACAGACTTCTTTGAAGTTAATATTGGGTTACATCAAGGATCAACTTTAAGTCCATACTTATTTATAATGGTGATGGATGAGTTAACAAAACATATTCAAGATGAAGTACCTGGTGTATGTTATTTGCAGATGATATTGTATTAGTGGAGGAGTCTAAGGAAAAAGTTAATAGAAAATTGGAACTATGGAGAGAAACATTAGAAAGCAAAGGCCTCCGACTTAGTAGAACAAAGACAGAACATATAGAATGTAAGTTTGATCATTTGGTTACCTCAAAGCACATATAAATTAAAATTGGCACACATTGCATCCCCCGAAAGGAAAGTTTTAAATACCTAGGGTCAATTTTTCAGAGTGATGGAAGAATTGATGGAGATGTTACGCATATAATTAATGCTGGTTGGTTAAAATGGAGAGGAGCATCAGGTATTCTTTGTGATAAGAAGATACCATTAAAGTTAAAAGGTAAATATTATAGTGTAGCAATTAGGCCTGCCATGTTTTATGGTTCTGAGTGTTGGGCAGTTAATCACCGTGTACAAAAAGATGTCTGTGACAGAAATGAAGATATTGAGATGGATGAGTGGTCATACAAGAAAAGACCGTATACATAATGAGGTTATTAGAAACAATTTAGGAGTGGCACCAATAGAGGATAAAATGAGAGAATATCGTTTAAGATGGTTTGGACATATAGAAAGAAGATCAAAAGAAGAACCTCTAAGAAGGTTAGAAAAACTAAATTTGGAAAGTATTAAAAGAGGTAGAGGATGACCACAAAAGTGTTGGAAAGAAACAATAAAGAATGATCTAGCTTATTGCGAGGCGAGTTAACTGCTAACATGGCACACGATAGGGATTTGTGGAAACAAAGAATCCATGTAGACGACCCCGTCTAGTATGGGAAAAGGCTTAGTTGTTGTTTTTGTTTTTGTTTTCAAATTTTTTTGCATGTTTCTGCCCTCTCTTCACTTCCCTTCAAGGCATCCTCCGATATGCTTGTAATTTGGGTTTATAATTTCATTTATTGAATAAGAATAATGTATGAACAAGTAAAAATTGTGACAAAATCATTTCCCTTTCTGTTATAACTTTTAGGTATATTTCTGCAAATAGTTTATAATTTCATGAGATCGCAAACAATTAAAAACATTTGGTTCTCTTAGTTCATTGAGTGGGGATTTCACAACTTCACTATTTTAGGGTTCACCTTACATGACTTCCATTGAGTTGAACATGATCAACGTGTGTGAGGCTTAACTCAGTCTTTGAAATGAGAAATGGAGCTCAAGCATTAGTTAAAAAGCTAGTCCCTAGTAAGAGAAAAAGGGGATATCATCAAGTAATAATATCACATCATTGAGGTGTTATAGACTCAATAATCAAAGAAATGGAGCTCATTGTTTTGCTCACATATGAAAATTATTAAATATGACAACTACATGTACAAAGATAGCAGTTTGTTAATGTTGATATATTAGATGAGTGGATTATGAAAGATAACGAAGAAAATGCACTCCTAACCGAAGAAGACATTGCATGAATTAATTTGAAGTGCAACAACATCATCAAGGAGAAGATGAAGATTATTTAGTTAATGATCCTGATACAAATTTACAATATGTAAAATGTAAATGTATTTCATTTTTTGATTCAAAATATGTAATTTTGGATGCAATTGTTCAATGTTGAATGTTCAATCTGTGCTAAATTTTGCATTATATGAATTTAAAGCAATTATCATATTTTTCTTGATTTTTTCGGATTTTTACTATATTTTAAAATAATTTTTATATATTTTTAACATTAAAGTATGATACGGGCGATACGATACGATACACCCGTATCGTGGAGCCCAGCGATACGCGATACGATACGCATCAAACAACACTGATTTGGGGCCAACCGTAGTCTATTTTTCCTATCAAGAGTTGTATTCTTCTTTTATTATATTAAAAACAAAAGCATGCTAATAAATGGTTATCTTCAAACTGAATTCCCATACATCTCGATCAGGAAATGATCAATAGAAAACAGAATAATTGGAATTGTTTGTTTCGCCAAACAAATCAAAAGAAAGATGAAACATAAATAATGGAGCAACTAAGCCCTTGTTACACAACAACACCTTAGGGGAAGAGCTAAGCAAGGTGGACAATGAGGAGAAATGCAAGTTTGTGCTCTAGAGGGATTTGGGGTTGCTCATTTTGCAAGAGATTGGTAGAGCACCTCGTTTACACTTCAGCTGTTTTGATAGGAAACAATTCATTTGTAGTTCAAACTATTTTTAGTTAAAACTTATAGGAACAAAACTAGTGACAAGATTATTCATGAAAAGATCCATGATTGAGTTTTAGAACTGTCAATCAGCTTGCAGGTTTCAATCTTCAAGTTGTTGAAACCACAAAACCAGGGCATGCAAAGGAGCTTGCTTCCACCGTGGAATTTAACACTTGTCCAGATGGTAATTTCGTGATACTTATACAGTATTCATCAACATAATTAATGAATATTCACATGCATTTATCTTTCATGCATCATGCTTGTAAAACGTAGCTCAGCTTTAAACCTTAAGTTTTCTTTCTCATTGGCAGGAATAATATGCGTTGGAGGAGATGGAATCATAAATGAGGTCAGTCTTAATTTAACTTTTTTAATCTCTTTCTTAATTATTAAATATCTCAATATCTGGACCTACCTACATTGGTAAAAGACTTGGTTTTGGTTTGTTTTTTTGCATCTTCGTTGCATAGGTAAAATAACAGCTCTCTTGTCTTGCTGCTTCATTGAAACTCTTTGCCATTAGCTTACTGATAGTTTGCTTCTGTGGCCCTTTCTGCTTTCAGACACAGGTAGAGATCAGCAATAAATGATTCATTCTGAAAGCATAAATTCCTCTATCATAAAAGATGACCACCAAAGGGTGAGGCTCTTGGCTTGTGAACGCGGCACCTAGTGTAGGAAGATCGTATTTGCCTGACGCTCATGCCCAACGGTTGTAAGATGCAATCTAACAATGCTGGCATAATTGTCACCACCTAGCATTGTATGACAAATGCATGAGTTGCAACTTGGGACCTCCAAACGAGCAACTTTTAACATTGGTTGCAGAAATCTGTTTAAAGAGATGTATATATACTGTAATAAGTAGAGTGCTTTATGAGATCATACATCACTATTAAGATTCATGGCATAAGTATTAACAGATCACTTCATGCAAATACATTGGCCTCATCTAATACCTCTAATTGTCATTTGGTATTAATATGCTTATGTATTTTTCCAGATGAAACTCAAGATCACGAAGTGAAAAGCATTTTTGATGAGATGTAATCTGAATAGGTGATAACGTCCTGTCAGATTTGATATGAGGACGTATTCATAATCTACGATAAAAGATTGCCATCATAGAGAGGGGGGGGGTTAGATAGTGACTATAGCACCTAATTTTTTGGAAGTTAATATTTTCCCGTTTCTCCTCATGCACATAGGACAATATTTTTATCATGTACAATCTTATGAAGTTGATGTCACGTACAATCTTATCAAGTTAGATAGTGACTATGTCATTCTTTGTGAGTTTTAATATCAATAGTTGGAAAGAGTCTCGTTTGGTTTGATAAGTCCATGCTTTGATAACAAAAAATTGTTGATCTGTACCAATGGACCGAGCCCTATCTTCAAGACATCAGACACCAGTCATCACTTCCCTTACGTGGGTGGAAGGAATTACGCTGGTGGCATTAAGTTTTAGAGTACATTCTAAGAGGACAAAGGAGAATCCTAGTTTTCTTCTGCAGCTCCTCATGTTTCCTTTAGACAATTTCATTGAAATTGTGCCTTCAAAGTGAATTTTGTGCAATGATGCAATTAATTCCATGAGTTCTCATTTTGTCTCCCACTTTTTATTAACGAGTAAAACCTTGTACAAAATCTCTAGTGAGAAATCTGATAATCTTTTTTTGACAGCTCATTTTGGGACAAAACATCAACTAAGCCTTTTCCCATACTAGATGGGGTCGGTTACATGGATTCTTTGTTTCCAGATAAGCCTATCATGCACCATGCTAGCAGTGAACTCAATATAAACTAAATCATTCTTCATAGTTTCTTTTCAATACTTTTATCGTCGTCATCTTCCTTTTTTAACATTTTCACAATCTAATTTTTCATATATTCTTACGCGAGTGTCCTTTGGTCATCTTTCTACATGTCCAAACCATCGTAAACGAATTTTCCTCATTTTATCCTCCGTTGGTGTTACTCCCAATTGGTTTCTAATAACCTCATTATGTATCCGATCTTTTCTTGTGTGACCAATCATCCATCTCAACATCTTTATTTCGGGCATCTTTTGCGCATGTTGATGATTAACTACCCAACACTCAGAACCATAAAACATAGTAGTTCTAATTGGTGCTCTATAATATTTACTTTTTAACTTTAATGATATCTTCTTATCACACATAATACCTGACACCCCTCTTCATTTTAACCAACCGGCATTAATTGTTACGTAACATCTCAATCAATTTTTCCACCGCTTTGAAAAATTGACCCTAGGTATTTAAAACTTTTCTTATGAGGGATACATTGCGTGCCAATTTTAATTTCTAAGTCCTGAAATACCCAAATGATCAAACTTACATTCCATATATTCTGGCTTTGTTCTACAATTCTCCTTTACTTTCTAATGTTTCTCTCAATAATTCTAATTTCCTATTAACTTTTTCCTTAGACTCATCTATTAACACATTGTCATACGCAAAAAAGTTTCACCAAGGTACTTCATCTTAAATATGTTTTGTTAACTCATCAATGACCAATATAAATAAATATGGACTTAAAGTTGATCCCTGATGCAACCTAATATTAACTTCAAAGGAGTGTCATTCCTTCGTAAGTCCTCACACAAGTTTTTGCTCAATCGTAAATGTCTCTTATAAGATTTATATATGTCAATAAGATACCTCTCTTTTCCAATGTTCTCCAAAGAACATCTCTGGGCACTCTATCATAAGCTTTTTCTAGATCAATAAATATCTTCTTTTTTGCTTTAAAATGTTTCTTAAGATGTCTCAATAGGTGAATCACTTCAATAGTAGATTTGCCATGCATGAATCCAAATTAGTTATTAAGTGTGGCTCACTAACTTAATACCTCGATAATTCAAACAATTTTGAATGTTTTCCTTGTTCTTATATATGGGTATAAGTGTACTCAATCTACATTCCTCGGACATCCTTTTGGTTCTTCATATTTCATTAAATAGTAGTCTTGTGAGTGAAGTGAGCCCCATCTCTCCTAAGATTTTCAATACTTCTATCAGAATATTTGTCTAGTCCTACATATTTACCAACCTTCATATATTTAAGAGTCTTTTTAACTTCATCTTTTGAATACGCCGATAGAAATTATGGTTTATATACTTTTCTAATTTGGGTAACTGCCGTAAGCTAATACTAACATCTGTATTTTCATTAAAAAACTTATAGAAATAATTTTGTCATCTATTTTTTATATCATCATTCGCTACTAGAATCTTCTCATCCTCATCTTTGATGCATCTAACAAAAGTAAGATCCTTAGTTTTCTTATCTCTAACCTTAGCTATCCTAAAAATATCTCTTTTACTTTCTTTTGAGTTAATTTTTTATATAAATCCTCCTAAATTTTGGCTTTTGCTTCACTAATGACCTTTTTGCTTCTTTCTTAGCATAATACAATTTTTAACATGCCTTCTTTGCCTATCTTTCACCACTTTACTCCACCACCAAACTTCTTTTTGTGCCGGTACACCTTCCTTAGATTCGCCTAACACATCTTTTGCCACTTCCCTAATATGTATAGCCATATTGTTCCACATATTAGGTGTACATTTATAATTCCAAGGATCTCCTTGAAGAACTTTCTATTTAAATATATCTTTTTTCTCACATTTGAGGTTTCACCATCTGGTCCAAATAGCTATATGCACTCTATTCTTCTTTGTTCACTTTTTTACTTGCGAATCCATTACTAAAAGGTGTTGAATAATTAAGCTTTCTCTTGAAATTATCTTGCAATCTTTACAACACTATCTATCATTTTTCTTACAAAACAAATAATCAATTTGTGTTTGTAACAAACTACTCTTATAAGTAAATAAATGTTTGTATCGTTTATTGAAAACTGTATTGGCTATAAAGAGATCAAAAGCCACACCAAAATTTAAAATCTCCCTACCCTCCTCATTTATATTTCCAAAACCATTCTTTGAATTTCCTTATCTAACTCCTCCTAAAAAGCCTTTGCATAAACACAGACCATATTCAAAGCCCGTACTCTTAATACTAATTTTACCATTATAATTTGGTCACTACACTATCCTTTAAAATGAAGAGGAGCATCTGGTATTCTTTGTGATAAGAAGATACCATTAAAGTTAAAAGGTAAATATTATAGAGCAGCAATTAGACCTGCCATGTTTTATGGTTATGAGTGTTGGGCAGTTAACCATCAACATGTACAAAAGATGTCTGTGACAGAAATGAAGATGTTGAGATGGATGAGTGGTCATACAAGAAAAGACTCTATACATAATGAGGTTATTAGAAACAAATTAGGAGTGGCACCAATAGAGGATAAAGTGAGAGAACATCGTTTAAGATGGTTTGAACATATAGAAAGAAGATGAGAAGAAGAACCGGTAAGAAGGTAAAGTATTAAAAGAGTTAGAGGACAACAACAAAAGTGTTGGAAAGAAACAATAAAGAAAGATCTAGCTTATTGTGAGTTAACTGCTAACATGGCACATGATAGAGCTTTGTGGAAACAAAGAATCCATGTAGCCGACCCCGTTTAGTATGGAAAAAGGCTTAGTTGTTGTTGTTGAAATTTGGTCACTATAATATCCTTTAAATCTTTATTTATAATAATACCAACTCCATTTTGAGCCTTTTCTTTTCTTACAACAACTAAGCCTTTTCCTATACTAGACGGGGCCGGCTACATGGATTCTTTGTTTCCAGAGATCCCTATCGTGTGCCATGTTAGCAGTTAACTCGCAATAAGCTAGATCATTCTTTATTGTTTCTTTCCAACACTTTTGTGGTCGTCCTCTACCTCTTTTAATAATTTCCAAATTTAGTTTTTCTAACCTTCTTACAGGTTCTTAAACGATCTTCTTTCTATATGTCCAAACCATCTTAAACGATATTCTCTCATTTTATCCTCTATTGGTGCCACTCCTAATTTGTTTCTAATAACCTCATTATGTATACGGTCTTTTCTTGTATGACCACTCATCCATCTCATCTTCATTTCTGTCACAGACATCTTTTGTACATGTTGGTGATAAACTGCCCAACACTCAGAAGTCAGAACCATAAAACATGGCAGGCCTAATTGCTGCTCTATAATATTTACCTTTTAATTTTAATGGTATCTTCTTATCACAAAGAATACCTAATGCTCCTCTCCATCTTAACCAACCAGCATTAATTCTATGTGTTACGTCTCCATCAATTCTTCCATCACTTTGAAAAATTGACCCTAGGTATTTAAAACTTTCCTTTTGGGGAATGCAATGTGTGCCAATTTTAATTTCTATGTCCTCTGAAGTAACCAAATGATCAAACTTACATTCCATATATTCTGTCTTTGTTCTACTAAGTCGGAGGCCTTTGCTTTCTAATGTTTCTCTCCATAGTTCCAATTTTTTATTAACTTTTTCCTTAGACTCCTCCACTAATACAATATCATCTGCAAATAACAAACACCAAGGTACTTCATCTTGAATATGTTTTGTTAACTCGTCCATCACCATTATAAATAAGTATGGACTTAAAGTTGATCCTTGATGTAACCCAATATTAACTTCAAAGAAGTCTGTCATTCCTTCATGAGTCCTCACACATGTTTTTGCACCATCATACATGTCTCTTATAAGGTTAATATATGTCAATGGGATACCTCTTTTTTCCAAAGTTTTCCAAAGAACCTCCCTCGGTACCCTATCATAAGCTTTTTCTAGATCAATAAATATCGTGTGAAGGTCTTTCTTTTTTGCTCTAAATTGTTCCATAAGACGTCTCAAAAGGTGAATCGCTTCAATAGTAGATCTGCCTGGCATGAATCCAAATTGGTTCTCTATTGTACTTGATACTTGGCTTAACCTATATTCGATAATTCTTTCCCATAATTTCATAGTATGACTCACTAACTTGATACCTCGATAATTCGCACAATTTTGAATGTCTCCCTTGTTCTTATATATGGGTATAAGTGTACTTGCTCTCCATTCCTCGGGCATCTTTTGGTTTTTCCATATTTCATTAAATAGTCTTGTGAGCCAAGTGATTCCTATTTCTCCTAGTATTTTCCAAACTTCTATAGGAATATTATCTGGTCCTACTGATTTACCACCCTTCATATGTTTAAGAGCCTCTTTGACTTCATTCTTTCGAATACGTTGGCAGAAATTGTGGTTTATATACTTTTTTGACTTGGTTAAATCTCCTAAACTAATACTAACATCTTTATTTTCATTAAAAAGATTATAAAAATAGTTTTTTCATCTATTTCTTATATCATCATTTGCCACTAGAATTTTTTCGTTTTTTATATAAGTCCTCCCAAATCTTAGTTTTTGCTTCACTAACGGCCTTTTTTGCTTCCTTCTTTGCTTTCTTATAAGCTTCTAAAGTTTCACTAGTTTTCTTAGCATAATGTAATTTGTAACATGCCCTCTTTGCCTTGATTTTATTTTGTACTACTTCACTCCACCATCAAGCTTCTTTTTGTGCCGGTACACCTCCCTTAGATACCCTTAATACATCTTTCGCCACTTTCTTAATATGTATAGCCATATTGTTCCACATATCACAGGGTGTGCCAACATAATTCCAAACATCTCCTTGAAGGACTTTTTGTCTAAATATATCTTCTTTCTCGCTTTTGAGGTTCCACCATTTAGTCCGAATAGCTCGATGCAATCTTTTCTTCTTTGTCCATTTTTTATTTATAAATCCATAACTAAAAGTCGATGTTGGGTGGTTAAGCTTTCTCCTGGAATTACCTTACAATCTTTACAACATGCTCTATCTTTTTTTCTACAAATAAAGTAATCAATTTGTGTTTGTGATAAGCCACTCTTATAAGTAATTAAATGTTCATCTCGTTTTTTGAAGATTGTATTGACTATAAAGAGATCAAATGCCATAGCAAAATTTAAAATCTCCCTACCTTCCTCGTTTATATCCCCAAAACCAAAGTTTCCATGAATCCCTTGATATCCTAATGCCTCTTTACTGACGTGTCCATTTAAATCTCCTCCTAAACAAATCATCTCCCTTTGTGGAATCTTTTGAAACACCTTATCTAACTCTTCCCAAAAAACTGTCTTTATACTATCTTCTAGTCCTACTTGGGGTGCGTAAGCACAAACTATATTCAAAACCTCTGCTCCTAACACTAATTTCAATGTCATGATTCGGTCACGATATCGTTGTATCTCTACTACACTCTCCTTTAAATCTTTATTTATGATAATACCAACTCCGTTTCGAGCCTTTTCTTTACCTGAGTACCATCATTTAAAACCTGTATCCTCTATCTCCTTTGCTTTTTCTCCAACTCATTTTGTCTCTTGTAGACATAGAATATGAATCTTTCTCCGAATCATAGTATCTACTACCTCCATTAGCTTACCGGATAATGTTCCGATATTTCAAGAACCAATACAAATCTTATTATCTAGGACTAGCTTCCTTACCCCCTGCATCCGTCCATAATCAAAATGCGAAGACCCTCTCTTAAAATTTTTCACTACATTTAGGCAATGTAGCGGGACTAACTTCTTTACAATTGATTCACTACATTCGGGCGAAAATGTAGTGTCCCTTGCTTACTTCTTACTGCATTCGGGCTCTGCAGCATGTCGCTAGAGGGGGACACCCCAAAGCAGTGCTCATAATTTTTGTAATCCATGTTATAAAAATCCGATAAAGTTTTACGCTGGCTGTCGGAAGCCTAACACAACCCTCCTCTTTTATCCAGGCTTGGGACCGGCAATGCAAGGGTGATCCCTTACATGGGCGGAGTTGAGCCTTTTCTTTTCTTTAAGTACCATAATTTAAAACCATTATTTTCAATCTTTTTTGCTTTTTATCTAACCTATTTTGTCTCTTAAATATAAAATGTGAATCTTTCTCCGAATTATAATATCTACCACTTCCATTAACTTGCCAATTAATGTTTCGATATTCCAAGTATCAATACGAATCTTATTATCTAGGACTATAAAGTTATCTTCCTTACCCTCCATATCCATCCATTATGAAAATGTTGAAACTCTCGTTGTAATTTGATAGTACATTCGGGTGACAATATAGCAGAACTAACTTTTTTACCCACACCCGTACATGATATAAAAACCCTCTCTGCAATTGATTGACTATATCTGAGAGAAGATGTAGAGGACCTTGCTTATTTTTACTCCATTCGAGCTTTTCAGTATATTGCTAAGAGGGAACACCCCCAACGCAATGTTCATAGTTTGTATAATCTATTAGATAAGTCGTACAAAGTTTTACATTAGCTGTTGGAAGCCTAACGCAACCCTCCTCCTTTATATGGGCTTGGGACTGACCATGCAAGGGTGATTCCTTACATGAGCAGAGTTGACGGTTCATTTTGGGAAAGAAAAAGAAATCCTTTCACATAAGTGCATGTATTGTTATTCCAATGCCTCTTATCAGTGACAAATAATATGAAGGGATTCAATTGAGATGGATATAATTCATTTAATGTTCTTTGTTATCAGTTTAACACTTTAACTTGCTTGGTCTGTCTATTGGGCTGTTGATTTCATTTACACATTTTTGCAGGTTTTAAATGGACTGCTCAGTCGACATGATCAGAAAGAAGCTATCTCAATTCCAATTGGTATAATCCCTGCTGGTTCCGATAATTCACTTGTGTTTACTGTTCTGGGAATCAGAGATCCTGTGTCTGCTGCAATAGCTATTGTAAAGGTATCTTCGCCTTTTGCTTTCTTGGTTGAATTGTTGTGCCTATCTTATCTTGTTTGGTAAATTTCTGCTCTCAAGGAGATGGTTGAGTTCATTCCGATGTTTCATTATACCTCAGTCTCAAAGTGTTAGTGCAAGTGTTTCTTTACCCTTTCAACGTAGTGTGGCTGGAAGCTGGCCTTTTTTTTTCTTCTGGTTTGCTATATGGGGCTCCCCTGCTCTCGCAGAACTCAAGGATTTCTTTGTACTAATAGTGTGAGAATGTACGCTCTGGGTCATCTAGGCTATAAGAAGCAGATTGGAATTCTAGTGTGAGTCCAGCTGAACCATGTAGAGGCAAAATAGGAATTCTTAATAATGGCAGTGTTTGATAGTCATAAGCATAGGAAAGAGGGCCTACCCATAGAAAGAAAAGATGACACAACTGCACATATTTGCATATCAGAAAGTTGAACATGTTATATATGGTTTCTACTTTCTTCTTTTGAGAAATATCCCAGTACTTAATTTTTTAGTGTCAAGAGAACACCTAACCAAGAATTGGTCTGTAAAATAGCAATAAGGAACCTAAAGCTGGTTACAGTTGATTAGCGGAAGAAAGCCAAGGAATGTACTTGATAAACAATGGGGGAGCTTTTCCAGGAAGGAATAGAATATCCGACCCCAATCTTACAAAGTGCAGTTTAAAAAAGCCGGTTTTTGATATACACAAACAAAAGGTTCACACGCCACTTGGAAAATTCCTAAAAGTTGGGCAGACTTTCTTTAACGTCAAACAAGTGTTATTTTCTGGACTCTCCTTAAGACATCCTACCCTTGTTAGCCAGTATCTTAATCCATTCTTAGGTAATCTGTGAAATGCCCCTAACTTTTCCCGGGATTAGACTTACCTAGTTATTAAGGGTGATAAATGTAGGAAAATACTCTCTTTCTCTCTCCAGTTGAACCTTATAGGTATAGCTATGTATGTTTTTGATGTATTGCTTGAGTTGACTTTTGCACTTCCTTTGTTCATTATATACAGGGGGGCCTTACAGCTACAGATGTTTTTGCTGTAGAGTGGATGCAGACTGGTCAAATACACTTTGGCATTACGGTTTCATATTATGGATTTGTTAGTGACGGTAATCACTTTATATATGCTCTGATGTTTGTTGTGATATGATGTGGGGAAAGCATACACAAGATCGATGTATAATGTTTCCTGAATCCCTTGGACTGTCTTGTTTTGTTGCACATGGTTCTCTTTTGATACATACAGGATTAGATGTCAGCATGATACTCCTCTTGACATGACTTGTTGCATTAGCTTTCTGCATTTTCTAAATGTAATAGATTGGAATTGCCAATAAGATACAGTGGCAACATCTGTGAATGCTGTCAGATATAGAGTCCTATTTAATTCACGAAGTGGAGTGATTTTTATCCTACTTTGCCATGTAGTTTAAGATAGTTTGTTGAATTGCGAACAGTTGTATAAAAATCTATCGTCAAATAATAAAGGTGTGGTTTTTGGATTTGTTTCCAGTAAGGCTTGCCCATAATGTCCCTTTGCACGTTATTGTTTTGATACCAGCACTAAGACAGACATGACCATGTTCAGGTTCCATCTCAATTTTCACCAGTCTCAACCAGTAACCCTGTTAATGTAGATAATGTCCTTTGAGTAACTCGCCTGGTAATTGAATGCATGCACAAATGGATCTGGTGAACCTGAAGGTTTTTGAGTCGTCTAGAAATGCAACACATTCACATGTCAGTTTCAGAAGCATCAAGGATACAGAAGAAGACGAGATCAGAAAGATACTCGGATAACTTGACCTGGCCGGAGGTTTCCGTAGCAAACGCATCATGGCTATCATCTATTGGACATGATGATCAACTTAATTTACAAGTGGTCAAAGCATTGTATAACTTAGTTTAATAAGAAATTCATCAAATATTGAATAACATGAATTCCCAATGGTGTTCACATCATTGGATGTTTTGAGAAACCATAGTATGCTATTTGTGGCATTGACCCTTTTGTCATTTGCGTAGCTTGGCTTCTTGCTTGTTGTGTTAGGTATCTGTCTGAAGTCCACCTTTCTTGTGTATATACTATCAACAATGTCTATATTGATTTGTACTTTTGCAGTACTAGAACTCTCTGAGAAATATCAGAAGCGTTTTGGTCCTCTTCGCTACCTTGTGGCGGGCATGCTTAAGTTTTTCTGTTTGCCCAAGTACAACTTTGAGTTGGAATATCTTCCTGCAGCAAAGGCAACTCCAGATGCTGAGACAGTCACAGAGCGCCGAGATTCATCAATTCCGTATCGAGATGTCATGAGGAAGTCTCCAACAAGAGGTGGTATTCAGAGGGCCTCAAGCTTGTCAAGTATCGACTCCATTTTAACACCAAGTCGAAATTCTGGAGAGCTAGACACAACATCCAGCACTGTTGCTGGCAGTGAACCTTCAGACATTGTCCGTGGTATAGATATTAAAGCCAAGCGCATGTCATCTGGTAGAAGCAATTCAAACCATGAACCTGAGGAAGTCATCCATCCGGGAATCCAATTATCTCAAACTCCTGTTTGTTCAAGGACAAGATCAAAATCAAGGGCAGGTAAAGGTTTGACTGTTGTGACTAACATGTATGGGTCACGAGGATCTTGGGCAAATGACAAAGAAGATATTTCGTCGACACTATCAGATCCAGGTCCAATCTGGGATGCAGAACCAAAGTGGGACATTGAATCCCGGTGGGAAACTGAAGCCACATGCTTTCCCGATGGTCCACTTCAACTGCTGGTGATGGGTAATGATAAAGAAAAAGAAGTGGAACATGAAGTTCTGAAACAGGAAGAACAATGGGTCGCTAGGAATGGGGAGTTCCTTGGTGTGTTGCTCTGCAATCACGCCTGCAAGACCGTGCAGAATTTAAATTCACAAGTTCTCGCACCAAAGGCAGAACATGATGACCAGGTTTTGAACTTGTTGCTAGTTCATGGAAATGGAAGGTTCAGGTTACTGAGGTTCTTTTTGTTAATGCAATTTGGCAAACACCTTTCACTGCCGTATGTCGAATATGTGCAGGTAGACCTCTGTACCAGCTTTTGAGCTAATCCTTTTACTATGTTGTTTACGTAAAAAGGCATGCCGAGAAATTATGAAAAACTGCTGTTTAACTATTGGGAGATCCAATGGCTATGCAGGTAAAATCGCTGCGGATAAAAGCGGGGAAAGATACCCAAAAAGGGTGTGGCATTGATGGTGAGCTTTGTTCCATGAATGGCCGCGTTGTTGCTTCCTTGCTTCCTGAACAGTGCAGACTCATTGGTCGCTCTCCGCAGATCCGTGTATAGACATTCTCTTTCAAGTCTTTGCTTTTAAAGAGGTGTGCTCTGCTTTCAGTTCCGACAACCATTTGTTTCTGGCAGTTGAACGTCCAGAGCGTCATGTTCTACCTCTTATTCCTCTCCTTTTCTTGATGCTTTTGTAAATTAATGCATTTATCTCGCCTTATGCTAGTTGATTCTTTTTCACTCGGTTTCCTGGTCCACCGATTGAAGTGGATTATCTTATACATTTGTACTTCCCCTCCTGTAGTATTAAACACTGTTATGTATTCTGGTGTTCTTCTTATGACTAGTTTCCTACTATGTTGCCAAACAATGAAATATAAGTATATACTTTATCACTTCTATGGATCCCCTTTGAACCGCATGCTAATTTGCTAGATCTAAGTCGAGTTGGCTGGTCTGATTCTTAAACAGCGACTTTCTGATTCAACGCCGGCTGGTTGAAAGGGTTGGCCAGAATTAATCTCGATAGTCAATCTATGGTTATGGGCTGGATAGGTTTTTTCTGAATATGTATTTTGCGTTCTGTGGTTTTAAGTGGACTCAACTTCACTTAGTGCGGCGAGGGATTGCTTTTGGGTTTAGTTGGCTTCAGTAAATTGCAAATTCTGGCTATGCTCTGAATCTCTTTCAAAAGGGTTACTGTGGGGCTAGTAGTTGTCTAGTGCATCTTCTTCATTAACATTTAGTAGATCAGAAGCTTGTGTAGAATTTGACCATAGTTGAAAACATTCATACTTCAATTTAAGTGTCTCTCTCTCTCTCTCTCTGTAGCATCAGAAGCTAAGCTGTTTTTGTGGTGTTGGGTGGACGCCCATGAAGCGTGGGCTAATGAAGAAGTCTGTCTTTTCCCTGCCTGAGGGAAAGCCAAGTGCATGACTTGTGTGGAAAGCTTCGCCTCTCATAAATGAGGGTGGTTTCTAGTCCCCTTTCACCCATTCATAACAAAGGCATCTACAGAAAAAGGATGTGTATGGACAAAAGATACGTCCCCCTTAAGGTATACTGAAGAAGTGAAGAGAGCACCAAGCCGATAATATGCCCATTATACTTCCAAAGTTTATTATGACTTATCCGACCCTCATCCAAAATAATATTATGACAACGATTTTTGAGAGAGACGCAGCTAGCCTAGGTGAGGATAAACTTTCAAGTTCGTTTCCGAAAACGCCCTCTAATCACTTCTATGTAATAACGGAGACCTGCGTTTAGTATGCATAATTGCACAAGAAAGCGATTCCAGTACGTTTCCCCTACCTCTTAAACGGAGATTAAAGTTATGATTAAATTCTGCAAGTAAAATCTGAAAACAACAAGTAAACCTTTTCCCATATTAGATGAGTCAGTTACATGAATTCTTTATTTTCACATAGTCTTTTAACTTTTATGTTAGATAATTCTTTATTGTTTCTTTTTAAAACTTTTATGGTTTTTCTTTTTCTTTTTTCATATTTTTACAATCTAGTTTTTCATACTTTCTAAATGTTCTAACCATGGTAAATATTTTTTTCTCGTTTTATCCTCTATTGATATCACTTTCAATTTTAAATGCTAAACTCAAGCTTGATTTCTAATTAATCGATGGTATTGACATAGACGATATACAGTATGGTTTAGCGCTCCTGCTTGATGAACCATGGATAGATTTCACTAAATTAGATCCACTCTTCTAAAGACTGGAGCCCAAGCACACTCACTAAGGGCAATTTGGTCACTGACCCGCTGCAATTTTTCGGTAGGGACCCTCATTAGATTGTTGCTTGTTCATGACTCGTTTATTTTGCTAATTTAAGATCATCTGAGCTATATAAGCATGGTATGGGAGGTTTATGGATACGTGAAACGAGCTTGGTTATTATACTTTGTGAACTTGAATTTGCATGCGATCTTCAGAAATTGAAAATCCTGTTAATTGAAGTTGAGAATTAACTTTTTCAATGCAATCTTGTAAAAATATAACTTTTGACCTATTGAACATATGTACACATCCAACTTACTTAAAAACTTTCCACTGCAGCTATTATACTATACAAGCCAAGCTGAGACCAACCTAACCTATCGGCAGCTCATCTTGCTAATTTGAATGGACTGCACTAGCGAGTCTTGTTAGGTCTCCCACCTAAGTTGAAACAACTCCAGCACAAACCAGTTCGAGCCAAGAAAAACTAGCACCATATATTGTTCGGCAATCCAATGCTGTTCTAAGATCACGGTAACTTTCTCAACTCCAAGAGCAAACCTTGACATAAGCTGCACAAATCAATCCACATTATCAATAACCTGTATGTAGGTTAAAATGCAAAATTTCCACTACATAAACATGCCACCATTTCTAAGTTCGATAGAAACTCGAGTAGATGCACTAAGAGCCAGGACTCACTTTGTTTGTCAACTCAAAACAGCAACCAAGTTGAACGTGTTTGAGTTTGACATCCAAGCTTTGTACATCTTACCAGGATTCGGCCATGACTGAGTGCAGTGGAGGATCTACATACAACGGTAGGGAGGAGGGCAGCCGCTCTTTCTGAAATTTTAACATTTCACTCTAAAACCTACATCCTCCTAACATTTTATTTTACTGTAAAAGCTACTACAGCTTCGCCCTTCTTTCATACTTCGCCTCCCTTAACACTATCTTTTACATCCGAAATTGACTGAGCGATGTCCACGGAAAAATCTGAAGTTTATGGTGTGACCACTTTAACATTATTTACCATATGGCCTCATATACCCGTCATAAAAACGTTTGTCGCTCCTAAAGTCGCAATTTCTTGTAACTATGCTCGCCAGCTTTTCCCGTCTCGTGAGGTGAATGGATACAATTGTATTGAAGACGTCACTCTTCCCTTTTTCATCCCCACAATGTATCCTCCACATTCCCTTCACGCCTTCAGTTTTACACACACCACGTTAAAAACACCACTCTCTGTCTCTCTCTCTCTCACACACACACACACGCACAAGCTATAAATATACAGGCAGGTTTCAAGTGTTTTAGCTCTTCTTCTTCCTCTCTTACTTCCATGGCAAAGCCTTTCCTAGACCCACCAATGATATCGATGCCGCCACCCTCTCTTCGAAACCAAACCACCTCCCAAGCGCCACCAACCTCTTCTTCCACCGATGACAGGTGGTGGCCGTACTCCGGCTCCAAAGACTTCGACGCCAACCTCGCCGTGATCTTGGTGGTGCTCGTCTGTGCGTTCGCGTGCTGCCTCGCCATCAACGCCGCCGTCCGTTATATCCTCCGCTGGTGGAGGTCCTCCGCCGGAAACGACTCCGGCGCTCGGCCTTCGGAGTCGAAGGCCCCGGTCGTTCAAGCGCGGGCTCTGCCGACGCTAGTGTTCTCCTCGGGGTCGGCGGAAATGAAGGCCGCCGACTGCGCCATCTGCCTCTCGGAGTTCGTTGACGGCGAGCGAGTCGTCGTGCTGCCGAAATGCCGCCATGGGTTCCACGTGAAGTGCGCCGAGTCGTGGCTCGCCTCCCACGCGTCCTGCCCGACGTGCCGCGCCTCCTGCATGCCCGACCTTCCCGAGGCACCCCTCCCAGTCTGATACTGCACTTCGGATCCAGGTCCTGGATTCAGGTATCGAATCCCGACCCAATTAGGATTTGACGGAACTTGCTCCTCAGTGAGCCTGGGGGCAGAAGAGGAGGGTAGTTTCGTCAGCATAGTTGATCTAATGAGGCGCCTTTTTGGTTATTATTTTCTTGTGAAAAGTTTTTCTCAGGGTTTGGATGATATGGGAAAATCTTGCAGTTAGTTTCCTCTCTAGTTTGGCGTTTCCCCAGGAAGTCAAAAACCGAGTGTCCGTCCTTTCCATCTCCGGGTTGGTGGTCCATCGGTATGGTCTTCTTTAAAATGCGTGAGGTCTTGCAGCAGATGGATGATGCTTTTCTGTGTATACTCTTTCGTAATCATTTTGTTTGGATCATAGTTCGTTATCATGAAACGAAATGAAGAGAAACGAACACGGAAGGCCGCATGTATTCTACTCAAATACGAGGGCGTATATACCCGTATCATCAGTTACCGTATTGTATGTGTAATCATATCGTAGGTTGAGATGTTCTTTCCACTTTGGCTAAATGAAAACAACGCTTTCTCACGTTGGTGAAATTAGCCAAGTTGGGGGTGAAGAAGTCCTCAAACGATCGTGTTCTCCATTAATTCCAATCACTATATATATATATATAAGTGGGTGAGTAATGATGGAAATAAGATAGGGATTGAAAGTGAAGGAGAATGATGATATAAATAAGGAGCCAAGTGGATGGGGACGTATACTAATGGATACTTCATCTTTTAGATGCTTCCCAATAAAATGGAAATTCGAAATCCTTCTGGTTTGTGAGTAGGACCTCTTCTTTCAGCTATATGACATGGATATCTTCCGGAGCAGGGGGTCCTATTCGACCAGGAGGCGATGGAGCTCAACTAATATTGAGAATATAACGAAAGCTGACTCACATTGGAAGATTGGTGTGGCCTATGGGCTGGTGTTATTCCTTATGAAACGAGAAAACTATATTAAATAAGGTCTGGCCGTGCGCTCTATTGAATGCAAATTTTAGGTTTTGCTCAATTTTTTAGCCATTTAATTCGCTAAAATAAATCAATAGTAAGAACACAAATGTATCTAGAATTTGTTAAAGAGATTCATGAAGAAATGAATGGATAATATCATGGCTCTTAACCACACACTCAGAGAGAGAGAGAGAGAGAGAGAGAGAGAGAGAGAGAGATCCAAATCTATGAATTCTTCGTGTGCTGAATTTAATACCTCGACCTAGTCTTTCCTCAGAAAAGACAGTTAACTAGAAGGTGCAAGGTCAGGACTTCCTAGGAGATTTATGCCATACTTGTCTAATTTTGGGTAAAGGTAAATTTTTGTCACATAGAATATGCATGACTGTATTAGAAAAAATTGATGGAAATGTTACACTTAGAATTAATGCACATTGGTTAAATGGGATAATTATATCCAATATTTTATGTGACAAAAAAATACCATTAAAGTTGAAAGATAAATATTTTACAGCAACAACTCGACTCACTATACTTTATAGTTCTGGTGTTAGATATTTAATTATCAATATTATAAAAGATGTCTATAACATAAATAAGGATGTTGAGTTGGAGGAGTGATCACAAAAAAAAAACCATATACATAATGAGGTTATTAGAAACAAATTGGGTGATAAAATAAGAGAAAATCATTTAACATAGTTTGAATACATAGAAAGACAAGTAAAAGAGGCTCTAATAAAAAGTACGAAAAACTAGATTGTGAACATGTTAAAAGAGTAAGAGAAAGATTACTAATTTGTTGAAAGGAAATATTTACGTTATGTTGAGTTAATTGTTAGCATGGCACATGATCAAGCTTTATAGAAACAAATAATCCATATAACCGACCCATTGAGTATGAGAAAAGACTTAATTGTTGATGTTGTGCAAGAGGAAAGCAAAGTCTAGTACCCACACCCATACATGCACCCTCTAAGAGTCAAACTCCCCACCAGCAACAATGGTGCTAGAATGCCCTGCCTTTGAGCTAAGGCTCTCGGTGCAATTTTGCTTAAATTTGTTTATTAGTGTTTGCTCTATCGCCACCCTTGCTGAAAGATCTTATGTATATCCTATTAACATGTGCATACATTTACTAATACCTTACAATACAATGTATACTATGTGTGTTACACACACATAATGCTGTGTTCATACCATTTTATATTTCTTAATTATTCATCATGGAGGGGAGGAATCGGATGTCAGTATCTGATTGCATGAACTGGTTTTGGGCCTTTCTTGGACTGAGAATGGATCTGAATACCAGGCACAAACCTGGGCCATCATGGGTCAAGTCGGGTCAGCCTGAGATTGGCCCTACCTACGTAAATTGCTGCCATCTTTTCGGCAAGGTCTTGTTTCGTGCCCCACAAGCATAGAAAGTGTGACTACTTTAAAAATCATGCGGTGTTGGTGACACTAGTTCTTTGTCCATGGCTAATCTGAGCCTGAATTTTATACTTTCCAGAATTCCCAGCATTTCTGTTGCTATTTATCAACTTTTTGTGGATTTCATCTCTATAAGCTTTCTTTTTGAGCGTTTCTTTCATCATTCAATGAACTATTCAGTTTTGGCTTCCAACTTCAGTTCTTCAGTTGTGACTAAGTCTAGTAAATGAGCCGAACAAACCAAACAAGGAGTTGTTCATGACATACTGTGAACTCACGATCTTGTTCGTGTGCAGCTTGTTAGCTTGTTTGATGTGAGCCAAACATGAACGAGCCGAGTCAGAGTGATTTTTTTTTTCCAATTTTTGAGTAGGAAATTGAATTTATTGGTAAGAAATTAAGTCAGATTTTTAGTTACATTATCACCCACCCAATCCCTTGGGTTAAAGGTGAGGAGTTCAACATCAGGCTACCAAACCTTGGCTGGACCAACATCCAGCCAAGAGAGGCAGCTCCTTTTGGTTACAACTGGAAGAAGGGCAAAGCTGTGCATCCTCCAGGAGTCAAACCCGTGCCTGCTGCAAGGGCATCAGGCACCCTAGAGTTGAGCCATCACTCAGTGGCAAGCAGTGGTAGACCCACTTCAGGCAAGGTGAGGATTTCTTCAGCCTGTTATTGTATATAAAGAAATACAAATGCTTTAGGACGAGAAATATAGAGGCTCATTTTTTTTAAGGACCAATGTACACGAACATGTAACCCATCAGTGACTTCATTCGTCGAATATAGCTGTAGCACAAAGTTTCTGTGCTAGACCTTACACTATACACTTTAAGATGATATTGAAAATGTTATGAGATGAGATCCAATGATTTCAATAAAGTAAAAAGGCTAGATGCCTCGTCTACTCGATCGGATAATGATTTTCGCAATACCAAGAAAAAGTAAGGGATCAAGGTGATCATACATAAATTTCTCATCACTTTGCTTCCAAACAAGCCCATCAGCGGCGGATCTACATTAAGCCGAGGTGGAGCGTTTGTCCCATCTGAAATTTGGAAAATCAACTTAAATACTATAGCCCCATGGTGGGATCCATGAGCTATGTATTACATAGTTCACCCCACCCAAAACCATTTAGGAAGCTATTCATCCTACCTAAAAGAGTTTCTAGATCCGCCACTGAGCTCGAGGTGTGTACGAAAGGTGTGAAACTAAAGTTGGATCCGACCATTGATTAGATGGCGTTTTTGGCTACCAAACGTGACTAAATCGGTTACTTTTAATGGAGGTTTAAATCGAGCTGGTAAATGAGATGAAAGAAGAAATCAAATGGTGCTTAGACTTGGCTTTTACTCATCTAAGCTGAACATGAGCATGGTGCATGAGCTTCAAGCAAGCACGATCATCATGAGCTTGGTCATCAAGTGTTTCTTCATAAAGGATTCTCTAGCTGCATCCAAAGTTATCCATAATTTTGTGTTTTGGTCGTATTTGTGTCAACTTTGCCCATGTAAGGGATCACCCATGCATGACCGGTCCCAAGCCCAGATAAAGGAGGAGGGTTGTGTTAGGTTTTCGACAACGAGCATAAAACTTTGTTTGACTTATCTATCATGGATTCTGCAAATTATAAACATTGAGTTGGGGCGTTCCCTCTTAACGACATACTCAAAAGCTTGAATACAGTGAAAAGTAATCAAGAACCTCTATATTTTCGTCCGGATGTAGTGAATCAATTGTATAGATGGTCCCATGTCATGAACATGCGTGGGTAAAGAAGTTAGTCCCTTTATATTATCCAACAAATGTAGTGAACAAATTACAATGAGAGTTTTCGTAATTTTAAGATTGACAGATGCGAGGGGTAAAGAAGTTAGTCCTATATAATAAAATTTGTATTGATATTTGCAATATCAAAATATTAACTAGCAAGTTAATAGAGATGATAGATACTATGATTCAAAGAAAGATTCATATTTTATGTTACAAGAGAAAAAATGGGTTGGAGAAAAAATAAAGGAGATTGAGAATATTGGTTTTAAATTATGGTACTTAAGAAAGTAAAAGGCTAAAAATAAAGTTTGTATTATTATAAATAAATATTTAAAGGATAGTGTAGTAGACATCAATGATATGGTGATTGAATTATGATGGTGAAATTAGTGTTAGGAGTATAGACTTTGAATATAGTTTGTGTTTATGTACTCTAAGTAGGATTAGAAGATAATATAAAGAGGCTTTTTGGGAGGAGTTAGATAGGTAATTCAAAGAATTCCACAAAAGAATATAGATGATTTGTTTGGGAGGAGAGTTAAATGGATATATAAGTAAAAAGGTATTAGGATATCAAGGTATTTATGAAAACTATGGTTTTGGGTATATAAATAAAGAGGGTAGGGAGATTTTAAATTTTGCTATGGCTTTTGATATTTTTATAGACAATATAATTTTCATATAATGAGATGAATATTTAATTACTTATAAGAGTGACTTGTCACAAATACAAATTGATGATTTTGTTTGTTGGAAAGAAATAGATCATGTTATAAATATTGCAAGGTAATTCTAAGAGAAAGGTTAAATACTCAACATCATTTTTTAGTAATAGATTTGAAGTAAAAAAAGAGAACAAAGAAAAAATAGAGTGCATAAAGCTATTAAGACTAAATGATGGAAAAAAAAGATATATTTAAACATAAACTTCTTTAAGGAGATACTTAAAATTATATAGGTACACATTCTTATATGTGAAACAATATGGTTATACATATTAGGGAAGTGACAAAAGATGCGTTTGGCAAATCTAAGTTAGGCGTACGAGCACAAAAGAAAACTTGATAGTAGAGTAAAGTGGTGAAAGATAAAATAAGGCAAAGAAGGCAAGCTACAAATTACATTATGGTAAGAAGACTTGTGAAACTTGAGAGGCTGATAAGAAAATAAATAAAGTGAAAAAATCCGTTAGTGAAGCAAAAACCAAAATTTGAAAGGATTTATATAAAAAGCTTAACTTAAAAGAAGGTGAAAGAGATATTTTTAGGATAACTAAGGTTAGAGATAAGAAAACTAAGGATCTTACTTTTGTTAGATGCATCAAAGATAGGGATGAGAAGATTATAGTGGCTAATAATGATATAAGAAATAGATGACAAAAAAAAATTTATAAGTTTTTTAAAGAAAATAAATATGTTAGTATTAGCTTATAAGAGTTAGTCAAATCAAAAAAATATATAAATCATAATTTCTATCAGCGTATTTAAAAGAATGAAGTTAAAGAGGCTCTTAAATATATGAAAGTTAAAAAGGATTTTAAGTATGAAAAATCCTAGGAGAGATGAGACTCATGAGACTATTTAATGAAATATAGAGAAACCAAAAGATACATGAGAAATGTAGAGTGAATACACTTTTATCCATATACAAGAACAAAGAAGACATGGAGAATTGTGTGAATTATTGAGATAGTCATATTATAAAATTATGAAAAATATTTATTAAATATAGGATAAGAAAAGTATCGAGTATAACAGAGAACCAATTTGGATTCATGCCCGACAAATCTATTATTAAAGTAATTTACCTATTGTGACGTCTTATTAAACATTTTAGAACAAAAAAGAAAACCTTCACATAATACTTATTGACTAGAAAAAGTTTATGATAGTGTCAAAAGATGTTATTCGAAGAACTTTAAAATAGAGAGATATGTCATTGGCATATATAAATCTTATATAAGACATATACGATAATGCAAAAACATGTGTGAGGATTTATAAAGTAATAATAGACTCCTTTGAAGTTAATATTGGGTTATATCAAGGATGAACTTTAAGTCTATAGTTATTTATATTTGTTATTATGAGTTAACAAAATATATTCAAAATGAAGTACCGTGATGTATATTATTTGTAGATGACATTGTGTTAGTGGATGAGTCTAAGGAATTGAACTATGTAAAGAAACATTAAAAAGTAAAGACTTCTGACTTAGTAGAACAAAGATAGAATATATGGAATGTAAGTTTGATCATTGGGTACTTCAGAGGACATAGAAATTAAGATTGACATACATTGCATCCCTTACAAGAAAAGTTTTAAATACCTAGGATTGGTTTTTCAAAAATTTGATGAAGATGTTACAAATATAATTAATGTCGGTTAGTTAAAATAGATAGGGGCATCAAGTATTCTATGTGATAAGAAGATATCATTAAAGTTGAAAGGTAAATATTATAGAGCAATAATTAGACCTATTATATTTTATGGTTTTCAGTGTAGGACAATTAACCATCAACATGTACAAAAGATGTTCTTAGCATAAATGAAGATGTTGAGATGGATGAGTGGTCACAAAAGGAAAGAATTAATATATAATAAGGTTATTATAAACAAATTGGGAGTAATACCAATAGAAGATAAAATGAGAGAAAATCGTTTAAGATGGTTTGTACATATAGAAAGACGACCAAAGGATGCTCCCATAAAAAGATATGAAAAACTAGATTGTGAAAATGTTAAAAAAGAAAGAGAACGACGATAAAAGTGTTAGAAAGATACTAGTTTATATTAGTTTACTGTTAGCATGACACATGATAATACTATGTGAAATCAAAGAATCCATGTAACCCACCACTGAGAAAAGGCTTAGTTGTTGTTGCTCTTGTTCATGTCATGTCATTTAGCCCAAAATGTAACCATATATTCATCATAAAACTTTCCTCATACACGAATATCGACCTTTTGGTTCGTGATCATGATGGAATTTTCATGTCATGTCTATAATCGAGAGCAATTTCGCATTTCAGTCGTGTTTCACACCATATGTTCTTCTATGTTCTTCATGTCGGTCAATCTCAACAGGGTTTGAATTCATTATGTCATTTTAGTTAGATGTAACGAACATAGACTTTTCATATCGTGTTCATATAAGATTTTGATCTCGTGTTCAAAAATGTTAAACCTATTCAGAAATGGTACATAATCCAACTCGAATTTCATTTACCAAGTTACCTCTGGAAACTAAAGGGTCTGCTTCACAAAGAGAATAGCTTACCACGCTAGTTTGGGTCGAAGGTCACGAGTTCGATTCGTAGGGAGTACATTTGTTTTGGGCGTCATCTGGACCGTTATCTCACCTGGCAGGGCCTTGGACTCACACGTCGTTGGTATTGAGTTCGATTCCGATGGCGTTCATGTGTGAGGCTTTGGCCTTTTCTTGAGAAGGGGAAAAAAAAGGGAGGGTCTGTGCTGAGGTCCGGCCGAAACCACCACGACTGGTGCAAGCAGCTCTTACGTGTCGTTATCTGATTCGGGGTCGCCAAAGGGCCACCTGGAGACGTCTCCAGTTGGCTCTGATCCATTCGGACGGCTCAGATCCTTTAGATATTTGAGGGGAAATCTCATGATTCGTCCGATTGAACGTGACGTCACGCACCAGCGGTGGAACGCGCCAACCGACCCAGCGCGTCGACGACGATGACAAAAGCACGAGCAAAATCCAAAACGGACACGCCAAACAACCCAACGAGGAAGAAAGCCAAGGGGAGCAAGCGAACCAGTCGGAGATCGGATCGTCGCTACTCCCCTGTGTCGATCAAAGTTCGGGTCGCCGCTCAGTCACGTGCCATGAGAGACGCGAGGGCTCCGGACTCCGGACTCCATCGGATGTCCCTTCTCGGCTTGGTGGAGACGGCGTTGACCGGTCGAAAACCGCCGGCTCCGACCTCTATCCCCGAACCCCAACCGAGGTTATTCTGATTTTTGCGATATTCGGGATTCTTTCACAAGGTAACGTGATACAGTTTCGTTTGGAACTTGTTTTCTTTCTTTTGGCTGTTTGACAACAGGATCTGTTCGTTTTTTGTTTTCCTAGGGCTTGATGGGTGAGATTGGTGTTTATGACGTCCTCCCCTTTTTTGCCTGTTTTGTGCTGAATTGATGTTTTTCTCTTTCTTTTTAATTTCATAAGATGGTAATGTGGCATCACTTTTTGACATTGGTGCTGAGAATATGTTGGTTAATCTGGATCATTGCTTCTTATTTACTGTTCTGATCATCTGTTTGTCGACGTGATTAATTTATCTGGAAGTCTCGATCAGGTGAAACTTTGGCCTTTGAATTGCTGCTCTTTCTGCTGAACCGGCGACTTCAACTACATAGCAAGTTTCCTAGTGGTTAACTGTGCAATTTCGATTGGGAGGTTAGGTGTGGTGATTGAAACCTTTGGCTATTGGGAATTACTGGAAATTCTTGATTTCTGCTGTTTGATTTTGGTTTCCTTCAGTCGGTAAAGATCCCAGTTTGCTGCTAAGCTTGTTGATTTGTGGACTGTTTGTTGATTTAAGCCACAGCATTGCAATCTATGGAGTCCACAAAAGCGGAGCAGATTATTTCGGAGTTTTACTTGAAGAGCCTGCAGATTGTATTAGACTCCAGGATACCGGGTTTGCGTAATGTGGAACGTGTAGGATCCAGTTCTTCTCGGGGCAAGAGGAGGGATAAGTGGTTCAGTTTGGCTATAGGAGAGTGTTCGATGGCTGCAGAATGCATGAATATGTGGTACACGAATGTTGGAGGACCACTCATTGTCGATGTGATTGTTGTTCAGGATGTTGGATCAGAAGGGCAAGGGTCTAGTTCGGGTCTTACCCGATTGTTGAAGCAAAAGTCTATGGATGTTTCATCTCCGAACGCACACCCTCTACACCTCTGGGGCATGAGAAGTGATGATATTCCGATATCGAGGACAAGCAAACAAACAGTGATAGAAAGATGGATTCTCCAGTGTGAATCTCTAAGGGGAAGCAGTAGGGATGTTCCATCTTCTAAGGCATGGGCAGGTGGTGCAAATGTGAAATACGATGATGGCACTATTAAGAGCCGGAGTAATACTGTTGGGAGTGAGGTGGGATCACCGCAGATGTTCACGAACTCTGTTGATGGACACCCTGCAATTAAGAGGATGTACAAGAGACTGGCTATAGGTCTTCGTTCGCTTATTTCAACTTCAAGACTCTTGCCTGCTTATCAGCTTTTCCGAATGCTTAATTCGACAAACAATAGCAACAACTTCAATCTTTCCTACAAAGTTTCTTCCTTTTGTGAGCCTTTCTCTCATAGAGAGGAGGAGAAGATGCAGCAGTTTAGTTTCACCCCTTCAGAAACTCCTTTTGGTCAGCTTTCTTTATCTGTAATATATCGGGCAAGTCTATCAGATTTGAACCTTGAAACTTCCACACCAATGACAGCACAAATTATAGTAGACTATGTTGGTAGTCCTGCAGCTGATCCTCTCAAAATTTTCCCAGCTGGTTCACCTTCTCGATCTGTAGACCGATGTTCTAGAGCTACCTCTTTTCCTTTGCAACAGTTTAGTCCCCCTTCTTCTTGCTCATTTCAGCGTCCTCATAGTTGGACAAGTGGGCTCAGTAGAGGTTCTCCATATACCCAGATCAGCTCCTCCACATCACAACCCATTAGTACATCCCCTTTGCATCCTGCGCTTTCAGATGCCGCTGCTTCACCTTCAAATCAATATGTGCATCACAGCAAACCTCGAAGCAATAATCTGATGGCAAATTCGCCTCCTGTAGCCAATTCACCTCCTATAAAATCACAAGCAAATATTGTACGAGCTTCATCCTTTGATTGTAGATCATTACCTCATAAGAAGGGTTTGAACTCAGATGAATGCTGGCTCTCACCTCCATTTTCACCATCTTCTTCCCCATCTCCACCAACAAATTCTTCTGGTCGTCATCTTTTGTTGTCTCGTAAGCATCTACAAAGTGCTCCTGTCAGCATTCCCCAGTCAAGGGCTACCCGAAGTTCAGGATATCCGACTTCATGCTCCTCTGACTCAAGCAGGTTTCCCTTACCACCCTTATCACCAAGATTGTCAAAGCCCGAGAGCTTCTCTCATGATGATGGTTCTAGAGCCTCAGTTAGCAACGCTACAGGATTCCAGGAATACTCATCTGAGAATAGAAGCTTCAGGAAGGGGGATTCTCTAAAACAAGAATTATACCCTGGCACTTTGAACTTGCAGATGAGTCCAAAGGTAATGGATTTCCATATATCGTGGAGCTATTTTCTTGTCAAGTTAATTTCTACCATGTAACCATTTCCACTTTAACTTCATCCTTTATCTGATTTAGGTGTTCAAGGATAATAGAGATGATTCTGGTAGGTTCTCAGGAGTGGTGTCCTCTAGCAGCTCACCGCGAATTGGATTCTCAAGGAGCTCAAGTAGAGTATCTTTCCAAGATGAGTTAGATGATTATGATTTCTCATGTCCCTTTGCTGTTGATGATGTTGATACAACTGATTCTCAACTCAGGTATTGCTGTTCCTAGCTTTCTTTATACCATGGTGTTATTTGCTCAAAATTATGCATGCCCCACACACATATATTGTGTATGTATAAATATAAAAGCTGAATGACTCATGCTTCTCAATATGTTCTTCACTGTTCGATATTTGATCTAGACATACAAATAAATTTGGAAACTTCATGATGACTATGTTTTCATGCTCTATTTGTGGTGCTTTATCCATATTTTTGGTGGTAAAAGAAAATTGGGTACTTGATGATGCCCCGTTGGAAGTGCATTACATATGCTTTGCGTGATCAGTCTGGCTTATGCATGTCAATGGAGATAATACTGTCCACCTTTTATTATAAATATGTAAAATGAGTGGTGTGTTGTGGTAGGCATGGATTCAAGATTGATAGCCCAAATATAATATATGATTCTTTGATTTACCTGGTGTCAGAAACTGTCTTAGAGTGGCATGTATGTTTCAACCTTGAAGAACCTAGTTGGGTGTTACAGTATGCGATGAGCCGGTTAGAAACAAGGAAACAAAAGTAAGCCATTTCCCATACTAGATGGGTCAGCTACATGGATTCTTTTTCATAGAGCTCGATCACGTGCCATGCTATCAGTTAACTCAACGCAAGATAAGATCATTCTTTATTATTTCTCACTTTTGTAGTTTTCCTCTTCACCATCTAGTTTTTCGTACATTCTTATCGGAGCTTTTTTTATCATTTTTTTACGTATCAAAATCATCTTAAACGATTTTCTCTCATTTTATCATTTATCAATGTCACTCCCAATTTTATTCTAATCGTTACGATCTTTCCTTATATGACCACACATCCATGTCATTATTTTCGTTTCTATCTTTTGTACATGTTAGATGATTAATTGCCCAACACTTATAACCATAAAACATAGCGGGTCTAATGGCTATCCTATAATATTTACCTTTCAACTTTAATGGTACTTTCTTCTTACATATAAAAGCCTAGGATAAAAAAAATCAATTCATCCATTTCTTAGTTGAACAATTTGGAGTTCATCTGAGTACATGCAGAATGTGATCAATTGGCCCGATATGATCCTTAGTCTTCAGTTTGTTGATGTCCACGCATCCAAGATTCTCTCATATTTGATCTGTGTGTGAAAGTGGTGATTTTTGTGCGTGGTAGTATTTCTTCCCCACATACCACTTGTAAATGCCCCCATTTGTTGAAAATCTACCAGTTATGAGTGAAAAGACTGGTTGCACATGAAATTGTTTACAAGCACGGGAAAGTGGTTCGAATGACTCCATTTTTATGCATTTTGGTGAGGAAGCTGTTTCTGTGTTTTCTGCAGGAGTGCTCATGGCAAGGAAACATCGGATCCGGCACAGGTTCTGTCAGCACGGAAGTCTCAAGGTGCAGCCGTTGGCATGCTTGTGCAGATGCTGAGGACTGCAGCACCTCTTCGGCAAGACCATAGCTACTATTCTCAGACATCAAATTCGACACTTGACAGTAGAGTTCCTAGTGACATCGGAGCATCCGGTTTTCCTGTTTCCCGGAGGGCTGTCGATGCACTCGAAGAGCTTCGTAGCTACAAAGAAATGAAGGACATGCTACTTTCTCAGAGTAGGACGCAAGATTGAGGCAAATGACGATTAGTAGGAGCTGAGGGTTCTCGTCATTGGTGGAAACGAAAGCAAGTGAAGTCCATACCTTTTCGTTATTGTATATCAAAGTCAACCTGATCAAATTGACGGAGAAGCTCAAGTTTTTGTAAATGCTATTCTTCTCTGTGGCTACATTCCAAAAACTTTGAATGCAAACAAATTTTTCTTTCCTTCTTTAAGTCTTTTGCATGTATTTCCTGATCAGAAACTTACGGACCTTGTGGCAAGATCTAAATAATTTTGTTGAAGATATCAATCTAAACAGCTCTGACCGTGGCCGGAAGCATGGTGAGCCATTTATGCACTCTTTAGATTGGTGGATGAAGACGATTGGAACCAAGTGGTTTTTAGTCTAAGCTTGTGTTTGCTCATATCATTTGGTTAGTATCGCTTATCAAAAGTTAGAGTGCATACTTAAAAATCAATTATTTTATTTTCAGAAGGCTTGATTATATTGAGGTCATTACATAAGAGGCTAGTGTCACACCGTTGGAAGATAAAACCAGAAACATTTAAGGTGGTTGGGACTTTTGAGCTTCATATATTATATATATATATATATATATATATATATATATATATATATATATATATATATATATCATGTATCTCAGTGAAAGCATCATGTACTCACAGCGTTAGCTCATAGGGCTCTCTGATGCTCACTCGCAGGCGGCAAGTTCAACTCTTAAGGAGGGCATGCCTTTCATGTCATCTCGGTAATCAAACACGTGTTCTTCGTCAGCTCGGTAACTTCTGTTACCGCGAGCAAGTCTCCTTCATGTCACCCATAACTCCATTACCGAGACGACACGACTGGCGTTTGGTTATCAAGATAAACATGAAGAACACCCATTTGGGTGTCAAAATCATGATCTCCCAAATCACTTAGAACCCATCGCCAGGTTAACCACAGCTTATCGTTGGGGATAACAATGGGGCAGGTCCGAGAAGGATACATCTATACTCGGGCCCCTACCCGAACCTCAATTTTGGCAACCAGTCGCATCGTTAATCATGAGATTCTCAAAGAAATCCTATAATGGTTGGTTGTAATGAATCCAAAGATTCCAGTTAAACCAGGGAATACCCATGGACCGATCTAGGTCCCGAGCAATTATTTGACGTAGGATGGCTGTCATTTTCTTTGTGGTTACAAGAGGAGAGGGAAGCCTAACACACACACACACAGAAATGCACCCCTGGGAGTCGAACTCCCCACCCAAGTAGCAAGGGTGCCAGAGCACCCTGCCATTCAGCTAACGATCTGGGAGAGGATGCCTGTCATTTTATGTCGTGAGAAATTAATCATTTCCAGACAATTTTATTGGCTTTGAAGTTCATAAGCTCTTTTTAAGTGACAATAGAATGTCGCTGCCAAAATCCACATATTTTGATTCCCGTTTATTGGTGTTATTTATCAGCGTGAAGCGTGCATAAAAATATGCTTGTTTTTTTTCTGCACAATGGAATGCCAAAGCCAATGGACTCCCTGGGTTTGGAACTCATGACCTTTTAACTTATGAAGGGACCCGATAACCAGGTGAGCTATTGCTCTTTGTGCATAAGAAACTTGAGTTTTTAATGAATGGCATTCCCTTGTTGAGGGTCACAATTGCAACCATCGAATGGTCAGCATAGAATTACTGGTTGTAACAAGAGATCTTAAGCTTCATTTATTTTTTGCTACAATGGGTAGGCCGAACCCAGGTGTGCACGCCCCAAGAATCGAACTCACACCCTATGTCTGATGTCTGTGCCAAGCAGGCTAACTTTCCAAGTGCATCTCGCTTCCTTTCTGTTGCATATATTTCTAGTTTGGCTTTTCTCCAAATAAACCCTTATCAGTGTTTTCTCATTAATCTATTCACTTATTCTCCATCCCTTTTCCTCTTTCTCCTTGCATTTCTTTAATAGGCATTTTTTCTTTCAACTGATTTTTCATAACTTATGGCGTTTTTAACCACATTGGTGTCATCTTGTCCAATTGATGGAAAATATAGAGCTCCTTTTGGGAAACCAATAAGGGAAGGGCTAGTTTGCAAATACAATGTTGGCTAAAAATACATGAGGACCCTATAGTGTGGAATAAGTGGGGCTGGTAAATGAACTGAATCAGGCATAGATCAGCTCAGTTACTTATGCTTGGCTCATGCATCTTTGATTCTTGAGTTGTAGGTTGATGACAATTTAAATTCTTTATCTAAACCATACCATTAAGTTAATTGTGTTAGGGTATCTAAGATAAATCAAGGGCCGAGTTCTCTTTTTAGCTTTTCTACAAAGGAAGACTTTAGATAGAAGAAGGGTCATTTTATTTAAGCACTACTAGAAGAAGGGCTTAGCTTTTCAGAATTTCTCTTCTTTTTTCACAACTGACTCATAAAAAGATGAGCTTCCTCTGAACATGTTCGAACAAAAGCTGTTTGACTCGCGGTTATCTTGGCGAGTTTGCGTAAACAAGGATCATTCTGTTCATCCATCTCGTTCATCAGCTCTAGAGAAAAGTCAATTCTTGTTTTCCTCAGGCCAGTGTTCTCGACCTGATCGCGTGCAACAGAAATGTAGAGTGCGCGCGCGCACACACATACAGAGATCACTGCCATCATATATATATAATGGAGCGCTGTCCCACCCTGCACTCTCATCGCCCTCGCTACTTAAACGAGTAGGCGCTATAGAAGATGAAGGGTACCTGTCATCTGAATCCCAAAGACGATTTGCTGTATTCCAATCGTGGGTCTAGATGATATATATCTTCGTTCTTCTTTTAATATGACATCTTGGTCATTTCTGGAACCAGCTACACTATATAACGTGCAAACCACGTTCCTGATCCATTAAAACCCAAAATGGGGTCCTTGTTAATTCAGAACCTCCCTTGCTGCCCACAGTGACACATGCAGTAAACGGTCTTGCTGGCTTGTATGAGTGTTTTTCATTTCTCTAGTAGTTAATGCGTCACTCAACCCCATGTATGGGACAGGAGGACTTCAAATTGGAAGTTGAGTGTCGATAGACATGTCAGACAGAGGTAGGCAGAACCAGTTTCTATATATATATATATATATATATATATATATATATGTGGGTGTGTGTACGCGCATGTGTGTTTGTGCGCATGTTCAAACCCTTCTATGGACCAAAGAAAGTAAAGATTTCTTCACATCTGGCAATGAACATGCTTATTCTTATCCCTATATGCATTTTGCTTGACAAAGGTGCATACATATGGAACAACCAAAATACATGCTTAATTACACGATATTTTATTCTTCACTACCATATATTCGTCTCTGATCAGCTTGTGATTGATCAATTCACCAGATGCATGTATACATAGTTTTTTATAATCTAACCCTAACTATATATTCTGAATCCTAGACCAATTAAACATGTATATAGTTTGTGTGTGAAATTCAAACAGGAGAACCACGAAGATCCATATATAGTTGCAGGTATATGTTCATGATGATATGTTGTAATCTACCCAGCCTGAGATATGTCCATGTTGAAAGCCAAGCTGAACAGTTTGAGTACCCCGAATGTAACAAGCATAGCAAGCCAACCTCCAACCACAACCCTGATGGTTGACTTGCAAACGGGTGAGCCTCCAAGAATTGCACCGACCCAGCCGAACAAGGTCAGAGCCAAGGTCGACACGCCGGAAACCACACCAATCCGAACCCAGCGGTTTGTGATGAAGGCACCGGCCAAGAGCGGAACTGCAGCTCCTATGCCGAATGCCAATGCCGATGCTCCAGCTGCTTGAAATGGGCTCGGCAGATCCTCTGTCTCTTTCTTTTCTGGTGAAGCCTCGACGTCACTGTATCTCCTCTCCCTCTCCATTTGAGCAAGCTCAATATCGACTTGGGAGTACACAGAAACAAACTCGCCGATGGCCATGCTTAAGGCTCCGGCTATGAGCCCAGCAAATCCAGAGACGACCATGGCCTTTGCCGATTGGTTAACTGCACCAACACCAAGCATAAGAGAGGCAACGGAAACCAGGCCATCGTTGGCACCAAGCACAGCAGCTCGGAGCCAATTTGCGCGCTGTGTATAGTGGAAAGGTTCGGCTGTTTCATTGGCTTCTGCAGGAGAATCCGCAACCACCGCTTCGACATTTCTCACTGCATTAAATTGAATGTTAGAAGGTTGATGGGAGGCAAATGCCATTTTAGAGAGAGAGAGAGAGAGAGAGAGGGAGAGTTGGCAGATGAGTGTGGAAAGCACACGCCTGACACACCAATTTATAGAGAAATAACAATCAAGGCTACTCCAACGGCTGTCATGCCACCACATCTTGGTTATGTGAGAGACGACCAAAATATTGATGGTTTTTGAATGCACAACTGGGAGAGGAGATATCCGAACTGCTTATACGAGCCACCCGCTTCATTTGTGAGGGATGTGCTTGGCAATCCGAAATAAAATATTAGAATTTAACGAGATAAAGTTGACATGACTATAACAAAATGGAATATTGAACATTTAGAGGTGACCAGAGACCCAGATAGAGCTGTGATCGGAAAAACTAGATCGAGAACCCTTAAAAAACAAAGACCTCAAAAGTATTAGAAGAATGTTAATTGATGATCTTGTTTTTCAAGATTCAAATGTCAATACAACACAAGATTGAGCACAGTAACAAGCTAGTATCCATTTGGTCAATCTCATTCATTATGGAAGAAGGCTGGGTTTTAGTTTGGTTTTGAATTTGCGAGATGCATACCACAGAACGGCCTTCTCTAATACTCTTAATTGCTATCAATTCGTTCTTGTTAGATGTCTCAAGATTTTTGAAGTTTTGGGTTACCAAATCCCGCTATGAATGTGAGCTGGAAGGATGCACCAACTTAGATTTGTAAGAGAAGAATCCAATCAAAGTCTCCATCGAGAAAGATGAATGGAGATATACACTATGACTTAAAATTACATGGTATGTGGCCAAATCAAGGCCCAAGGAATCAATGATGCGGGAACCACTGCTATCCAGAAAAAAAAGTGAGTTTCCTAATTAGTCTTTTAATCAGTGGTGGACCTACATTGAAGTCGGTGGTACATGCGCCCCACTTATAATTACAAGAATCGAAACGAGTATGATCGGTTTAATCTAAGAGCTGTATAATACATAAGTTGGCCCATCTTAACAAATTTTATTGATCTACGTCTGGTCTTCCAAAATGAAATAGGAAGGAATGAAATAATTGGTGATTAGGGATAAGAGAGGAACGTAAGTGGGATTAAACTGTGAGCGAGGGATCGATTTATCGAAGAAAAACCAGAAAGCATGAAATAAGAACAGCACAAACAGTAAACAAGGGCGTAATCCAAGCCAGCTTGGAGAGAGCTGGAAGAAGGTGATAGCTAGTTGCATCATGGTTGCATCAGTGCTACCCTCGATAGTGAAGGCTCTTTCCTTCGCTCGGCACGCCTTCTTATTATTCAAATGAAGGTTGAGGCATGGCGGCCACGCACGCGAAGATAGATGTTTCCATGGGCTTCGTAGTTAACAACATGAACGCGTGAAACCCACGGGCAAACTCCCTCTCTCTCCTATTCTTAATGCCTTCCCCTGCATCCAAACTGCGCCAGAATTATCCCCTCCCTCTATTTAAAAATAACGAAGCATGTGTCATGCACGGGATCAGCTGCAAAAAAAGTAAAAGCCCAGTAGTCACCTTACGTAAATACATAGCCAACAGAGAGAGAGAGAGACGCGTTATATGTTCTAAACTGTGTGCCTCACTCCCTTACATGTTTCTTTAATTTGTCACGCAAGTACTCTCTTCTTTATCAAGCCACACTTGATGGTCATTGACCTTGTTATTATATGAAGATATTCCACCTGGTGAAGCAATACAATACTGTTATTTATTGTTTTGCTTAATTTGGTGGCTAGAAACTGTGAAAGTAGCTACTTATTGTTTTTATTTAATGACTGCCACAGAAAGCATGTTTTGTGCTAGTATAAGAACCTTAATCTCTCCACAAGGAGCCACGGCTCCCACGTTGAGGAGGTTGACTCTAAAAACCTTCTAAATGAAACGTCTTGAGTTCGATTCTAGGGGTCTGAGTATATAACACCAGCTCATTTAAAACTTAATATTTTCCATGAAGATATTGATTCTCTGGGGAGCGTAGCTCTAGCTTTGGGGATTCACTTGGGTTATTCGGCACCTGGAGAGGCAGATCGACTTACAACTTAAAGAAATCGTTTTCCATGAAAGTTCATTCAGAATTTCTTTCTTCAAATTAATTGGCAACATTAGGTTAGACATATATATATATATATATATATATATATATATATATATATACTGCTGCCAGCATATGCATCCTCGGCATTGAACTCCCCACATATAGGTTAAGAGCCGACCCCCTTAACCAGATGAACTATGCTCTTTTGGCAAGTTGATCCAGAGAATGTATTAAGGTGGGAACGTTGTGGCAAGTGGCTAGGTCATCTAGACATGGCCAGTTCCAAACCAACACAGTAGTTTCAACCGGAGCCGAATCGGGCCACCGGCTGGAATAGGAACCGTTGAAACATGACTGGAATTGGAGACCACCTGGTTCGGTTCCTGTTCCACTTTATATGGAACCAGAGCTGCGGTTCCAGAGGTCTTTCTTGTATTTTCTAATTTCCTAAATTTCAAATTTTATATTATTTTCTCAATCTTGGAAGATTTAGGCCTCAAACCAGAACCGGTTCAGTCCTTGTTCGATTCTGGTTTGGTTCGTAGTAAACTGGAACAGGACATGTTTAAGGTTATCCCTCCATCTCAACTTGTGTAGAGCCCTTGTGGGTCGAGGAATGGTAGCAAAGCAGTAAATTTTTTAGTCAGCCAGGTTGAATTAGTATATAGAGCCTAGTACAACAACAACATTTACGCCTTTTCTCATACTAGATGGGGTCGGCTACGTCGATTTTTTATTTCTAAATAACTCGATCTTGTGTTATGTTAAACGTTAACTCAACATGAGCTAAATCATTCTTTATTGTTTCCTTTCAATGTTTTTATCATCTTATTTTTTCTCTTTTAACATTCTCACAACTAATTTCTTATATCTTCTTATATGAAAGCTTCCTTTAATAATCTTTCTATATATCCAAACCATCTTAAATGATTTCTCCTCATTTTATCATCTATTAGAATCACCTTGACAAAAATTTATACTTGGCTAAGATTGATATGACAGTACATAGACCAATTAAATTCCATAAATTTCAATCTAAAAGATGTAAATTTCTTATAGGATTTGACTTTTCTTATGGCAGACCCTAGAGATACGAAATCGGGGTATTATATTAGCAACTCTAAATAAATCCCCAACCTGAAGAGACTTGATCTTCATAGTCTTATTCACATTTCGTCTCTTTCTGCATTGACCAAGAAGGAAGGGCATATACATCCAAGCATCGTTATGAGATGAAGTACTTTACCATGACATTAGTATGTCACTTTCGGTTATTTACTAACTATAACTATCACCTTGATCTGTTTTCTCAGTCCAAAAAGTGTATTATTCGTTATGAGATGAAGTACTTCTCGACGTGTCAAGAGTCCATGTTATCTATTTTTAGTGTCATGTCATCACAACACTGTAGATATTGATTGATTATCACTTTATTAGTTAGCTAACCTATAAAACCGATAACATCAATTGATTCAAATAGATTTATTTGATAGCCCTTACCAACTTCATGAGATATTATTCAATTATGTATGATAATATGTAAAACTATACTTATATATAGCCATTCTGTCCCTCCCTATTTTCGAAAAACTGCCGTGTCTGGCACCTGCACCCGGATTCGTGTCTGCACCCGCACCTTAGGTGATATAGATTATTTGAAGTGGGTTAAAATGCATCCATACCCATTGTAAGAGGAAAGTTAATATCACTTAATTAGTGATTATGAAGGCATTACACATTGATCAAAAGTGACTAGTGACTGTACTTCAATTGATCAATGAAAAGGAAAAAAAAAAGAGTTATTATCATAATTAGAATTATTGTGCTTGTCCCTACTGATTGGCTGTACAAAGAGAATGAATTACTTGAGAGAGGTCACCAAAAACAATTGTATAATTTCTCATAGGACGAAGGGCATCCTATGTCAAACCATAGCCATTCCAGCGAATGTGTTTCAGATGGCCAACTATCTCGATGCATGTTTAAAATCAGGACACAGGGACACGAAGTATCAAATATCCGGGTTGGACCTACAAGATCCAACTAATATAGGGACCAGGTTTGGTTTATATAAATTTATATTACATGCTTTGACATAGAAAAGTAGCAATTATAGAAGCCATGAACTACTTCAATTGAACAATCAAGTCCCATCGAATATAGTTTTGTATCTGAAATGTTGGGTGCATGCTCCCCAACAGTATTAAACTAGATGAAGTTTCAGTTGAAAATGAGAAGTTAGATATCTGACAGTGCAGAGGAGATGAAAGACAAAGGCGACTAAGAACCACGAAGGTGGCTTATGAATTTCACGAGAACCTGATGCAAACATAGTTTGTGTTAAGCTCGTATCGTGTAGCAACTCGGCTTGGGTTCGGCTCATCCCATTTATGAACTGAACATGAACAAGCTTATGGCAAACTGAACCTAGTAGGCACTTGAGCGGCTCAGCTCATTTGCTAGCCATATTCTTGAAGCGTTCCTGGACCGATTGCTGTTGCATCATGTCTTTGTAGTGGTCACCAGTCGCATGAACTGATATGAGTTCCTTTTAACTCGTCTCATCAGTCATTTTGGACAAACACGAACACGAGCTCTGAGATCCTCTTCCAAGTATATATTTTACATACAACTTCCATTAGGTGTATACAAGCCTGTCCATGTCTTGGAGACGTTCATTATTTCGTGTTTAACTGTAAGAATGAAACAGTAATCTGTTGTTTAAGAATCTACGTACGCAAGCTTTGAGATGGATTGAACTGAGCCTTACTTTACTATTTAAAAAAAAAGGGTAACCATGCAAGCTGCATGTTGAAACGCGTGAACCTGTCTCGACTCAGTGTGTCTCCCACCCACATCGAGCCATGGGCTGCTACCCCTTGACTAGTCTTGAGCAGAAAGATGTCACAGGAGTCAGAAGCAGGCCTGATATGGCATGACTTCAACTTACTCAAACATAGAATCAGGATCCTGTGAGAGTGGGTTATGCTCTTGCATATATATGTGATACAGAATCCATCGAGTTTTCATCAAATTGGCTGAACCGAGCACGATTGAACTGACTTGGTAGTTAATCAAATGAATTTGAATGCCTAATTCAAGACTTCATGAAGAGAGAAAAGAAAGTCCAAATGATAAGACAAAAGTATTTAGCAGTTTTGTCCAGACTTCCAGTAACCAGCTCAGTTGGGGATTTGATTTTCTCCACAGGTACAAAAACACGGCAACTAGGATTCAAGCTACAACTTTCATGAATTCAAGACACGAAGTAATAAGTGGTCTGTACGTACAAGATGGGATTCAGTTATTAGCATCAAGAAATCACATTAGACAAATTCTTGACAGTTAGCAAAAAAAAAAAAACCTACATCACAAATGGTTCACAGAAAGCATAAGATTACTGAAATGTGACAAAGCATGCACTCTAGAGCTTCAACCACTGTATGATCTGATGCCATGAGAAACCATGTCTTCAGTTCACAATTCCGTATAACTAATAGTTCCAATATAAATATTGAAGAATCCGTCCATGAAATTTTATATAAAAGCATAGACCTGCACATGAAATAGGCTTCCCAAAGATATCTACCACCACAAATGTTCTTGTTTGTTTCCCATCTGCAAAATTAAATTACTGTCACTTCTGATAAGACGAGAAGGATTATTTATTCTGCAAACACCATCATTTGAGAGAGCTCCCGATGTCTATCACAAACCGATACTAGACATCCCTCTTTATCATCCTCTCCAGCGCTTCATTGATGTACTCGACAGGAATAACTTCTATATTTGGGTATATTTTATGCACAACGCAGAAATCAATCATGTCTTGAGTATCTTTTGTGCCGCCTGTTATACTACCAGTAACGGTCTTCATTCCTGATTAAACAAAGTCATGGCCTTAGCTTACGTATGACAATAATTGCCGAGACACAGACTGAGTTCCAGTTACAATAATCTTGAAGAAGAGCAAACTTACTAGATAACTTATGTTGCACCTTACCTATATTGAGGTTTGCAGGGTGGATTCTAATTTCACTTGGAAAGCCAACCAACGCTAAAACGCCTGCCGTCTCCAGAAGTGGCATGTACAAATCAAAGTTATGATCACCGGAAGCGGTATCAACTATGAAGTCGAGGGATCTAGTCAAGGCCTACAATAGAGAAGCAGTCAGTTTGTATGCCTACTGTGAAATAAGGCCAAAGGATGATGCTTGTTCCCGTTTAATTGGTGAAACTTCAACTAATTATCTAAACGAACCTTCATTTTCTCCATATCTGAAGAGAGAACGTATCTGTCAGCCCCAAGTAGTGTTAAAGCATCATTTTTCTTTGAAATGGATGCGCTGAAAACTGTAACCTGTAAGCCGAAAGCCTTTCCGAACTTCACAGCCATATGGCCAAGGCCTCCAAGCCCGATCACCCCAAGAGATTTTCCAGGTTGATTCATCTTAAGACGTATCATGGGTGAATACACTGTAATGCCGGCACAAAGCAGTGGAGCAGCAGAAGCTAATAGGTAGTTCTCAGGTATCCTGTAACCTGTAAGCCGAAAGCCTTTCCGAACTTCACAGCCATATGGCCAAGGCCTTCAAGCCCGATCACTCCAAGAGATTTTCCTGGTTGATTCATCTTAAGACGTATCATGGGTGAATACACTGTAATGCCGGCACAAAGCAGTGGAGCAGCAGAAGCTAATAGGTAGTTCTCAGGTATCCTGTAACCTGTAAGCCGAAAGCCTTTCCGAACTTCACAGCCATATGGCCAAGGCCTCCAAGCCCGATCACCCCAAGAGATTTTCCAGGTTGATTCATCTTAAGACGTATCATGGGTGAATACACTGTAATGCCGGCACAAAGCAGTGGAGCAGCAGAAGCTAATAGGTAGTTCTCAGGTATCCTGTAACAATACCTGAGAATTTACAAAGTTTAACACCATCAGTAAAGTTGATATCTTTTTGCACTTCGAAAAGAATACCCTTCTCTTCCGCAAAAACCAAGTTCTGGTGGCGTCCCGACATTTATACAGAAATATATGGACAGAAAGAAACGAACGATGAAAGTACAGTGGCGATTATGAATTGCTATGGCATAGAGACATGGATAGAGATCATAAAGACAAAAAATAACATAGAAAAATGACATAAAATGACATCACAAGATGAGAAAATCTAAAGATTTCAATTAGTGTGAGTACATGAAATAGGTCCCTACTCCCAAGATCTCCAATTGCTACAACTTGGAGTAAATGACCAATAATAGGAAAGTATCTTGGTAGTAACCTTCAATTAGTGTGACACGAGAAAAAGTGGTGTCGCCTTTGGGTTGCATGTTTTGACACGAACAGGAACTGACAAACACAAACAGTATTGAAATGAAGGCTCTAGCAATTTCAAACACGTCACAGGAACCCAATGAGAGCATAACCAGAAGTCCTTATTTCTGTCCACCCTGGTCGTGTCTGAGTTTGCTTTTTCTGATACGAACCAGATATGAGACGACACGAATACGAAATTGCCACCCCTTCCTTTTGCCGACGCGTTTGACGAGGTCGTATTCGTGACAAAGAAGGACCGCACCCATTTTGAGCGGACGAATTCTTCTTATTGCGTGCTCTCTGCTTTTCTTTTCTCCTTTCCTGCTGGCGATTCCTTCGCCGGCGGGGAAATTCGCCGGTGAAATGGCCGAATGGTTGAGGCATCCGCTTGTCTTCTTCCTTCTCTTTTTCGCCGCAGTTTTCCGTCCGTCTACCTGCGAACCACAGGTTTCCCTCCCGTTGATCCGTTTGCCGGAGGGGAATCCCGGCGATGGTTCCTCCGTTCCGTCGGAACGCGTCCTCCCGTTGCCCCTCTCTTGTCCAGTTACGTGCTTCACGACTGATCCCGTGTGTGGCGTGGACGGAGTCACGTATTGGTGCGGCTCGGCTGACGCTCTCTGCTCCGGCACCGAAGTAGCGAAATTAGGGTTCTGTGAGGTTGGCAATGGCGGAAACGGGGCGTTCCCAGGTCAGGCGTTCCTTCTGATCCACATCGTCTGGCTCGTCGTGCTGGGCTTTCATTTCCTGCTAGGATTCTTCTGAAATCCCTTTCTTGTGCTCCTTTTTCCTTTTCTTTTGGGTTGTTGTACGTTCATCTCGTTGTAGAGAAATGCCTTTCGGGATCTAGCGTTTGATTGTCTGTATAAGGATTACCCATTCTTTTAATGAAGCTATCGATTCTTTGTATTGCTTCCAGGTTTCGATTTTCCAGTTTTTCCCTTGATTTTCTTTTGATTATCATCTGCAAACCATGCTTGCCTATCGTCAAACGCTTTGATTAATTGGTTTTCCCTTCCTTTCTTTATCTGGGTTTCATTGAACCGCTGCTAATTCTTGGTATTGGAAGACTAAATCGAACAAGAAGCTGTCTTTCGCAGGATACAATTGAATTCATGTTTCTCGATCTTTGTTTCTTAAAGACTCGAATTGAAATCATCGGGCGAAGGGGCAAAGGTAGTCAATGTGTGTGTTAGATCATCTTTCTACTAACCGTTGGTAAAAAGAGGGCCTTTTCTCAGAATAATCAACTGCTCTTTTGTGAAAAATCTGAAGATGGGTGTTCTTGAATACCCATTATAATTTGATGGGGTTCTAGTGCCGATTGTAGTAAGTTAAGGATGTGGACTGTAAAGAAAGGCCCTAAGTGTTGAAAAATTGCAGAAAGAGAATCATAAATCTTATCCCATGGATTTGCATGCAAGTATTATCTTAAGATAGATTAAAAGGACTGGGATTTCATCGAACATAACTCACTTTGTGGGGAATGGCCTATTAGAAAGCGCTCTGGTGGGATACTCACGGACAGAATGCAGTCAGTTTTGATCATGATCGAGTTACAGATGGAAAACAATGATTTGAGATTGGCGTGTCTGCGCGATACAAAACTTGGAAGTTCTGAAAATGATACAGGACCACGGTATAACCATCGGTTCACCATCTCAAAAATTTAAATCCGCCACTGTGGGGGAAGGCTTTGTTTTTGCTTGGTGCATAATTAGAATGTGAGAGATCAAGAACGAAGACCGATAGCTCACCTGGCAGGTTGTCGACTTAGGGATTGAAGGTGATGATTTTGATACCCGGGGCGTGCATATGGTTTCAGAACCTCCATTATGCCTAAAAGAAAAAGGAAAAAGAATGTGGGCATTTAAACATAATTCGAATTTCGGTCGGCTTGACTCAGATACGGGACATGCTAAGTTGCCCCTTTCATTCCCCAAAATATCTTCACTATGGAGTGGTCGGAAAGTTGTGTTTCTTGGCATTGCTTTGTTACTAGGTAACAGTACCTTCTTTTTAAACATTTCAACCAAGTGGGTGAATGCAAGCTTATCAAAATGATACACATAAAAAAATGCAGACTGTGATTTACAGAATAAAGTGGTAATGGATAATTTTGGATGCAACATGAACCAAATTGTCATTTCTGTCTGACGCTGTTCTCGGCCAAGTTTAGTTCGATTCTAGGCTTAATCTTGAACCAAGCCAATATATTGGGTTCACAGTTTTGTGGAATCAAACCAAGCCAAGTTTATTCGTACAGATCACCTAGGAAAAAAGAAGTCTTGCAAAGAGTTCGAGTTTTGTAGAACTATGAAGGCCTAGGTGCTGTCTAGCAAACCGCCTTCCGGTTGTGTGCAAAACCAGAACTTCAAATCACGGAGGTGATTGTTTTCGTCCTGCGTTGTGCTGCATGAAAAACCAACCTACGTAAGAGAGAGATCTTTATTGATCGAATCATAGACTTTTTGATGTCATCTCGTATATAATCTAAGAACCGGGTTTGTAATGGCTTCCAACCCATCTTACAATTTCCTTCAGAATATTCTCAATCACAATGGCGTTATGAAACTTAGAAGCAGAGTTCAATTTGCTTGTTCGCGAATATAATCGCACAAGGAAAAGCCTACCTATCGCATAAAAAGGATGAGAAGCAAACATGCAAAATGGATTTGAAGCAGCGACATTAACGTGGGAAACATTTTCTTAGCGTTGAGCAGCTTGATTTGAAGCATAAATCCACCATACTCTCTAATAGGTTTGTTCGGATTTAGACGACGAATGGGTTCCCATTCAGTTCGATGCATGGATTCTTTCTAATATATGTGTTCCTGTGTCAGCAAAGTTGGCAGTAAGTACTGACGTTCACCCTCCATATTTTTAACGTGGTCCTTCTGCGAATCTCATGCAGCACAATTTCAAACAGGTTTCCTCATCTCAATGCGGCGGACATAAAACAAAATCGTCAACTCCCGGAGAGAAAATGAAATAAGCTTATCCGACTGAAATCGAAGCTATAAGGCTAAACTTCGGATAGAGTTCCTCGCAATGCATAAAGAATCAATAAAATAAGTTTCCATGTTGACATAATGCTCAATTATTCAACTATATGTCAGATTACAATTCATAACCTGACCATGTGTATCTCAATGGACCTTTACTTTGTTGATAAGAGGCTGAGCTCACTTCCATTGTCATGCCCATTACATATAATTGATCAATCGTGGATTCAAGCATTAATGATGAAGGGGTCCCAGTTGCCTGAGAGCACACAAGGTTGCCTTATGGATACTCTCCTCATAAATCATTCAAGATTAAAAAGCCACTCTCACAGCTTTTGCCAAACATGATTCCCAAAATTCATAGTTCAAAGGCTTAGAATCGAAGAATTATTTTCTAATCTTACCAGATGAAGGAACCTTCTGCCATAGTGTTTGTATGTCAATGGCCGAGAGATTCTTGTCATCTAACCGTTTCCAGGTTTTGATTGATTTAACTCCACCCCAAGTGTTCTGGTGCTTGTTCTTCTCCAAGGAAGCAAGCACCACCCTTGCTCTCCTAGACCAACCTGCCTTTCCATATGCATGGTAACCGAAACCACCAGCATAACATAGTTCTATCCCTGATAGTTTACCACAGAAATCATTCACATGATCATGCCCTATAAACACTGCCTTCACATCCCCTGCTTCAACCATCGTTGTAAAGAAGCCTGAATTTATTGATGGATAACTAATCTCTTCTTGCTTTGCACCAGTCATATTCGAGGTGTCGAAAAGAGCATACTCTGGTATGGGGATGTGAAAGTAAACTAAACCTGGTGCAGCCTGCGATTGGGCTTCTGGTGCACTTGTGTAGTTCTTCTGCAAGCATAAAAACAGGAATTGAATGAGAACCAAACTAATAGAGACAAAGTGTTCTTTTCTGAGTTAAATATGGGTTCATCATAATCACATCAAAGTGTCAAAAATGGGTTCTTTGAGAAAAGCCTTAACCAAAGTGCTTCTCATTTGAAACACGAATTAAAATAACTGGACTTACAAATCTACGACAAGAACAGCCTGCTATGATGGCGACACAAGAAACAGAAATCGGTTTCCAAATTCGATCTGGGTTCACTGAATGCAATCTCAAACCACGAACCATGTTAAGTGCTATCTCATTATCTACTCAAAAGACACAACCACCGACAAATTGAAATCTTCGACTTCATTAATATTACATTTCCAGAATTTCTCTACCCATACCTGATCGGTGGTTATCCCTAAAGTATATATACCATATACGGACCTAAATTTGAATTTTATGTCATGTTCTCTTTGTGGGAGCCAAGTTTCTAACACAAACCTTAATAATGACTGTTATTTAAGAAATTCATGTAAAGATATGGAAAGGGAACTCATCTCGGCTTTGAATCGAGGATTGACGACCTTAGCTATTGTTGTCATACTGGATTCATTATGATTTCTTTCTGCTGGTGGTAAATATACACCCCATGTCAACGATTGAATTGAACGATCAGATCATCTAGCATCTTTTGTCCATCATTTCTGTCAATCACAGGATACAAGTGCAACTATTTCTAGGCGATGTCTTCTTATCCGATTTCTCTTCATTTGCTACCTAAAAAAAACAGATTTGGATATGCCATCCTCACTGAAATTTCGGCATATTAAAGATTCCTGCCACTGTTTCTATGACGAAGAGAAAACATGAAGATTTGAAACCTATTACCTGCAAACTTTTGCTTGCGCTTGTGTGGTGCCTCTTTATGTTTATTTTAAATAGGAAATGGTCCAAAAGTGGTGTGGAAAAAAAACAAATGTTGGACACCGACACTCGAATTCATACTTCCATGTCCCACTCACTGCTAACTATATCTAGAGAGATTTAGAATTTCACTCAGCTCAGTTGTTGGTCACTAATGATTGACTCAGAGCAGAGCAATGCACGTGAGACTCTCCCTGGTCTTAGCGTGTTGCACCTAGGAAGAGAGAGAAGTAGGATAGCACGAAGAGCCTAGCAACAAAATCGAATGAATTTCTCCAACTAAAAGAAATCACCAGCATAACGAATTAAGTAGAAGAACCAATGTCAATGTTTACCTGCAAACGGGAGGATGTCTTCTGAAACCAAACTTGTTGAGAAGGCTTGATCCAACCATAGCCAGGGATTGATGGAACAGTGGAGTAATCCCCACTGTCCAAGAAGTAAAGATTCAAGACTGACTTGCTCTGGAGTTTTGAACCAGCAATCCCAAGAACTTCCAGATTGTAGTTACCAAACCCATCGATACTGTTTTCTTCTTGACCATTGCAGGGTGTGATCGGCGGCGGATTCAGCTGGGAGAGTGTGTTCTTCATGGTCACGATGTGTTTCATCACTTCCTCCCTTGTCAAAGTAGATTCTTGATCATGGTTCCCCAAAACAGCTGCCCATGGTATCCCTGCTGTAACTGCGGGTGCAAATGCCGCTTCCAGTGATCTTTTAGCATCAGTTGTATCAAAGCCATAGATGATATCTCCTGTTCAGCGACCAAGTTCAAAGCAAGAAAGAGAACAAAAAGAAGTCGCTCTACTTGGTGTTAAATTTCATTGCATTCCAACGGAATTCTCATAAGTTTTAGAATCTATGACAGAGTTCGAGGTCAACTACTGAACACAAACCCCGCATTTCTTTGAGGCTTGGGACCGACATTCACGAGAATACAGAGAACTGTTTCCTATAGATGATGTGTTTCGCTAAAAGGAAGGACTGGAAAAGAAGACACTGTAATTGATGTTTTACGAAAACAAAGAAACATACAGAAACAAACGCTACTTGCACAAGGAACCAGTGTTCTTCTGGCTAGGGATGGACCCAGAATAACTTCAAGTTGAAGGTCAAGAGTTAGATACGTGGAGCACGCAAGATCTACCTATACCCCAACTAGCGCCCAGCTAGCGAAGTTGGTGTTTTTAGAAGAAAATGACAGTCGGCATAGCTTGTCTTCTCATTTCGAGGCATCACCCGTGATTCTTAAAGAAAGAGACGAGAAGAAAATGTATCAAAAAGGCGACGACCCACATGGATTTACGAAATATAGTTAAAAGGCATAAGGCTCAAAGGTAAGAAGTTATCCTTCCAGTTGGCAGCGGGTCAGAAATATGATCACAGTAATTGTCATATTTCCATGCGGGGGCCAATACATACGGCTAGGAAACTTTCATTAATGACACAACAAAAGTCTTCCTTTAATTAAAGCCGATGACCCAACTTTTATATTCTTCTAAACGCAGCCAAGGATCTCCTGTCTTTTCTCGTCACATGTGCTCATGGAGTTTGTGAAGGTAGGTCCCATTTTATTGCAAACAGGAATAATGGTTAGAGTATATATATATATATATATATATATATATAGAGAGAGAGAGAGAGAGAGGGAGGAGACCCTATGTGAAAAAGGTTTAACATTAGTGGGAGTCTAGCAACTCTCTTTTTCTCTTTATATATATATATATAAAAGATTGGTCACAACCCTAATGTTTGCAACTCTCTCTCTCTTACCGTATCGGGCTGCGAGAAATGAAAGAACTGTATCTTTTCGGACCTACACCGTAAATGGCATAATAGGCAACCCAATCCACTCACAACCCTAATGTTTGCAAAAACACCACGATTTGATATGTAAAGTCGTCAGATCATGTACAAGGGCGGACGCTTAACGTCTTACCTTGCCGGTTAATAATAGCTTTCAACAACACAATGCCAACAAGTCTAAAGTCTGACTTGACTTTGCTGTTCTAAGCAGAATAGATGATAGATATTATTTCTTGAGGATCCAAACATTATATATAATAAGTAAAAGAAAAAAAACAGGAAAAAAACCCTGTATGGTTGGCCCATTCAAAAATCAGTCATAAGTATAACCTACGGTGAGATTCATGGGATAATAATACATAGTTCGCCACCATTGGAAGGACTATTCTGGATCCGCTACTGACATCTATGGCTGAAGAACGAAACCTCTTGAACTTTAATAACGAGAAAATGGTAAAGTTGAACAAAGGTAGTTGACCTGACTGCACAATTGATTCTTACTTTTTTAAAACTGGGCAGACGATTAATGCATTGCATACTGTGAAGTTCGGAGTATCCTGTAATTTTACAAAAAGAAGTCCTGAATGTGAGTTTCAAAGAGATCACCTCTAGAAAAGAAAACTGGTAAAGATCTTTTTACACTTGATCAGAAAAGCCTTTGCGTCGTTACAATCTAACAAATGAGAGCATGCAGGACAAACAGCACAACCATCAATCCACACCCCCACCACGCCTCAGATTCTGCAAAATCCCATTTCATCTCTAAATTTACAGAAGACCACCTAGTTCGTCAGCTTAGCTAGCACATGGATTTGTTGCGGTGTGAGAGATGGAGAGAGAGAGAGAGAGGAGAGAGGCGAAGGGAGATTCACCTGTGAACACTATGAGGTCGGGCTTCTCAGCCTGGATCATCCGCTTGATGAAGGCGGTAGTGTTGAGATCCGAGCAGCCGACAACCTGGTCCGGCAGTACGTCCAGGCACATTGTCTTCTTCCCCTCCGCGTAATGCATATCTGCTACCTGAAGGATCTTGAATTCCCCGTTCTGTGAGAACCGAAGGGACGAGACGGCGAAAAACCACCAAAACAACACCACCACCACCACTGGCCAACAACTACGATCCATCTCTCTCTCTCTCTCTCTCAGAGGGGGTTAGCTTTCGTATTTACGTGCGTTTGTGTATGCGGATGAAGATTGGCTCGTCATATTTATTGGCAACCAGCGAGTGACGAACAAGCAGCCCCTTGGCTGCCCGCAATGACGGAACACCCCCTTCGAAATGATCCCCAACGGCGTCTAACCTTAACCCGACCCGTATTGAGCTGCTCGTTGAAAATTATAGTTGAGTCAACTAAGTGTGCCTATATAAGCTAATCCGCATTCACACACACGCACGCACGCACGCACAGACAGATTATGGAGCTAGAGACACTTTAAAGGTAAGCACTTGCGGCGTTACTAAATCTGACAAAGGTCATATTTGACTCCAAACAAGGTCACATGTTAGAGAGCTTATTCTATTTGCATCTACATTTTACATACATAAATACATCTATGTGTATATGTATATATGTGTGAGAAAGAGCTCGCCTTGTCTCAATTGAGCAAACAAGATATGGATGAACGATACTAATTTACCAAACCTATTGGTAACAATTAACATAATGATATATAGGATATCATGTATCACCATGTATGGTTTATAAGAAATTAAACCAGAGTTGCAACCCGAATTTCTAAGACCCAAATGTGTTCAATAATGTAAAAATTGTTAATTTGGTGAGTGTATATTATAGGTCTTGATAGATCAAGAAAGTTGGTAACCTATTATGGCAACATAATTCCTTCTTGGTAAGTTCTAACATGCACGACATTCTCATTTTTCTTGTAGGTTTGAATATCGGTGTTTCTTTTAGTAGAGCTAATAGAACCCGAAAATACTTAGCATCCTAACTGAAAATGGGAGACGGACCCGGAACAGGTCCGACCCGTGGCTATTTTGGGTATTTAGAAGTTGTACCAACCGCACCGGCGGCCTTTTAGCCAAGTGTGATCCTAAATGACTGAAATAGCCACGGTAGGAAGTTAAGGGCGGTCAGCTGCTCTTCACCCCAAAAGCTGAACGCAGTCATCGGTTGGGGCAATATGGGAAGGCACGTACGGGTTTGGATCGCCATTGATGATTCGGACAGAATTTCTGGGTACACCATAAAAGCACTGAGGGAGCGTCATTTACTGACCGTCCGATTACCGTAAATAGTCGGTGGCGATGTCATAAAGCAAACGGTTTGTGATTTGACAGCTTTATTTCACAAACAGGTCCGGGTAAAAGGATGCTCCGGATCCAACACAAGGCCTGGCTACAGGCTACGTCTCCAGTTCCACATGGAGGTCGATTAAGATGGAATTCTCGGGTTTGGATATTTTGATCCATTATTTTGCAAACCATAAGTGGGTAGGACTAGGAGGTTGGAGTCCATACGTTTGCGCTGGGCTGCATGGCTCTCGTTCCTAAGAACCTTCAGGTTGAAGGTCACGTCATAAGTTCGACGCCCCTGGGCGTGCATATCTAGTACAGCCTAGTTGCAAACCGGAAAAGCAGAAAGCATACACGGTAGGTTATCCTTCCGTGTACCAAATACAGATTTGTTGAACATTTCTTTATAGATCCAATATAAAAATAATGTAACCAATATATATATATATATGGCATCTTAGCTGCATAATATATTTTAGTGTATAATCTTATATGTATTCGAGTTTTAAGACAACGAAAATTTGAATGACTTTATATTTAATGCATCTATGTGTACATTAAATGCGATATAATGATACATTTGATTTAAATGTCCATCATCAATATCAAAGACTGAATAATAAAAATATTGTTGTAGATCATGGACGGAACATTATAATCTAAAACTCCCTCCCCTCCCCTCCTCTCTCTCTCTCTCTATATATATATATATATATATATATATATATATATATATATATATATATATATATATATATATACATATATGACTTTATATTTAATGCATCTATGTGTACATTAAATACGATATAATGATACATTTGATTTAAATGTCCATCATCAATATCAAAGACTGAATAGTAAAAATATTGATGTAGATCATGGACGGAACATTATAATCTAAAACTCCCTCCCCTCCCCTCCTCTCTCTCTCTCTCTCTTTATATATATATATCCCCTCCCCTCCTCTCTCTCTCTCTCTCTTTATATATATATATATATATATGATGGGTCATAATGCTAAACCTGATAAGGCCAAAGTAGAAAAGCAAAAGCACACACACAGGTTATCCTTCTACATAATAAACACCAATTTGTTGAACATTTGCTTGGAAAAGGAAAAAAGTCATAATGCTGGATCGGATATGGCCGACATGCACACCCCATACTGAATCCAACCCATATCCCGTCTGAAATAAAGTTCATGCAAAGTGCAAGGGGAGCTAAGAGGTTCATCACAGACATGACCTTTTTGAAACTGGCCCGATAGTTTCAACTAGAGATGAATTGGCCCAAGAACCGACTAGAACTAAAATGATCAAACCAAAACAAAACCGGAAACCACTTGGTTCAGTTATACCTTTCATGGGGTCAGAACCAACGGTTTCATGCCCAACCACAAGTTTCATATTGTTTTATTTTTATTTAAAAGTTTCAATGATGTTCTCGTTTTGAGACGGTTTACGACTCAAACCAAAACCAGAACCAACATGATCTCAGTTCAGTTCCAGTTCATAGTTTTAGGATGACCGGAACTGATGGTTTAGAACAGCTAATTCTGGTTTATTCAGAACTGGTCATGTTTAGGCTACAATTCAGATTTTGCCTCAGGTTATGTTTACCACGTGAATCAGCCACGATTCATATCCAAATCCAACACAATTCAAGTATTTAAGATGCAAAGAGTTGGGAAAAACCAACCCTTATTATTAAGGTCGGTTCATGATTCATCTCTGCCCAGCTTGTTTGTGTTCAGTTAGCATCCCACACAACCGAACACGACCGGATTCGCTCGTGTACAAGAACATGAACCTTGCATGTTTAGCTTAGGTTGTCTCCTTAGGCTCTTCATACTCTTCCTATGCATCCATATTGAGTACATGTGTATTCTTACATGAACAAACCACAAGCAGCGTTCGTGTTAAGCTCATTCAAAAGAAATAGAACACAGTGGCATACAGAGAAAATAATTTAGTGAGGAGGGCACTCCATCTTCGGCTATGTATTTCTTACAGTTAAAATCGCAGCTATATTTTCTTTCTTATTGAAATTGTTGTTTAGCAAGGCGAAGCTGATGCAGGCTAGAAAAGGCACTGGTTAAATTGAAGGTTATGCTTATAGCTTAGGCATTTAACCATATCCTATAACGGCTCACCTCGCCTTAGCTTTTAGATCCACCACTGCATGAACGTTAAATAGGTTGGCATTTCCACTGGTAAAGCAGAATGCAAAAATAAGATCTGTAGATTCTGGCCATAGAAGCAGCAATACTCAAAAAATAAGAGTACTCTCTCTCAGAGTACTCTCTCTCTCTCTCTCTCTCTCTCTCTCTCTCTCTCTCCCTCTCCTCTCTCTCTCTCTCTCTCTCTCTCTCTCTCTCTCTCTCTCTCTCTCTCTCTCTCTCTCTCTCTCTCTCTCTCTCTCTCTCTCTCTCTCTCTCTCTCTCTCTCTCTCTCTCTCTTCTATTTCAAAGCTTCATGCTAGAATCCAGCAGGATGACAACCCAGATCACTTAACATGCAGGAACAGATAAAACGATGAAAACCACCATCTTAACAAAAATCCACCTTGTATTCTGTCTTGATTGTTGGGGATTTCCCACACTAACCATTGACAGTTCTTCCAAAGCTAATTTTAGCCTCTCTTCCAGCGATTTCCCACCTCAAGCCAGCTTGAACCTCAACATGACTTGCCTGCTTAATTATAAATAGCTTGATGAAACTCCAACTCTCCATCCAAAATTCTTTGAATCTTTGAGTAGAAGACAATGGGAGGTTGTGCTAGCCATCCAAAGGAACTTCACAACCAGCAACCACCGGAGGAGAAATCCGGCAAAGAGCAGAAGGTTCCAGATTTAAATAGAATTTCCCTTAGGCTGTATTGATGATGGTCTTTGAATGGTCATGCAGATAAACAAATCTTACCACACTTTGAAAACTTCGGGTTTTCCAGGAAACAGGGAAGCACAGATGCACACACACAAACATCAAACATGTGTGTGTGTGTTCATGTGATATATTCTCTAAATAGATGATAGTTCGTAAATATCATGTTTTTCCTGGAACACCACTGATCTTTAATAATGTCACAACAAAATTATCTTGAAGGTATTGTTTTCATATTTAACAAAACTTGAAAGGACTAACACTACTGAAAGATTCAATAACAGCATGCATTTGGTTCTAAAGTGCAGCACGTGAAATTTTGATGTAGGAGCAAACAGTTGCAGTTTCAAATGAAGGAACAGGACCAGTACCAACAGAAGCTGATGCTCCAGAGGAGGCTTTGGAGGGGGTCGAAGATCCACCAGAAATGAAAAGTGAAGAGAACAATATCGCTGCTGCAGAAGTAGAAAGCGAGCAGGAGAAGGATGAACAGGAAGAGGATGCACACCAGACAGGAGATGATTTAGAATCCAAGGTAGAGCTGACTTCTGAAAGTCCAGAGCAAAAGTGCAAGATTCTGAGTGATTGTAAAGGAAAAGCAAGCGAATCAGAGCACCATTAGAATGCAAACTGTCATTGTTGCTCACTGAACCTACCCTGTGCAAATCTCAAGCTTTTCCTGATCTACAGAAGCCAAGAAATAAGTACTCCAATTCAGGATTATCTGACATTTGAAGTCAATGAATTTGCAATTAAAGATTAAATTTATTTTATGAGGCAAGAACCTGTTTTAATATTATTTCCAATTCATTCTAGCTAGGAAAGTATGAAATCCCTCGTACCATGCAGAAAGAAGGCAGGGATGTTCAAACAAAAGGCACCATAATATTCATTTCACATAGTTAAGTATCTTTATCTCAAGTCACAAATATTCTACTCTCTCAAAAAAAAGGTGCCGCACAACAAAAAAGAAAGAATCAGAAGGTGCCTGCTTACCTAGTAAACTACGCTGTGATCCTACAAACACGAGAGAATGAAGACAAATTCCAGAGAAAATGTACCATTCCACGAGGCATTCCATGGCTAGCCTTCACGAAGAAGCAGATTCCAAAGGTGAGCAATCAATAAAGGCGATCAGCCAACCCCATATCCCGAAGCTCCCAAAGTGGACGACTTTCCTGATCAATATCATCATTGATGGCTCGCCGAATTGGTTTGACCAAAAAGAAATACTGAAGTTCCCACGGCAACCAATTAATTAACTATATGTATTATAATGACCATTAGATTTTCACAAAAGTAGTAGACATACCTGAAGTGCCAGGATAATAGGTATCCAGAGCTTCCCTCGCTCATTTGGGTTGGGGCCTTCAATCAGCTTTCTATCAACCACAATTGGTTTACTTCCGCTTGAGATGACATCAAACATTTTCTCAACCAAGGTTGGAATCCAAACCGTACCATTGGGAAGAACCTATATATTCACTGCATCTTAGGCACATGTGAAGGGCCAATAGAGAGAGAGGGAGAAGAACAAAGGACAGAGGGGAGATAAATAACACCTAATGCTTTACCTTTTGACCAAGTTCATCTGTCGCACATCTGCCACCATTCTCAACCAAAACAACTGGAATTGGGTGACTCTGCAACAAGGATAAAACGACATCATGATGAGCTTGTAATGCATTACAGTACATCTAGTCTAGAGACATAGAACATATGCTTCACGTATAACTATAAACTATCATATAACTGAGTAGAAAATGAACAGCAACTATTCGTGGTAGACATTTACAGAGTCTAAATATGCAAAACGGCCTAACAAAACTGGAACTTACAATTTTGACATTTTTCTTAATTACTACAGAGAGAATATTCTGCATGATATTTGTTTGGCCTCCAGTTTTAGAATTTTTTCACTGTATGCATGGTAGTTTTTTGCTACTTCAGCTGAACCTAAAATATCAGTGTATATGCTTCGTCCCTCAAGCATACCATGGATTCGTCTTCATAAACCAGAGAATCACCTGCCTATAAATGTGAAAGGGGATGAAGGAAACAGCACCGTTGCAGTAAAGCAGGGTAAGGAAGGAACTATATGACATAGGATTATTAACTTTCCCCATATCAGCAATAAGCCAAGATATAATGCACTATAAAACACTAAAACCGGATATTTTAACTGAATAGGCTGAATGAAGCAGTTGGAAAGCAAGGGCATCTGGAGACCAGCCCCTAGAGTACCCTTCATGTACATGGCATCCTTTTGATATCATGACAGAATCTTCATCATGTCATTTCATTTACTTCTCAGACGGCAGCAGACACAGAAACCAGCTTGTGCAGTGGATGGCAGTTTGTCAAACGAACATGCCAACAGCATGCAAAAGATTCACCCCCTCTAGCATTTCCCACTCTCTTCCAGTATTCTTCATTAATTGACAGCTCTTGGTTGTAGCGACTTTATCTCCTGTTAGCTGATGAAGCTTGACAGATTTTACACAAACTTTGGGAGGTTTACATATTTCAAAAAGCAGCCAGTGCCAGATATTATGAGATTATCATTAACCATAAAAGTTCATCTCCAACTATTGATATACATGAAGCATATCAAATTTCTTTAGGCTGTCCTTAAACATTGCGTACCATTTCCAAGATCTAATTAATTCTTCAGAAATATGAAGTTCAGTGAACAATCATATTTCAGCTGATATACAACAATAATATTAATAATTAGCTCCAATGCTGAGCATGGTCAAAGTAACCAACGCCTTGGCTCCCAAATGTGCATTCCGCAAGTAAACCCAAGGATTAACAAGAAAGGCCTTTTTATGGATGTTGCATACAAAAGATGCTCCCTAACTCCCAACAAGTAGCTTTCCTTCATTGGAAAATTGTGGTATGAATTCAATTTAGAAAAGATGAACGCTTTAGCATAATAACTCATATTTTGCCTCAGATAAGTTGTAAGTGAACATTGACTGACAAAAGGTGACTTGTTCTTGTTATAATACCTAGTGAAACATTTTCCTTCAAGCTGGGAGCAAATCATACGCATCTAGTCCAGTTTTCCACAGGCGATAAGGTTATAAAATTTAACATAAACAGCTGATAATGACAGCAAGAAACTAATTAGTCCTCATAAGGTATAAACACCAGAGCAAAACACTTCATCAAGGGAGGGAAAGGTGGCAATGCAAGCCAACTAAAAAGTGGGCGATAACCAAAGTAAAAACTAGTATCTAATAGCATCATGTAGAACATTACATATTATTCATCAAAAGTTCAATTTCCTTGTTCTGTTCCTAGTGCAAGTATTGACACAATTTCATTGCAGGCATGTTGTTCAACTATTACACCAAAAGAAGTGGCAATAACATGTGGAGTGATAGCATTAATGCAGATTACATAAATGGTACTTTTGAGGGAGAAAAAATACTCTGCTCACATATCAGATCAATCTCCAAAGAATTCGTCCTGGAGTTCCTTTACAATGATGACTCCTAGTTTAACAGAAATAAAAGATCACCTGGAAGTTTTGTTTTCTAATTCGAGCTCCCAACCTGACAATCCTTAGAACTGCCTCAGACCGCTTTGACAGAAACTCGTCATATGTTAATCCATCTGGTGGTGAGAGCTGTGCATGCGTGAGAACAACCAATCCTCTCTTCCACAAATCAATACCAAAGGTCTCTGTGATAGTTTTCACAACCTGTCTATCCAAATTATCTACCCTGTAGCAGTCTAACCGGTCCACATACAGTAGAACATCAATAGTCTTGTTCAAAAGAAACCTATCAAATGAAGCCAACATCAAAAATTCATTAGACACTATAGAAGTCAAACAGAAATTTATGATTTTGTAAATGTTCAAAGAGAAGACAATTAGACTATTTTGGAAAGCATCCACAATTATACCGTTTTGTGATCTCCAGAGCGTATTCGTTAACATATCCCCCTTCTATAAGGCCCGGAGTGTCAATGATATTCAGTGTAAAACCTGCCCTTTTACGGGAAAACATGACTGGCCGCAAAGCTTCTGCCTTCTCCATTTAGAAAAGGATAGAGAAAATCAATTGTAAGAAATGAAACTATGAACATGGTTATTTAAATTGCTGGAATACAAAGCTTCATAACAAAAAAGGAATTCCTTTCAGGATAAATAGCACCAACGAAATCTAGTCGTTACGTAATTTTAAACCTGGAAAGCGCTGACGGTAGCCACCCGCTCGCCTAATATAGAATTAACAGTAGAAGATTTACCAACACCACCTTTTCCCATCACAAGAATGGTCAACGTATTCACATTCTGAAAGTAAATACCAAGAATCACAATAAACCAAATTGAAGGTGATACATAATTGGTGTAGTAGCTAGTAAACTAAAGAAAGAAGAAAACTCCAAAATTTCACTTGGGTTGTATGGAATTGTAGAGAAATCCCACCTCCTGCTTCAATTTCCCCAACAGTTCGAGCAATTTGTCCTGAGTTGAGATCGGAAACTGTTGAATGCCCGTCCACTCAAGAATTAATTGAGAAGCCATTGATAGGAAAAAGGAAAGAACTAGAATTCGGAAACACCGCACCTATAAGAATCACAGAGACGGCTACAGGCATCAGAAAGAAGAAGAAAAACCCGCATTGGAGCCAACTAATTCAGAACCAGCAACTAAAAATTATTCTAAACGAGTAAGGCTTACCGTTAAACCCCATCAAAACCCTTAAAAGATTAACTCCAGGAACGAGAGAGACAAAGAGATGAAGATTACCCGATAGTTCGCCGAGCTTCGGGATTCTGGACAGTGGAAAGAGAATGGGAGTTTTGGAGGAGTCGGAACTCGGCCTTATCGGTTTCGTCACGAATTTTTTTTCTTTGAATTATTCCCATTTGTAAATTCTGTATTATCACGAAGCTGCTTTCTGTTTTTTTTTCCTTGCGACTCCTCCCTCTGTACGTGCTGAACGACCAACAAGGACTCGTTACGTGTACGCATCGACCACCGTCGTGTCCAACATGAAATGGTAAAATTATCTATATTAAAATAAAAGGACACGCACCTTCTCACATTTATTTGAGAAAATTATCTATATTTTACAACTTAAGTAGTTTTGAACTTCATAAAATAATACCTTCCAACGGACTTGTGCCTCCAGGCAAGGGAACTGGCATGTCCTCTTGACATAGTTAAGTTATAGGATTTATAACGAAGATATTTATCATCTAACATATGATGATAGCATCCCCATTTCCAGAAATGGCTGGAAACAACCAAAGTATATACCCTATAATACCATTCAATGTACTTACTGTAAATTTAAGGAGCTCACAGGCATGGTGTTGTGCTGGAAGATTCTGTTGTTGTGTGTTCCCAGAGTCTCCTGGTCACCAACTAAAATGACATTGTCCAAGCCTGCCGAACTTGAGGCTCTAAGCTTCTTAGCGCCCCACCATGCTAAGGTTTCTACTGCTGTTTCCACCTTGCATTGACTGCACAAACATGAAGCACACTTCCCTCCATATATGCCTGATAATCCCACACTCCAGGATTAAGTGCTTACCTGTTTCCTGAAAAGAATTACAGGAGACACGAGCTATTCATTCCAATTCCAAGGAACTGAAGTTGATCTCGTCTGATAAGCTTGTTGTCGATGGCCATCCTCAATGCTTGGGAGATGTATTTTGTACCATACTGTTTGTAAAACATGAAGGGATTCCCGCCTGTTCTGATCTCCCCCACATGGCAGTTTTGAGCCGAATTCCTCACTCCTATCCCACTGTAGTATGTCCTTGACACCCCCTCAGCTGACGCCACGAATCCAGGAGGTTTACTGGGATCTGTCCAATGAACCTCTTATGTATCTCTGTACATTGATACGTGCTTGCTGCAGTTTGTAAATAGTTACCTTCCTCAATGTCTTACAATCCTCTTTCCCTGTACTACTCTCTTCACTAAGCTTATCAATGGATCGTCATCGAGCTAGGGATCAAGCAAGAATTCAGTATCTGTAATCGATCGAACCTTCCACCACACTTTATCTTCTCTCTCTTAATCCCAACTTCATTGATCTTTATCCGTGTGATCTTGCAGAGGTTTCAATGTGCACCAAAAGCTATTAACATGCATGAATTTGGCTTGGAACAAGGGTGAACGGATCCACACTTTTCATGCTTTCAGATATTTCTAAAGGTGTCACCCTTGAGTTATATGAAGTTGTTGGATGGTTCAAAAAAATACATCGAATGGACGAATGTTTTCTTAAACAGAATTGTTAGGGTTTCCCTTAATTTTATGGAGATTTTTGGCCAAAATAACGCCACTAGCAGCCAATGTTAGGGTAGAATGAAAGAGGGGAGGTAAGTCAGTTGGGGACCACCCCCGGCCTTTGTTGTCACCGAAAACCAGCGAAATTGATGCTGAAAAACCAAGAAAATCAATCCCTTTTTGGGCATATCCTGATTTTTAGGTCATGTTGTGTTGCATATGCCTTGAAATGCCACTGTTTCGTATTGTGTTATGTGTCTATAAATAGTTGTGTCAAAATGAGTCAGAATCAGGTTTTATGTCGGGTTTTGTGTAAAAAATAGGTTAGATTCAGTTTAGCTCTTGAAACATGTTTTGGGTGAGAAATAAGACCCATTTCAATAGTTTCAGGTTCTGTGTCGATACATGGACACAAACTACTTACCGTGTCACTCAATTTGGATCAAATATAGATTTATGTATCAATTCAGATATAGACAATTTAAAATGGATCTAGGTTGGGTTTGGGGTGATTTTAAGGTTGTTTGGGATCTGATTTGTATATTGTTTGTTGTATTAGATTTATAGTTAAATGAATTTTAATATTTTAATTATTTGTAATTGTTTAGAGATTAAAATTGGAGGATTTGATGGTGATAAGAGCGACCCAATAGTTTGTGAATTGGATCCTAATGCTCAATCAGATAGGGGGTTATGCATTATTTTACATAACCATATTAGAAGTGATTTTCTTGTTTTAGATGGATTTAAATGTGAATTATTGATAAATGTTTTATTGATATTTATGAAATAATGTTCGTAATTATGGGTTATTTGATATACTTTTGAAGTATAATATGTTTATGACTTTTGGTTGATAAAGAGCATGTTTTGATATGCATGTGTTTTATGGATATGGTATTTAAATGTATGGATATGAATTTGAATAGTTATGGATTCATATATGATTTATGAATATGATGAATTGGAATTTGTTTTTGAAATATAATAATGTGTGAATACGTGAGCCGTACTTGTGTGGGTTGTGTGGGGTCTCTAGAGACTTGGAGGCTCCTCGGACATTACAGCTTGGGACGAATATAGAGTGTGTTTCTAGGCACTCTGTCATGAGAATCAGCATGATTATCGTTATGAACGAAATTTGAGCCGGGCTTTGGTCGCAACCTGTGCAGGTGTGACAAAGAGAGACTGCCCGGAGGGATTAATTAGGAGCAGGGGCAGTTGTGGAGGTAGTGGGTGATGTCACAAAAATCGGTAGTGAAGGGTGGAGGAAGGTGCTGAGGGCAAAAGGGGGGATCCGAATGGCAGATCGTGGTGGAAGAGGGAAGTGCGTATGAATGCACATGGTGCATATGCTACTCTCTCTAGACTATGTGCTGTGCGCTAAGGAGGAAAAATAAAAAAATAGATTTTCACGAAGGGGCAATACTAGTTGAGTTTGAAACGCAAGTACTGGCATTTTAGGTCAAGGATACTCCAAATGCCGCATATATGTTTATATACAAAATACAGAGTTATTGGATATCGATTTGCACAAACTCCGGCCAGCTCAGATTGCAGAGGGCCTTACGGCACTCTGTGTTTGAACTGTGCGGATTCCATTCAAGTAGATCCCTTAATTCAAGGTCATGATTCAAACACCAACTTCCAGAAAACTTATATTTTAATCGTCAAACAAAGCCATACATGCTCACACTACACCTACCCACTTCGAACCAATCATCGGCAAGACGAAAGCCGATTCTAAAATAAAAAAAGTAAAGGCGGAATAAGAAGACATGGAGAATATGCCATCCCATAAAGCCTTCACAGGAAGGTAACAAGAAACTACTAATGATAAGCCTTAAAATAAATCCCTGCTTTTCATGGTCGCCTTCAGTGTAAAGATGTAATTCTTTGTTTTCTAACTGGTTGGAATCTGCCTAACCTTGCTCTTTCCTATATATAAAAAAAGATCAGTCATTTTTTTTTCCTTCTTGATATTAATCTGCAACTAATTTGTTGTTTGTTTTCCAACGATGATTGCTCTTCGGTGATGTCTCCGGTACTTGTCTTCTGCAATGTGCTTAATTAACACCACCATGATAGTAGCTTGCTTCTCATTTAAGATGCAACAGTAAGCTTCACGTACTACCGGTGCAAACACGACGAGCTCGTGCAAGACGCAAGAGCTGCATGCAAGATGAGCCAACCCAGACCTTCACTTAAAACTTAAAATTTTATATTGATTTTCATCAAGGAAATGAACTTTTCCTTATTTAAGTTAAACTTTAGCCATTCAGTGCACCTTTCTGGAAGAAAAACTTGACACATTAAAGGGAGTACAATCGTAACAAATATGGTCAGCGACTCGGCATGCATGTTTTTCAACATAGATACTCATAACACAAGACTGTGCTAGGCAAGCTTCTATCACGAACTAGGCTTGATTCGTGGTGCATCTCTCTAGCTCATACGAGTCTAAGCTAAGCAGAACGAAGCTCAGCATGAGACGAGAAGGAGAAGAGATAAACAATGGCTGCCTGAGGCCATGTCCCTCTAAGCTCCCCCACCATGCAAAGAAACCTCACTTTTCATGAATGGCAAAAAGCCAATTCAGTTTCTTTATCTTATTTAACTTGGTGAGTTTCTGCCAACATGAGATGTTCAACGCGGTTGAAGTTGGGCATTATTCAAAGAAAGCTGCTTTGTGCACTCCAGCTCAAACCAAAACCGCAAGTGCATTGGCTTTATCCTAGTGCATGCAACCGTATAAATAGAGCTATGAATCTGTAATGATCAGCTCGCCATCATCAATAGTCACTTCGATATCTTGTTGTTTCTTGAACAAGATGATGAATAATTTGCTTCTTATATTTCTCATTGCAGTGGTTCCTCATGTTTATGGTCAGTTGAGGGTAGGATTTTACAGCTCCTCCTGCCCTCAAGCGGAATCCATCGTAAAGGGAATAGTGCAAAAGCATTTTAATATTGACAGATCGATTACGGCAGCGTTTCTTCGCATGCATTTCCATGACTGCTTTGTTCGTGTAAGTGTATCAATGACCAACTTAGCTCTTACATGGTTTAATTGTAATAGGTTCTAGAAATTTTCAAAATGCATAATCTCGCAAGCTAAGTTCACAATCATTGTTATCTCTCTCTCTCTCATATATATATAACCAGTTTTGGTTGTAGGAACCATTTCTCTTACCTTCAGAGCGGCAGTTGCATGCCCCCATAGAGTGTATGATTTTTTTTCCTGACATTACAGGTTATAAAGGGGCCGAAGCCAACACACACATACATGCACCCCCGGGAGTTGAACTCCACCAGAGACAAGGGCATCAAAGCGCCCTACCGTTGAACAGATGCTTAGGGTGCAGAGAATGATTTAGTTAAGCCAAGAGTGTTCAAATAATTATGATATCCCACCATGATAAAGACTGCCACGTTCAAGCAAGACAATCTCCATCTATGTATAGATAGATAGATGTATGTATGTGATCTCTCTATATATATATAGAGAGAGAGAGATGAATATACATGGGAGAGCTTGTCACTTACGTGCACAAGCATTTCTTGCTACATCATCGTCAATGATCCCAATCATATGATCACTGAGATATATGGTTGGATTAAAAAAAACATCAAGCAAAAAGTACACATATATATTCTTTATTAGTTGTACTTATTTCATTCATGTGTATTTTTTTGTATTTTAATCTCAATAGTCAGATGGCTAGATCATTGGGTAAGATTAAGCATAATAACTTATGCGTATAAGCAACAAGGTCTACTTTATATATATAAAGTTATCTCTGACAACATAAAAAGTGATCTTACATTTTGAAAAACAAAAAAATATAAATACAACCTATAGCTTTTTTAAATCTAGACCAGTATTCTTTATCAAAAGTCATCATTAACATGAATGGTCAAACATGTGTGAGAGTTTAGAAACTATCATTCTTTTATCTATGTAGTTCTCTCTCCCTATACATACGTGTGTGTTTTCACTTGTATGTACATATACACGTATGAATATAGGCATAGTACGTATGTCCATATGTATTTCCAAAGTATAAGCGGAAATGCAGTGGCTAGCTTGGATTTCTGAATATCAAAATTAATAAAGTTCAACGTAAGATGCATAGCGGCAGTATGGTTGGATTCATGAACACTGGAGAATTCCAGATCAGCCAATTTTAAGCCAGCAAGCAGCTGATTTGTAGACTAGGATACTAAACTTTGTTTAGCTTTCAAATGCATAGATAAATTAATCATCTAAGTATTACATAAGGATGTCAAAAGTCAGTGTCAAGTAAGATCCTTGCAAATGAATCCGACCTATAGAATTCTGCATAATCAGGTTCCGGTGCCAAGCTCCAATACTGAATTAGACCCGAATAATTAATTTGGTGTTATTTTGTATGTAAACATTGCAAACAGATTTGGATTATCTTAAAAGTGAGATTTCGGCTCAGATGCATATATTGAATACTGAATCAGGTCGTTAAATGGATCGGGATTTGGTTACGAAACTAGATTGGTCGATGATACATCTGAATCAAAATCCATACTATTGACATCCCTACAATTAAACATACATCTTAATTGGCATAAGCAGTTTACTTGCATTCATTACTAAACCTTTTTGTTATTACAGGGTTGTGATGCATCGATACTAATCGATTCGACACCAACGAAGCAATCGGAGAAGGCATCTGGGCCGAACCAAAGTGTCCGAGGGTTTGAAATCATAGATGAGGTCAAAACTGCACTGGAGCAGCAGTGCCCTTCAGTGGTTTCATGTGCAGACATAATCACTCTTGCCACAAGGGATACTGTTGCATTAGCAGGGGGGCCAAATTACCTGGTACCAACCGGGAGGAGAGATGGGCTAGTCTCAAATGTGAATGAAGTGAACCTACCAGGCCCACAGTTCACAGTGGCTCAAGCAGCACAAGTATTCGCAGCCAAAGGGTTGACACCTGCCGACATGGTTACACTACTGAGTGCACACACAGTGGGCGTGGCTCATTGCTTATTCTTTAGAGACAGGCTCTTCAATTTCCAGCAAACAGGCGCTGCCGATCCTTCAATGGACCCTGGCTTGGTTGCTAATCTAAAGAGCTCATGTGGGTCTGCCAACTTGCCTTTGTCTAGAGATCCTACTGCTTTTCTTGATCAGAACACATCTTTTGTTGTGGACAATCAGTACTACAACCAACTTCAGAAAAATAAAGGGATATTGCAGATTGATCAAGAGCTTAGTTTGGATGCCTCTACATCCAGGCTCGTCGCTAGCCTTGGATCAGATGGGGCTGGGTTCTTGCAGAAGTTTGCTGCTGCTATGGTGAAGATGGGGAACATTCAGGTCCTGGTGGGGAAGGCTGGTGAAATCAGGAAGAACTGCAGAGTTTTAAACGCACCAAAGAAACCATAGGACTTTTCTTTGTTTCTCCTTCACTGAATCAAGTTGTGATCGTGTTTAAGAAGCCTATGGTTCATTATATGTGGTGAATTATAATGTTTTGCTGAGCTGCAAATTCAACTATCCAAAGACTGAATCAGTTAATTCTGTCAAAATCAAACCGAGCCTTCCTCAACTGTAAATGGGGTCGACTACATGGGTCTTGGTCTCATATTTTGGGTCCTACCTGCATCTACCTCTAAAGAACAAGACCATGATTTGACAGCTACTTTCTATATGCTCCTTATCCAACAACTTCTACACATGAAAAATTAAATGCAAAAGGTGTGCGAAAAGTAACTCAGGAACCATGTAGAAGGGCGAGTACATAATTTTCTTTTGCTCTACACAATTGTGTTGAGTGCTGATGGACAGCCAGGAAGGTGTATGCGTATTTCATGCCGGAACAAGCGGGCATTAGGCTCTGCTGAGTCCAGGTTCTGTAATATAAAGTTTAACATAAAAGCGCCAATTGCATAATAAAAGATATTTGCATCTATTAGCTTATGTTAATACTGAAAGGTGGAAATGACCCAATGAAAATCAGGTGGCGACCAAGAATCCATGTAAAAGAGACCACCTGGTGTGGGAAAGGGCTAGGTTATGGCTTCCGATTGAAACTTGTGATTGCTAAGTTTGATACTGAAAAGCCAAAATCCAGGCAAATAGTTTCAAATAACACACATTTTTGAAGCATCAAGATTTTTAAGAGTATTAATATTATTTTACCATGAAGGACAATTATACAAACAAAAAGACAATAACAAGTTGGCCCGCTAGGATGTAACATCGTATGCTTTATGTAGCTAGGTGGCTAACATGAACTCTCAAAACATCACACATTCTTCAAATAGGACATTCTTTTTCTTTTCTTTTGGTTACAATCGTCATGATTCCCATAAATAGAAGCCTTGTTTGTACCTTGAGGTGATCGAGAAAGCAGACAGAAGATCTAAAACATTTTTGCACTTAGCAGAAACTGACCACTCACAAGATTATTGTGCGATTTTTTTTCATTTGACAGTGAGAACATTTGGTTGCACCAGAAACAAAAAATCGGTCTGCTATTTCCTCGAGGGTAATTATTCATAAAACAAGATATCAACTAGCAAAACTGTCTAGCTGATAAAAGTTGGATGAAGATAGCACATTAGGAGCATATGAGTCTGAATTCTGATGATCTGTTCTAAAGAAGTTGCAAAAGATACAAGGCATGCATCCATCAAATGGTGAGATCTCAAAACAGTCCAGTAATTTCAGATGTGGTGCAACAATTTGTCGACAATTACTACCAAGTAGCAAGACAGAACCTTGACTGATGAAGAAACCAGTCACTTTGTTTTCTTCTTTCTTAAGGCGCGCTTTGCAACTGGAGGTTCTGCAGCAGGCAAACTCGCAGGAGGATTAGCTTGGGGCTTCTCAGGAAGAGTAGAGTGCAGAAATTTCTTACTGGAGCCTACATGTGCGCAAGATACCTTTAGCAACTTCCTTCCCGTCATCCACTTCAGCATTATCTTCATATGTGTTTTGCTGTTCAAACCACCAATACCAGCATCCTGTATTAATATTACATATACAACCCGAATTATTGAGGTATAAATAACTGGAGTAAGATTAAGACCTCTAATTGAACTCATGGTACTTGCATATCTTTGATCACACCAAGAAAGAACTAAGGAAAGGAACATATGAGCAACTGACACTTGTTTCAGAGGCAATAACTAATCATACTTTTGATCTGTACTAACAGCAAAGGAAAGCAGAAAAATATGCTTCATATAGATGCAGTAATTGGTCAACTGCTACTGCTACAGTTTACCATTAACGGCTACTCTTTCTGTAGCACCCAGTTATTGTTTCAATTAAGTTGATCAATATCAAAGAAGTGAATAGACTAATGATGCATTTGCAATTTCGGTCGATGCATACTTACAAAGTCCCATTTGGTTTAGAGAAGCAGGATGAACTTAGTTCTCAACTGAGGGACACTGATTAATGAAGGAGGTCTTGACTCTCAAGTCAGATGTCTGAGTGAGAACCCGTTGCCACAAAACTGAAGTTGCAGTCTACCTAAGGGAGGCTAGAGCAGGGCTCTGGCATCCACTGCCTCCAACCCCTGAAATTATAATAAATTGAAGAGGCTGGATGGTCCCCATATTGCAAATTTTCCTGTCCTGGTCATCTTAAAAGGATGAGGAGGAATGGCCATGCAGTTTAACCCCCGTAGCAGGGAAAGTGTCTCCTACCTGGCTTGCTTTCCTTGTGTTACAACTTACAAGTGAAGAAACAAACAGGTGAGGTGGGACATGGCAACTAGCTAGCTGAAAAGGCAAGCCCAATTGGTCGTTGAGATAGATGAACATGATTTAGATTGGATTAAGATCATATTAGATTGTAGAAAGGACTACCTGGAGAATCTTGGACCTACAGCCAGGCTATGCATAAGCAGCCAAAACCTCTTTTAGTTATGCCTATTCGTTTCATGGGCAAATAGTTAGGTAAACATGTTGAAGCATGGGCTGTTCCAGGTAACTGGTTATACACATTGGCACAAGTCCGCTACTGTGAACCAGCTAATTTTCAGTCTTAAAGGTAGTTGCTTGACTGATGAAGCAAAAAATATATTTTAGGCATTGTCCACATGCTCTCTAACACTTGTCTTCTTAAGAGCAACAACTTACAACCAGAAGCTCGTGGTCTCCTAATCTCATCCTTGAAACCGAAAATCTAAACATGTATGCTGCTTAGGGGAAGGTCATGTAAAGAAATTTCTTCTTCAAATTACCCAGGATATTCTGGGGATGGTTTTGCACTTAACATCATAAATGGAAATGTAAGCACATGCTAGATTATCAATAAGCTGGTTGGAATGGATTCACCGATACAAGATCCTGGGCATGGAAAGGACTGAAGGGAAGGACTTGAATCAAGAGGAATAGGCTCTTCAACACAATAAGCTCTATGAGTGCTAAATGATACACTGTAGGTGTATGTGGGACTGAGTACAAAGAACATGATAAAATCTGGCTTCTGAGCAAGAGTAGTTTTGTGGAATGCTTCTAAGGAAACGCAAATCATGAAAGAAAGGTATCCACTCAAATAGTCCACTACAACAATGGAAACAAAATACAATGAGAATGTCCTTGTTGGCATAAGAACGCATCAATGAGAGATTAGCACCCCAACATAGAATGAACTGGGACATGTACATAGGGCCTCTTTTTTGCATAAACGCCTCAACTACAGCTGTATGAAATACCTCTATGGAAGATAACACGAGGGCATCAGCCAAACATTTTCTACAGCAGCAAAAAGTTCGGATTGAATAGAAAGAATATCAGTAAGGTTTACCGACTAACACCTGAAGATGGAAACAAATTGAAACAAGCTAAATACATCCAATCTCTTTCTCAAAGTAACTTGAAAGGACTATAGAACCTCAACTTCTTTCGCAGGACACAACTTGAGGGTGATGGAACATGTGAAAAACTGAAAATACATGACCACATGAAAACATCACTCAGACGTCAACGGCCATTACTATTTTACATTTTAGCAACCTTCTAATGACTTTTACATTTTAATAAAAATCAACAGATTCAACACATCGTATGCTAAAACATCTTATGACATATTTGTTCAGCTCACGAAGAGCATGTGCTCTCTATGTATTGTCAAATATACGATGATTCACCAACTCATATCCTTGGTTCTCGAGTCATCGCTGTGTTCTCCCAGCAGCATCCCCATTGTCAGCAAAATCATTACGTACGCAGATAGGGACCTTAGCAACTTTCACCACACAATGTAAAAAATTGATCAAGCAACTGGAAGTAATCTGATTTACCCACCAATCGACGCGCCTCAGCAACAAATCTCATAAAACAAGCACAAGGATTCCTCAGAAAAACATGGGACCATGACACAAAAAGAGATAAGTGATCAGACAAAAAGACCATCCCTCATAAGTTCATGATCGAAGAAACAAAATGCAAACATAATAGAGTAGGAAAACAAAAAATCAACGATCCCATACACCAAAGATAATTCCACTACTTTGGATGGAAATCTCTTTTCACGTCTCTCAATTAACCGATGGAATCAAAAGTTACCAACCATCCATGTTGCCATATTTCACCAACAAAATAAAACATTCACGAGAAATAAACAAAACGAAAAATGGGTATCTTTCATAATTGCAAATGAACCAGAAAGCGGACGGTAGAAGTAAAGACAAAGCCAATATCATCCAAATAACCACAAAAATAAATCAAATTTAACTGAAAAACAACAACGAATGGTGTGAAACAACGACCTTAGCATAGTCCCAAGTAGTGCCTACTGTAGTCGGGCCTTTTTCCTTGATAATACGGTATAGAGCTTTGGAAATCTCCGATGCCTCTTCAAGGGGAACTTTGGGGTTTATCTTTCTCAAATCTGTCGCACGTTTCTTGGAGAAGTACCTCACAAAAGTCGGAAACATGTTATTGGCGTCTTTGATACAGCTCCCTGAGTTGCAGAACTACCGGATCCTTGATTAATGAATGCAAGAGACGAAGGGAATGGCGAAACAGGAGATCGGTCGCTCTTCACAGTACACTGCCGGAGGGACAAACCCTTGACTGAACCCTTACCGGTATTCGTTGTGGGGGTTCCCGGGCGCCGCCTGGTGTGCTAAGCGGTGTAACCGAGGTTGGAAGTATGGGTCGGACCTGCTTGGATTCAGGTAGGTCCATCCAGGTCTTCTCGGACTTCATTTGGATTTGGATCTCATCGGATTTACTATCTGGAGGTCGTCCCATATCCCAGATTCACATGGTTTCATTCGTAGGAAGAACAATCCCAACCAATATCCAGATTCAAATTGATAATCTTTAAGATTTTGCATTTGATGTGGGAGAGATATCCAAACCCAAAAACTAGATCAACTTCTATCAATTTGATGTTATGACATCCAAAATTTGCGTTTTGTGAGATATATTGGTTTGGTTCAAACCCAAATGTTAGGGTGCCTCTCCTCGTTGTGTTAAAGCCAAAAACTGGCTAAGCCTGGGGGTCCTTTGTAATGTAAAGCTTCCTCTGAGCAAGGCTAAATACTCATGGGTGACCGACAGAAAGAACCACATCGGGAGTGAAATAGAACATGAAACTGTGAGCTCCCAAGCAATTCGAGGAGAATTTGATCTCTAACCCTGTACTTGTTAAGAGAGACGGCGACTCATAGGCATAGCTTGGCAATTGTCACTGCTTATGGACCTGAACCGGACAGACTGATGTTGAAGAATCAACGGATGAGTTTTGAACCTGTTTATGGCTTATCTTATTAGAACGTTGCTTATTAGTGGCTTGTATTGAAAAACATGGGCTTGCTGCTGGTGGGAAGTTCGACTCCCACAAGGTGCACGTGTTAGGCTTCGGCCTCCTTTTGTAACCAAAAAGAAAAGAAAAAATATGGGCTTTACTTGTTAAAATTAAAAAACTTTAAATTTAGATATTTTTTATCATGAAAATAAAATAATGTATTATTTTAAATTAGGTGTAGCTTTCTAAAGTGATCTGTGTTGTAAAAGTAACTCGTATGAACCTTTGGAAACATGTATCGCTAATAAGTTGTTTGGCAAGGTTAAATATACATACATGGCTACTATAGCCGAATCAAAATGATCTCCAATTGCTTGTAGTTCAAGATAATATATACGATTCTGTATGGGTGTGCGTGGGTGTGGGTGCCTACGAGAGCAGCAATCTGGACCTCGATTGGGGGTGTTCAGATTCTAAGAAACAAGGACTAAACACTTCAGATGGTGTCAAATACCAGACTTGAACGGTCCGCTATTAGGCAGCAGATCAATTAGCTGGAGACACAGACAGAAGATCAAATGTTTGGAACAGGATTTAGATGCAGACGGAAAATATGACATTACTCAATGATCAAAGTACGTTGAGAAGGAGATTGATTAAGCAAAAAAGGATAGAACTCCTCATTGCGATCAAGTCAGATATTCATAGGATTGTTAGTTCGATATGGTTTTCCTAATGGGAATCAACTAATCAGATAAGTATTCAGATGGCTCAACATCCCCAGTCTCCTTAATTAGAATAGATCACTTAGCTAATAAGTAATAAATGAATTAGTACAGAACCGATAGACATGGAATGCCTTTATGGGAACAGGGAGAATTTCCATGGTGTGCATCTCAAATCCATGAGCGCCATCGCGGATAAGTTTCACAAGTTTGACTTGGGAGTAGGAGAGACCACACATCATCAAGTCTTCCTTTGTTTGTTTCGAGGACTCCCTTCTGGCAGAGAAATTATAGAAATGACTGCGTATGAACAAAGGAGTAGGCCGAGTTTGTCATTTCATATAAGTTGGTCAACTCGGTTACATCATTTGAACAACCTATAGAAATTCCAAAGACAATAAGTACTATATTTGATCTGTTCATGATGCCCACAAGATTGAATTCTGTTCTTTCACTGCCTTCAACGGATCACTAATTACAGTTCTCGCTTACCTCCCAAAAACAGATACACAAAAGATTTTGCGAATGGCACCAAGTCAATCATAAGAGAGCGGCATATGTAAGGAGAAGAAGAGACAACTTCTCAACAGCTTCCCTGCTACATCTATCTGTATTACTAACTTGCATTGCTTGTTGGCAGGTAATCTCCATCTGCACCAGCCTCACCGTTCTCGTCATCATTTATAGCAAGCGTGATCAGTAATATCAACAATGGATAGCTGATGGTTGTGAGAGACCAGTTTACTATTAGCTGCGATAGCAACGAGGTCTTATGCGTGTCTACCTGCCATGCTACTGCTGCTCCAGCACTCTGCACACCCTTGTAGAATCCACTAAACCTGGAATTGTCAAACCATTAGCCCCAACAGGCTCGCAAAAGTAGCTTGGCCGAATCACAATAAACATATTACATAGTTTATTCCATGCTTCTAGATATTCAAGCATACTAAAATCCATTTATAACTGATTGGAACAAAGCTACAAAATAACTGGCTAATACAATTGGGTTGAAGCCCTATACAACATGAATTTGGCGAGTTGAAGCTGCCTCATACTACAATTCCCAAGCAGAAATATCAATCATTTAGTGAATATTAGAGAAAATATGTAAAATGGTCTTGATTTTCAGAATTAAATGTGAGTATGATCCAAAATATTGGTGGCAGAGAATCCATATCCGTGTACTGAACCCGACTTAGTGTATGAAAAGGATCAATTTTGGTTTATCCACTCAGGTTGATGTGCTATGTCTGAAACTCCAAAGTAAAATTGAAAGCAGCTCTTTCCTTTATCCACTTAAATCGAGTATGGTATTGCCCTAAACTCAAGATCAGCACAATTTCTTGATCAATAGGCTGGTTTGTGATGCTTAAAACAAAGCTGCCGAATCAACAAGGCCTCGTATGCACTCTTTCGTACTTAGACAAGTTGATAAGAGGGGACGACTATTTCTTGTTTACTGAACAAATCCAAGACAAATTACAACTACTACCAAAGCCTTTTCCTAAATTAGATGGGGTTGGCTACGTGGATTCTTTGTTGCCAGAGAGACCTGTCATGTGTCATGCTAGGAGTTAACTCAATATAAACAAGATCATTCTTTCAACACTTTTGTGGGCATCCTTTTCCTCTTTTAACATTTTCACAAAATCTAATTTTTTATATCTTTTTACGGGAGCGTCCCTTGGTATCTTTCTACATGTCCAAACAATCTTAAAAGATTTTTCCTCATTTTATTCTGTATTGGTGCTACTCCTAATTGGTTTCTAATAACCTCATCTCATTATGTATACAATTTTTTCTTATGAAACCACTCATCCATCTGGTTGAAGAATATGAGTTTTAAAATCAGTTTTAGTATTGTTGATGTCTTAGGACAGTGAATTTGATGTTTTAGGTATTATTGTCATTATCTGAAGTCATAAGGGCATTTTAATAATTTTCTATATTAAGAGTATTTTGGTCATTTTATGTTTTACAGCTCCTTATATAAGGGCTGATAGGCTGTTTAAGTTGTTAGATTAAGAAAGAGAGAGAGAGTGGGGGGTGGCCTCCATTGGAGGTTCGCCCCCTCCTCCGATCTCCATATTTCCTCTTCGTTATATTTGTGATTTTCAATCTCCGTTGCGCAACCACGTTATCCAACATGGTATCCGAGTTGTTTCAATCAATGGGAGCAGCGAGCAGTTAAGGTTTTTTTCGATGACGGCAGAAGGTGAATTGATTGACCCGTTTTTTCAATGAATGAAAAAGGATTTCAGTTTTCAAGATGCAGATGTCCTCAAACCAAATATTCTTGCTCCGGGTTCTCTTATCTAGGCACCTAATGGGACCGATGAAGCCAACTACGTGGGGGAAGGTTTTGCAAATTATCTCGGGTACCAGCATGGCTGCTCACCATATTGCTAGGATTGCTGCCCTTATAAAGCAGAAACATCGTGACTGGAGCCCCTCTGCCATCAAGTCTGCCTTGATGACAACAACAATTACTGTGGATAGAACTGGGAGCCCCTTGCAAGTGCAGCAGTACTCCGGGTTGGAAACTATGATTTTGGCACCAGCTATGCCATTTGACTGCAGAAGTGGCGCTGTTCATCCTAGGGGTGCGCTTGATCCTGGCCTTGTCTTTGATGCAGGTTACGAGGACTATCTTAAGTTTATGTGCACAGTCCATCTTGGAGAAGGATAGGCAGAAAAGAGTTTGCTGCCTTTTAATTGAGAACTTTTGTATAGTTTTACATGTTTGTGAGTTTTGTGTTGAAAGATAAAATGCGGACTTTGAAGTGCAGTACCCATTGCCTAAGTTTGACAATTGACGAGAAGATGGAGACAACAAGGGGAAGAGGGGCGCGGTTACAATCTGTTCGTTCGTGCCAAGCAAAACCCATAAAGACAGATCCTGTTCGTCTAGAATTTCATCATGCCATTATTAAATGGGAACCCAATGGAACTGGGTTTTCAGGTTTTGTCGCTGAAAGTACTGGCCTACAAATGAGCAGTTGTGTTTTAAGCATGAAGTCTGAAAATTGTTTATTAGAATTGCCTGCAAATGGCACCTTACTTCCAGCTGGAACCTGTGTTAGGACTTCATTAATTTTAGACATAAGCAAAGCTTCCATGTCTATGGTTCCTGTTCAAGACATAAAGGTGAAAGTTGTTGTTCTTACGGTAAGTGATACAGTTGCTTCAGGATCTGGTCCTGATCATAGTGGACCGAGAGCAGTATCATTCATAGATTCATTATCAGAAAAGTTAGGGAGGTTGATCTGCACAACCTGGAAAAAAAGGAAGTTATCAAGGAAGAAAAAGAAGAGGATGAAAAAGGAAGTTTTTTTTAATTTCAAATGCTGGAGATGGAAGTTACATATTACTTTTCCTGATTTTGTGGAAAGTAAACCAGAAAGGTAGATATGGAAAGTACTTTCCTGATTTTGTGGGAAAGCTAACCATAAATAGTTATGGAAATTGATTTCCTGATTTGGTGGAAATGATTAGGAAAGAAATCAAGATAAGGATGATTCTAAAAATAAGGATGTATCCCCTCATTTTTAGGAAAGAAGAATGGCAACTGTTGTCCATTATCTGCATAAAGAAAGTTACTGCAGAGAAAGGGAGTACAAGTGTTCTGCCAGCACAGTATAAGGTGAAGATGCAAGAAAAGAAAGGAAAACTTCAAGAACCTAAAACTAAACTATATTATGCTGTTGTGATTGGTAATCTAATAATTCTAATTTCTGGTTGCTTTGGAGGGCCAAAATTACTGTCGAAACAGAGAATAACGAATTGCTATGGTCAATGACAACTTGAGAACTCCAACAGAAGAATAGGTGATGGCAAGATCAGTTTAGCAAAGACAGTCGCAAACTTCCCATGAAGGACAACATCACCGAACCACCCCACAGGCTCATTAAGCAGCTGATTTGATTTGGTAGAGCAAGGGTGGCACCAATATCGTTGATAATTGGGAACCCAAACAACATCCAATATGAAAGGACAGAAGTCACTGACTATGAATTAATTCCTAGTGATCGAAATGTAAGAGTCACAGAAAAGAACAAGCATAAATATGTTGACCTTGTTGCAGAACACCGACTTACAATTGCAATCAGGCCTCAAATAAATGTGTTTATGCAGAGGTTCAACGAGCTTATCCCTAGGGACTTAATATTTATCTTTAATGACAAAGAACTGGAGTTATTGATCAGTGGGCTTCCTGACATTGACTTGGACGACCTGAGAGCAAATACAGAGTACTCAGGATACACAGTGGCATCCCCTATTATACAATGGTTCTGGGAAGTGGTTCAGAGTTTAAGCAAAAAGGATAAGGCGCATCTCTTGCAGCTTGTAACTGGCACCTCCAAGGTTCCCTTGGAAGGCTTCAGCGGGTTTCAAATACACAAGGCATATGGAAGCTCGAATCATTTGCCATCTGCTCATACTTGTTTCAATCAGTTGGCCACATCCTCCATTGGCAGTATTGTGAATGACAACTATGGCTTGAAGACCATAAAGAATACAGCGCTCTTCTCCTGTTCCTGTAGAAATCATATCTCAGATAAACTCTTACATGGAAAACCATTTAGAGGATTGCTCCTTGCCGTTCATATCTCCATCTAATTTTACTGGCGATCTAAATACTTCTGAGTGGCTTGAAGACTGAAGAACTACATGGATGCAGAAGAGTCGGAGACAAGTTTTCCAGACCAAGGAATTGGAACCGAGCAAATTTCAGAACTTAATGAACAGGTAAGCCGAGAGATTGTGGAGGTGATTAATACATCAGATTGAAGAGCAAGATTAATAAGCTGAAATTGGAAGCTGCTATGGCTGGAAAATCATCAGAGGAAGATTTGAAGACTAAGCTTGAGGAATTAAAGCAACAGACCAGCCAGAGGGTTGAAGCAGCATTGAGCACCTCACATTTGGCTGAACACTACGAAATGTTAATGCAAGAGATCATCAATTCTAGGAACACTTCAAGGTTCTCGCCGATGGATGATGAAGTTTCTGAGGGTGATGATGGGAAACAAATGTTTTCTCATCTGGATATGGTTAATGACATAAACCATAATCGCAGCTTGATCTAGTCCAAAGAAGTTGTTGAAAATATTGCAGCCAAGAAAGCGCAGAAAATAAAAGAAGAAAGAGATGGGGGTAGCTCCTAGGGGGTTGCAATGCCAAATTCCATCTTCTAGATTATTTTGTGTAAGCACCAACAACAACCGCATTCATATTCCATCTTCTAATGATTGAAAAGAAGAAAGTGAAAGTGGGCAGCCTAATTCCATCTTCTATCTATTTAAAGACCGAAAAGTTTGAAAAGAAGAAAGGGAGAAAGACAGTCCTATTCCATCTTCCAATGATTGACAAGAAGAAAGTGAAAGAGGCAGCCTAATTCCATCTTCTAACTATTTAGAGACTCAAAAGTTTAAAAAGAAGGAAAAGAGAAAGGCGGTCTTATTCCAACTTCTAGTGATTGACAAGAAGAAAGTGAGAGACGGCCTAATTCCATCTTCTATGTATTTGGAGACCATACTTTATGATTGAAAGAAGAAAGTGAGAGAGGGGCTACTGCATCAGAATTGTCAGCCTATCCAATTTCATCTTCTATCAAGTGTTTGGTTGGTGGTTTGATCATCATAATGATACATAAGTGTGGTGAAGTAAAAACAAGTGTTTGCTGAAATGCCCAAAAAATGAGATGTTTACCTGAGCATCAAGTGTTCGAAGAAATGTCTAAGAAAGATGGAAAAATTCAGGAAAAGAGTATAGAAGATTAGTACGTGATGATTGTCTCTATTGGAAAACAACATCAAGAAAGTTTACAGAAAAGAGATATATGCTGAAGATTGCAATTATGAGGACTTCAAAAATGTTTTTATTCCCAACTAGTGAGGTTGTAGGAATTTGAAGCTATGAAAGCTGCTTGAAAGAAGAAGAAAAAATAGCCATGAAGGCTTAGTTGATGTTGCAGTGCAGCCATAGATGCTGCTTGAGATGATCAGCTAAGAAGGCTGAGTTGATATTGCAGCCAAAGGTGCTGCTTGAGATGATCAACCAGGAAGGCTGAGTTGATGTTGCAGCAAGAGATTCTGCTTGAGATGGTCAGCAAGAAAGGTTAAGTTGATGTTGCAGTCAGAGATGCTGCTTGAGATGATCAGCAAGGAAGGCTGAGTTGATGTTGCAGCCAGAGATGCTGCTTGAGATGATCAGTTAGGAAGGCTGAGTTATGTTATAGTCAGAGATGTTGCTTGAGATGATCAGTTAGGAAGGCTGAGTTATGTTATAGTCAGAGATGTTGCTTGAGATGATCAGTTAGGAAGGCTGAGTTGATGTTGCAGCCAAAGATGCTGCTTGAGATGATCAGCCAGGATGACTAAGTTGATGTTGCAGCCAGAGATGTTCTTTGAGATGATCAATTAGGAAGGCTGAGTTGATGTTGCAGCCAGAGATGCTGCTTGAGATGATGAGCCAAGATGACTGAGTTGATGTTAGAGCCAGAGATGCTGCTTGAGATGATTAGCCAGAAAGGTTCAGTTGATATTACAGCCAGAAATGCAGCTAGAGATGATCAGCGAGGAAGGCTGGGTTGAAGATGTTGCAGCCAAAGAAGCTGCTGATGATAAGATCAGTCATTAAGACAGATGAAGAATGTTGCACATGAAGACAGATGAAGAATGTTGCACATGAAGACAGATGAAAGAATGTTGTAGACATATAAGAATGTTGCAGACAGATGAAGAAAGAACTAGTTCTTTTGCAAGTTTGGAGTTCGTAGTATCTCCCTCCCAACTTGGGGGTGTTGAAGAATATGAGTTTTAGAGTCAGTTTTAGTATGGTTGATGTCTTAGGACAGTGAATTTGATGTTTTAGGTATTATTGTAATTGTCCGAAGTCATAAGGGTATTTTGGTAATTTTCTATACTAGGGTATTTTGGTTATTTTATATTTTACAGCTCCTTATATAAGGGCTGATAGACTGTATTAGGGTTTAACTTGCCTAGATTAAGAAAGAGATAGAGAGAGGGGGGCGGCCTCCATTGGAGGTTCGCCCCCTCCTCCGATCTCCATATTTCCTCTTCGTTATATTTGTGATTTTCAATCTCCGTTGCGCAACCACATTTTCCAACACATCTCAATATCTTCATTTCTATTTCAGATATCTTTTACACATGATAATTAACTGCCTAACACTCATAACCATGAAACATAATAAGTCTAATTGTTACAACAACAACTAAGCCTTTTCCCATACTAGACGGGGTCGGCTACATGGATTCTTTGTTTCCACATGTCCCTATCTTGTGCCATGTTAGCAGTTAACTCCCAATAAGCTAGATCGTTCTTTATTGTTTCTTTCTAACACTTTTGTGGTTGTCCTCTACCTCTTTTAATACTTTCCAAATTTAGTTTTCCTAACCTTCTTAAAGGTTCTTCTTTTGATCTTCTTTCTTTATGTCCAAACCATCTTAAACGATGTTCTCTCATTTTATCCTCTATTGGTGCCACTCCTACTTTGTTTCTAATAACCTCATTATGTATACGGTCTTTTCTTGTATGACTACTCATCCATCTCAACTTCTTCATTTTTGTCATAGACATCTTTTGTACATGTTGATGATTAACTGCCCAACACTCATAACCATAAAACATGGCAGGCTAATTGCTGCTCTATAATATTTACCTTTTAATTTTAATGGTATCTTCTTATCACAAAGAATACCTGATGCTCCTCTCCATTTTAACCAACCAGCATTAATTCTATGCGTAACATCTCCACCAATTCTTCCATCACTCTGAAAAATTGACCCTAGGTATTTAAAACTTTCCTTCTGAGGAATGCAATATGTGCCTATTTTAATTTCTATGTCCTCTGAAGTAACCAAATGATCAAACTTCCATTCCATATATTCTGTCTTTGTTCTACTAAGTCGGAGGCCTTTGCTTTCTAATATTTCTCTCCATAGTTCCAATTTTCTATTAACTTTTTCCTTAGACTCCTCCACTAATACAATGTCATCTGCAAATAACATACACCAAGGTACTTCATCTTGAATATGTTTTGTTAACTCATCCATCACCATTATAAATAAGTATGGGCTTAAAGTTGATCCTTGATGTAACCCAATGTTAACTTCAAAGAAGTCTGTCGTTCCTTTATGAGTCCTCACACATGTTTTTACACCAGCATACATGTCTCTTATAAGGTTAATATATGTCAATGGGATGCCTCTTTTTTCCAAAGTTCTCCAAAGAACCTCCCTCGGTACCCTATCATAAGCTTTTTCTAGATCAATAAATATCATGTGAAGGTCATTCTTTTTTGCTCTAAAATGTTCCATAAGACGTCTCAAAAGGTGAATCGCTTCTATAGTAGATCTGCCTGGCATGAACCCAAATTGGTTCTCTGTTGTACTTGATACTTGTCTTAACCTACGTTCGATAATTCTTTCCCATAATTTCATAGTATGACTTATTAACTTGATACTCTATAATTCGCACAATTTTGAATGTCTCCTTTGTTCTTATATATGGGTATAAGTGTACTTGCTCTCCATTCCTCGGGCATCTTTTGGTTTTTCCATATTTCATTAAATAGTCTTGTGAGCCAAGTGACTCTTTGACTTCATTATGTTTAAATTGTGGTTCTACCGATTTATTATCTGGTCCTACCGATTTACCACCCTTCATATGTTTAAGAGCCTCTTTGACTTCATTCTTTTGAATACGTCGGTAGAAATTGTGGTTTATATACTTTTCTGACTTGGCTAAATCTCCTAAACTAATACTAACATCTTTATTTTCATTAAAAAGATTATAAAAATAGTTTTTCCATCTATTTCTTATATCATCATTTGCCACTAGAATTTTTTCATCCGCGTCTTTTATGCATCTAACATAATTAAGATCTTTAGTTTTCTTATCTCTAGCCCTAACTATCCTAAAAATATCTCTTTCACCCTCTTTTGAGTTGAGTTTTTTATATAAGTCCTCCCAGATCTTAGTTTTTGCTTCACTAACGGCCTTTTTTGCTTTCTTATAAGCTTCAAAAGTTTCACTAGTTTTCTTAGCATAATGTAATTTGTAACATGCCCTAAAAAGTTTCACCCTCTTTTGAGTTGAGTTGAGTTTTCTATTAACTTGATTTTATTTTGCATTACTTCACTCCACCACCAAGCTTCTTTTTATGCCGGTACACCTCCCTTAGATACCCCTAACACATCTTTCGCAACTTTCCTAATATGTATAGCCATATTGTTCCACATATCACAGGGTGTGCCAACATAATTCCAAACATCTCCTTAAAGGACTTTCTGTTTAAATATATTTTCTTTCTTGCTTTTGAGGTTTCACCATTTAGTCCGAATAGCTTGATGCACTCTTTTCTTCTTTGTCCATTTTTTTATTTGTAAATCTATAACTAAAAGTCGATGTTGGGTGGTCAAGCTTTCTCCTGGAATTACCTTACAATCTTTACAACACGCTCTATGTTTTTTTTATAAATAAAGTAATCAATTTGTGTTTGTGATAAGCCACTCTTATAAGTAATTAAATGTTCATCTCGTTTTTTGAAGATTGTATTGATTATAAAGAGATCAAATGCCATAGCAAAATTTAAAATCTCCCTACCTTCCTCATTTATATCCCCAAAACCAAAGTTTCCATGAATCCCTTGATATCCTAATGCCTCTTTACCGACATGTCCATTTAAATCTCCTCCTAAACAAATCATCTCCCTTTGTGGAATCTTTTGAAACACCTTATCAAACTCTTCCCAAAAAACTGTCTTTATACTATATTCTAGTCCTACTTGGGGTGCGTAAGCACAAACTATATTCAAAACCTCTGCTCCTAACACTAATTTCAACTTTATGATTCGGTCACCATATCGTTGTATGTCTCCTACACTCTCCTTTAAATCTTTATTTATGATAATACAAACTCCGTTTCGAGCCTTTTCTTTACCTTAGTACCATAATTTAAAACCTGTATCCTCTATCTCCTTTACTTTTTCTCCAACCCATTTTGTCTCTTGTAAACATAGAATATGAATCTTTCTCCGAATCATAGTATCTACCACCTCCATTAGCTTACCAGATAATGTTCCGATATTCCAAGAACCAATACGAATCTTATTATCTAGGACTAGCTTCCTTACCCCCCGCATCCGTCCATAATCAAAATACGGAGACCCTCTTTGAAAAATTTTCACTACATTTGGGCGGCAATGTAGCGGGACTAACTTCTTTACCCACACCCATCCATGATGTGGGAACCCTCTCTGCAATTGATTCACTACATTCGGGCGAAAATGTAGTGGCCCTTGCTTACTTCTTACTGCATTCGGGCTCTGTAGCACGTCGCTAGGCGGGGACGCCCCAAAGCAATGCTCATAATAAGTCTAATTGTTGCTCTATAATATTTACCTTTTAACTTTGATGATATTTTCTTATCACACATAATATGTGATGTCCCTCTCCATTTTAACCAACCAACATTAATTCTATGCATAACATTTCTATCAATTTTTTCAATCGCTTTTAAAAATTGACCCTAAGTATTAAAACTTTCCTTACGAAGGATTCATTGTGTGCCAATCTTAATTTCTAAGTCCTCCGAAGTACTCAAATGATCAAACTTACATTCCATATATTCTGACTTTGTTCTACTAAGTCGAAAGCCTTTACTTTCTAATGTTTTTCTTTATAGTTTCAATTACTTATTAACTTTTTCCTTAGACTCATCCATTAACACAATATCATTTGCAAATAACATGCACTAACGTACTTCTTCTTGAATATGTTTTGTTAACTCATCAATGACCAATATAAACAAATATGGACTTAAAGGTGATCCGTGGTGTATCCCAATATTAACTTCATAGGAGTCTGTCATTCCATCATAAGTCCTCACACAAGTTTTTGACCCCATCCTCATATCTCTTATAAGATTTATGTATGTCAATGGGATACCTCTCTTTTCTAAGGTTCACCAAAGAACATCTCTTGACACCCTATTGTAAGCCTTTTCTAGATCAATAAATATCATGTGAAATTTCTTCTTTGTTTACTCTAAAATATTTTATAAGATGTCTCAATAGGTGAATCGCTAAAATAGTAGGTATGCCTAACATGAATCCGAATTGGTTCTCTATTGTACTCAACCTATTTTAACCTACGTTCAATAATTCTTTCTTATAATTTCATAGTATGGCTCACTAACTTGATACCTCAATAATTCAAACAATTCTAAATATCTCTTTTGTTCTTATATATGGGTATAAGTATACTCGCTCTCCATTCCTCATACATCTTTTGGGATCTCTATATTTCATTAAATAGTCTTGTGAGCCAAGTGACCCCAACCACTCCTACGACTTTTCATACTTTTATAGGAATATTGTTTGGTCCTACAAATTTGTCAACAAATATATTTAAGAGCCTTTTTTACTTCATTCTGATAGAAATTACGGTTTATATACTTTTCTAACTTGGCCAACTCTCCTAACGTAATACTATTATTAGTATTTTCAATAAAAAAACTTAAAAACAATTTTTCCATCTATTTTTGAAATCATCATTCACCACTAGAATCTTCTCATCCTCATCTTTGATGTATTTAACAAAAGTAAGATTCTAAGTTTTCTTATCTCTAGCCTTAGCTATCTTAAAAATATCTCTTTCACCTTCTTTTAAACAATGGTATAATACGATATGATTTTATCGTATATCATACGAGAATACGGTACAATATAGATACATGTATCGCACCGTATCACAACGTATGATATGATACATTGCGATATGTATATCATCCAATACACCCCTATCGCATGATACACTGTAGTACGATATGGGATAATCTTTTAATGATTTTTTAAATTTTTTAAATTTTTTATTTTCTAATGATACAAGGCAAAGAGGCTAAGAGGGCATGTTACAAATTACATTATGCTAAGAAAACTAGTGAAACTTTAGAAGCTTATAAGAAAGCAAAGAAGGAAGCAAAAAAGGCCGTTAGTGAAGCAAAAGCTAAGATTTGGGAGGACTTATATAAAAAACTCAACTCAAAAGAGGGTGAAAGAGATATTTTTAGGATAGCTAGGGCTAGAGATAAGAAAACTAAAGATCTTAATTATGTTAGATGCATAAAAGACGCGGATGAAAAAAATCTAGTGGCAAATGATGATATAAGAAATAGATGGAAAAACTATTTTTATAATCTTTTTAATGAAAATAAAGATGTTAGTATTAGTTTAGGAGATTTAGCCAAGTCAGAAAAGTATATAAACCACAATTTCTACCGACGTATTCAAAAGAATGAAGTCAAAGAGGCTCTTAAACATATGAAGAGTGGTAAATCGGTAGGACCAGATAATATTCCTATAGAAGTTTGAAAAATACTAGGAGAAATAGGAATCACTTGGCTCACAAGACTATTTAATGAAATATGGAAAAACCAAAAGATGCCCGAGGAATGGAGAGCAAGTACACTTATACCCGTATATAAGAACAAGGGATACATTCAAAATTGTGCGAATTATTGAGGTATCAAGTTAATGAGTCATACTATGAAATTATGGGAAAGAATTATCGAACGTAGGTTAAGACAAGTATCAAGTACAACAGAGAACTAATTTGGATTTATGCCAGGTAGATCTACTATTGAAGCGATTCACCTTTTGAGACGTCTTATGGAACATTTTAGAGCAAAAAAAGGAGACCTTCACATGATATTTATTGATCTAGAAAAAGCTTATGATAGGGTACCGAGGGAGGTTCTTTGGAGAACTTTGGAAAAAAGAGGTATCCCATTGACATATATTAACCTTATAAGAGACATGTATGATGGTGCAAAAACATGTGTGAGGACTCATGAAGGAACGACAGACTTCTTTGAAGTTAATATTGGGTTACATCAAGGATCAACTTTAACTCCATACTTATTTATAATGGTGATGGATGAGTTAACAAAACATATTCAAGATGAAGTACCTTGGTGTATGTTATTTGCAGATGACATTGTATTAGTGGAGGAGTCTAAGGAAAAAGTTAATAGAAAATTGGAACTATGGAGAGAAACATTAGAAAACAAAGGCCTCCGACTTAGTAGAACAAAGACAGAATATATGGAATGTAAGTTTGATCATTTGGCTACTTCAGAGGACATAGAAATTAAAATTGGCACACATTGCATTCCCCAAAAGGAAAGTTTTAAATACCTAGGGTCAATTTTTCAAAGTGATGGAAGAATTGGTGCATATGTTACACATAGAATTAATGCTGGTTGGTTAAAATGGAGAGGAGCATCAGGTATTCTTTGTGATAAGAAGATATCATTAAAATTAAAAGGTAAATATTATAGAGCAGCAATTAGGCCTGCCATGTTTTATGGTTCTGAGTGTTGGGCAGTTAATCATTAACATGTACAAAAGATGTTTGTGAAAGAAATGAAGATGTTGAGATGGATGAGTGGTCATACAAGAAAAGACCGTATACATAATGAGGTTATTAGAAACAAATTAGGAGTGGCACCAATAGAGGATAAAATGAGAGAATATCGTTTAAGATGGTTTGGACATATAGAAAGAAGATCAAAAGAAGAACCTTTAAGAAGGTTAGAAAAACTAAATTTGGAAAGTATTAAAAGAGGTGGAGGACGACCACAAAAGTGTTGGAAAGAAACAATAAAGAATGATCTAGCTTATTGGGAGTTAACTGCTAACATGGCACGCGATAGGGATCTGTGGAAACAAAGAATCCATGTAGCCGACCCCGTCTAGTATGGGAAAAGGCTTAGTTGTTGTTGTTGTTGTTGTTGTTTTGATTTTCTAATATTTTAAATATCGTATTATATACAATATTGCTTTTAAAGCCTTTTATATAAATCCTTCTAAAATTTGTCTTTTGCTTGATTAACACCCTTTTCACTTCTTCGTTTGCTTTCTTATAAGCCTCCATAGTTTCAATCCTACGGAAGAGAAAAAATACAAACAAAAAAGAGTCCACAAAAAGCTACTATATCACAGGCATCAAACATTGAAGATCCAAAGGAAAGAGAAGCATCTTTCATCACAGCCATGATAGAAAGAAAACAAGAACCTCTCCGCTATCAATCAAGATCACCACCAACAAGAAAACAAGCAAGAAGAAATCAATCAACCTTTCCAAAACTTTAAACTGAATAAGTGAAAAAAGTAGGCAAAATGTTTACCTGCTAAGAGTTTGGCTGTCATCAGCCAGTGCTCCAATCACCCAATAACACAAGGTCTGAAACATAGCATCCAACAATCCATAGCAGATGTACAAAACAAACGGTCCGGCGAACCGCCTCCCATCCTCAAAATCCAGCAACTTGGGCCTGTCATCTAATGAATATTGCAATTGCTTCGCAAGCCCGCCGGCCCAGATGAGAGTACCCATGATTGAAACGATGCCAATTCCAACAAATCCTCTGGTCCTCCGACTCCTAAAACTGAAGTCCAACACATACCCGATTCCAGCAGACCCCAACATCTGAGCTCCCCAATAGAACACATTATTGAATCCCCTAGTCCTTAGAGTGAATAGCAATCCATTCACATTGTTGAATTGATAACTATAGAAAAAATTACTCGCCCACGCTGCCGGAACAATCATCAACATCTTCCAATTCGTGAACAATTTCAGAGTCTCCACAGCTTCCTTGGTTGGAAGCGAATACTTAACCATGGCTGGTCGACTCCCATCCTCACGAATTACCTTGCTGGGAGGCAGAATCGCGAGAGTAAGCAGCGTGCCAAGCGCCATAAACGCCATGAAACCAATATAAGTTCCATCGTTCACAGATGGCGCAGTCCGATGGTAGTTCAGAACAAAAGGAATCAATCCACCGATGACCCCACCCAAGTTGAATATACTCCAGAAAACAGATATGTACGTCCCTTTTCGGCTGGCCGGGGGATAAGAGGTCATGATAGCTCCCTGGCCGGCCCAGAGGAGGCCGGCACCGATGCCGAGGATTGCTCCGGCAATGATGGCGAAGGTTTGCTCCTTGTGATGGTTGTAGTATAGAAAAGATCCTGCATACAGGACATAGGTGGAGCAGCCGGCAAAGAGAGTCAAATGGGGGCCGAAAACGTTATAGATGCCGCCGCCGGCAACCCCGAAGACCGCGAAAGTTGTGTAAAGAGCGGTGTTCGCGTTGTTGGCAGCTGTATGATCGACCTGACCGCCACCACCCATACTAGTTAAGGCATTGAACATACCCGGACAGCAGAAACAGACCAAGCCGATCAGGGCTACCTGCATCAACGGCGAGTTATAGCTGAGGCGGCTTCTTAATGGTGCATCTTCCACCCCACCGACCTTATGTGATCCTTCTATCTCTGTACCCATCTGAAATGAGAGAGAGAGAGAGAGAGAATACGGGGTTTTGGGGGATGCCGGTAGTGTTCAGAAAGAGCGGTTTTGGCCCCTTTTTATCCTCTGATCTTTCGCGAATTGGGAATTGACAAGATATCATCAAAGTACATCTTGCGTGCGGACTTCAGATGCTGAAGAAGTCGTTGGAGCTGATTTGGGAAGCAAAAGCCGAAAAGAGATCATGATGCGACGTGAGCAGAAACGTTGGTTATTGTTTCTAAAGAACCTCACCGTCGAGCTTGTTTAACTAAAGGGAGAGAGGCAATCGAGCTTGTTTAACTGAGGGAAGAGAGAGGAAGAGTTCAGAGGCAAACTTGGTTGGGTACACCCGAACCCAACCATTACGCCCAACCCAAATCTGTTCGGCAGACTCGGGTTTAGGGCAGGCGTGCAAGCGGAAGCGACGGTAACTGAACTATAAATGGCTCGTATTTGGCCTGTTTGTTTGGGACCAGATCGTGCTCCTACCCTATCCATAGGAACAGGTGTATGTTGCAAAGTATTCACGAGCAGCTCAGTTTTTCATATAGTCAAGCTCAAACTCGTAAGAGCTCATCTTTGTGCTCGTATGGGTCATTTATTTGCTTGAACTTTTTTAGCTCGTCTTTCTGCTCTTATGGTAAACTCATACTTCCTCAGATTCAGAAACCCAGTTTGACAAGCTTAACATCTTCCACCTTTCACAGACTAATTTCATTCATCTATTTACCTAAGATATGTTGAAACTCAAGGAAACTGGAGCCAACAAAAAAATGACAAACCAAATTAATCATCCAATGTTAAAAACTAAACTTGTAAATGAGAAAAAAAGCATGTTTACATCATTCGTATAATGATACAGTGATCCATTTAGAGAAAAGGAGGACAAACAAAAGATAAAAGTCCCTCCCAGAGAAAATATCATCTAAATCTATCTACACTTCGAGGGAATTAGGAATATGAAAGAAAGATAAAACTCTGCAGCATCACAATCCTATGTACCCAAGACAGAAAAACAATGGAAACTGAGCCAGTGCAATGCAAATCAAAAAGTAGTGATGCCAGCTACTATCCTTGTCATAACTTCTCGACGGTGCAAACAATAGCTTCTTCAATGTCTTGACTAACAGGATTCCCATGCACAGGCAAGTCCACAGCATCACGACATAATAGGAATAATTCAAAACAATTCGTGCAAGAACAGAGAGAGATATCCCAACAAAAGCATATCCACCATATGCCACAACATCCAGCAAAGGACCCTGATTGCTACCTAGCAGATATATAGAGGCCTTTAGCAGCAAAATCTGAAGAAACCAACCAATCAATCCCTTTGAGAATTGAAGGGTAAGTGCTTCAGGACTAAACCTGCAAACATGGTATAACATGAGGTGAACACCTCAGAAAATCCATAAAAACATAGCCTGAACAAGCCTTGAGCTTACTTCCCAAGAAGGCCCATTGCGAAACCAGCAAGAACCACATAGGTACCAAATGCCATCAAAGGAATGTAGAGATCTGGTGCATTGATATCATAAATAGGAGTCTTATATGACAGAGTTCCACCCACTTGATCTGCTATACTAGTCCAATGGCCCTGGATAGTGAGACCATAGAAAGGTGCATATTGATTAACAAAGAGCTATCTTCTACGGAATATGGTTACAAGTAACGTAATCAATTACCCTGTGCAGGAAGGGAAGGAGTATCACTTTTAATTTGTTCCTCGCATACTGCTCATTTACATGAAAGTAGTACTGGGGATCTGAGAAGTACTTGCTGAGCTGCAAAAGAGACCAAAATCATTAACCACAGATGCACACTTCAAGGATTGGCAGTCACAAGTATAAATTCATACTGCTAACATAAAAGCCGAAAACATACATTGCTTTGTACATTCAGAGCCAGATCCCAATATCTTCTCTCCATATGCACCCAAACCAGTCTGTATAATTCTTGGTTCAGCTCCATCCAACACATTCCCAAAGGGATTAGGTTGTTGAATATTTGATTGCTGCCTCGGCAAGCCAGCCTGTGGACCCAAGTTATTGTACATTTGCTCGTAATGATATACTTATCTATAACAACAATATCCAAAAGAAAAGGATCAATAGAAATATTAAGCCATGAACTCATGGATAGAAAAGCAAACGAATGAAATTAAACAGTGAGAAAAGTAATCTTAATCGGACTAACAATAAAAGCCATCACAAATCAAGGAGCAATATTCTCTAATTGTGAGTGTCGGAAGCGCATACTGCTCTAAACCTGAACTAGACAGATTAATGTCTACATCATGGTCATCGATGTGCCCCAGAAAATTCACATGATCTAATAATTTTAAAGGGCAACACCAAGGAACATATTGCAATATTTTCAACAAACATACACAACACACACCGTCTTCATTTCCATGATTCTAGACTTCATCTTTTGTTTTTTATATTTCTGTTAATGTTTTATTTTTTAATACCTCAATAAGAAGCTTAGCACAAATTCAAAGTTCACCAAATCTTCTGTTATATATGTATATGTATATTTGCATGCATGTGTGATGTGTGTGCAAGTGCATGTGCAAGCCTGTGCTTGCGAGTGTGCATCCAAGCTTTTACAGCACCCAAGCCTTTCGTGAGTATTACCTTTTCCAATAATAATTCCAGGAAATTGCCACGAACTATATTGGTCCATAAAATCTTGAAAACTTTGAACCACAACGAAGGGATCTCCAGTTGTTAATTAGGGCTTTGGCTTAGCCCTAAAATGACCAACCTACTTCACCTACATGGCATTCCGTGACAACAAGAGCTAGTAAAGATAATGAAGAAATTATAATAAGAAGACCAACTACGTAGGAGAAATAATCATGAAGAAGATGATCTCTGTTTTCTCCTTCAATTCAATACACCATTATCGGTAGAACTCATGCATCAAACCAAAGGAGACAAATTATTATGGCTTTTGTCAATTACCAAGGTAGACAATGGCATACAGGAGAACTTCAAAAGAGATTGGCAAAGGATGAAGAGAACAAAGAGATACTTTTGGTGGTGAGAACTGATGCCGGTTAGACCTTCTAGAAACGTTGTGATTATGCTCATAGCCCTTACAAAAGAAAATAGAAAACACGGCAAGCAAACAAAAGAACTGAATGTGGGTCTTATAACTCATATCAGATGATCCCTACATGGAAAAGAAGAAAACAAATCCTACAGCAGAAACATTCGCCCAGGATTCAATCCTACGATTTCATCATTCAAATTTCACACTTCCTGTGGACCTCTTCAAAGGGAAACAAGGAGTCAAAACGGCCAAGAGAGCTATGTTTCCCTTTGAAAATCTTTACCAAATCATTTTCTTGTAATGTAGAAGACAATTGCGCAGCATTTAATTGTATCATAAACCGCTTAGAACTGTTCTCTAGCATATATGTGCTTAACTAAACGAGCCAACTTCAAACTGACCATACATTGTTCATGTTCAACTCGTATAGCTTAAGGGGCTCCTGCTCATTTCTATCACGAGCTTTACATGAACGAGCTCATCATGGGTGAAAGAGGGCCGAACCACGAGCAGCTCGGTCCATTTACGAGCTTGCTCGGATCCGATCATATAAACCCGAAGCGCGAAATTCAGAAGCGGAAATTGAGAAATTGCCCGCGTGAACGCGAAGCAGCTGGCGACAAAGGCTGCCCGTAAGTCCGCTCCGGCAACCGGAGGAGTCAAGAAGCCCCACAGGTTCAGGCCGGGAACCGTCGCTCTGAGGGAGATTCGTAAGTATCAGAAGAGCACGGAGCTCTTGATAAGGAAGCTTCCTTTCCAGAGGCTGGTTCGTGAGATCGCTCAGGATTTCAAGACGGATCTGAGGTTTCAAAGCAGTGCCGTTGCAGCGTTGCAGGAGGCTGCTGAGGCTTATCTTGTTGGGCTTTTTGAGGATACCAATCTATGCGCTATTCACGCCAAGAGGGTCACCATTATGCCCAAGGATATTCAGCTAATGCAGCCAAGATACGACATCAGCATAACATATGAGTTGTAGACTTTGGATATGATACAACAGATTACATTGCATTACATAAAGCAATTCAGACTAGTGTATTTCAAAGAAACAGAAGACCTGAACGCTTCCTGCCTCTGCTGTAAGTAAATGTAAACTGATTTAGTCAGGTCTTCTATATGAAGCCTCCCACATTGTAAAAGATCAAAATAAAAATAATCAATAGAATTCTTTTACGTTTTTATTTTTTGGTACAATGGGAAGGAAGAAGGCTACAGACGAGGTGTATCAAAACCCCTCCAGCATCCTCAGACAATCAAACCTAGAACAAATCCACAATATCCAACTGCTCAGATCTTTGGACAACATCAAGTAAATGCATTCCAAGTACTAACAGTAGGCAATGGACCATGCTTCCGCAGAGAAACATATGAACTCAACACATCTTAAAATGCATCAAAAAACAAAATCTAAACAAGGCTGTGAACATAGCAGAGTGATCAATAGCATGATGAAATTCATTGATGCAGAACATAAGCAGGTTGTACTCAGCAGGAATTTCGTCATCAGGCCATGATACAATGAAAATCATCGCATCGGAACACGCCTAATCCAAAACTAGGTAAGAGGACCTTCCAATAAAACCCAATCTGTCCCTCAAGCAGAATCATTAAGATACTAAATTCATATATTATATGCATTAATCAACTGATATGCACCCCACTAGCCTACCCAAAAGGTAAACAACACAATCCTAAATGCTTTTGGATGTGGTTCAGCTCAGCAAAATAACTAAATAACATCCTTCAAGTCAAATCCCTGCTTGAACACAATACAGAAACCTCTATAGAATAAAAACAACACGGCTACCATATCTAATACAACTCCCAGTATCCACTTCTTTTATTGGCATCAAAACTACCTTATTTAATAAAATAACATTCAGAAATGGTTACTCCTGTTTATAATAGGGGATTCAAGAGTAGAGATGTTTTGATGATTGAGATAACTAGATAACAAGAAAAACACATAATTCCATTTTCAATCTAGCTATAGGTAAGATATTTTTATTATTGGCATCTGCTGATCATTATCATTGTAACATACTCGTACTGGTGCTCTGTGTGTGTGTATGTGAACGCATGCCTCAGCAAGCTAAAGGAGCACTTTCAAATTTCACCTAACCCAACTGTCGAATTCATGTGATTTCATTTCTATCGCAAAGGGAGCTTAGAACATTCGTGGTGACTAATACCATAATATATCTTTGCCTGTAAACAGAGGATGCTTGACACCATTGTCAACAGCACAATACATTACAGATCAAGAGAAATCACAAATTTTTGGTCGTGAACAAAGACTTCATACCCACCACATCCACTTATCATTATAAGTCGAACTTTTAAGATAAACAAGGTTGGCTAGAAGTGGCTGTAATGAACCTTTTAAGAGTTTCATTTCAAAAACAATCAGCAGGAGGATCCATCAGTATTCAGCAACATGATGAACAACAGGCAACGCAGACCGAACTTGACAGCCCCACATACTCTGCATGTTCAGTTTGAGTCATTCGTATCAATCCAAATGGTGCCTGATGGCTAGACAACATGATTCACCCATTCGTATCCGACCAAACAATCAGTATCCGATATAACTTGGATCCCCAACATACTCTGCGATCTGACCAAGAACCACGCTAATCATTTTAGAAGTCTTTGCGTCCTGAACAACTCCAGTCTCTTCTTCTGCATCTCTCTTCACAAGCTTGCCAAACACACCTTTATGCTTCCCATACAGAATGATAACCGGGCCACCACGCTTCGGGAGCGCAGTTTCAAGAATATCTTGGCTAACCCCTTCAATGATTTCCTTGCCTCCATCCATAGACACTGTGCATTTTCGAGGTTGAACAATATCAACCACTTCGCCTTTCTTCAAGTAAAATTTTCCTCCTCTGAACTCTTTGCTTATCACTCTCACCCGGATATGACTGGTTAGCCATGAAACACCTCTTCCTTCATCTTTCCTTTCATGAATCGACTGATCATCCCTTCTAGCATCCATCTCCTTATTACCATCTTCACCCTTCTTACCGTGCCTCTTTTCATCTTTTCTTCTAGAGCGAAGCTTTTCATCTCCTCTACTTTTGTAATCTGTTTGATTCTCCCCGTGGCCGCTTCTATCCCCACTTTTATCAGACCTTCTCCTCTCACCCTTGTCTTCATAATCAACACTGCGTCCACCCTTTTCCTCATTTCTGCTTCTAACGCTCTTCTCTTTATAATCACTACTCAAAACATGATCCTTTCTGCCATCTTCCCGAAGCCTTTTGTCTACCCTTCTCTCATCCCCGTTCCTGTCTCTCTTATCCTCGTAACCACCATCCCAATCCTTCCACTTTAGCTGGTCATTGTCGTCTCCTCCATTATGGCTCCTCCCCACCAGCTCGATTGGATCATTCTTCTTGCTGCCACCCTCAGTAAGGCTTTTATTTGTCCTCACCACATCACGTTTCCTATCCCCGTAATCACCATCCAAATCCTTCCTCTTGTGGCGTTCGTCTTCTTGTTCCTCATCGCGGCTCCCCTGGACAGGACCCATATAATTATTCTTCGAGTTCTCCTCCGTTCGAGAATCTTCTTGACTAATTGAATGTTCTCTGAATTGCTCATTAGTATTCTTCATTTCATCACTCTGACCTTGGGCACCACGACCATTCCCTACCACCTTTCCGAGCTTAATCCGTCTCTGTGCTTCTCGATCAACCATAGCACCAAACCCGCCTCCCAGTCGCCTTGGATGCTCGTAAATAGGAACGTCTTTCTTCGCATTCCTTCCAATTCCTTTCCCTTCCGACCACCCATAGCTTGCGAGCACTGCCGCGGCAAAGTTCTCCACCGGGACCTCTCTGTACTTATCGACATCGTCCTCGTCGGCCAATTTCTCCATGTCTTCGCGATACTTCTGATCCCACAAACTCTCTACATATGATTTCCCTGGCTCCGCTGCTGATTGATCCGGTTGATCGATACCGTTCACCCTGTTCCTCAAATTCAGGCCATACGTCACGTTCGTCTTCCCGTCTTCGTCTACGGCCGAGGCCTCGAATTGGAGATCAGCCGAAGGGAGGGCGATGTTCTTCATCTTACTCTCTGGGCGCCATGTATTCTCCTGTCTAGGGATCGTTAAGGATTTGGGTTTTAGGGTTAAGGGAGCCGAACTGTCGAACTCGCTGACGAATTGGGGTCCGTCATCGGGTTTCTCAGCAGGCTCGTCGGAGAAAGTGGAGGGTTTGGTGATTTTAGAAGAGGGTTTGGAAGGGATCGAGAAGGAAGTCAACTTCATTATTTTGGGTATAGAATCGAACAGAAGAGAAAGAAACCCTAAGGAACTCACCTTTCCTCGTGCCTGCAAATCGAATTCTTGACGACAACGATTGATATATAGGAGGAATTGGGCTTGTAGGAGAGAGAACCTGCGACGAATTAGGGTTTATGGCGCAAGAAGAAAGGGATGGGCTCTGGCATCCCTACGCTCTTCGGACTGCGATCGCTTATTGGTTTTGAGAGAAGAGAACGTATCAGGATCCAAATCCAGAACGGATGAACACCATTCGAATCCAAACCCTTCATCAGCCTGATCTGGGCCTCACCCTACATAATCCAGAATAAACAATGGCTAGATGATCCAAACACATGATGCTGAATTGGTCCAGGGTTGGATCTTCAACCATGTGCATGAATCGTATGTATGCCAAGTGCCACACTTATTTTAGGTCGAGGTGTCTTACTCAAATGGCTCCGTTAGTGTAAAAAATACAAATGTTTTGTAGATTTGAAATAGAATTATGTGCTTTACCCGAAATACAAACACATCAAATCTCAAACAAATTCTTGGATCCACATCACTCTTAACGTGTCACCGGTCCTTGTCCAGCCTTGATTCGATGTTAGAGAACCAACGTTCTCTTCAACTCAACATCACACTAGCTGGAATGCAGCCAAATGATCCGCTTACATGATAAAATTCAAATCCAAAACACAAGCGAATGGCACTAGGCGCCAATGCCTAACATGGTGTGGATGCACACCCTGGTGCGACGGGTGGTGCGTGCTACAATGGTGCATGGTACAGGATGAACCTCGAGCCATGCAAGCTGTGTTGAGGCTGTTCAGGCTCATCTCATCGTTCACCCAACTAGTGCTTTTTTGTATATAAACCTAACTGAATGAGTTATTTACCCAATGAACCGAACCGGCCATGACCAGAAACCACTACTTCTTGTGCCTGTGCATCCTGCAATGAGTTGCCTAATAAGGCACCAAGTTGCGTCAGACTAGGTGCGATCAAGTTTGCTCGAGTTTACTTGAACCCTGTCAAGGCCCAAGGTTTCACTTGGTTCACTTGTTCGAACAAACCATCTACTTGGGTTGAACACAGTCCTCAGCGACTTCGAAAATATTCGATCCAGTGTGATCGAATTTGTATAGTTGCATTTCAACCAGCACTTTCAAGAGTAGCATAAAAAATTTCGTGTTCAACACAATTATAACCGACTTGAAAAACAAAGGAAGAAGATGGTACAGGTGAATGAGCGATGCTCTCGCTAGTCTGGTTTGAGACCCAGGATTGACCTTATCTGTAACGTTTCTAGGCTGCCATCAGTGGCAGACTCACTTCACCGGAAATCTAAAAAATTCTTAAACCCGTCACTGTATACAAGTGCGCACCATGAAAAAAATTCTGGCATGGTTAAGTGATGGCAGTCCCTACTCAACCTGCTTCTGCATGTGATGGGTTCTCAGGATTGACTGTAGGGTATTCAAGGAACAGCAGGAGCTGAACCAAACCGGTGATTTGGTTCGGTTCTAGATATCAAATGGTTTGGTTTGGTTTGGTTTTAACATAAAAATTACTGGGTGAATCGGTTCATGATTCCAAGACACAAACCGAAACATGAGAACCGAACCGTTGGTAACAAAAAAAAATTTAGTACCATATTGAGTAGGAAAGCAGAGTGAGGAGATCCATGATATTTATAAAATGGGTATTTTAATACCCTATTGAGTAATGGGCATTTTAGAACCCTATTGAGTAGGGAGATGGAGGGAGGGGATAAATGACATGTACAAAATTGGTCTAAGTGTATCTTTTTTTTTTGTCTTTTAGTTAAGATCAAGTTTAGTATATGTTCTTATCATATTAATATCTGATATGTGGTCATTGATCATATGATATTAAATTATTTTTTTGTGATATGTGATCATTGATCATATGATATTAAATTATTTTTTTTGAGGGTGCTGCTCACTTCAGCCAATCTCTAACTAAGTAGAACGATAGCGAATCAAAACCGTTGATTCCATTCTAATCATATCACGGTTTGATTTGGTTATCAAAATACCTACCAAGAACTATAAGTAGCGATTGGGTTTGAGGTTGAGGCTAGAACTGAACCGGAAAACGCCCCTAGTTGAGAACCATCCCATAATCACAACTCACCTCAAGTCTTCAAGAAGACAATTCTTTTGCTTTTAAATTGTAAACCGAACACAAACCCTGTTTTGCAGAATCCATTTGCTACTTACTAAATAAGATAGAAAAAATTACATCAACTCTGATACAACTTTAAATACTCTCTCTCTCGACATATATATATATATATATAGCATTTGAAGTTCACTGCATGAAAAGAGTGCTTGGTCTTGGTGATCATTGTTTTCTTCTAAATCATGGTATTGTTAGTAAATTTTTGCTGTTGCTTAGAGCTGCTGAAGTTTATTTTCTCAGCCTCAATATTCACATTTGGTTGGTGAGACCCCGTTGAAGCTTCAATATCATTAAACCCTTCGTCTTCCGCACCCGAAGCCTGGCCATCTTTGCTCTTGCCCCATAATACAGTGTAGAAACCCACAATGATGATAAGGAAACCAACCAGACTGCACCCAAAGAAAATACAAAGTATCAGCATCGACCATTGAAACCAGGGGGTGGCAAATAGGGTCAACGGGTTGGGTTTGGGTAGAGTCGCTTCAGGTTTGGTACACAAGCAGGTCTACCCTAAACTGATCCTCTTTCTTCTCAGGGTCAATTTGCAGAACCCCACTTCAACATGACGGGGTTCGTTTCACCCAGCTCAACCCAGTTGCATAGAAAAATATGTAGAGTAACATAAAAATTATCAAAAATAAGGAAAACTAAGAAAAAAATTAGAAAATACAAAAAAATGTAAGTAAAACTGACTTGGTTTAGAAAAAACTGGAACACAAATATATCGTGTCTGATCAAGATGAAAAATGGGTCAGGATAGATCCATCTGGACCTGATAGGGTGTTGCTGATCCCTGACCCAGACCCAAACGTTTTCTAAGGATCAATATATCTGGACCTGATGGGTTCAGGTTCGTCATCAGATCGGATCCCGTATTACCACCCCTAACCAAAACCAATCAAAATCACCAATGCTTGAACTTCTAAAGCTCAGGTATGAAGATCAAAGCCAATCCAAAGCTCTACATCTTCCTCTTGCGCATCACTAAATTGGTAGAAACCGAGCGTTGTTACTTGATAGTATCGACACACTATATGTTCAACACATGCCTGTTAGAAGAAGAGTTCATAATAAGCAAAAGAAGGAGAGAGAGAGAGAGAGAGAGAGAGAGAGAGAGAGAGAGAGAGAGAGAGAGAGAGAGAGATGCGCATGTCAAAGTACCTGCTCAAGTAAAGCTGCTCTCCGAACAGAAGAACTGAGAGGAGTCCAACAGTCACAAGCAAAAGAGGCTGAAACATAGAAGCAAAGACTGGTCCCCTTTTGCTAATGGACCAAATCTGTAGATAATAGACACAAGTGGATATAATGGTTCCCTGCACTTTCAAAATGTCAACCTCTTCACAAATTCAAGAACTTGAAAAAATTTCATGTAAAACTGAAGCTAAAACTTACACCATAGATTGTGGCAAAGAGCTGTATGTTCCATTCTAATCTCCATGCTTCTCGCTTCCTTTCAAACGCCAGCGCGATTATGAGTGATTGCAGAGAAGTGAAGATATTAGTCAAGGCTGTTATTGTCAGTGGCGCAGCATAGCACTGAAAAACCAGAGCCTGGATTATACAATATGTAACAAGTTTAGTTCACAATCTGCTAGAATTGGAATTCTGATGGTATGCGTTACAAGTTAATAGATTGATTCACCTGCAAGACCAAATAAGAACCGAACAATATGAAGCTCGCTGCGACTAGTGCTGAACCACGGATCCAGTCTCCTTGCTTTTGGTTTGTCAAAGATTCACCATAAATGTTGAGCAATGGAGTTCTAAGTTTATTAAGAGGCACTCCTTTCCAAAGTGTAAATGTCAAAGCTCCTGCTATGGTGATTAGAGTACCAAAAACCTTAGCTCTTCCACGCCGGCTACCGAAACAGACAGTTTCTAACCTGCAATTTGTCTAATTAAACATCATGTTAATCTCTGTATTTGATTGTCTTAACTACATCTCTTACAGGATTGCAAGACAGATCTACCACAAAAAATAGTGAATAAAGAGCTTGACCTGAGTAAGGCTGCAAAGATGAAGGTAGAACCCGGGATGAGGTTGTTCAAGGCAGATGCTAGAGTTGGGGAGGTGTATGTAAGGCCAGCATAAAACAGATTTTGTTGGATGGTAGTCCCAAAGAGAGCAAGGATGAAGACCTTCATAAGTATTGGAAGTGTAAGCCTGGGACGTATTTTCCTGTATGTAGCACTTCACTAAGTTAATCAACATGATAGTTTAAACCCAGTGACGAGTTTCTTTTTTTTCAGACTCATTTGTAAGTCTTACAGGTATCAAAACTAGTGATGGCAATGGCTTCAAGTTGATTCAAATGGTCGATATATAATTTTGATTTTGTTGGTTGTTAAATCCTTAAATTGATGATGCATGGAGAATTTTATGTGTTTGTCTACTCTCTCTCTCACACACAAACATATAACAAATGTTTAATATACTTATCATATCCTCCAAAATCTAAACCTCTGAATACATTTATTTTTTTTGTTGGTGTACTTAATTCACAAGTGCACCTTTTGCTTTTCAAATGAACCATTTATCTAAGAAATGGTTGAGATTTGTAAGAACGGGCAAACACCTAAGAAGTAGATTATTGAGATTTTCAAGGATAAGCAACCATATAAAGTGGCATACATATACTCACACCCCCCGCATTCTCTCTCTCTCTCTCTAGTTTACCTCTCCAAATAGTAGGCAAAAGGGGCCAAGACAAACATGGCTATGATGTGACGGTATGCGGTAAAGACAAAGAAACTCATCCCCTTCTCTAGAGCAACTTTGCTGAGGAAGGTGGATCCAACATAGCCCAGCTGCACCAACACCATGGCGATGTACGGCATGGATGTCTTCATGATTCACCACAGGCTCGGTCCTACTTTCTGATACTGAATGAGCCACTTAGATTTACAGTAGCTTTGATTTATAAACATCCTCAATGGACACTCATAAGCTTTAGATCAGTGCGTATAATATCAGTAAATGGAAATCATAATCACGAAAGCATTATTTGAGGGAATCCAAGTCACAGCCGAACTTGTGAAGGTATTTGCTAATGCGCTTAGCTCCATAAAGTTCACTGCGGGGTTCCACTTCAATTTGCAAAGTAATGTCCCACTGATTCATAACCACATGAGGTCATCTCGTGCGTACACAACCTGTTTCTTGGTTAATGGTGAAACGCCCACAGCACAACACATTTCTCACTTTACAAACTCCATCAATTTGGAAAATTTTAATTAAGAAAATTAATATGAGATTTAATCTAAAATATAATTAACATCTAAAACCAAATAATATCTGACGAGGATACCTCAACTCCAACCATTCGATCTTGTCATGCGTGCACTTTTCTAAAAAGTTCTTAAAAATGAGTACAACCGGCAGATGCCGTAACACAACCCTAGATTCTGGTCCAACTATGTGAAGGCAAACCTTCACCACATATAAGCATATAATATTGTACATAAGCCTTCATCCCAATCATTCCAACCCACTTAAGCATGCAAATTATCTTAAAACCATCTTATTTCTAAGTTCATTCAATTGTATCACTCAGAAATATTATTTCGAGAAGACCAACAAAAATGTAGTGAGAACCCTTCATCTCTGTGTGTGTGGTGCACTAAAATCAGTGGAACTCAACCTGTAACGTCTCTTTTGATTTTTACTGTACGAAATTGAAATTCACATGTTACAAAATCAACCCATGTTGATAGAGATCTGGTGTCTGTCAAATAAGAATATTGCTATAACTAGTGCTTCACCAAGATAAAAGATGTTAGTATTTTATCTCTGTGATAACATGCATATTTTTATGGTCGTCCTCTGCTTTAATGGCACTTGGTTCCTTCTCAGACTTATCTTCAGCACGAGTAACCTGGTCATCTTTGTTCTTCTCCCATATCACAGAATAGAAACCCACAACAATGATGATGGCACCAATGACACTGCAAATATGAAAAGATTTGGTTATGTCAACTTTGCAATCTTCTGTGAAAAGAAGAGACCGAAAACAAATATGTAGCTTACCTGCCCTAGTGAAGTTGCTCTCCGAAAAGGAGAAAGGAGATGAGTCCTATGATTACAGTTAAAAGAGGCGTGAACATTGAAAAGAACACCGGGTCTTTCTCTTTTATGCACCAAATTTGTAGATAGTATACAAGGATGGATATGATGATTCCCTGCAGTTGCAAACTAGTATCATTCTCCTTACAAGTTAAGACATGTCTTAGTCTAAAACTAAAGCTTACACAGTACATGGTTGCAATCAGCTGGATGTTCCATTGTACTCTCCATGCATCAATGTGCCTTTCAAACGCTACAGCTACTAGGAAAGATTGTAAAGAAGCAAACAAACCAGTCAATGCTGTTATGGATAGCAGCGCTGTGTACTTGAACACCATAGCCTACAGAAGATACTATGTTAAGAGTGTCTGGTCACTGCTGCACCAAACTATGCAAATACTTCTCATGTCTTAGTTGTTGTTTTTGTTGTACCATAAATGTTGACCAGTGGAGTCCTAATTCTATTAAGAGGCAACCTTTCCAAAGTGTAAACATCATTGCTCCTGCTACGCTGATGAAAGTTCCGAAAATCTTAGCCGTTCCTTTTGCTCTCTGAAAACAAAGAGCTTCAATCCTACAGAATAGCAGATTTTATCTTTACAAAATTCCCTTCAGAATGCTTATTAACTTTTCTTGTTATACCTAACATTACAGCAGAAACACACCAACAGAAGAAAAGGGCAAAAGGCTGGAAAAGAGTATGACCAGAGTAAGGCTGCCAGGAGAAAGGTCACAGCAGGGATGAGATTACTCAGGGCAGATGGTACAGTTGGTGAGGTGTAGCTCAAACCAGCACAACAGAGATTTTGATGGATTGTAATCCCACTCAGAGCAAGTGTAAAGATCCTCATGGCTATTGGAAGTGTGAGATTGGGCCGTACTTTCCTGTTTGACAGTATTGATGGATTATCATTGAGCATTCTTAATAACAGTTGGGAAACCAGAACCACAATCATAATCAAGGATTTATTCCCGCTAATGGTGTTCGCTACACAAATTCTTAACTATCCTAATCTACGTCGGTTCATACTCATCTGTAACTAAGAGCAATACCATGTTGTGTACACATTTTACGCCTTCTTTGGTGTCTTCTATGCGCTCTTTGTCCAACTCAATTCACTACCTTTTGTAAGAGGTTTCTCTCTCGTCCACGTTAATTACTTCCCTCCTATGTAAATAGAAAAAATAGTTGGAAGAGAGAGCGAGAGAGACCGACCCCTTTTTCTAACAAAAGTTGGCCTTTTTTATCCTCACCGCACATCGGAATTGGAAACAGTGCATGTAACCAAGGATATGAGACAGTGCACCCACAACGCAAAGAGAAATGAGAACAGGAGACCAACACAGCGTTTTGTATATGCCATATTGTCACGCCCTGACTGTAAGAAGAGTCGACGGGCCTCACAACATTGACCGGCACCCGGCCCTCGGGACGGATCAACCTTAGTGGATTTCATAAGTGTATCGGAATAAGTAGTTGAGACGACTTTCGATAGGGAATGTGAGTTGGGTCCCTCCCTCGGATGCTAAGTGCCTCATATGAGACTTGACATCCGTTTAACTCACACTAAACAACATAGCAAACCTTTAAGAGTAAAAGCAATAAAAGCACGTTCAATGCAAAGCCAAAAGGCAATAAGTTTATTGATAGCAGAAAGGAGTGCGCTATCCCAACGCGTTAGGGGCGTCTTCCCTTGAAGAGAGTTTTGTATAAGGGGGTGGCGCTAGGCCATGTGTTCGCAGTCGAAGGGTCACGTTCTCCTCCACCCAAAATCGTTGTCATCCTCAACAACGTCCACTTTTTCATTCCCACCTAGGACCGAATCCGAATAAGCTCATCCCCATCTCCACTTGATCCGCAATACAGAATGACTTCCTTCGTCATCCCCAGGATGGATGTAGTTCATTGAAAGTTTGAAGGGTTTGGGACATGAACTCTATAGCTACTCCACTTCACCCAGCAACACGAAGCACTTAAATTGGTCAGAAAGTTTGATAGCACACTTGAGGTTTGATGTGATCAAGGAGCTGCACCCGTCTACCTGATATTGACATTTGTGCTTTAAACTGCAACACTCAACATCACCAAAGCAACCACTAGGACCGATAACCCGCACAACCCTGCGTTATATGATATCGTCTAAGAACTTGGCACTGCATGTAAAGCATTGCTTTGCATCACCAAAGGCAGCCTCCTTCCATGTTGTTAGCACTCCATCTCTATGGGTATGCAACGTCCTTTCAACCCGTGAGACACTACCTTTCACGTTGACATAACGTTGGTCACTGCGACTCCTTGTGACTTACATGCAACCGAATGCTTCCGTGATTACGATGCTAAATCACGTCTTGGTCGCGATTGAAATCTATCTGACGGCACATCGTCTTGTCGAGGGTATCAAGACTCGACGATGGTCTGAGCGCTCCTCACCATTTTTAAGGAACCCAACAACAATGTCCGTGTGCTGACTATCTTAAGCACTGTGGCTTAACTACCTTGATAGCGCATGTATCCCCTAAAAAGCACCTATGTACCTGCATAAGAACAATAGTCTCGTTGTGGCAACTGAAACAAGGATCCTAACACATCTCACCGTTATACGCTATATTTCACGCGAGCAACATGTGCCACCGAGTCAACCTTGGCACTATGGTGCAACCACACATCTTCATCCATGCGTTACTCATCACGATTTACATTTGGTGATAATGCACAGGGTTTGGTAGGGTTTAGTGCGCCCCTTCGCACGAACGTGTCCACCTAAATGACCGACCTGCTTGCCTAGGAGCGACTATGATCCTACGAGTACTTTGAAGAATAACACCTCATGTACTGATCCTCTAATAATCTTTTCTAATTTTCATGATCGTAATGCATCTCTTGATGAGAAACACGAAGTTGACACTGATCGAATATCGATCTTAGAGTAGCACAAGACTTTCGAATACTATTGTCTCGATAGGGGGTGATGCGAACCCGCTACCGATAGCCTGATTAAGGGTCGTTCCGTTCCGACCTTTCGCAACTGTAGTGTTTCCTTCAGCTCACACGCAAGCGATGATAATCTTGACCCTCTTATTGTTCTACCATGCCGATTCGTGAGCAACATCATGCTTCTCCATAAGTTCTTCGACCGACAAACGTCAAACGAAACTAAACATGCTCTGATACCAAATCTATCGAAAGAGCCGAAGGGTCTCGTAACGTGACCGACACTTGACCCTCAAGACGGATCGGTCTTAGCGGATTTCATAAGTGTAGCAGAATAAGTAGTTGAGACGGCCTCCGATAAGGAATGTGAGTTGGGTCGCTCATCCGGATGCTAAGTGCCTCGGATGGGGCTTGACATCCGTTTAACTCACACTACACAACACGCCAAACGTTTAAGAGTAAAGGCAATAAAAACACGTTCAATACAAAGCCAAAAGGCAATAGTTTTATTGATAGCAAAAAGGAGTGTGTGGCCTCGGTGCGCTACATTGGTACGTTAGGGGCATCTTCCCTCGATGAGGGTTTTGTACAAGCGAGTGGCGCTAGGCCATGTGTTCACACTGAAAGGGTCGACTTGACCTTCTCTCTGTTATCATATCATACAAAAGAAAGAAAGAGAGTTTGATTACCTCTCAACAAAATATGCAAAAGGGCCCAAGATGAAGATGCTATGATGCGACGATACACAATAAAGATGAAGAAGCCCATCCCATTCTCTAGGGCAGCTTTGTACATGATATTGGACCCGACGTAGGCAAACTGCTTCATCACCATGGTCTTGTATGGCATTAATCTCTTCATGGTTCACGTACACCACCATGAGGGACGCACCAACACAGACTATATTCTACTGCAAAAAAAGAAGAAGAAAACTATGGAAATTCTGATTTTCCTACGAAGAGAAAAGCCTCTTCATTCTAGAGTAGTGACATGCAATTATCATCCTCCCTGTTCAAATACCATGAGCTTTTGCAGCAGTATTTATAAGCGGGGCTCTATGTGGAAATCCACAGTAACGCACAAGAAGGGCACTGGACCAAGCAGCATGTCCTCCACTCAAGCCAAGTGGTGAACCTGATGCGCTTATTCGCCTCCTCCAAATATTGGAGTGAAATGTGGGCCCTCTCTGCTCCTACCATGAAAGTGAACTCACCCTGTCCTCTCTCTCTCTCTCTCTCACACACACACACACACACACACACACATACACACACATATATATATTCCTTTTAGAGTTAGGGTGCACAACTCGGTTTCTTTTCCAAAGTTCTTGGCTGCTGTTGCGTCCTTGGCCCTCCCCTGTAAAGAGAGAGACTAGTTGTTTCTCCTTGCTAATTATCAATATTGGAATGAAATAAGCAAGCAGAACGAAAACAAAAGTCATTCGCTTCGCAATGCAAATAAAGATCAACCAAATATACCGTCAAAACCTCGGTAATAAGTTATGGCTAATGCAATTGGTTTGGGTTTTGTGCTAAAGATATACATAAGTATGTGTTTCTTTCATTCTAAGGACATGGTAGTTATTCCTTGAGAGTCGAACTCTCCACCAGCGGTAATGGTGCTAGAGTGCCCTGATTTCTATCAAATCCTGCCAATGTCTCTAAACCCATCCTTGCTAACTGATCAGACTCATTTGCAGGTTTAGAATGAGCCTGGGTTTCATTAGGCTCGTCTTGCTTGTGTCCCTTTTAGGACACCTGAATATATGCACTGGGTTCAACGCCTCTGTATTCGTTACGAACTTGTTCAACAGTGACTGAATCCGGCACGCTTAATTCTAAACTTGAACATCAACATCTATGTCGCAACTTTATTGGGCATTGGCCTTTTTGGCTCACCTTTCAGGGCCACTTCTCTTAAGGCACAAATTCGTGGGTATGGACATATGAGAGATAAACTGGATTTGCTTTGGGTCAAGGGTGTGTTTGGTTCGTAGTTTCAGGACTCTGGTACTGAAATTGTAAGTCTGGACCCACATGAGCTTATAATAATAGTTCCATACAACCATAGTTTCATTTTTGATTTGTGTAGGAAACTGACAATTGTCATTCAGGTCTTTGTTCCTATGCTTGTTCAGTTAAAGTTCACCCTCCAACAAAGCTCAATAGGATAACAATGAAAAACATGTAACAAATTAAAAAAAGAAAGAAAAAGAAGAGGAGAATTAAAAGAAAGAAGAAGAAAATTGAAGAAGGAAAAATCATGGTTAAGAGAGAGAGACATTGAGGGTTTCTTTTGATAGAAGAAACAACGACTATTTGGAAAGACAATCAAAGTGAAGAGAGAGACCTCAAGGATTTCGTTTGGTATGAAAAGAACAACAGTTACAAAGCGCGATCAAGGAGAAAAGAAAGTTCAAGTGTTTCATCTGGCAGAAAGGAAAACGGCAGGTTGAAAGGAGATCGAGAGAAGAATTGCAGTTTGGATCCAAATTTTATTGCTAAGTGACACGGGGTCAATACTTTTGGCCAAAAATCAGTTTCTTGGAAGTATAGTTCTAGTTCTGCCCCCATCCACTGTTCTGTGTTTGATATGAATGTGGACTTAGGCACTGCAGTACCTAAAACCAAAGTTTCCACACATTTAGAACCTCGTATCAAATACACCCTAAAGTCCCTTGCGGTTCTGCATTATATCGATTAAAAGGTCAGCACTACGGAATTGAAACCTTTGCGGTTCTGCATTATATCGTCCTACTGATTGTTGATTTCACATTTACCGGTTTTCCTGCCTCGCTAACCAACATATTAAGTTACAGTTGCTGTTATTCCGGCAGTCAGGGTTCCGTTCCTATTAACAGCATATTATGCTTGTATTAAATGCTAGAGCTGTGAGGCAGAGGGTTCTCACCTCGAAATTTCTGTTCTGCTTTAGAAGAAAAAAGAAGGTTAGGACTAATTACTTTTTCCCGAATAAAATGACAATTAAATTGGTCTGAATCAATTCCATAGCTCCTATAAATGCAGGGATCATTCAAATATTTGCTCCAGAGCCTCAACTGCATCTCCCATATACAGTAAATGGTAATCTTCCCATTATACCTTAACCTTGTTTCATGGTAGTGGAGTCTCTCCAAGTTGCCAAATAAATAAAGAGTTTTGATACTTAATGCAATCAGGAGCATTTCGTATTCTTCTCTCTTTTCTGGGAAAATAATTTCTTAGACTTCATGAATAAGAATTACAGCTTCATCAAAGGTTATGATCTTTATAATTCAACTTTGGATTCTTTTGCACAGGAACACTGATGGGAAGTGATCTTTCTATTAATTGCACTCTTAAAAGAAACTTTAGGGGGAAAATGTTAACAGTAGGCCTATAAAGTGGGGATGTTAACAGTAGGCCTATTAATCACAAAATTTTTAGATCGTATGCTTTACCCTCACTTAGAAAGAATAAAACGTTGTGCCACTCAATTCCTCCGCAAACAACTATAAAAGCCTTGTGGACTGCCTGCAAGTGCAAGGTCTCCGAAGCAAGTTTTGCGTTCAGAGATTTCCGAGAAAATGGTGTCATTGGTGAAGTCACAGAATGGTAGAATTTGGTTGCCGGTGGCTGTGGTAGTGATGGTGCAGGTGGCGTTTGCTTGCTTGAATGTGCTAATGAAGCAAGTGTTAACTGAAGGAATGAGTCGCTTTGTGCTGATCACTTATAGACAAACCATTTTAGCAATCTTCGTTAGTCATATAGCTTACTGCGTTGAGAGGTCAGCAACTTCCTTGTTTCAAAAGAGTCCTATTTTTTCATGTCTCTCTCTCCCTCTATCTTCCTCCTATCAGTGTGACAGAGCTCACAGTAAGTCGTATGGCCACTGTTACATGAACAAAAGGAAGAGCAATACAGAGCACATAAAAAAGGCCCATAAACTAAGCGCATATATGTATAACAACAAAGCCTTTTTCCTACTAATGAGATCTGATGAGATCTGGTTTCCAATAGAGTATGATCATGTGCTATGCTAACACTTAAGTAAACATAAACTATATTATTCATTATTGTTTGTTTTCTTTCAAATTTTTTTTTTGTTTTTAATATTTTATTTATTTCCTTATTTTTCTAAGTGTCTAAATAACCTTAAACGATTTTTTCTCATTTTATCATCTATTTAAATATCACTCATAATTTATTTATAATAACCTCATTATTTATAATGTCATTCCTTGTATGACCATTCTATTTTCGGACATCTTTTATACGTAGCTACCCAACCCTAATAACCACAAAACACCCTGCTTCCAAAGTGCAAAATCTACTGTTCATTTCAGATAAACAACTACAACAACTAAGCCTTTTCCCATACTAGACGGGGTTCATTTCAGATAAGTATAAAAAATTAGATGAGAAAAACTTCAAGAATTTAATTAAATGATCAGGAAAAGTTCTCAAAAAAAAAAAAAAGAAATTCTCTTATTGACGATAATTAAGTTTAGCATCCTTACGCCGTATATGATCGTGACGGCCTGGAGCTTTCCTCTGAGTGCCCGAATGGAGGGATCTGTGTGAAGAACCAACGTGAGAACAGCAGACTGGAGGGCGCTGAGGAGGCTGACAATGGCATTGTTGGAATAGAGAGCAGGGTAAGCCTTAGCGATCCGGGCTTAGACGATGAACCACGACGACCATGCGACGTTGCCGGTAAGCAGTGACAGACAGCCAAGGATCCATTGCTTCTGCGATCCGTCGGCTGGCGCCTTTGCTGCGGCTTGATGGTAATTGGGAGCAGAGTGAGTTAGTGCTCGGCCCTTGTAGAGAGTCATCAGCATGGCGCCGCTCAAGCACACCACCGTACCCACCACCTTTGCTATCCCGGACTTGCTCCTCATGTTCACGCTCTCCATCCTATGCATCGCAAACGCCAAATCAATATTAGCAGTTGACTAATACATGATGCAACATATGCATATATCATGTACATGTATATATGTTCACACACATACACATATATAAATATGTACATACATACATATATATATATATATATATATATATATATATATATATATATATATATATATGTATATGTGTATAAGTTTTTATATGTTATGATTCGTGGACTCAGTTTAGACCAATTCAGCTGGTTTCTTCTTTCTTTTCTTAATCATTCGGATTTGGTAAAGCCATACCCAACCGAAATCAACCATTTAAATCACAAAATCACGGGTGCGATTGAATGACATGAGTTGAAACGCCCCACCCAACAGTTTGGAAATATATAATATTATTATATATAGTCCATTGGACTTATAATACAGAGGCAGTATTAGCGTAGGCTATTCTGCCCGCACTACCCGACGTCCCTGTAACCTTGGACTTTTTGCCCTACCCACAAAAAACTTCTGGACCCGCCACATTAACTCACAGTGGACTTTGTATTACTGTCTCTCTACCGGAAACCCTGCTTTCTTTGTACGTTGGGGAAATGAAGTGCCCGTCCACCAAATACTGTTTATATACGTTGTCACCATTACAGACATAGAACTATATATATATCAAGCACATTCACTCGAGTCATCAGCACCAAAAAAACGTATAATACTGAGTTTTTCGTAATATAGTTTGGTGTTTAAAACATTGAAATCCACTACAAACAAGCTCTTTTGTATTGCATGGGTAGAATTTAAAGTTTAAAATTAACCTTCTTGATATTTCCTCCCCCATTTAGGCCATATTAATTGATTTTTTGAAAACGCATGGAATGGGCTCAAATGCATCCTTCAGTACTCTTCCCCCGTGTATGTGTGTGTATATATACATATCATGTTTGCGTGTGTGCGTGTGCGTACTTTGCGTTTATCTGTGTATACCGAAAGGGAGAGCCAATAGGAAGGTGAAGACGAGGGTCAAGTTGATAAAGGCGCAGGCAAAAGTCGCCGAGGTGTGCTCCTGTCCAAAGAAGGATAAATACTGCGTCTTCACTGTCATACTGAAACAAAGCCGAATTTACATCATGAAAACACACACACACACACACACACACATATATATATATATATATATATATATATATATATATATATATATATATATATATATATAGAGAGAGAGAGAGAGAGAGAGAGAGAGAGAGAGAGAGAGAGAGAGAGAGAGAGAGAGAGAGAGAGAGAGAGAGAGAGAGAGAGAGAGAGAGAGAGAGAGAGCTGTATGTGCTTTTCCTAGAAAGGAAATGAGGAACATGAGCAGAAAGACCTTGGTAGCTAGTTTGGGCCTCTTACCCCTGAAACCAAGTTTCATATTATTGTCAGCAAGGAATCTGCATGCTTGTGATGACAAACAATCTACAACAAACCTATCTCATATCATTCAATTTGTTTATGTAAAATTACATCAGTCTAGCTTCAAATATACGAAAAGATGCTCCAAAGCTTACTGTCTAGGGCTTCCATTCTCCGGTGCTAGGTCGGGAGTTCGATACCCGCCAGCGCCTGCCTAACCCAACCCAAGATTGTACCGAAGAATAAGGTAGAAAAGGTAAGTTCTTCTTTTTGAAGTCTCGTACTCGAAGAAGTACTATTAAACTCTTGGTAGATTGGTGCTATCAACAGCACAACTCGATCCTTTATGACATGCCTCTAGTACAAAAGCACCAATATTCACCCTCATATCAATAGAAATACTGGTGCAGCTTTCATGCATCTACTACATTAATTCACGTCAAACTTAGCACATGCATGCAATCATTCTGATTCTTTGAAGCTATCAACATCACCAACTCCTTTATCTAACCAAAACCAAAACCTTTTCCCACAATAAATATGGTCTGCCACATGAACTCGAATAGCTGGCCATGCAAATATCACACACAAGCATACATACACAGAATGTACCTACATACATATAAATAAACATACATATATATATATATATATATATATATATATATATATATATATATATTAGTAATTAGACTACTTATATTTTCTGGTTCTCAATGTTGACAGTTAATGACCATGTACAAAAAGATGATGTTTGTGATAGAAATGAAGATGTTGAGATGGATAAGTGGTCACAAAAGAAAAGATTGTGTATATATTAAAAATAAATTAGGTGTAATACGAATAGATGATATAACGAGGAAGAATCGATGATTAAAGGAAGTTTTCGTAAGAATATAAAAAACTAGATTGTAAAAATATTAAAAGAGAAAAATAAATATCACAAAAGTTTCAGAAGGAAATAATAATAATAATGATCTAACTTAATTGTTAGCATTCAATGAAAATAAAGAATTCATGTACCTGATCCCATATAGTATGAGAGAACCCTTAGTTGTATATAGTATGAGAGAACCCTCAGTTGTTTCTGTAGTAGTTTCTAGGCTTTTTTCTATATGTGCTCTTTATTGTTCCTTTTGTTCATGTAACAGCGGCCATACGACTTACTGTGAGCTCTGTCACACTGAGAGAGAGAGACGAATACTGTAAAATAGGACTCCTTTGAAACAAGAAAGCTGCTGACCTCTCAACGCAGTAAGCTATGGGACTAATGAAGATTGCTGCAATGGCATGTCTAAAAGTGATCAGCACAAAGCGACTCGCTCCTTCACTTAAAACCTGCTTCACTAGCACACTCAAACAAGCAAATTCCACCTGCACCATCACTGCCACAGCCACCAGCAAAAAAATGCTACCATTCTGTCACTTCACCAATGACACCATTTTCTTGGAAATCTCTGAACGTAAAACTTACTTCGGAGACCTTGCACTTGCAGGCAGTCGAAAGGGCTTTCATATTGTTTGCGGAGGAATTGAGTGGCACAACGTTTTATTCTTTCTAAGTGAGGGCAAAGCATACGATCTAAAAAATTCTCCACGTCACATCCCCACTTTATAAGGCCTACTGTTAACATTTCCCCCGCAAAGTTTCCTTTTAAGAGTGCAATTAATAGGAAGACCACTTCCCATCAGTGTTCCTGTGCAAAAGAATCCAAAGTTGAATTATAAAGATCATAACCTTTTGATGAAGCTGTAAGTCGTATTCATGAAGTTTAAGAAATTATTTTCCCAGAAAAGGGAGAAGAATACGAAATTCTCCTGATTTTATTAAGTATCAAAACTCTATTTATTTAGCAACTTGGAGAGACTCCACTACCATGAAACAAGGTTAAGGTATTATGGGAAGATTACCATTTACTGTATATGGGAGATGCAGTTGAGGCTCTGGAGCAAATATTTGAATGATCCCTGCATTTATAGGAGCTATGGAATTGATTCAGACCAATTTAATCGTCATTTTATTTGGGGAAAAGTAATTAGTCCTAACCTTCTTTTTTCTTCTAAAGCAGAACAGAAATTTCGAGGTGAGAACCCTCTGCCTCACAGCTCTAGCATTTAATACAAGCATAATATGATGTTAATAGGAACGGAACCCTGACTGCCGGAATAACAGCAACTGTAACTTAATATGTTGGTTAGCGAGGCAGGAAATCACAATTGATCTCCTTTCTTTCTTTGAGGAAGCATAGTGGGTCTATGATGATGAACTTTTGTAGCATAGCTCAGAGCTTTGACAACATTTTCAACTGCAGCACACATGCATAGCTTTGACAAGAAAGCTGGATAGAGAGCTTAGTAGTGCTCCAAAAAGAATGAACCTTTGCAAGGTTGAGTACGACTGTATATGCACTAAAGTGTGTACTCATGGGTGTATGTGTAACTTATATATATGTTTGTAGAGAGAGAGAGAATTGCATGTATATGATGCGATGAAACTCATAAGATTGGTTCAGTTGCATGTACCGAGATCACGCAAAAGTATTACGTAATGGGGAAGGCATTAGAACAGCCAGTCATGAGTTCAACACCCAGGGGTGTTCTCCCTTCAAGTGATTCCCAACATGTGTAGGCTAATGGGACAAGGATCCGAATATCGGGGTTTCTACGTCCACCTGGCCCGGTGTGGTAAGTTTCAAATCTCCTGGGTGCAGCTGCAGCATGCCCAGGTCAAATTCACAAGAAAGCTTTTCCTTTGATGGTAGTTAAGGCTTCCACATCGGTTGAAGCTACTATATTAACTGAATCTGAAACAGATTATCATATTCAGTATTTGAAACCATTTAAAGTCATAAATCTGGTCTCGATGGGTGGGGGCATGCGTACTCTCATCTTTCATGAACTTTGATTCCACAGGAATGTCAGTGAGCGGTGACCTCTCTCTCTCTCTCTCTCTCTCTCTCTCTCTCTCTCTCTCTCTCTCTCTCTCTCTCTCTCTCTCTCTCTCTCTCTCTCTCTCTCTCTCTCTCTCTCTCTTTCTCAGCTCCACTGAATTCAATTCTTGCCCGATATGCAGTATGGGTTGGAGAAAATGATACACCTTCAATGGAAAGTACGAAACTGTCGTGGATGTGAAAGTCTCCAATTCACACACATCAATGTCTATTTCGAGATCTTAACCCTTCCATATAAAGCAAAAGAGAATAATCTGTGTAATCTTTTCTTGGTTATCCTTTTACGTTTTGTGTCATGATTGGAGTGTGTATCGTTTGAAGAAAGTATCATTGTAAGAGAACGCGTAATTCGGTTAAATCCTATAAATCCAGTTGTTCTCCAAGCAGCTGTAGTGTTACGAATTACCGTAAGAAAGTATCTTTTCTTGGTAATCCTTCTTGTGAATTTGACCTGGGCAGGCTGCAGCTGCACCTAGGCGATTGGAAACTTACCACACCGGGCCTGGTGGAGGGAGCAACCCCGATATTCGGATTCTTGACCCATTGGCCTACATATGTTGGGCACCACTTGAAGGGAGAGCACCCCTGGGTGTTGAACTCATGACTGGCTATTCTAATGCCTTCCCCACTACGTAATACTTTTGCGTGATCCCTGTGCATGCAACTGAACCAATCTTATGAGTTTCATCATATCACATACATGCAATTCTCTCTTTCTCTCCTCTCTCTCTCTCTCTACGCATATATATGTATATATAAGTTACACATACACGTATGAGTACACACTTTAGTGCATATACAGTCGTACTAAATAACGTAAAATATTTGAAACAGTTTCAATTGATGATATTTTTGCATGGTTCCACGATGTGACTCTGCAAACTTCCAACATAGGAAGCACATCGCTGTTAGCTCTAGACAATCATCGGTCTAGCCACTCTGCTCCTCCTTGTTTACTTTCACTGAGTTGAAGCTCATCAAAAGCAAATTGTATTGATTCAATCCATTGGCATATATCCCTACTTGCACATAGAACATTTCTCCTGTTGATGTGGTTCGCAATTTTCTTGTGATGGGAAGAATATGCAAAGAGAAGAACGTAAAAAATGGGGATAAGGGATAGAATCAAACGCCCATCGCCGACTCTTTTGGGGTGTAGATGGGGAGCTTTTGGTGCAGATAAATTGCACATGTACCTAAGAGGATAATTCGGGTCAGAACCGATGCGGGAACAAAGATGCACTCCTCACGACCCTTACTCCTGGAGTACCTAACACTCCCTTTGTCTCATAACATGAGTGTGGTGTGTGGGTTCACATGTGCACGCCTCTAACCCCCCATAGTCCATGCATATACTCATTTATCTTTCACTTTATATAAACATTTCTACCATTAAATCTTCATAATAAGGTGAATATTTGAATTCAAAAAATCTTTTTTATTAAATACTAAACACAAAAACAGTAATGGTATTTTTCTCTTTTCAAATTCAAATCTCTATTGAACGGTGAAAATCTTTGAGTGAGGTGAATATCTACAAATACCAATTTCTCTTTCTGTCTCTTTATATATATATATAACACCTGCCAAAACCACTTTTGGGACATCAAACTTAAGTATTCACTCAATAGCTGTCATTTGTGGTTACTGGCCCTTGCTCCAAGGCCAAATGTTGGAATGCAGTTTTGGGTACTGATAAAGGTGCGTACACACCACACCCGCAATGGATAGACACGTCCAGTTCAAAACTGGACCAATCAGGCCTTAAACAGGTAAGAACCGGAATCAGCCAAAGAAGGCCCAGGTCTGTAGTCAAAACCGGAGGATTTCCAGTTCGGTTACGGTTTCTTCCCCATGAAACTGATGGTTCAAACATTCTCTCTTTTTTCAATTTTTGATAATTTAAAAACTTTCATAGTGTTGGTTGTTTTAATTCGAACTGGAATCAAAACTGACAGTTACAGACTGGAACCGGCTTGAGTTCAATTTGGTTCTGGTTCATAGTTCCACCCCAAACTGGAACTGGAACTGGAACTAACTGTTTTTAACCGTCATATAGGAGTGGCATTTAAAGATGCACCTTTGCGTTAACACCTTCAGAAAGCTCCCCACCAACCATTTAGTCGCTTCTTCTTTTTCCTCTTATTGTATTCTTCTTTGATATTGACATCTTGTCGCTTGTTTTAAAGTAATCAGTTATTCCATTTTAAAGTGGAAATGAGTCCACAGGGTGCAGAGTTCCGCCCGAGGCATTGGACCTTTTCATGTTTTTTGGTAAGTCTGGAGGAGCCACTGCTAAAATTACAATTCAGGAAGTAACTGAAGCTCCTCTGCCATTGTAGCACTTCTGTCTTACAGAAACAAATTATGTGTGAAGTTTGTCACCTCATCAAAATATACTGTTGCATGAGACAGTTCAATGCTTCTTTCCGCCAATAGATGTGCACAGCAGTTGCCAATCCCTTCTAATGTGTTTGATATGTTCTTCCCGATCACGTCGTCCTCGTAGTAGACGATCCGTGCACTTGAGAATGGAGAGTTGAATGGTAACTTTGTCTCTGTTGAACCAATTGACAATGAAAATGGTTCTATTCATTCCACGTTAATTAGTACATATCTAATAAGATAAGCTACAGGCTGATTCTTCTTTTAATAAGTCATTAATAATAAGCACCGAGAGGGTGCATGTGGGTAGACATGATCGATTCTGAACCAGCCCGGCGGTTCAAATCGGAACCGAATAAGCCTAGAAACTGTTGGGAACCAGAACCGGAGACTCTGGGTTCGGTTGATGTTCACGTATTTCAAAACCATCTTAAAACCATTATTTATTAAATATCTATATAATATTTTTAACATTTATATAGTTAAATTGGTCATTGACTCAATGGTAGACTGTTGTCTTTGCTGAAATATGTTGAAGGTTCAACCCATGTAGTTTACATTTTGTACTTTCAAACCTATATATGTTAGTTATATATTCAATTTTTGATAGTTTCCAATCACAAGAGTTGATATTACCTAATGGTATAACCATTTTTAATTCAACAATATGTTGAGGATTCAAATTTCATTGGATCCAATTTGAATTTTTCAAAAAAAAATGTTCCAGAGAGTTTCAGATTTGAAGCTGGAACCGGCGGTTCCTGTTTACCTGGAACTGAACATGTCTATGTGTGGCTGAGGACTCCTCTTGTAACCAAAAAAAAAAAACAATTGTAATAGCTTGCTAAATTCAGCAAATTTTCAGGGGTTATATGATAAGGAGAATGATGGCCAATATATTTGATTCATATTAAAGAAAACGTGACCATGATCCAAATATCAGGTGATATATTCCTAAAGGTAAGTGTTCGAATTTTCAAAATTCCGCAAATTCTACGCTACCATGCCATTCATAAAAGGCATGCAAAGAATCAAAGTTTCTTGATCATAGACTAATCCAAAGTTGGGCCTCCACCATTCTCCCCATGATGAAACACCAGCCTCCTGATATTTTTTTGGTTAAAAGAGGAGGCCAAAGCCTAATGGGAGAACTGTGGCAACAACTTGGTTGACACTTGTCACCCTTAAGCAAGGTCTCGAGTTCGAATCTTGTGAACCAGCACTTGGGAGAGCTTTACCCCCATAATGGGAGAACCATCTCGAACCGTACTGATGGGGACATGCTTGGGCTTCTCCATGGTTTAAACCGTCGGCAGCGAACTAACCATCATAAATTTCATGGGTTAGGACCCAAATTAAACTCATTATCTTATCAATCTTATATGCCACAAAAGGCTCGAAAATTTTAAGCTTAGGCCCCAAACTTTTAGTATCCATTTTTCATTTTAGGCCTCAACAGGGGTCGAGCCATGCTTGTTCTCGACCATTAATTTCACTGGATATCAAACACGTTTGGATTTTGACAATTCTTTTTTCTTTTTTAATTGTAAAGAATGAAGCACAGAGGAAGCTCCCGAGAATATTAGGTCATGAAGCAGCAGGGTGAGTAAAGAAATTTGATGTTTTTTCAGTGAATTTGCCAACATCGCGTATCGTCACCAGCAAGAATACAACAATCGAATCTGATTCTTAGCCAACCAAAATAAAAATTTCCCGATTCTTCAGCATCACCAACAGAAAGATGATTTGAGTGAAAAATTTCAGGAACTAAAAACAGAATTTTGGTGAATTTAAAATGAGTTTCAGATTGCCAATTCTGTATCTTCACCTCTACGATGAAAACAAACATTTGTCGGGTTTTTCCTTGCTAAAACAGGAGTAAAACGTATTCTTTGTACTTAAAGATTGAACTACGTTGGGTGCTTGAAGGATTGTGGAGAGCGTCGGGGAAGGAGTAACGGATCCTCACCGGCCAAATCATGATGAATCGATTATCATGACCGGATTGGATCCAAACCTTTTCTTCTTATTTGAGGGGTAAGCTAAGGTTGATTTCTCGTAAGGCTTAAATGATCAATTTCTTCAACCATATGCTACATACTCTCAAGTGTCATATGATTCTCAACTTGGTGTAATTCATAAGGCTCTCCAAAACGATCATCACGGTGCAATAGAAACTTCACATGAAGATGAACTTCAAACACTCTCTAGTGCTCCACTGTTGCCATCATCGGTTTGCACCTGTTTCACCGTTTGGATCTCATTCTCCTTGCTTTTCCCACACAGCAATACGTAAAGTCCAATGACTATCATCACAGATCCTATTACACTGAAAATGAGAGAGAGAGAGAGAGAGTGCGTGTGTGTGTGTGTGTGTTAGAAAAAGTCCAAAAATTAAACTACATGAATTATAGACGAGCCTAGTTAAATAATGAGATTAGCTAGGATCCAATCGACCGGGTCGGACCAACTATACAAAAATTTGATTGCTTCGGACCTATCTCGGCTAACCTACATAAAATGATTTGACTGGTGGATTTTGAAAATTTTAATATGATTTTATGTAACATATTTTCAAAATCTTTTATTCGAATTGCCGGAAAAATACTCTTTCAATCTTTCCGGAAGAACAATTCAATGGAAAACTGATTCTAAAATTTGATATGCATGGATTCTTTGAGTTTGATCAGACCAATTATGATGCGTCCCACCAATCCAGTAGCAAGTAGATGTGATTTACCCACCTTCCTAGGTGCAATTGTTCATGAAGGAAGATGACCTCGATGATGGCTACCACCACTTGAATGAGCGGGCTGAATGCTGCAGTGAAGACGGGCCCCCTCTTCTTTACGCACCATGCCATCAGGATGTAGGCTATGCCCGAGCCCACAACACCCTGCATCCAAAGTGCAAAATCTACTGTTCATTTCAGATAAATATAAGAAATTAGATGGGAAAAACTTCAAGAGTTTAATTAAATGATCAGGAAAAATTCTCAAAAATTATTAAAGAAAATAATGAAATTCTCTTATTGACGATAATTAGGTTTAGCATCCTTACGCCGTATATGATCGTGACGGCCTGGAGCTTTCCTCTGAGTGCCCAAATAGAGGGATCTCTGTGAAGAACCAACGTGAGTGCAGCAGACTGGAGGGCGCTGAGGAGGCTGACAATGGCATTGTTGGAATAGAGAGCACGGTAAGCCTTAGCGATCCGGGCTTGGACGATGAACCACGACGACCATGCGATGTTGCCGGCAAGCAGTGACAGACAGCCAAGGATCCATTTCTTCTGCGATCCGTCTGCTGGCGCCTTTACTGCGGCTTGATGGTAATTGGGACCAGAGTGAGTTAGTGCTCGGCCCTTGTAGAGAGTCATCAGAATGGCGCCGCTCAAGCACACCACCGTGCCCACCACCTTTGCTATCCCGGACTTGCTCCTCATGTTCAGGCTCTCCATCCTATGCATCGCAAACGCCAAATCAATATTAGCAGTTGACTAATACATGATGCAACATATGTATATATCATGTATATTTTCCGGCCTTATGACCCTAAGTTATGTCAATCAAATGCCAAATTTTAATATCTAGTAGTTGGACAGTGTGTAGAAATCCTTTACTTGTCAACATATATGCATCTTAATTATCAAATTTTGTAGTGTATTAAACTTCATAAAAAAGGTCCAACAAATTCAGAAAATAACAGAAACATTTATCAGTGCTATCTTTGATTTGCAATTGATCGTCGGATTCATAGATAATATCCAAGATTTTTGAGGTAAGATAGTTTCAAACCACAACCTTCTCTCTCTCTCTCTCTTTATATATATATATATATATATATATATATATATATATATATATATATATATATATATATATATATATATATATTATTCGTACTTAATTATAAACAAACATTCAAAGAATTGCGTCAATTTAAGTAAGAGATGGCACTCTCAATGAGTTTATGGCCTTACATTTGGTGTCCCTAATTTATATATTTTAGTAACTGATGATGGGTGAGATTTAGATATCATACCGGCCCTTGTATAGAAAAGGAGGAGGAGAGACAAAAGAAGCCCAAATATAATGCATCTTCCATTCTTGTCTTCTCTTCCTTTTTTCATTTTCAACGAAGTCACCAAAGTTATCTAGAGACAGATTGACCCCAGACAAAGGAAATGTAGGATCCACTTAAAAATGCTGCCATTCGATTGGCTGCGCATGCCCAGGAGACCAATTAATGAAGTGATTTAAGGGTCCAACTTAGTTGAAGCCTGTATAGAGCTTCATTTAGGTGTAACATAGGTCATATCATTAGGATATATTCATATGAGGCCCAATTGACGGATTTATGGCTCCATGATATGATGTTTCAAGCTCACAATACAATTCATTTATGTAGAATTCATTTTTAACGTTCATGATGATCTTAATATTGATAGAACAAGCATCTTATTGTTGGAAAATAAAACGAATTGGTTAAGATAAATCAAGATTTTTTATAATATATATATATATACACACACACACAGAGCATAGTTCATGCACACTCATTGATGCTTAAATTCACTGCAAGATGTTCATTGTTCGATCAATATAATCAAGGATGCATTTTGAATTTAAAAAGTATTTAATGTACATGAAAACATTAAATGTGAAGTATGAAAGTATATATATTTTTTATTTTTAAATTTAAATTTTTACTATTGATCAAGTAGATCGAACAGTGAAAATCTTTAAGTGGATTTGACTATACATGAGTGTGCATATGCATATATTATAATTTCTTTTTCTCTCTCTATATATACATATGCATATATATACATATATATATATATACATATATATATATACATATGTATATATATATATATATATATGCATATGTATAACTTTGTATATGTATATATTATAATTTCTCTCTCTCTCTCTCTAAATCAACCATGTACACCACTGAACTAAGGCGGAAGTTGAATGACATGAGCTGAAACGCCCCGCCCATCTATTTGGAAAAATTAAAAGAAAAAATATAGTCCATAGGACTTCGAATACAGAGGCATTATAAAAAGTATGTGATTCTGCCAGCACTACCCGACGTCCCTGTAACCTTGGGCTATTTGCCCTACCCACAAAAAATCTCTGGACCCGCCACATAAACTCACAGTGGAGTTTGTAGGACCGTCTCTCTACCAGAAACCCTGCTTTCTTTGTACGTTGGGAAAATGACAAAAAATATATAAAGTGTCTGTCCGCCCAATACTGCTATATATGATGCCACCGCTTATATATATATATATATATATATATATATATATATATATATATATATATATATATATATATATATATATATATATATATATATTATCAATCAAGCACATTCACTCGACTCATCAGGCACCATAGAAACGTATAATACTGAGTTTTTCATAATGTAACTTTGATGCTTAAAAACATTGAAATCCACTACAAACTAGCTCGCTTGTGTTGCATGGATAGAATTTAAGGTTTAAAATAAACCTTCTTGACATTATGCCCCATTTAGAGCGCATCAATTGATTTTTGGAAAAACGGGGCATGGAATGAGCTCGAATGCATCGTTCATTACTTCTCCCTTGTGTATAGATATATAGTTATATAGAGCGAAGCTAGATAGCTTCTCATGTTGGACATTGTTTGATCATAATTACTATCAATATGATTAATTGAACGGTCGTGATCAAGGTACTCATATCATGTCACATTTAACACAAGCTTCAATCTTTATGTCGATGTTGATAGGTAACTCGATCTATATTGTTCATGCAATCGTACATATGGTGCAGATCGTATGTAGAGTTTGATATGAGGGAGTGTCTAGCAACTTTCAATTTATATATAAGAGAGATAAGTATATATGCATATAAAGAGAGAGGGAGGGAGATGTTAGAAAACCTCTTATGTTAGACATTGCTCGATTATCACCATTGTTCATGTTGTGTTAATCAAGTTACTCATCCCGCATCGTATTTAATGCATTCATGTCCATTAGATGATATCAATTCTCATATCGATGTTGACAGACGGTTCAATATGCATCCTTCGTATGTTTAAACAATGATACAGATTGTTTAGTAGAATCTAATATGAGGAAGAGTGTAATTTTCTGGTATATTATACCATGTTTTGTGTGTGGACTTGCTTGAGGTTTATTTGTGTATACCCGAAAGGGAGGGCGAAGAGGAAGGTGAAGACGGGTGTCAAGTTGATGAAGGCGCAGCCAAAAGTCGCCGAGGTGTGCTCCAGTCCAAAGAAGAATAAATACTGCGTCGCTGTCATACTGCAACAAAGCCGAATTTACATCATCAAAGTTTTCTTTATATATATATATATATATATATATATATATATATATATATATATATAAAGAAAACTAGATAGATAGATAGATAGATAGAGAGAGAGAGGGAGAGAGATGTGTATGCAATTACCCTAGCAAGGCACTGAGGAACATCAGCAGAAACATGTTGGTGTCCAATTTGGGCCTCTTCCCCCTGAAACCAAATTTTATTTCATCGTCAGAAAGGAATCTTCATGATCTTCATGCTTGGATGACAACCAATCTAGGGCTTCCATTCTCCGGTGCTAGGTCGGGAGTTCGATACCCGCCAGCGCCTGCTTAACCCAACCCAAGGCTGTACCGAATAATAAGGTAGAAAAGGTAAATTCTTCTTTTTGAAGCCTCGTTCTTGAAGCAGTACTATTAGACTCTTGGTAGATTGGTGCTATCAGCAGCACAAATCGATCCTTTATCACATGTCTCTAATACAAAAGCACCAATATTTACCCTCATATAAATAGAAATACTGGTGCATCTTTCATGCCTCTACTACATTAATACATGTCAAACTTAACACATGCATGCAATCATTCTGATTCTTTGAAGCTATCAACAGCACCAACTCCTTTATCGAACCAAAACATTTTCCCACAATAAATATGGTCTGCCACATGAATTAATTTGGTTGTCATTTTGATCAAGTATAGCCATGTAAATATTATATACATGCATACATACGTGCATATTATACATATACATATATATATATATATATATATATATATATATATATATATATATATATATATATATATATATATATATAACAAGTCTAAGGAAAAACTTAATAAGAAATTAGAACTATGAATATAAGTATTAGAAAGTAAAGTCTTTCGATGAACAAAGACAAAATATATGGAATATAAGTTTAATCTCTTGGTTATTTGAGATGCCACAGAAATTAAGATTGACACGCATTGTATTCTTCATAAGTAAAGTTTTAAATACTTAAGTCAATTTTTAAGAGTGATAAAATTGATAGAAATGTTATGCATAGAACTAATGTAAGTTAGTTAAAATGATGAGATGTATCTGGTATTGAAAGATAAATATTATAGAACATCAGTTAGATATACTATGTTTTGTGATTATGAGTATTGAGTAGTTAAGCACTAACTAAAAAAGATGTATATGGTAGAAATGCAAATACTAAGATAGGTCACACGAGAACGAGGAGACATCGAAAACCGATGAGGTTATTATAAATAAATTAAAGTGACACCTAAATGATAAAATAAAATAAAAAATTATTTAACATAGTTTGGACATATAGAAGAAGATGATAAAAAAATATAATAAAAAGTAATAAGGAACTCGATTGTAAAAATGTTAAAAGAAGAAGACAACAAAATTGTTGTAAAAAAATAATAAAAATCATCTAGCTTAGCATGGTAGATGATGAGCTTTAGCATGATAGATGATGAGCGTGGAAACAAGAATAGATCTAGCCAATCCGATCTAGTAGGAAAAAGGGTTAGCTGTTGTATATATGTGTGTGCGTGCGCTTATTTTTATAGGTGCACTGTATCACTCTTCTTTTTGTTCATGTAACAACGGCCATACGGCTTACTGTGAGCTCTGTCAGACTGATAGGAAGAGGAAGATAGAGAGAGAGAGAGAGAGAGAGAGAGAGAGAGAGAGAGAGAGAGAGAGAGAGAGATGAAAAAATAGTACTCGTTTGAAACAAGGAAGTTGTTGACCTCTCAACGCAGTAAGCTATGGGACTAACGAAGATTGCTGCAATGGCTTGTCTATAAGTGATCAGCACAAAGCGACTCATTCCTTCGGTTAACACTTGCTTCACTAGCACATTCAAGCAAGCAAACGCCACCTGCACCATCACTACCACAGCCACCGGCAACCAAATGCTACCATTCTGTGACTTCACTAATGACACCATTTTCTCGGAAATCTCTGAACGCAAAACTTGCTTTGGATACCTTGCAGGCAGCCCACAAGGCTTTTGTAGTTGTTTCCGGAGGAATTAGTGGCACAACGCTTTATTCTTTCTAAGTGGGGCAAAGCATACGACCTAAAAAATTCTCCAGGTCACATCCCCACTTTATAATGCCTACTGCTAACAAATTTTTTCCCTAAAGTTTCTTTGTAAGAGTATAATTTTTAGGAAGATCACTTCCCATCAGTGTTCCTGTTCAAAAGAATCCAAAATTAAATTATAAAGATTATAGCCTTTTGATGAAGCTGCAATTCTTATTCATGAAGTCTAAGAAATTCTTTAACCCAAAAAGAGAAGAATACGAAATGCTCCTGATTGCATTAAGTATCAAAACTCTTTATTTATTTAGCAACTTGGAGAGACTCACTCCACTACCATGAAATAAGGTTAAGGTATAATGGAAGATTCCCATTTACTTTTACCTAGTAATTAATCTTAGCCAGTTTCTTTTTTCTTCTAACGTAGAACAGAAATTTCAAGGTGAGGACCCTCTGTCTCACAGCCCTACCCTTTAATGCAAGCATAATATGATGCTACTGGGAATCGAACCCTGCTGACTGCCGGATTCACAGCAACTGTAACTTAATTTGTTGGAACAGCGAGGCAGGAAATCACAATTGTCTTCTTTTTCTTTGAGGAAGCATAGTGGGTCTATGATGATGAACTTTTGTAGCACAGCTGAGGTTTTTGACAGCAATTGCAACTGCAGCACACATGCATAACTTTGACCGAAAAGCTGGATAAAGATCTCAGTAGTTCTCCGAAAAGAATGAACCATTGCATGGTTGAGTACGGGACTGTGCCCAAGTCACTGAATCGCTTTGTTTTCTTTTTTGATAGCCAACTTTGTTTGGAAGAACTGTGCCACGTTCCTACCCTTGCAACGCATAAAGCTGCTTAATGTTTCACCTTTTACATAGAATTGGTTGTATTTGATCAGCTTCAACTCAGTGAAAGTAAACAAGGAGGAGCATCACACACACACATATATATATGTAGAGAGAGAGAGAAAGAAGTGCATGTATATGACATGATGAAAGTCACAAGATTGGTTCAGTTGCATGTTCTGAGATCATGCAAAAGTATTACATAGTGGGAAAGGCATTAGAATAGCCTGTCATGAGTTCAACTCCCACGGGTGTTCTCCCTTCTAGTGATGCCCAGCGTTTGTATGCCAATAGGTCAAGGACGAGAATATCGGGGTTTCTACCTCCACCAGGCCCTGTGTGGTAAGTTTCAAATCTCATAGGTGCAGCAGCTGCAGTCTGCCCAGGTCAAATTCACAAGAAGGCTTTTTCTTAGATGGTAGATTAAGGCTTCCACATCCGTTGAAACTACTGGATTAACTGAATCTGAATCAGATTATCATATTGGGTATTTAAATCCATATAAAATCATAAATCAGGTCTCGGTTTAAGATCCAAATTATGGTCTACAACAACTAAGCCTTTTCTCATATTAAATGGATCCAAATTATGGTCTAACATCCAAAATTTGGTTTTCCGCATTGCCTTGACCCTAAACGGTTTTCACGGTACGGAAAGCAAACTGTATTGATTCAATCCATTGGCATCCCTACTTGCACATAGAACATTTCTCCCGTTGATGCGGTTCACAATTTTCTTGTGATGAGAAGAAGAGATAATATGCAAAAAGAAGAACGTGAAAAATGGGGATAATGGATAGAATCAAACGTCCATCGCTGACTCTTGTGATGGGAAGAAGAGATAATATGCAAAAAGAAGAACGTGAAAAAAGAGGATGATTCGGGTCAGAACCGATGCGGGAACAAAGATTCACCCCTCATGACCCTTACTGCTGGGGTACGGAAAACTCCCTTTTGTCTCATAACATGAGTATGATGTGTGGGTGTGAATGTGCCTGCCTGTGCCCCGTATTGGAACAAGGATAGATGAGTATGTGCATGGACTTTTCTCTCTTATATATAGGGAGAGCATAGTCCATGTGGGTACTCATCTATTCTTAAATCAGTTTACACATTTTTACCATTCAATTAATATAATCAATGGTGAACATTTGAATTTAAAAATATTATACATTAAATGCCAAGTACGAAAAATACAATCATACTTTTTTTTAAATTCAAATCTTTACAGTTGATTTACCAATAAAAATGTTTGAATGAATTTAAGCATAAATAATTATACATGTAGACCAATCTCTCTCTCTCTCTCTCTCTCTCTCTATATATATATATATATATATATATATATATATATATATATATATACATACATACCACCTGCCAAAACCACTTTCTTAAGTATCTACTCAATAGCTGTTATTGTGGTTACGGCCCTTGCTCCAAGGCCTATGTTGGAATGCAGTTTTGCGTACCGATAAAGCTCGTACACACCACACCCAATGGATAGACATGTCCAGTTCGAAAGTGGACCAATCAGGCACTAAACATGTAAGAACCGGAATCAGCCAAAGCAGGCCCAGATCTGTAGTCAAAACCGGGGGATTCCCAATTTGGTTGCGGTTCCTTTTCCCATGAAACTGATGATTCAAACTGCCGGTTAGGTTTCCTTTTTATTCTTTCCCATTTTTTTGGTAATTAAAAACATTCATATTGTTAGTTGTTTTTAATTCAAACTGGAATCAAAACTGACAGTTATAAACTGGAACTGGCCTGAGTTCAGTTTGGTTCTGGTTCATAGTTCCACCGCAAACTGGAACTGGAACTGACTTTTTTTAAACGTCATATAGGAGTGAAATTTAAAGATGCGCCTTTGCGTGAACACCTTCAGAAAGCTCCCCACTAACTGTTTAGTCGCTTCTTCTTTTTCCTCTTATTGTACTCTTCTTTGGTATTGACATCTTGTCACTTGTTTTAAAGTAATCAGTTATTCCATTTTAAAATGGAAATGAGTCCACAGGGTGCAGAGTTCCGCCCGAGGCATTGGACCTTTTCATGTTTTTAGGTAAGTCTGGTGGAGCCACTGCTAAAATTACAATGCAGGAAGTAACTGAAGCTCCTCTGCCATTGTAGTACTTCCGTCTTGCAGAACCAAATTCTGTATGAAGTTCGCACCTCATCCTAATATACTGTTGCATAAGACAGTTCAATGCTTCTTTCCGCCAATAGATGTGCACTGCAGTTGCCAATCCCTTCTAAGGTGTTTGATATGTTCTTCCTTATCACGTCGTCCTCGTAGAAGACGATCTGTGCACTTCAGAACGGAGAGTTGAATGGTAACTTTCTCTCTGTTGAACTAATTGACAATGAAGATGGAATCACACTCCATTACCACCTTCTTGAATCCCGTCTCTCATGCCACCTTCAGACACGTGAAGACACCCGAAGCTTCTGCGGTCGAAGCAGAGCATCAGCACATCTTTATTGCCAATCCTCGTAACCATCTTCCATTATGATCTCTCAAAAGAGGCAGTGGATCTTTTGAAATTCAGCAGGTGTTCGATTGTCAATGGGTGCACATCTTGAGGGAAAATAAACATTACTCAATCCTTAGCAGATATGTTACAAGATCAATCCGGACGGGCTTTGGTTTATTTGAAAATTGTGGTCTGAGGAAATATATATGTGTGTTAACTACACCTTTTATTTTTATTTTGGGTTGTGCAGATGCGTCACTTCACCTTCATGTAGATTACCACTAAGAAAAATAATGAGCCAAGAAAAAAGGTAAGTTCCATGTACATGCAATATAGATAGAATCTTACCTTTATCGTAGCATAAGATAATGTAAATATTTAATAAGATAAGCTACTTGCTGATTTTTCTTTTAATAAATTACTAGCAATAATCACCAACAGCGTTAGCTGAACGACAAGGCGGTCTAGCACCGTTGCTGCTGGTGGGAGTACAACTCAAAGAGGGTGCATGTGTGAGTGTTAGGCTTTCGCCTCCTCTTGTAACGAAAAAAAAAATGGAAAAGCTTTCTTAATTCAGCAAATTTTCAGGGCTTATTTGATAAAGAGAATGATGGTCAATATATTTGATTTTGGCATTAAAGAAAACGTGTCCATGATCCAAATATCAGGTGATATATTCATAAGGTATGTGTCTTCGAATCTTCAAAATTCAGAAAATTCTACGCCTACGATGCCATCCATAAACGGCATGCAAAGAATCAAAGTTTCTTGATCATAGACTAAGCCAAAGTTGCATAACTACATGCCTATACGTGATTCCTTTTTTTGGGCCCCTTAGTTGGGCACAATGATCCAACCAAGGGGGGAAGAGACATAGTGATCCAAACATGCAAAAGATCAATTTTGCATGGGTAATGACTTTCAAATATAATGTTTAAAGTTTGATCTCAATTTAATGTTTAAAGTATGATCAATATTGCAAGAGACTCAAAACACTAAGGAATTGTATTTCTTGGAGCCTTCTTCAACAAGGTTTCGTATATTTCACATTTCTCAAAATACTTTTTTAACTTTACATATTTGTTTTTTTTTTTTGTTTATGTCATTTAAATGCCATTTCTAATTCGTTTTAAATATTTTTAACAGGCAAATAGATCCTCCTATAGTTTTCTCTTTATCATGAACAAGTTTTTGGATCGCGAAAATGGAGCATAATGGAATAAGAGAATTAGAGGCAATTGGCAAGGATCAGTAGGTGTGTTCTTAATAAAGTTGGAAAGGATTTCATACAGGAGCAGAAAGCCAATGATAGGATTTTGCCTACATATATAGGTGCATCTCGCAAAGCATGTGGTTCAAAAAAGGAAATTGGAACCAATCTTCCCCACCATTGCTAGGTCTAGAAGATTGATTAGAGGTCTGAGGAATAGCCTGCTTATGATTTACAGCGTTATTGATACCATGCAAAGTATTCGCGTTTTACAATGAATTGCTTTCCAGTTTAGAGTCGGCGCTTTTAACCATATCACTTTACACGGATCGTTAATGGGTTCTTTTGCGTCTTTTACAGTTACTGGGTGTTTGGATCAATGGTTTGCTTTTCTACACGACGAAAGAATGGAATTGAATTCCCACTTGAAGAGATGGGAGTCCAAATGAGTATTTGAAGGATTCGGAAATTCGAATCAATGGAGATCAATAAAAAAAGTGAAGTCCATAGAAGTGCTAGAAGGTAACCACAGTAATCTTTTTCTTAAATACAATTGTCATTCATACGCTCCATTTTATTATACATGCACGTCCTTTACAAAAATTCTCAAACTACTGCTGCACATTATCTCTCTTTCGCTCCTTGCTCACCGGATTCTCTTTCTCTTAACGAGCGTCGGCTTCTCCCTTCCTCCCAATAACTTTTTTTTTGTTCTCGTTCTCTTGGACAATCTCTTTTAATCCATTCTCTCTTAATAATTTGATCTATTCTAAATCTCATCCTCAACTTTTTTTTGTGAAAATTGTCGAATTATTTTTTTATCTCTTTGTCAATCTCTCTAAGTCTTTTTCCAACCTCTTTCTCTATTACTCCCAACTTCTATCTCTATCTCACAAGTCATTTCACGATAAATCAACAAAAAGTAGAGTTCTAGAGGATTATTAATGGCTGACATTTGAGGTGAAGAGAAAATGGTAATCAATGATGAGACATGTCGCTATTTCAAGAGTAGAGCGCTTCTTTATTTAGATGACGATGCGACTAAACTGTGCCATCCTTTATGACGAACGATGAAATGCGTTTAAGATATATTTTGTTAATAGAGAGATACTCAGTGGGCGTACCATTGTTTGAAGAGTGACCATCACGTTCTTTTTCTCAAGAAGATAGTATGCATAGGGAGAGAATGAAAGAATGAGAGACGCAAAAAAAGGAAGTTTTGACAAAAAAATTTGAAACGAGTGTATATTTAGTAAAAATGGATGTATGAATAGTAACAGCCTTCCCTAAATTCGTTTAAATCCAAATGCATCCTTAAAGACTGATGTTGTTGCATCAAGATGGATTTAAAGATTAATTATACATTGAGATGGTTTCTCTTTTGACCGATGAAAGGATCCAATTAGTTTTTCCTCTATCCTATCTTTGGCATTTAAAATTGTTCACCTTATCCTTGGGTGCATGCACGGTTTAATGGATATTTAAGATTTTATGCCTCGTCTTTCTCCATCTACAAGTATCTAACATCTTTTTTTGAGAAGGGCCATCCGGGAACAAGATCTCTAAAGTTCCAGCCCATTATGTTGGCATCTTGCGCTTACTCCATATTTGATCGGCTGCTCTTATCGGTCTCCTTGAGTTAGGGTTCCCAGTGGCAGATGTTGGATATTTTCTTTAGAACAAAGTGAAAGCCCATATAAAAGCCCACAGTAATTAACAACCATGGCTGGTTTTAAGTGGGAGTAATCTCACATCATGGCTTATCGATCAGCCTTGAGATCATCTTGAAGCTTATGACTTGAACAGATATTATTTTCTTTCATTTGCCAAAATTTGGTTTAAGCTTTCTTAGAAGTTGCCTCGATATATATTTTTTCTTTCATTTTCCAAAATTTGGATGAAGCGATGTCAGAAGTTGCCTCAATATAGATCCGCTAAGGGTTTCTGAAAGGTTCGTCAAAGCACCAACTTCGGTAGCATACTTTACCATATAAATAATTGTAATCTCTTTTAGCATTTATATACTAAGAAAGCGTCAAATAAGTTACTTCAGTCCTTCGGCATTCTACTGTATACCACATAAAATGGTAGCAGGTAGACCTTTGCACATTTGTTTAGTCTATTTCTTCTTTGTTATAAGAGAAGGCTAAAGCCTAACACACACACCCAATCATGCATTTCTTAGGAGTCAAACTCTTCACCAACAGCAATGGTACCAGTGCGCCCTGCCCTTGAACATAGGGATGTTCATGAGAGGGGATTCTCCCTGTAGAGACCAGCCCCAAAAAAGTAAATTCAAAGAGTGAAAACAGAGGATGGGAACAAGAACGGAAAGAGCTGGAAAATCTCCTGTGGAAATTAGGGCAAAGACAGGGACAATGGTCCCCTTGCCTATGAACCCGACTCAGACCCTTCCTCTCATTTAAAAAAGTTCCAAGTCCTAAAAATAAGACAACCTACACCTATTTTAAATTAGTGAATTTATCGTTGTTTTCCACACATTTCATTCGCAATAATATAATCAAATTTGAATGCATTTCACGTAAATTAAGGTTCTCCATTCGTAAAAATAGACTACCCTCTTCCTCCCAACAGATTCCCACAGGAATCCACGGGGAACATGAGGGCGGGGACAGGACCTTATTGGTTGAGGAGACGGGGATGGGGTTCTAAAATGGGGACGAGAGTGGGGTTGGGTGCCCATTCGTTAGTCTTTGACCATGATGGATCCTCCATGGTTGCCTGAAACTGGACCAACTCTCACAACTGAAAATGAGGGAACTTTGACATTGAGGCCATAGACCTGATTGGGGTCAACGATTCATGATCATGAAATGCATTGAGAGAAGAATACAGGTCTGAACAACTCAGGCCGTTCTAAAATCCAAAGTCCACCCAGTGGGGAACCCACCCAACCAAGAGGAAAAACACTAAACCTGAAGAGGAGGAACTAAGTTGAACATTTGAACCTGTTAGGCTCATCAAGTACTAAGCACATCCCAAAGAATGACGAGTAAAAATACTTATAACCAACCCCGCTTGGTGTTGAGAAAAGCCAGTCGTTGGGACACCCTCAACGAATGCGCAGTGATGAATAATCTTCAAGAACCTTGCTTTCAGTGTGTGGACAGAGAACAGAGCATGACATTGTGCATCAATTGGCAGATGAATTTTGTTTTCCACTTGTGTATTTTCGTAATAAAACCTTATTGGCAAGAGCAATATCATTATTTTCCAATAATTATCACATGCCAAGACAAAAGAACTGGGAACTTTGAATGGGTAATAACAAAACCATCATCCTCAAATAATTATCATTTAAGGAAAAACAAGAGTTAGACGGCATTCCTGTCAGGAACAAGAATTAGCGAACATGTGCTAATGGCATCAAGAAGTATTGGAAAGCTAAAACTCTGAAATCTATCAAAAGTATTCAATCATCCATACTGAGCTCTTTACAACTTTATGAAGAATAATCTTATAACTTTCAGAAGTACAATCAATGTACAACAGAAGGCAAGGGACCCTACTGTAAAAGGGGGAATTCAAGATGAAAAATACGCATATAGTGCAAATTAGTCCTAACTTGCTTTGCTTCTTCTAGTGGCCTTCTTTTCAGAGTGAGACTTCTTGTTTTGCCGCCTCCATTGCTCCTCAACAGCTGCCCTGGAAACAGAAATGAGACAAAAATAAGATCATACAAGATGCATGAGCTGGAATTCAGTAGCTAAAAAGATGGCGTTGGAATTAATATCCCTATGATTGAAACAAGTCTGAAAAGATAAAGATGGCAAGATCAGCCAGCATACATATGGGCAACAGCTGGAACAAAAGAGAAAATCCTAAGGCTCATATAGTACATACAGTTTTACGATTCTCTTCTTTTGTTCCTCAGAAGGGGGAGGAGGAACGTAGGAAGCAGCATCAATTATAGCCTATACAAAATGAAAGAATCTTAGCATTTAGCAAAGAAATAAAAACAGGGGACAGTTATGGTGTCAAATGACTTGTCAGCTAAAGCAGCCCCTCGAACACCATAATGCATGTTCCCCTAAATACGTGTCAATGTAACAATCAGGGTTTCGTCTGTTTTAGATCACAAACTGTACTGCAACCAAGGCTATCACAGCATTGAGGTCATTGACTCTGAAGAGACTACGTGAAACTACTACCGTAATATGGTGAAGACACATGATCCATATCTAGATATCTCTAGCTATAGACAGTCAATATTAATATAGCGTATAACATGGTTCTTTTTTAACGGTTGCATGTGAATGTACATCTGCATTAGGAGAAAATCCTAGATTAGCTAACGATCACAAAGAAAACTCTCAGTACCTGCAATTTCTCCAAAGCATCTTCAATGTTGCCCCTGCAATGTCAGAATTTATAAATTTAAGTACGGCAAGGCAGGAAGTGATAAAGATGCTTGCAAACAAAACGCTTGTTTCTGTGTTCTGGTCTTTGCAGAAGAAATAACAAACTCTCCATCCTTTTTTATTCGATTCTTTTCCTATTGAAAGCAACCAGCAAAATAAATCATCATGAGCCAAAATACAATAAAATATGCATAGACTAATCAGATATGGCATGCATATCTGATTACACATGACTAACATTAGCGCTACAGAAACGTTGTCTCACATTGAAAAATGGCACACACCATTTGTAGAATCTTCTCTTTGACTCTGTCAGGTAGCCAATATGCACCTTTTACATTGAATCGCATGTCCACCTTAGTATTAACTGTGAACAACAATAAGATTTAATATGGAAAACATCAGTAGTTGCAACCAATATGACACTGATGCAATGACTCATCACACAAACTGAAGAACGCACATACACAGATATGGTATACAAACATAGGCATTTTACAGCCATGAGATAAATATACATGATTTTATGAAAAATTGATGCATAGAGACACATTTTACCATGTAAGTTCTTCTTTCGTTGGTTATAGAACAGAAAAACTAATGAGACGACATTTGGAAAGAACATGATGCGTGACCAGTCAATATGTGGTAATGTGTCCCATGGACGTGGGGTCCCAAATATCCTGAGGGCTGTGGAAGACAAGCACACAATATATACACGTTCACATAAAAAAATGATATGATATCACTAGGGTGGTGCATGCCATGACTACTTTTTAACTGCATCAGGGTCTAGAATATCTAATACAATAATATCTGGTCAGATGAGTAGCGAGGCAATTTTCTATTACATTCTTTGCTTGACCCGCCTAACAGCCCAAAGAGATGTACATGCAAACTGATGATTTAGAAGCTTTATTACATAAATTTTCTCTCTCCACTCACAAAGAGGGTTCACCCTTATATAGGCAGTCCTAAGCCCGGTAAAGGAGGAGGGCTATGCTAGGTAGTCAACATAACATATTATCAGATGTTTTACTAGGGGTGTCATCTTTAAAGCAATGAGTACTAGATCCTATAAAAACTCTGAAGTTATGTGTGCTTGGATGGTACTTGATGACCCACCTAGTGTAGGAAAAGTTTGGTTACCGTTAAGGTATTTCATAAATTTTCTATTGTTTAACGTTTTTCATTGGTTAGCTTTCCAAATGGTACCTAAGGTGCCAAAGTATACGCACTACCAGTATCCTACGTAGTAGTTTGCCTTTGCAAATGCTGGCCTTATGGACAATCCTTCTGGCTACGATTCCTTCCTTCAGGGCAGTAATTGTAATTCAATTTCTCATGTAATAGTGCTAAGGTGCCAAGTATACATACAGCAAATATGCGATGTCCAAAAAAATATATGCGATGATGGCAGTACATACGTATGGGCATTCATGCAATTTTTCATACGATAAGATTATGGTAGTTTTAAGTGCTACACCATGCACCCCAAATAAAGCATAAAACATCCACTTTTAGATTAATAGTCAGCCAAAATCCATATCTAATTCATCAATAGCTTTTTCAAACAAGTTTGATATGTTTGCCAGCTTCGGGATCTTATCCTGCAAAGGTAGTGGTTCTAGGTTCAAACCAACCTCATGGGAGCCATCTTTGTATAATTTCAACTGCATACTTTGATGAATATAGCTTAAATTGTCTAAGACTACAAACTTTTCAAACATAGGATGGCAATGGATATCTTATAAGCTTCAAGAATTTGAAATGTGCATACTAGACAATCATTTACATGGATAGGGCTCTTGTTTCTCCTTTGATTATTTCCACAAAGGGAAGTATCAGAAAACAGATTAAACGTCAATATAAGATGACCGCATATCCACCTCAGAAAGCTCAAACAACATTAATAATCTTTACAAACTCAATCCAAGATTAAGCGAACCAATTACACATGATTGGTCAAAGTCATCCACATCAATCAATCATCTCAGGATCCAGCCAAACTGCACTTAAATTGACCAAGGTCCTTCTTTGGTAACCATGGAACAACTAAGCCTTTTCCCAAACTAGATTGGGTTGGCTACATGGATCCATCCCATACTAGATGGGGTTGGTTACATGGATCCTTTGTTTCCATGGAGCTCAATCCTGTGCCTCGATCATTCGCACATGGACACACTAGTGTGGATGATCTAATTCACAAGCTAGGACATGCCACAACCAGAAAAACTCATGGGCATTGGAGTCAATAAATCCATGTTATAAACTAACAAATGAAACTTCAAGATCCATTAACTTGCTAATGCAAATCTACTATAATAGATGGACTTTTAGAGTGGCATCATAGTCAAACATCAGTAGGAGTCCTGGGTCTACATTAGCATCAAAGTCAACCACTACCTAAAACCACAAGAGAGACATGGCCCAAAAGCTAACCCGTCACCTAGAAGAACATGTTAACCTCACATGCACTTCATTCCACAGCACCAGTAATATTCTTTGCAGGAAACATTGCCAAGTTGACCGATACCTGTCATATCCCTCCACCAAATGTGCCCGCTAAGCAACTGCTGCAACTCAACACACTGTATCCTTTCGAGGAGAAAATTAGAGACGAGCTAAATTTAGATGTACATAGACAGATTCCCAAGAATTGACTTAGAATGAGAACCTTGATCCAAGCATTTGGCAATAATCCCTCCGAAACTCATCTTGTAGGTACCAGCCCGTTCAGCTTTTCATCTCTCTATTTCTTTGAAGTTATACATTGTTGCTATGTTTCTGTAGCTCTAAAGAACTGGGCATCACCCTACAAACGTGAGAAATCTAAACGGAGAACTTGAAAATCTGAGAGTTCGAAAGATTGATGTTAATTTGAACCCAAACACGAGAATCAGATAAACCAGTTGCCATAGAGAAACGAATCCAATGAACTAACAGGAAAGCCTAGACATACTAGATCATCGAATAAATACACGAAACATCATGAACTAGAATATAGACAGCTAAAGAATATAGATTAGTATTGCCTTGAATAAAGAAACAATGGAAAATCACGCCAAATGGATGGAAGAGAACGGGAAAAAATGAAACCTTTGTTGTCGTTCTGGCCTCCAGGGCCACCACTTCTTGCAAAGCTGACCGCGACGTGATCTGAAAGGATAAAATACCAAAATGACCAAACGTCCAAGACGCAAAAGCCTGAAGCAATCGAAACATCGAAGAGAAAAAGGCGCCCGGATTGAGATCCTAGCGTGATCTTGGGCGTGGCCTCGATTGAGGCAGACGCAGCCCTCTCCTCTGCTTCTTGGAGGAGCTGCTGCATCTGCGACAGCCTAGCCGTAACCTTCCCTCCATCGCCGGAATCCGGCGACGACGAACAGTAGATCCGGCGGATGCCGGTAAATGAGAGCCGTCCATGTGTTGGGATGCGGGAAGCAAACGGCCCGATGGAAGGAGTGGTTCAAGGCCGGGATTCGCCGCCGGTAGCAGAGACGCAAGTGTCTGGCCAATATCGTAGCCATTGAGAGAGAGAGAGAGAGAGAGACTGACATGGATACGCCCTTCTATTCGTTAATTTTGGGTGCTACATGTAGAGACAGAACTGTAGTGAGCATAAATCGTTTGAGAAGCAAGACCGAACGAACTAAGTTTTTTCTATGTTTTATTTTTTCAATTTTTCGAGCTTAAAACAAATTCATTGTCTCAATTCGGTTCAGTTTTGGAAGCTCAAAACCGAAAATTAACTGAACCAACAAGATTATCCCAGTATTTGTGCTTACGTTTGTGCATTCACGTATATATATTTCAAACAAATTTTCATGTTATTAAATAAACAAGGTATAGATTGTAAGTATTGGTAATATTCATCTACTTGGATGATTGGATCAAGTTATATTTCATGACCTAGCATCAACTCTTTTGAACCTTGACAAGGGTTTAAAAAGAAATCAATTACAATAGAAACTGAACAGACTGATTTTGTTCGGTTCAATTCCATTTTTGAATTCTTCACTGATTTGGTTTTTGGTTGTTTCGATCACTAAACAAACTGATGGTCTAATGGACACCCTTATGTAGAAGTGTTCAATTCCATCTGCTTCTCCCGAATTCACTGCTACAAAATTTCATTTCTCAACAGGATCTGCTCGTATCCCTATCATACGGACACGGTCAAAAGTGACCGATCGTGTCATGACGTCCCACCACGTCCAACTGGACTCGAAAGAAAGGATCGGGGAAAGCGAGTCGTCCGAATCCCTTCAAAAAGCTCACGGCGAGATAAAATAGTTTCTTCCCTATTTTTCCATCGCCGTCTTTCCTCTGTTGCTTTCGTTGAGACGAGGAGCGGACGCGGGCCGTCGATTACAGATTGCGATCGTCTTGCAGACCGTCCGGTCCTCTTCGTTGAGTTGAATCTGGTGAGCCGAGACCCGTGTCGACGGACGGATGACGATAGGTGCCGGCGGATCCAGCGTTGTAGGTCAGTAAGCTTTCATCTTATCGATTGTCATTTGCTCTCTCTTTTCTTTCTTTCTTCTTGACATATTACATATGGATCGGGTTTTTGTGGGTTTTGAATCGGTTTATGCTATAGATCGGGTTGTTTTATGTTCCCAAATTAGCTGATGCGTTGCTTCTCAAATGGCTTCTTCCCATTATAGACGAATTTGCATTTCGCTGTGTGGGAATCATGTTTTCTCGCGTGGAGTAATTGCTTTTCTTTCACATTTGGGGCTTTTGATGGGTCGTGGTGCGATTTACAAGTTCGTTTCAGGCTGATACTGCAAAATCTTCTGTATGCCTACATATATGTTTGGGAAATAATGATAGTAGGCATTTCTGAGAGGGTTTTCTGTTGAATATTTCTGCATCTTCGTGTTGATTCCGCTATTACGAGTTAGTGTTAGATTTTCACCTTAAATTTCATGTTGAGTCCCATATGCCAATTATAGAATCGAGGAAAGAAGTTAGTTATATATTTTCTCGAGTCATATGTTTGATGTGTGGTGCTATGCATTTTGATTAGGTTTTCCAAAAAACATTGTTGACTTGGAAGGCAATTCTTTTTCTGCTCTTTCCTGCGTATGATGTAGAGCGAAAGCTAGCGTGATAAAGGAGTGGTACTTGCATTTGCCATTGGGTATGAGTAACTAATAACTAGTAATTGGAATAGGATTATTTGGAGGAGGCCAGAATGTCCAAAACACACATTGGTCCTTGCCTCCCTTTTATTTTTGCGATGTTGCTTGCAAGAATTCGTTTCTCTTATTTTCATTCTCTTCAAAAGAAATAGGAAAAACAGAAAAAGTAGAATTCTTTTCTTTTGCAATATTCAGTTTCAGTGCTCAAATATGCTCCCCGTTCTTTATTACTACTTTATTTAGGATATAAGAAATGAAATAAACTTTCATGCCGTACTCTCTCTCTCTCTCTCTCGTGCGCCTGAAATAAACACTCAGGCCACCTGCACCGCTTAGACAGTTGATCTATTAACATTTCTTAAGAAAATGTTTCCTGTCTATGTTGAAAAGGAACTAAATATTCTAGAAACATGCAATCCCAACGTTTGACATAAGAGAGAAATATAATGACAGGCAAGCAATGTGGAAAGTCTTTTCCTTTTAAGCCTTTACAATGTGTACATATAAATTGCATGCATTCAATTAAAAATTGGAAGGGCTTCTCCATTGGCATGTGTGAAAAAATGGCGACTGTGCATATCTAGCTAGATGGTCTGTCCTTGTTATTTTATTAAAACAGTTGGTTTAAGGCAGTATAGTCCATCCTCTCCATACATGGGCTGGGATAGAAGGCTAAAGGGAAGGGAATACAGAAGTAAATGATTGTTTGAATATGGAATATTGGTAATGCATTTAGGGATATATATATATATATTATACACACACAGAGGTTTATGTTATTGAAATCTCTGAACAACATTCTATCATATGGCCTCTTTGGTTTTGGGTTTAGTGCCACTCAGAGCACACTTTTGTTATGCATTTCTTTAATAGAAGGTAATCCTGTGTGAGGTAATTGACATGGACAAACTATTCTTCTTATATCCCTAAATGTGGTGGTCACTAGGACAAGGATTCTTTTGTCTAAACTTATCTACATGTATCTTCTATCTTATCTACAATGTATTAAAGCTGAGGTCAACAGCGCTCTATAGCTTAACATCAGGATGCTGGCTTTATATTTAACAATAGACTCATCTTTATGTATCTTTTTGACCCACTCGAGATAATATTATAATTCCTTCCTTAGCTTGGAGAACTCTGACATGAACAATCAGAGTTCACCAAACCAAGCCTGGTTGAGGCCTACTGGCAAACATGCTGTTCGGTACTCTGTGTGTGAACTGAATCTGATTCTATATTGATATGGATTCTCTTGTCTAAACTTATCTTCTTGTAATTTCTTCCTTCTCTACGAAGTATTAATGCTGAAGTCAACAGCACTCTGTAGCTTAAAATCAGAAAGACGGTTTTCTATTTGACAGTAGACTCGCCTTTATGTTCCTTTTTCTTGACCCACTGAGATCATATATAATTCTCCTCCTTAGCTTGGGGAATTCTGACATATGAACAATCAGAGTTCTACCGAATCAAGCCTGGATGAGGCTCACTGGCAATCATACTGCTCAGTACTCTGTAGCGACTGAATGAGATTCTACACCGATATATTTGTGCGCTGCCCTTAAAGGCCCCTGTTGTAGTGCAAGACCTAATTTCTAGGTGTAGAAATTTTGTGCACTGAGATGATGAATACACATTTTCTTCCTCTTGTTAGCACCTATACATCACAATAGTCTATATATTTTCTTCTTTCATATTGTTATTTCTTCCAGCATATTGCACCATGAGAAATGAAGTTTGACAGAATCTGTAAAAGGACAAACTGTGTGGCTACTGTTCTATGTATTGCCCTCATTTCCTAGATTCTTTTCTTTTTGAGCGCCTAAAGTTTGTCTGTCATTATTCTTGACTGCTGTTCTCTGTTGGGCTGGTTCTTGCTGCTTGTTTCCCATTTAAATATGCAATGGAAATTCTGGCTTATTTGTTTGCTTATTTGTGTAGTTCCTCGCAACTTTAGATTGCTGGAAGAACTTGAACGAGGAGAAAAAGGAATTGGGGATGGCACAGTTAGCTACGGAATGGATGATGGAGATGATATTTACATGAGGTCCTGGACCGGGACAATCATAGGACCTCATAATGTAATATCTGTTTCCCTCCCTTATTTTGAGAATAGCTTATCATTGTGATGTATCTTACTATTATTTTTTTTACAGTCTGTTCATGAAGGGCGCATCTATCAACTGAAGTTATTCTGTGACAAGGATTACCCTGACAAGTCTCCCGGTGTTAGGTTTCACTCAAGAATCAACATGACATGTGTGAATCATGAAACTGGAGTGGTAAGCAAAAGCAAACGTTTTGCAAACCAGAGACCAAGGGGGTCATAGCAATAGGGAATTGGTTCATCTCTTTACTGGTTAGCCTTCATGTATAATCGAACTCATGCAGTAATATTTCATATATGCATCTCCTACAATGATTCTTATGTTCAGTGGAACTGGTTGCTCTTTTCAAGCCAGTCAGACTGCTTTTACTATTAGAGTACTCATCAAATGGATAATCATCATAACGGTTGATGAAAATTGCAAGTTGATTTGGTTCATCGTTCACCTCTTGTCGAAACTTCTTGGTCTTCTCATAAAAGATTCGAGGAAAAGCAAAAATTTACAACAGAGACATATAATAAGGCATCTTACATGAAAAGCAATTATCAAAATTTGCACCTTCATTACATTAAATGTGTGCCTCTTTTGTGTATACATTTGCATGCATTATCAGCTAAGGGAACACTACTTTTGTCTAAGGTTGAACCAAGAAAATTTGTGATGTTGGCGAATTGGCAACGTGAATACACAATGGAGGATATACTGACTCAGTTGAAAAAGGAAATGGCTGCTCCACACAACCGGAAGCTCGTCCAACCACCAGAAGGGACGTACTTCTAGTTCGTGGTTTGATGTAGTGAACCGTTTTCCATCTTGATGAAGGCATACTGCTGATTGCGTGATTAATTATGCTATTTGGGAGGACTATCTTCTGTGTTGGTTCAAGTTGGAAGTCGTTGATGATGCAGCTAGTCTGGAACTAGTCGACACTCAATGTCAATTCTTACTTCGCCAGTAAGTTCAAGTTGGTTGCTTTATGTTTGTAGGAAGAAGGTTTGAGAACTACTGTTGCGTTTATAAATTTTCCAATGTGTAGCTCAACTCGTATCATATAAAGAATCATTTGGTCCTTCTCATGTCTCGACTTTTCTGGAAACGTTATTCTGTCAGCCATTTTGATTTACTGTATTAAAGTTATCGTTTCATTTTTAAGATTTCTGATTTGGCAAACTTAACTTGCAAGTATGTGTGCTAGAATGAATGCTGGCATTTCAGTTGGTGTTCACAGAAACAGTTCTTCATGTAGAGTAATGATTGAATATATCTGTTGTAGGTTTGTATAAAATGCATTAAGAGCATTATGTGCAGAGTGAGGGTATCATCCAAGCAACCCGCGATTGTGGGGAGATCCTTTTGTGTGAATGTTATATTCTATGCTCTTAACTATTTGATTCGTGTTCTAGTCCCGCAGATACTGCTATTTCCAGGTTTTAGGCGTATAAGTGGCAACAACAAAAACATCATGACATTGTGCAGGGTGAGTGAGGGTGTCCACATATATGTTTTGTCCCTATGGAGAGAGCTACCCAAAACTAAGTTATGATTGAAACTGCTCCAAGAATGGTACATTTTGTTAATAGTAATCTAAAATCAAGCCTGGTTGATCAGAACTAGGAAGAGATCCATGTGTTATGCACGGAACGGTTGGATGGCCTTGTCTTAGAAATATGACTCGGTAGTAGAAGTGACAATTGATCGGATTTGAATTGGAACGAGGCAGATTAGAACCTGGAAGAGATCTGATGAGAACTTATTGTATCCCAGATCCCGTTTCATTCTAAACTGTGCATTGTTTGAATCAAGTCCGACAACACAGATGAATTTAACAGTGGCAAAGGAAGGAAGGAAGCGCATAAAATGAGGGAAAACCACGAAAGTGTTGAAATGAAACAATAAAAGAAAACAAAATATTTCATGTAAAAGTAACCGACCCGTCTAGTATAGTTGTTGCTACCTAGAATTAAGCATGTAACTATATCGTACCCTTTCCCCAACCCTAGAAACCCCTGCCCGCAAGCAGAGATCAACATAAGGAACACCTAGTGGTGTTGGCCCTCTTTCGGAGGTTCAGGGTTTCGTTTCTGCGAGGGAAGGATGGGGCGTGTGAGGACAAAGACGGTGAAGAAGTCGAGGCAGGTCATCGAGCGGTACTATTCGAGGATGACGCTCGACTTCCGTACTAACAAGAAGATACTGGAAGAGGTGGCCATCATCCCTTCGAAGCGTCTCCGCAACAATATCTTCGGGTTCTCTACCATGAAGCGCATCCAGCGTGGCCCCGTCCTGGGGATCTCGTTGAAGCTGCAGGAGGAGGAGCGGGAGCGTCGGATGGACTTCGTCCCCGACGAATCCGCCGTCAAGACGGACGTCATCGAACTGGACAAGGAAACCATCGATATGCTTGCGGCTCTGGGCATGGCCGACCTCCCGGGTGTCGTCAAGCAGGCTGACGCTTCCGCTGCCCGCGGGGTCGGATACAGGAGGCCCGGTGGTAGAAGGATACTTTATCTTTCATTGTCTAGGGCATCTTTTCAGTACTATTGAATTTTTCTGTCGATTTGAAATTGGAGCTCTTGTTATCGTTAGAGTGAATTCTGCGGTGAAATGTGTTGATTTATCCCACCTGGAAAGTAAAAATCTCTCTTTGTTTGTCTCTGTGATTGATTTGAACGTATGCTGTCTAGAAATTAGTACATTCTCTTGCGTGTTTGGTTAACGCTCCTTAAGAAGGGGAATCCCTGTTGTTTTGGAGTGCGATGATTCGTTTTACTGCATAAAATGATTTTTATGCTCGAAGAAGTTCGGTTTCTTGATTCTTTTGATGCTATTCAGGTATGCGTACGTGCTGTAAGGTTATGATTTGCAAGTTGTTGATATTGGATTCATTGAAATTTTAGATGAACAAAAGTTGGTTGATGCCAATATGTTCTATAGGAATGAAGGCTATCGAGTTTGCTTTCTTGAGTATGATGGGTTTTGTTTTGTGTTCAATGTTCATTCAAATTCCAAAATGCACCTTTTGAAGACTAAGTTGCAGCATTTTGGTTAGATGTACTTGATGTTGCTGCGTTTTGGGGGTTTCTAATCAAGTACACTACGATTGTTGATTTGTCTAAAAAATTATACACTTGTCGCCACGATTGTCTTTAGATATTTTTCTCGTAGTTGCCATTGTGCAATTCTCATCCTTACAGAAGGTTATCCTTCTATCTGTAATATGCGCATGGTTCTCTGCTGTTTCTAGTTTTCCAAATAACTCTAGTGATGCCCATTTCTTGATTGCTTTTGGACATATGTTTGGTAATTCTTGGAGAAAATTGAACTTTGGTATCTATTGATACATGGCTATGTGGATTCAAGTAATTTGGTCACTGAATCATGATCTTATCTGTAATGATAATCTCCAACAGTTTTATATGGCATTTAATGCTTCTGAGCTAGAGGGCACCTATCTACTTTTATTTTTAGGTATTTCAAGTGCAAATCTAGCATACTTTTGTTAATTGTTCGGTTTGTATTTTTGAATTGGTCACACATTTATTGATGTTGTGGATAGCTTTCCTTGTGCTTATTAGCATCTATTAGTGCTATTCTAGGCAGTTGTGAAAGTTCTTGAAATGTCCTATAAATGTCCAACAGTTTTATGTCGCATATAATACTTCTGAGCTAGAGGGCACCTATCTACTTTTATTTTTAGGATCTTTCTGCAGTGAGTAGCTTTCATGGGCTAACCAAAAATGACCATCGTGAATTGCTCCTTTCTTCATATTCTCAATTGAATATATCTTTATCTTACAAAGTATCAAGGTAAATATTATAGAACAGTAATTAGACCAGCCATGTTTTATGGTTCTGAGTGTTGGGCAGTTAATCATCAACATGTACAAAAGATGTCTGTGACAGAAATGAAAATGTTGAGATCGATGAGTGGTCATACAAGAAAAGACCATATATATATATATAATGAGGTTATTAGAAACAAATTAGGTGTGTCACCAATAGAAGATAAAATGAGAGAATATTGTTTAAGATGGTTTGAATATATAGAAAGAAGAACCTATAAAAAGGTATGAAAAACTAAAATTTGGAAGTATTAAAAGAGGTAGAAGATGACCACAAAAGTATTGAAAAGAAACAATAAAGAATGATCTAGCTTATTGTGAGTTCACTGCTAACATGGCACATGATAAGGCTATGTGGAAACAAAGAATCTATGTAGCTGACCCTGTTAGTATGGGAAAAGGCTTAGTTGTTTTTTTTTGTTGTTGTTACAAAGTATCAAACCAGATAGACCCATCTGCTAGTTGAATATCATATGTAGCTTCTCTAAACAGATGCATCTTTCCCAGATTTCAGATTAATGGGTTAACTGCTTAAAGTATTTCTTATGCTTATTGATGGCGTACTTACTAAATAGATCTTATTTGGTTTATGAGTTTGATTATAAGCATAATCAAAGGAACTCGCTGCGTCTGTACCAAAGACAAAGGAGGAAATTGCTGCGCGGGGTGAGTAAGCATTGAGATCCACTGATGGACTCGAAACCTTGGAAGAAACTGTAGGACTGCATCAACAAACAGAAACATACTAACTATCAACAGAAGCCACATGTTCATGGAAGCAATATTAAATTATCTGACTCGTTATCATGTATGCAAGGGTGCTAATGTTTTTCTTTTATCATAAAATGCTCATGAGAGCTAGAGCACATACTTTGACTCTAGTCTTCTTTTATCACATCCTAGTCACCTAAGCGGTCAGTCATTGTGGTCAATCTTCTCTAATTAAGGATCTGTAAAGCGAGTGTAATTGTGGTCAATCTTCTCTAATTAAGGATCTGTAAATCGAGTGTATCTTGGATCTGTTTCAACAGTAACACTTTTTCCAGTCAGTTTTGCATTCAATAGACGTTGATTCATTTTATAGGGATTTATTTTACTGTTAAATCAAAAGTTTTTTTTGTGTATAAAAAGAATTCTGAACATAATTCTCGAACTCGAGTTAGGCCCGATCTACGTGTGCGTGCGCATGTGGTCTTCTATGTTGTTGTAAAACTCTTTGAATTATGATTTATCATCTATATAAAAAGACATGAGATTTTTTAAACATTAATATGTCACTAAAGAATTCTCAATGATATTTACCCACGACTTTCACGCTTTTAAATTTTTACCTTAATTAAAGATATATCAAATAATTATTTGAGGATACTTAATATGAATTAAATTTAATTAATGTCACATGAACTTAATTAATCCAACCACCATTAATTAATCATTAAGTCCAATGTTTTCTTCTTTCATCTTTGGTTTGATTCAAAATGCCGATTTTACTAGCGGACGGAGTAGATGGAAGGCAGATGCTTATTGTCATACCTTTGTGTTTTGCATGTTCTGGCCACTGGATGGCCCAAGTCCTTGTTCATGGTGAGGGCTGTCAAACGAGACAGAGCTCATTGTCGTTCGTCTTGGCTGGGGTCAGGAACATAATGAGACTAGTTGTCCTTGGCTCGTAAAAGTTAATATAATGAGCTAACCTATACATATTAACTTTTCCTTTTGAGTTACACTCGCATCATTTTAAGTGCACTGTACAAGGTTTAGCATTTACTTGGTGCTGCATTTCTTTTTTTAAAGCAGCATTATCCGGTCCTTTTCAGAGCCACATGGTTTGCCTCAAATTTGTTCAACTTATTGCTTTCATGCATTGTTGATGCCGGTACAAAACAACAACAACAACTAAGCCTTTTCCCATACTAGACGGGGTCGGCTACATGGATTCTTTGTTTCCACAGATCCCTATCGTGTGCCATGTTAGCAGTTAACTCCCAATAAGCTAGATCATTCTTTATTGTTTCTTTCCAACACTTTTGTGGTCGTCCTCTACCTCTTTTAATACTTTCCAAATTTAGTTTTTCTACCCTTCTTACAGGTTCTTCTTCTGATCTTCGTTCTATATGTCCAAACCATCTTAAACGATGTTCTCTCATTTTATCCTCTATTGGTGCCACTCCTAATTTGTTTCTAATAACCTCATTATGTATACGGTCTTTTCTTGTATGACCACTCATCCATCTCAACATCTTCATTTCTGTCACAGACATCTTTTGTACATGTTGATGATTAACTGCCCAACACTCAGAACCATAAAACATGGCAGGCCTAATTGCTGCTCTATAATATTTACCTTTTAATTTTAATGATATCTTCTTATCACAAAGAATACCTGATGCTCCTCTCCATTTTAACCAACCAGCATTAATTCTATGTGTAACATCTCTATCAATTCTTCCATCACTTTGAAAAATTGACCCTAGGTATTTAAAACTTTCCTTTTGGGGAATGCAATGTGTGCCAATTTTAATTTCTATGTCCTCTGAAGTAACCAAATGATCAAACTTACATTCCATATATTTTGTATTTGTTCTACTAAGTCGGAGGCCTTTGCTTTCTAATGTTTCTCTCCATAGTTCTAATTTTCTATTAACTTTTTCCTTAGACTCCTCCACTAATACAATTTCATCTGCAAATAACATACACCAAGGTACTTCATCTTGAATATGTTTTGTTAACTCATCCATCACCATTATAAATAAGTATGGACTTAAAGTTGATCCTTGATGTAACCCAATATTAACTTCAAAGAAGTCTGTCGTTCCTTCATGAGTCCTCACACATGTTTTTGCACGATCATACATGTCTCTTATAAGGTTAATATATGTCAATGGGATACTTATTTTTTCCAAAGTTCTCCAAAGAACCTCCCTCGGTACCCTATCATAAGTTTTTTCTAGATCAATAAATATCATGTGAAGGTCTTTCTTTTTTGCTCTAAAATATTCCATAAGACGTCTCAAAAGGTGAATCGCTTCAATAGTAGATCTGCCTGGCATGAATCCAAATTGGTTCTGTGTTGTACTTGATACTTGTCTTAACCTACGTTCGATAATTCTTTCCCATAATTTCATAGTATGACTCATTAACTTGATACCTCGATAATTCACACAATTTTGAATGTCTCCCTTGTTCTTATATATGGGTATAAGTGTACTTGTTCTCCATTCCTCGGGCATCTTTTGGTTTTTCCATATTTCATTAAATAGCCTTGTGAGCCAAGTGATTCCTATTTCTCCTAGTATTTTCCAAACTTCTATAGGAATATTATCTGGTCCTACCGATTTACCACTCTTCATATGTTTAAGAGCCTCTTTGACTTCATTCTTTTGAATACGTCGGTAGAAATTGTGGTTTATATACTTTTCTGACTTGGCTAAATCTCCTAAACTAATACTAACATCTTTATTTTCATTAAAAAGATTATAAAAATAGTTTTTCCATCTATTTCTTATATCATCATTTGCCACTAGAATTTTTTCATCCTCGTCTTTTATGCATCTAACATAATTAAGATGTTTTCTTATCTCTAGCCCTAGCTATCCTAAACATATCTCTTTCACCCTCTTTTGAGTTGAGTTTTTTATATAAGTCATCTCAAATCTTAGCTTTTGCTTCACTAACGGCCTTTTTCGCTTCCTTCTTTGCTTTCTTATAAGCTTCTAAAGTTTCACTAGTTTTCTTAGCATAATTTAATTTGTAACATGCCCTCTTTGCCTAGATTTTATTTTGTACTACTTCACTCCACCACCAAGCTTCTTTTTGTGCCGGTACACCTCCCTTAGATACCCCTAACACATCTTTCGCCACTTTCCTAATATGTATAGCCATACTGTTCCACATATTACAGGGTGTGCCAACATAATTCCAAACATCTCCTCGAAGGACTTTCTGTTTAAATATATCTTCTTTCTCGCTTTTGAGGTTCCACCATTTAGTCCGAATAGCTCGATGCACTCTTTTCTTCTTTGTCCACTTTTTTATTTGTAAATCCATAACTAAAAGTCGATGTTGGGTGGTTAAGCTTTCTCCTGGAATTACCTTAGAATCTTTACAACACGCTCTATCTTTTTTTCTATAAATAAAGTAATCAATTTGTGTTTGTGATAAGCTACTCTTATAAGTAATTAAATGTTCATCTCACTTTTTGAAGATTGTATTGACTACAAAGAGATCAAATGACATAGCAAAATTTAAAATCTCCCTACCTTCCTCGTTTATATCCCCAAAACCAAAGTTTTCATGAATCCCTTGATATCCTAATGCCTCTTTACCGACATGTCCATTTAAATCTCCTCCTAAACAAATCATCTCCCTTTGTGGAATCTTTTGAAACACCTTATCTAACTCTTCCCAAAAAACTGTCTTTATACTATCTTCTAGTCCTACTTGGGGTGCGTAAGCACAAACTATATTCAAAACCTCTGCTCCTAACACTAATTTCAACGTCATGATTCGGTCACCATATCGTTGTATGTCTACTACACTCTCCTTTAAATCTTTATTTATGATAATACCAACTCCGTTTCGAGCCTTTTCTTTACCTGAGTACCATAATTTAAAACCTGTATCATCTATCTCCTTTGCTTTTTCTCCAACCAATTTTGTCTCCTGTAAACATAGAATATGAATCTTTCTCCGAATCATAGTATCTACCACCTCCATTAGCTTACCTGATAATGTTCCGATATTCCAAGAACCAATACGAATCTTATTATCTAGGACTAGCTTCCTTACCCCCCGCATTCGTCCATAATCAAAATGAGGAGACCCTCTCTGAAAAATTTTCACTACATTCGGGCGGCAATGTAGCGGGACTAACTTCTTTACCCACACCCGTCCATGATGTGGGAACCCTCTCTACAATTGATTCACTACATTCGGGCGAAAATGTAGTGGCCCTTGCTTACTTCTTACTGCATTCGGGCTCTGCAGCACGTCTCTAGGCGGGGACGCCGCAAAGCAATGCTCATAATTTTTGTAATCCATGTTGTAAAATCCGACGAAGTTTTACGCTGACTGTCGGAAGCCTAACACAACCCTCCTCCTTTATCCGGGCTTGGCACTGGCAATGCAAGGATGATCCCTTACATGGGCGGAGTTGCATTGTTGATGCCTGTAAACATGAAAATTTTAACTCCTGGTTCTTGAGATCGGAAATGAACCTTTTTGTGCCTACGTCTTTTCTAAAGGCGTGCCAGGCTAGCAAAGGTTTTTGAACTATTCTGACTTTTCTGGCGATTTGTGGGGAAGCGAGATCTTTTTATTTTAAACCTTCTTGAACCGATGCTCAAGGGACAATTTAAACGCTTAAAACTTCGTTTTTACAAAACTCTGAAAATAATACCAGTGTTCGAAGAATTCGATGTATGCCTAGTTTGCAAGTTTTATTGCAACTTCGAACGAACCTAAGTCTTTAGAGTTTTAGCTATTTTAGGCTTGATATGTGTGTGCACATGTGACCTATTTTCAACGTGGTTTGTGCGTAGATTCGAAGTGTCTTTGAAAGCTAAAAAATGCAAAGATGCACAAATATATCCGGGTTTTGAGATGATGACGTGAGCTAGGCTCGAATTGAAAGGGCAACTCACACAACTTTTACAAATGTAAATACCCGAAATTGAAGTGCAACTCATGCAGCTTTCACGAATGTAAATACCCGAAATGTAAAGCAACTCACACGACTTAATGTAAATCCATACAAAGGGAAATGCAACTCGACATGAAGTAAACTCACACAACTTGAAAATATATAAATATGTTATATCCTAAGAGCGAAAAGGCTCAATGTGTGTGAGAGTGGAGAGCGGAAAGGCTCGAGTGCTTTTGTGTGCTTCTCGTGTGAAATTGAAATGACAACTCACATAGCTTTCACTAAAGTAAATACCCAAATTGAAATATATACTTTAGCTTAAGAGCGGAAAGGCTCAATGCACGTGTTTGTAAGTGTGAAATTAAAATGGCAACTCACACGACTTTCACTAAAGTAAATACCCAAATGGAAATATATACTTTAGCTTAAGAGCGGAAAGGCTCAATATGTGTGTGTAGTGTGAAATTTAAATGACAACTCACATGACTTGAATGTAAATACTTGAATTGAATTGCAACTTACACAACTTTCACTAAAGTAAATACCCGAATGGAAATATATACTTTAGCTTAAGAGTGAAAAGGCTCAATGTGTGTGCAATGTAAGAGCGGAAAGGCTCAAGTGCACGTGGGTGTCCTTTGTGTGCAAATAAGAGCGAGAAGGCTCAAGTGCACGTGTGTGGATATGTATCAAGCACGAATATTACATTTCGGGGGGAGACTTTGCTCCATTATTACAACCCCGTATCAAATTGAATTTAATTTAGGCGAGTAATGTAAAATCGAACGTAAATAAACACTTACAAGTGGTCGGTTTTGCCTCTCGAGTCATTCGGGTCCGTCCTCCTTGGCAGCCACGAGGTAGGCTTCTTTAGGTGGGTTCCGACGTGAGAGTTTGAGTTCACTTGGGGGCAGCCAAGTGTTTTATGGCTTAGGATGGGCTGGGTTCGGCCAAGGTCTTAGGTTAGGTAAGTGGGTATGGTCCTAGTTAGGTGAGGTTGGGCTGGGCCGTGGGAGGTGGTCCTAGTTAGGTTGGATAGGAGCTAGGTGGGTCACGACAAAAGGGGTGCAACAAGTGTAGGCCGACCGGGACCGGTGAGGTGTTGATGGGGTACGTGGCGTGGCTAGTTGGCTGTGGACAGGTGCTGGGAGTCGGCTGTGACAGGGGCGTGTTGACGCGGCTATGGATGGTGTGGCAAGGCTGGGAGCAGGTGAGGTGCTTGTCAGGAAGTTGGCGCGGCGGGGTGTGCGGGAGATGGGCACGTAGCAAGGTGCAGGTGACGCGCACAACGCGGCAGGGGGAGTGTTGCAGGTGATGAGGCGCGGGAGCTGGGTTGGCTGTGGCAGCAAGGCGACAGGTGACAAGGTGCGGTGCTGGGTGAGAGTTGGGGCAGGTATTTAATAGGGTCGGTTTAGGGGTTCTAGGTGAAGTTGGTTGGGACAAATGGGTTAGGTCTAAGGGGTTTTATGGAGTCGGTTTGGGGTAAGTGGGCTAGGTTAGGTGGGTCGGTTAGAGCTAAGCTAGGGTTATGTTTAGAGACGTACCTCTTGGAGCCGAGTCCACCCTTTTGCAGCCCTTGATCCACGTCATTCTTCATGTTGGTGCAACCCTTGGTTAGGTCTAGGCCCACACAAAGTTCGAACCCACACCCTTGATCAAGCCCACGTGGCTAGCCCACTTGACAAAGTCAAGCCCACCATTTTTCTCTCTCTTACTTTATGCACTCTCCCAAGTCTCTCTCTTCAAATTCACGTGAACTTGCACCCCTCCTCACCTCTATTTATAGGCAAAGGGAGTGGGTCTTGGGTTTAAATCTTGGATTTGATTTTTATGATTCAAATCCGATCTAAACACTATTTGGATCTGGATCTGGATATTTATGTCCAGATTCAATCTAATTTTTTGTTTCTTCAGTCCTTCTTGGCGTTTTGAGATGGACAGTTTTCACAGGCCCTAGCTTCATCAGTGCTCCGTCTTGGGCTGGGTTTTTCCCAACCTTTTCGTCCGATCGCCTTCTCACCTTCTAGACTTCGTTTCGTTTGATTTTTGGTATTTCGAGCTTAGGCTTGTATTTCTGATGGCTTTGTCGGTGCTTTCGGCTTTGCATTTCATATTCCAGGGCTAAAGTCTGCTTCTGGCCTGGGCTCTTCTTTTGCTTTTTGGCCTTGCTTTCATCAGGCTGGGTTGAATTCTAGGTTTTTGACCTGCTTTTGGAGCTGCTTTTCGATCAGGCTCCACCTGCTTGATTCGGCTGCTTACAAAATTTGGGACTTGGCCCGGGTTTAAGAAACCTATATTTTGAAAGAGTTTTTGACAAAAGTTTAAAACTTTGGAACTCCTGGGTTTTGGAAGTTCAAAATTGGTTTTTGAAATGGTTTTGCAAACTAGATGTGTGTTTTGGAAATCATTTGATTTTGGGGTGTTTACAATGCCTTATAAGGAATCATCTGTTTGATGCGGGCGACCAAACCAAAACAAGCTCTATTGCACGCTAAGAGGGGTTGATTAGATTAAGTGGATTAATCCTTCTTTTTCACTTTCTAAACCTCGAGATTTGTCGATCTTATTCTAATATTTCTCGTACCACTGATAAACGGAATTGAGAATGTGCTAACGTCTAAAACACGATTATGCGCCATATCGATAAAGATGAACAAGAAGAGAACAACTTGACTGCTACAATTAAGCCTGGTGCATCTACTGAAGTAGAGATGTCAATTGATCAGTGTTATCTGATATCTTAGTCTGAAGGAGTATAATTTGAGGATTTGATTTGTATAATAATTGATTACTTGTTTTTGGTTAAGCTGTATCGATCTGTTTACATCTTTAATCGGTACTCTGTTCTAGTAATGTTCATGTATCTTTGCCCACTGGACTCAGATGAGCTTAGAACAAGCAGAACCGTGTCGAACCATGAGCAGTTCTTCTTATGTCCAAGCCCTATGAAGTTTGGAGTTGTTAAGTTCAAGCTTAAATGCAGTTTGAACGAAAACACAGTCCCCAATACTTTATTCTTTAGTTCCATAGTGGCCAACATACTGGCGGAAAGCAAATGGAAGATGCAAAGGGGCAGCACACTTTAAGGGACGTGAAACGGCTTTGGATGGAATTATTCAACTATCATAAGGCACCTATCCTGCTTCTCTTGAGCTTGCTAAAGTTGGGATGATCCAAAATATTCTTGAACAGGAGAGGTGGATCTTCCTTTAGTTAAAGAAAAAAAATGTCCTCCTTTATCTTTAGATGCTTCCTCTACTGTTTGATGATTTCATTAATCTTTAGCTCCAGTCAGTTCAATCTACCCGCCCGCCGTGTGCAATCGGGCCATCGGTCATGCTGAGAGCAGCCTCAGGCTTACAAGCTAGATCTCCCTTAGAATTTAATAAAAGAACAAGTTTCTCAAGATCCCATTTGTTTATTTATAGCCTCTCAAATCTAGTGGCAGCCATGGAGCAACAACACCTGAATGATAAGTCCTGCAGTATATATATAAAACTAGATCCTGCTCACCTCACACATGCCTATCCATTGTTTTTCGTTGACGAGTCTAATTTAAAAATCTTTGAGAATTAAAAAAGAAAAAGAAAAAGATAACATTATAATTATATATATATATATATATATATATATATATATATATATATATATATGTGCACACGTGTGTCGTTACTCTGTTTTACAAGTTGGGCTAATTTAGATTATTAATCAGGATCCAATATATAAGAGAATCCGGTTGTTTTTATTAAGTTTGGACCCTGAGTGAGGTTATAAAATGAGAAAAAAAACTCCTTCAGTGCAACGAATATATGAATATAAATAATTATTTAAGTTCATCAGAGAACAGGCATCAACTTGTTTAACAACTTGGGTTGGTTTAGATTATTCATCGGATTCAATATCTAAGTGAATCCGGCTAATCGTACTTAATTCGGACCTGGATCTGACCACTTGGCATCTTAAGATTTGTATCATATCTCCAATCGTAACCGTTGAAATGGATAGATGGACGGCTTGAATCTGATGAAAAAAGAAGAAACGACGAAATCCCATGTCAGTCAATGACGCAGGTGGGACCCATCTACCACTATATTTCTACTTGCCGACAGCACACGTGGCAGATTGCCATTGGCTTGCACTCTTCATTCTTCTTACGTTACTTAACGTGGCATTCCCTTTGGGATGGATTACCAAAATAGTGTACGACAATTATAAAATTGTCGACAGTTTACTGATAACAGAACGCTTTTGTTTTCTCTTTCAAGTCCAGCTTGTGCTTCATATTTGCGAGAAGGCGCCTATATTTTTCTCAAAACTCCTGCCTGCAGTATCTTTTTATCGTGTACTGGATCCGATTGGAGTGATCTTATTAGACTTGGACTGGGCCAATATTAGCTTTTCTATTTACATATAAGCTATGTATATTTAATGCTAGAAAACCACGTTAACCTAATGAATTGGGTAAGTTAATGTCATCACTGTGTTGGACAACTTTATTTCTCATCAAGATATATTTTTTACTCAAAATTGTGTGCAAATAGTTACATTTTTCAGATATGATCAATCAACGACCAACTGGTGTTCAAATTACTCGACTTGGCTTGTATTTGGTTCATTGTTCATCTTGGCTCAAACGTGCTAAGGAGCCAACAAAGAAGCCATGGACAGCGCTGTTAGCATTCAGTTCGTTTAGCAGCCTTAGATCTCGTTGGACCTGAAAATGGTAGTAGTTAAGAGAACAAAATCAAAGAGCAATTTTTTGAAAACTAGTTGTGCTCTTATGTTATATATTGTACTTGAGGCAGCTAATTTCAAATTCCCATAAATACGACGACTCTCACGGACACCCCCACACCCTCATTTCTCTCTCTCTCTCTCTGAAATTTAGCGCCTGGTCTCCGGGTTCTTCTTTTCCTTCCTTTGATCTTCCTTGCTGGTCGCTCTTACACTCTTTTCATTTCTCTCTCTCTCTTTCTGGGTGTGCGCACCTGTGGCAAGAAAAAAGATGACGGTTTTGTCCGTAGCTCGTCTGCCGCTGGGGTTCCGGTTCCGGCCGACGGACGAGGAACTTGTGAATCACTACCTGAAGGGAAAGATCAATGGACGGGATGACGGGGTCCCGGAGGTGGACGTCTGCAAGTGTGAGCCTTGGGACCTACCTGGTCTGTGGTTACTTGCTTCCCTCTTTTGATTTGGGGATTTAGGGTCTCTTTCTTCTTTTCCCTTTCTCTGGTGAACTGTTCTCTTTTATGCCTTGTTTGTGATTTCTTTTGACTGTTGTTGCGGTTCGCAGGGAAGTCGATCATCCAATCGGACGATCCTGAGTGGTTCTTTTTCTGCCCCCCCGATCGGAAATATCCGAACGGGCAGAGATCGAACCGGGCGACGGGGGCCGGGTACTTACCGGGAAAGACCGGAAAATCAATACGCGGAAGCCGGAATTGAAGCTGGTTGGGACGAAGAAGACGCTAGTTTTCTATCAGGGCGGGCTCCGGGAGGGAAGAGGACGCATTGGGTAATGCACGAGTATCGTACCGTTATGTGCGAAGAATTAAAGGGGTTGCAGGTTAGTTTAGCCGTTCTTATTTTGTTCTTCCGCAATCAATCCGATTGTTAATTTTTCTTAATGGATTCTTTATATTAATTGGTAATAATTATATCTTCTAGTGATGTCGGATATGTGTTTGTCTGGTTCTTTGTTATTAGTCTGGGTCTTAATTTATCTTTATTGCACTTTGCGTTTCTTCTGGGTTCTGATTAGTGTGGACTGTAATACAGGATTGTAACTAAACTCGTGAATATGTTTCTTTATTGTGAACCTTATATTCAGCAGCTTCAACTCTAATCATGAAAGTTTCGTTTGATTCGATGGCTATATGAAGGAACTGAGAAACAAAAAGTAGAGTGCATTCTTCTTGGGAAGGAAAAAAGTATGTCCATGTAGAAGTTCTTTTCTCTTGTCATGCTTGAGCTTCAAGACACTCTAAGTTAGAGATGTTATTATCAGTGTTTCTGTCTTGTTTAAACTATGATCAGAGATGTATATGACGCGTAGTACTGGATGGCAGTTGTAAATTCCACGCCATATCAAGAGATATATCCTTTACAGCTTCAGATGAAATCACATTAAGTGGATGAACTTATGTAAAAGAAATATCCTTAAACCCTTGAACATGCCAACAAAGAGTTCTTTAATCTGGGCTAGGTTGGTTACCTATTGTGCTTGAAGGCTATTGAATTTACGTGCAACAAGGGAAACTGTACTCTCTGAAAAGGAAAATCCTACTAATATTAAGCTTGGACCCTGGAATATCAAATTCATGTTTTGCATATTACATGCAGTTACTTTGACGCTTCTAGACTGAAAACAGCTCCTGAATAAACGTGATATCAATAGTTTTGCATCTTTTCTCTGTCATTCTTTCTCTTCTTCTTGCTATTGCACTTTTCTAGTGGTTGCTCACAATCACTTAATTCCAGCTACTTGCATTTTGTAGGATGCGTTTGTTCTTTGCCGATTGTTTAGAAAGCCTGATGAAAATGGTGTCAACTCTAACTATGACCTTGTTGACCCGAGCGGACTGTCCCCCACTGCAAGCAAATCTAATCATGACGATGATGCGGATGACGAGCCATCAGATACCCCTGGAGAGGAGAAACACGTGTCAAACAAACATGGCGATGGATGTATGGGAGCTGCAATTATGGCAGCGGAACAGGAAGGCAAATTTGATGTTGACACGCTGAAGCAGATACTATATGTGCCATCAGATTCCACTCAAGAAAATGGGGCCACTGACAGCAATTGCATGGTTTGCTTTTACATTCTCTCTTTCTTTGTTCATATTTTATCTTATCATGCTTTCCAAATTAGTGATTTTGCATATGCTTTTCAGATTAACTGAAATTAAATTGACATCTGAGTCTTCAACATTCACTTTTCTGGATTCCAATATTTTAAAAACAGTCAGGAGTGGCCGCTAAACACGTGGTGTAATATTTGACTATGCATTTTTGGAGTGCAGGCAGATCAAGAGCCGGATGCGTCAAGCTTATTTAGTGAGCCAGTGTTTGAGTCACTGGATGATGTCTATTTGCAAAAGTTAGCTGCTTGTCGATCATTGAACGCCTACTCACCGTTTGGTGTTGACTTTGGAAACGGCATGAGCGATATGTCCTCACTCCAAGACAACAATTTTGAGCATTACATTCTCCCTGGTATTAATATGGTAGCAGCAGACGAGATGTTCGATGTTGGTGACTTCCCATGTGAAGTATCTCCAGGACATCAAGCTTTTGTTGGACATGTTAAAGATGAAAGTGACACAGGGATCCAAATTCGAACCCGGGAACCAACTAGTAGGCCACATCAAGTTTTCCCATCTCAAGGAACTGCTCCCAGAAGGATTTGCTTACAGCAGTCAGGTTCTATTCACCCCGTATCACGGATTGATACCGATGCTCCTCCTACTGATGTTCATGAGGAAGAGGTGCGTTTTTAATCTTTTGTAAGTGTATGTTCTGTCGATGTGTCTTCTCATATGTTTCATTAAGTGTTCCAGGTGCAAAGTACTACACGCACTGATGAAAGAAAACCAAGAAAACGATTTCACAAGCACCATGTAAGGTGCTCCGGACCGAAGTTGAGGATAACCCTGCTTGGTGTTGCCAAGTCTGGCCCTGAAAATGGTATAAGCCAGTACCTTTTGTCTGATAATTTTCACATCATTGGACTTCAATGTTCCTCTTTTATGTTCTCTGGACTTCATCAGATTGAGTTTCTTCCCTTTTGCGTGCAGTATCAGAGGTTGCTGGAAAAGCTATAGAAGGCAAAGTCACGAATGCATCACGTCCTGGTGATTCCCTTCTTGACAATGGTGTTGCAGATTCTCAGTTGCTGCGCAAGTTGCAAGAGGAAGAAATGTCCCCTGAAAGGCTCCATTCACCTTGTGGCACTTCTAGTGGTAGCATGTATGCGAAAGATGAAGTGATAAAAGCTGGTACATGGGCAAGATCAACTTCAGCACCGGTTGGAGAATATGACATATACAAGCAGCCATTATTGCAACAGGTGGTGACAAGGCGCCGGTTGACAACCTTCCGTGTTGCATAATGACGCTCTTATTTGTTGTGATGAATAGTGACTTGATCTTCATTTCGTTATCCTGCCTTTGGAAAGGCTTAGATGGATAGTGTCTCAACTGTCGTTTTTGTACATTTTGTCCTCTATATAGTGCTTCATGTACATGATACTGATACACTAAATTTAATGAGCCCCCTTGTAGATTGCCTTCTCTCTCTCTTTCTGTGTGTGTATGTGCGCGGGTACCCTCTTTTATGGTTTGTGTGCAAGTACATGCATCAAATTTTACGAGCCAAGGCTTAAACTAAACAATCCAAATGACTCAAGATGGCTCGCCCAATGACATTTGAATGTGATATCTTGTCTTTCAGTCCATATTTTTGGTGATCAATATGAATGAGCCAATTAATTCCTCCCCAATAGCGAGGATTCAGACCTACATAGCCCAGACCCTGTGGAGAGTTGTGATAGGTTGATTTTGAATCTTTTATGATTGGTTCTTACTTTTGAACCATAATGCATAAGATCCCATTAAAATTCCTTTGGCAAGAACAGCACTAGGACGGGTGACCTCTGATGTCCTGGTATGTTTATGCATCCTGTCATATCACGACTTCCGCATGTATTTTAAGAGCTTTTTTTCCTTAAATAGTCAAACTGAGGTTAAGGAGACCCTAGAAACTTGTGATCAAGAGTTCCAAGCTCACCCCTAGTCAGATGAGCAAGATTGTATGCTCGTTTGCTTTTACCTGTAATTCATTTGGCAAGCTTGTGTGCTTATTTGGGGAATATCAAAAAGGCACGTATTTCTCTAAACTCACCCTATCTGTGAGCCAAGCTCGAGCAAGCCAATCGAATTCCAATCAACACCAAATTCAGCTCAAAGCTCAACATAATTAGCTTGTACCTCTTACCTCAAATGTGTTGGGTAGACATTGACACAAAAGAAGCACATGTACAACAACTACAACAACAACAACTAAGCCTTTTCCCATACTAGAGGGGATTGGCTACATGGATTGTGGATCCCTATCGTGTGTCATGTTAGCAGTTAACTCACAATAAGCTAGATTATTCTTTATTGTTTCTTTCCAACACTTTTGTGGTCATCCTCTAGCTCTTTTAATATTTTCCAAATTTAGTTTTTCATACCTTCTTAAAGGTTTTTCTTTTGATCTTCTTTCTATATGTCCAAACCATCTTAAACGATATTCTTTCATTTTATCCTCTATTGGTGTCACTCCTAATTTGTTTCTAATAACATCATTATGTATACGGTCTTTCCTTGTATGACCACTCATCCATCTCAACATCTTCATTTTTGTCACAAACATCTTTTGTACATGTTGATGATTAACTACCCAACACTCAGAACCATAAAACATGGCAGGCCTAATTGCTGCTCTATAATATTTACCTTTTAACTTTAATGATATCTTCTTATCACAAAGAATACCTTATGCTCCTCTCCATTTTAATCAACCAGCATTAATTCTATGCATAACATCTCTATCAATTCTTCCATCACTCTGAAAAATTGACCCTAGGTATTTAAAACTTTCTTTTGGGGGGATGCAATGTGTGCCAATTTTAATTTCTGTCCTCTGAAGTAACCAAATGATCAAACTTACATTCCATATATTTTGTCTTTGTTCTACTAAGTCGGAGGCCTTTGCTTTCTAATGTTTCTCTCCATAGTTCCAATTTTCTATTAACTTTTTCCTTAGACTCCTCCACTAATACAATGTCATCTGCAAATAACATACACCAAGGTACTTCATCTTAAATATGTTTTGTTAACTCATCAATCACCATTATAAATAAGTATGGACTTAAAGTTGATCCTTGATGTAACCCAATATTAACTTCAAAGAAGTCTGTTGTTCCTTCATGAGTCCTCACACATGTTTTTGCACCATCATACATGTCTATTATAAGGTTAATGTATGTCAATGGGATATCTCTTTTTTCTAAAGTACTCCAAAAAACCTCTCTCGGTACTCTATCATAAGCTTTTTCTAGATCAATAAATATCATGTGAAGGTCTTTCTTTTTTGCTCTAAAATATTTCATAAGACGTCTCAAAAGGTAAATCGCTTCAACAGTAGATCTGCCTAGCATGAATCCAAATTGGTTCTCTGTTGTACTTGATACTTGTCTTAACCTACGTTCGATAATTCTTTCCCACAATTTCATAGTGTGGCTCATTAACTTGATACCTCGATAATTCACACAATTTTGAATGTCTCCCTTGTTCTTATATATGGGTATAAGTGTACTTGCTCTACATTCCTCGAGCATCTTTTGATTTTTTCATATTTCATTAAATAGTCTTGTGAGCCAAGTGATTCCTATTTCTCCTAGTATTTTCCAAACTTCTATAGGAATATTATCTTGTCCTACCGATTTACCATCCTTCATATGTTTAAGAGCCTCTTTGACTTCATTCTTTTGAATACGTCGGTAGAAATTATGGTTTATATACTTTTCTGATTTAGCTAACTCTCATAAGCTAATATTAACATCTTTATTTTCATTAAAAAGCTTATAAAAATAGTTTTTCCATCTATTTCTTATATCATTATTTGCCACTAGAATTTTTTCATCCTCGTCCTTGATGCATCTAATATAATTAAGATCTTTAGTTTTCTTATCTCTAGCCCTAGCTATCCTAAAAATATCTCTTTCACCCTCTTTTGAATTGAGTTTTTTATATAAACCCTCCCAAAATTTAGCTTTTGCTTCACTCACGGCTTTTTTCGCTTCCTTCTTTGCTTTCTTATAAGCCTCTAAAGTTTCACTAATTTTCTTAGCATAATGTAATTTGTAACATGCCCTCTTTGCCTTGATTTTATTTTGCACTACTTCACTCTACCACCAAGCTTCTTTTTGTGTCGGTACACCTTCCTTAGATACACCTAACACATCTTTCGCCACTTTCCTAATATGTATAGCCATATTGTTCCACATATCACAGGGTGTACCAACATAATTCCAAATATCTCCTCGAAGGACTTTTTGTTTAAATATATCTTCTTTCTCGCTTTTGAGGTTTCACCATTTAGTCCAAATAGCTCGATGCACTCTTTTCTTCTTTGTCTATTTTTTTATTTGTAAATCCATAACTAAAAGTCGATGTTGAGTGGTTAAGCTTTCTTCTGTAATTACCTTAGAATCTTTACAACACGCTCTATCTTTTTTTCTATAAATAAAGTAATCAATTTGTGTTTGTGATAAGCTACTCTTATAAGTAATTAAATGTTCATCTCGTTTTTTGAAGATTGTATTGACTATAAAGAGATCAAACGCCATAGCAAAATTAAAAATCTCCCTATCTTCCTCATTTATATCCCCAAAACCAAAGTTTTCATGAATACCTTGATATCCCAATGCCTCTTTACCAACATGTCCATTTAAGTTTCCTCCTAAACAAATCATCTCCCTTTGTGGAATCTTTTGAATAACCTTATCTAACTCTTTCCAAAAAGCTGCCTTTATACTATCTTCTAGTCCTACTTGGGGTGTGTAAGCACAAACTATATTCAAAACCTCTGCTCCTAACACTAATTTCAATGTCATGATTCGGTCATCGTATCGTTGTATGTCTACTACACTATCATTTAAATCTTTATTTATGACCGTTTCAAGCATTTTATTTACCTAAGTACCATAATTTAAAACATCTATCCTCTATCTCTTTTGCTTTTTCTCCAACCCATTTTGTCTCTTATAAACATAGAATATGAGTCTTTCTTCGAATCATAGTATCTACCACCTCCATTAGCTTACCGGATAATGTTCCAATATTCCAAGAACCAATACGAATCTTATTATCTAGGACTAGCTTCCTTACACCCACATCCGTACATAATCAAAATGCGAAGACCCTCTCTGTAAATTATTCACTACATTTGGGCGGCAATGTAGTGAGACTAACTTCTTTACCCACACCTGTCCATGATGTGGGAATCCTCTCTGCAATTGATTCACTACATTCGGGTGAAAATGTAGTGGCCCTGGCTTACTTATTACTGCATTCGGGCTCTGCAGCACGTTGCTAGGCGGGAACACCCCAAAGCAATGCTCATAATTTTTGTAATTCATATTATAAAATCCGATGAAGTTTTACGCTGGCTGTCGGAAGCCTAACACACCCCTCCTCCTTTATCCGAGCTTGGGACTGGCAATGCAAGGGTGATCCCTTACATTAGCGGAGTTACAAAAGAAGCACATGTATAATGTAATATTTTCACAAACTTCTACATAATTTAAAGACATGTTATTTGGCTACAAATTTGATGTGTACAGTAAACATATCGAAACTATTATCCCCGAAGTGCTGAATCAATAAAATCCTGGACACACTTGTAACCAGTGAGATTCTCATCATCACCTGAAAGCTAAAAGGTCAAGCTTCAATTATTTGTGAGTTCAAGAAATGAGAATGAATGAGAATTTGGATGAAACAAGAAGTATATTTCCCTGCCAAAAACATGGATGGTTAATGCTTTATGTGCGCATCCTAGTTACATATGACTGACTTTTCTAGAATGTTTCTGCAACTAGAGCAAGAAGAACTGCTCCCAGTGGAAGAGCAGCTTCGTCCAAGAAATATGGAGAATGAAGTGGATAAGCTGGGTCTTTACTTTCATGCCTTGCGCCGATGAAAAAGACAGCACCAGGTATCTGCTTCAAATAAAAGGCAAAGTCTTCTGCACCCATAATTGGATGCTTATCTTCATATACATTGCTCTTTCCAAGTAATGCTGTGCCTGCAATTTTCATATGTTCATACATTGCTGGATTGTTCACTGTTGGAGGGTAATTCCGTCGCTCCTCCTACATGAAGTCCACAGTTGCCTTGCGACCATGTACTGAAGATTGAGTCTGTATGACCTGTTGCAGATTTGCCCTTATTAGTAAAAAACCCACGAATGGTGTAGACGTATGCTGTCAATGTCAGTAGTTGAACTGAACCATTATTCAAAAAGATTCAGGAAATTGGATAAATTGAATTGAATCAGTGAATTAGAAGATCTAAATGATAGAAATTTCACAATAACAAGAAAAAAAAATGAAAAAGTCAGGTCCCCGTTCACAAAGAACAGTACCGTTTTCCTGCTTACTGTTTTGATTCCAACAACACTGTTGCAGATGATTAATGCAACAAAAAATGCACTGATAATGGTAGAGAAATCCAACAGCATTAAGAGCATCAAGGCAACAAAGACGACACATAAGTTAAGAATGCCATTTAACTATAATTCAGCATCCGCCATTGAGAGGAGGTTGATTGACGCCTTAAACAGAGGACAATTTACAAGAACTCACCGTTTTTATTCTTCTAGTAAGTTCGAAAGCCCTCGATTTGACAAGTTCCGGAAAGTGCCATCAAAAGTCACGTTAGTCGGAAGTGCTTCAAGATCCTCACCAGTGTATATAAATCCAACAGAAACAACCTTCACAAATAACTCATGTAAGGTTGTATCTTAACACATTTTCGGTTAAGACCATTACAGAAACAAGGAAAGTTTTTGAAAATTATGTGAACTGCATCACTCAAAATGAGTTCAGTACTTTATTAAGACTTTATTCCAGAATTCTGATATGAAGTTTACTGGATGCTTAAACTAGTTTTGGCATGCCAATTTTAGATCACAGTACATGGAAAACAGCTTATCATATCCAAACATAATATCTCAAACATGCTCATTTAGAAGATACAAGAACCAGGTTTGACATAATTTACTACAACAAAGACTGATCATAGAAGTAGCTTTCTCGCAATGAACCTAAATGAGCTTGATATTCTCCTGAAAGTTTTAATTGTAACTGAAAGCCATGCTTCAAACAATTGATTTTAACGCAGATAGAACATAGCTTCTAGTATGTAGTCCAATTATATGAAGCAGAACATTGATTTTCCCACATAATAACCATAACATACCGAACTCTCGAGTGGATCGGTCTTGCGAGATACAAGAAGTTGCAAGCTGAGTATGGACATTGCAGAAGCAACAACTGGATCTGTAGCTTCATGAGTTTTGACTCCAGAATCAACTTTACCTTCAATTGTGGCTCTGAATCGACCTGAAGCAGCTGCAAACATTCCTGGCCTTGAGGATATTGCTCCGGTTCTCATTAAAGGGTTGACGTGCAATGCGAAAATGGAATCCACATCTTCAACAGCACCATCTTGTATCACTTGAAATGAGCCAGCTCGAGATTCTAAAGCAGGTCGAAAAATAAGCTTGACAGTCTCCTTAAAATTCATGAAGACAACTCTCATCAATCCAATTGCAACCCTTTCAAATGATTTTGCTGGTGTAGCTAGATAAGATAAAAGAAAAGTAAGATAAAATTTTATTTGGATAAAATTTTATTTGATGCAATGCTTGACACAACCTGCAGCATCTCTTTGCTTCTTCGCAGCAATTTTGCAGCACCAAGAAGCATGGCAACGTGAGCATCATGTCCACAAGCATGCAATATACCTCGTCGCTTGCTCATATATTCCCAATCTACCAGTTCCTTCAAGTTCGTAGACTCAATTTACAGATAAATTCATAATCCAATTAATAGCCACTTAAGCAACTACAAGGTGCTGCAATGGAAGTCAAAACCACTTCCCCTGGAAAGAGGTAGAAGGAGCCAAATAGATAAACGGAAAATTTGCTCACTTCAAGAGGTAGGGCGTCCATGTCGGCCCGGAGCGCGACAACGGGACCCAGGCCGGAACCGACCGAGCCCAGCACGCCTGTTCTGGCAAATGGGAAGGAAAGGCCGCACCCACCGCATCGAGCTCAGCGCGGATGATCTTGGACGCCTCCAACTCCTCAAAGGCCAGTTCCGGGTTCTGGTGGATCTTCCTACGGACGCCCCGGATCCAGTTGAAGAACTCCGGGTCCCGGGCCTGCTCTAGCAGTTCCCTTGCAAGAAGAATGACGGTTGTGGATGAGGCTTGCAATATCATCGGACGGTTGAGGAGCAGGAAGACCAGAAGGAAGAAGAGGAAGCCCATATCAAAGCAAGCGCGGCAGAAGATAGCAGAGTTGGAGGAGAACGTTTGAAACCTTTCATATTTGTTAATGGCCTGAAGCTCACGCGTACTGCTAGTAAGGGGAAGAGAAATTCGTCTCTCTTAAAATTTCTCATTGTTTTAGTTCAATGGAAGCTTTCTTACTGTGCACTCACGTTCGTATGCGCTTGCGCATCTATTAGAGTAAAAAAAAAAAAAAAAAAAAAAAAAAAAAAAAAAAATAATAATAAAATAAAAAAAAAAAAAAGGGAAAAAAAAATTAAAAAAAAAATGAAAAAAAAAACGAAAAAAAAAAAAACGCATAATAATAATAATAATAACAACTCAAACAACAATATATGTAATAACAAATAAATAAACAATTAAATAAATACAATAATAATAAATAAATAATAATGGTTATTCTACTTAATAATTACTATAATAAAAAAAATAAATAAATAATAATAATAAATAATAAATAATAATAATAAATAATAATAATAATATGTGGCGATAATAATAATAAATGAATAAATAAATTGACAATAATAAATAATAATAATAAATCAATAATAATATATATAATCAACAAAATAAATCAACAAGTATATTCTAATAATAACAATCTTTGAAAAAAAAATATTATTCAAATATATATAATAATATAATAATATATAATAAAAATAATAATAATATATATATCACATGACAAGTAACAATTTATATAAAAAATAAAAAAAAAAAAAGCAATAACAACAATAATAATATATATAATATATAATAATATCACAATAATTAAATAAATAAAATAATTATAACAACAGTCAGTGTGAAAACAAAATAATAATAAATAATAACAAATGTCGGCCACAATGCAATAATAATAATAAATAAATAAGCATAACAATAATATTAATAATATTAAAATAATAAAATAAATATAATGTCTATAATACAACAATAAATAAATAATAATAATAATAATAATATTATATAAAATGTAAATAATAATAATAATAATAATAATAATATTATTGTAAAAATAAATAATAATAATAATAAAATAAAATTTAATAATAATAAAAAAAACCTGTAATAAATAAACAAGTTTAAATAAATAAAAGTATAATATGATCAATAATAATAATAATAAGCACACACAATAATATAAGCTAACAAATAATAATAATCAAATACATAATAACAATAATATGAAAATAATTATAATAATACAATAAATAATAAATAATAATAATAATAATAATATAATAATAATAAAAATAAATAATAATAAAATATGCCCAATAACAATTAATAATAATAATAAAATAATAATAATAATAATAACAATAATAATAATAATAATAATAATAATAATAATAAAATAATAAAATAAAAGCAAAACTGAAAACAATAATAATATGACTAAAAACAATAATAACAAAAAAATAACAACAACAATAATATAATAATATATGCAATAACAATAATAATAGCAATGCAATGTAACGCGTGTATCATAATAGATAATATGTTTTAATAGTGACTTTAAATAGATGGCAATACCCGTGAAAAATAACAATCAACAATAATAACAAATAATAGTATGAACAATAATCATGAATTTAACAATAAGTTAATAAATAATAATAATATGTGCATCATAATAATAAACATAATATAATAATAATAATAATGGCAACAGTAAGCGTATTATAATAATGAAGAAATAAAAGTGAGTAATATGTAAACTAATGAATAAAATAACTATTAATACTAATAACTAACAAACTAATCAATAACAACGAAAAATAATACAATAATAATAATAATACTAATAAATACCAATATATAAATAATGAATAATAATATTAATAAATATTCTAAATAATAAATAATAAATAATAATAAATAAATACAATGTTCGTAATAAGCACGCGTAATAATAAATAACTAATAATAATAATAATAAATAATAAATAATAACGGCATGTATGTAATACGTGTAATAATAGTAATAATAAAAAAAATCAATAATTATCATAATAACAATGGAATAATAACAAATCAAACTAATAATATTTCAACAATCAACAACAAGCATGTCAAATAAATAAAAATAAATAATATTATAATAATAATAATAATAATGAATAATACCGTCATGTAAAAAATAATAATAACTGAATTAGATAAATAATAATAATAATATAAATAAATAATAATATAAAAAATAATTAAAATAATAATATAATAATAACAATAATAACACATGTAATATATAATAATAATAATATATAACATAAAAGCATAATAACGTCATAATTAAAGACCTTAACAATATATATTTTTTTTTTTTTAACAAATTGTATACATATATATAATAATAATTATATAAATAAATATATATATATACATATAATATATAATACAATAATAATAAATAATAATAACTGTATGTATATAATAAATAATAATAATAATATAAGCAATAATAGTACAATTAGGATTTATAAAAATACTTTAATAAATAATAATAAAAATAATAATAATAATAACAACAAATGAAATCAATGACTAAGAAAATACATACTCATAGACTTTAGTTGACAAGTCATAATCCTAAACGAGGTGCATATCTAATACAGGGGAAAATATTTCCAGATATGTATTCAACCTAAACAAAATCGATCATTCACGGATTATTCAGATACTTTAATTAGCAGAACTTAGTTTCCACACAATTGAATAGGTAAGCCAAGGGAAGAGAACTCCAGACACCCATTCCATCACAACAAGAAAGTTTTGAGATGAATTGAAATTCCAACCCCTGAAACTCAAGCACCAATAGTTGTGATTCGACTGAGCTGCACATCTAAAACAAGTGAAACCAAAAACCAAAGCGTTGCATCAAGCATGAAAATATAAGGGTGGAATGGAGTTCCAACTTCAGAAACATGAAGACCACCTGATCCAACCAAAGTAAGTAAAAAAGGAAACCAAGAAGAAGGATGATCAACCAACTTTGAGCTGGCCCCGGCGTTGATTGAGAAGCTTCGCGGCGCCAAGAAGACACGCTGTGTGGACGTCGTGGCCGCAGGCGTGCATCTTGCCGTCGATCTTGCTCTTGTGCTCCCACTCCACCAACTCCTGAGAACCAAAAAAAATTGCAAAAACAGAAATTCTTCGAGAATTAGGCTTCTTCTCGTGATGGGTATGCAAGAAAGAATATGGTGGTCATCTTCGGGGATTACTTGCAATGGAAGAGCGTCAATGTCGGCGCGGAGAGCGACGACAGGGGGCTCACCGGAGCCGATTTGGGCGACAACTCCCGTATTGGAGAAGGGGAACTCGTAAGGAATCCCAAGCCGATCAAGCTCCCCTCTGATGAGCGCGCTGGTGTTGTATTCCTCAAATCGAGTCTCGGGATATTCATGGAGTCGCCTTCTCACGGAAATCAACCACGCTCTCTCGTTGAGGGCTGCACTCAAAAGAATCTTTGGGTAGGAAGCCTGGTCCGATAAGACAAAGGCCTCCGCAGACAAGAAGAAGAAGAAGAAGAGGGGAAAGGAACTAACAACGGTGAAGGAGACGACGAAGAGAGGAAGGGAAACACGGGATGCCATCACTCGCTTGAGTCTCAGTCACTCGCAAGAGAGAGAGAGAGAGAGAGAGAGAGAGAGTAGCTCAGTACCTGGAGCTGTGGCTACCTAGTACCTAGTTAGTTTCGAATAGATCCGGGTCGATAACGAATTTCCATTTTGTGTGAGATGAGACCTTTATTCGATCTCTGTTAAGACCCTTATTGGATAACGATCCGATCCAACAAGATGTTTTTCAGTTTTGTGATTTTCTTTTCCAATTTATTATGAAGCTGGGTCTAAGAACACCTCCTACCCGATCCAACGAAACATGCATCGGGCCTGAGACCTTCAAATTGATTCTTGAATAGACTCCCTAGTCCAAATCCAACTCAAGATGGTCCCCTAAAGCTTTTTTTCTGTGTCATTGTATGCTGATGCATCTAAACTTGCTTAGAAAGTCATCACCCATAGCTGGCAATACTGACTGCATTAATCATTTGAGACATTTGCATACCAAATACATTGAATTGTATGTTGATTTCAAGCCCCAATTTGAATTGTATGTGGATTTTATGCCCCACTCCTTCCTTTCAGCGATATTCTGGAAGGTGCATGTTTTCTCAGGTGATATTCTTTCATACCCCTCAAGCACAAATTTCAAGCCCATGGTTTGGCAATATTCTTTCATACCAAATCAATAATCAAATAGTTTGTGGAGCAGTTGCAGCAGCAGCATGGATTGGAGCCCCACCGGTCGCCGGTCGGCCACCTAACTCTAAGTCAACACAAGCTGCTACAACTTCGAAGACCAATATATAGCATGGTTTCTATTTGTCTGAGCTAAGTTCGGTGAAGGTCTCAGGTGTGTGTGTGTTGCTTCCACAGTCCGAGCAAAGGTGTCCTAAGTCTCCCCTCTTGGATTTGGTTTACATATCAATAGGCCCTGGGGCGAGCGTCAGGACCTTCGAGTTTGCATTGTGAGTTATTTTAACCCCTTGAAGGGTGGCTTCTCCAAATTACAAATAAAAACAACATGAAATTGAGCAAAAGCCCTTGTTTATTTTTGAGGTCTAAACCTACGATAGTTACAATTTCTTAGGCCCAAGCCTTAATGAAACACCTCCTCTAAGGGATGTTTGCGTCAGGAGCCCAGGCCGAAGCAATGGGCTTGGCTGGAAATACAGGCCTCTACAAGTGGCCTTCCCTTTCCTTGTTATCATCCCTATGAATATATGAGATCTTTTATGTGTTCGCTTTGCTATCAAGCTGCAAGAAGATGAGTGGAGTGCGTTTGTGGCATTGGCTCATGTCATATCCCAACGTTGTTGGACTCTCGTGATCCTCGTTATCAGCATGATGTACTTGACCAGGTTTAACATAATGATTTACATAAGGATACCCCTCATGTCAAACCCTAATCTGCTGTGCAACTAGTGCAAATCTAATATATATGAAAATTAGATCTCTCTGACATATTCATTCATTATTTTTTGGTTTAAGGATTTTTAAAAAAATACAGAGGACAATTCTGAAAGGCTTCAGCAGATGCGCAGTTTTACTCTTAAATACTCTAAGATATGGTTTTGAAGGACAAGTTAATGGTTGCAGGTAGTTGAAACTCAGGCCTCTGTTCACCGATGCACAGCATCTGTGACCATGAAAGATGAGGACTACCCTATGTACCCTGCTGCTGTGAATGATGAAAAATTGCATGATCATGTTCAGCGAGTCGGAAAACTCTTGCTTGGGGAAGACAACGTGGAGCTTGGGGAGAAGGTTTTGGCAGGTGAGGATTTTGCCTTTTATCAGCAGATGATTCCTGGTGTGATGTTGAGTCTCGGCATTATGAAGGAAGAGGTGGGGGCTGTTCACTACCCACATAATCCTTATTTCTTTGTCGACGAGGATGCTATTCCTCTTGGTGCTGCACTTCATACTGCATTGGTGGAATACTATTTGAATGAGTATAGGCCAACGGCAGGTGATGGGGAATCATAATAAAATAAGCACGGGATAGTACATGGCTTGGAGAATATAGTTGAATGCATGTAAATCTATTGTTTTTCTTTTTCTTTTTCTTTGTTTTCATGATGAGCACTCTGGGGATTATGGTTCTATCCACAAATTCACAAATAATTAATCAATAACAAGTACGTTGGTGGCTATCAGAGAGAGAGAGAGAGAGAGAGAGAGAGAGAGAGAGAGAGAAGTATGCTGTCTTTCGTGAATATTATGGTAGTATTTATTTCAAAAGGTGGTGTTTGTATGGTTGTAGGTAAAAAATTGACAGTTCGTTCCCGACAAGCTGCTATTCACTCGATATGAGAAGCAATGTTGAAATAATCGTATCGGTGGCCGTATCGCACGGGGCACCGATACAGGGTAATTGTACCATATCGTACAACTACGGTACATTTAATCCAGTATAATAAAAAAAATCATAAAAAATGCAAAATATAGAAAATTTCAAAATTAATCAACAAAAAATAACAAATTATTAGAAAACATAATCAACATTAAATGGAATCCAATAAATAACAATTAATAAGTAGTTAATAAGTAATAATTTATAACTAATAAGCAATTTGGCATGGCAATGGCATTTCACTACAAGAGTAACAAAGTTAAAGTTGTTAAACTACAACCTCAAACTAATGTCGGTTCATAATTAAGATTACAACTTACAAAATATAAATACAAATTACAAAGTTTAGACTTCAGTTCAATTTCAATGTTTCATTTCACAAAACGTGGATATCATATATATAAATTTCTCTATTCAATTGACCTTTCAAAATCATGATGATATTGACATGTTAATTATTATCACCATGTCGTCATCACCATCCTCTCCCTTATCTTCCTCTATTCCTCCACTCCAATATTTATACATTGTCATCACCAATCTTTGGTTATGCCTCTATTACTCTTTACTTTTTATCCTCGAAATTGATAGAGTATTCTTCTTCGACCCAATTGTCAAAAATATCAATATTTTCATAGCTAAATGGGCCATATGATACCTTTCTATCCTTCTTACATCTCTTTGCATTTGTCTCTAATAAAAACAAAAGAAAGAATATAATAATATTATATACTTATCAAATCATTCAAACTTATATGAATGGTACGAGTATAAGTAAGGAGTAACAAACTACTACTACAACTAAGGCTTTTCCCATAATAGGGTCGGCTACATGGATTCTTTGTTTTTTTTGTAAAATCCATGTTAAGTCCGGCAAAGTTTTATGCTAGATGTCGAAAGCTTAACGCAACCCTCATCCTTTATCCGGGCTTGAGACCGATCATGCAAGGGTGATCCCTTACCTGGGCAGAGTTAAGGAGTAACAAACATATTATACAACAACAACAACTAAGCCTTTTCCCATACTAGACGGGGTCGGCATGGATTCTTTGTTTCAACATAGCTCTATCATGTGCCATGTTAGCAGTTGACTCACAATAAGCTAGATCAGTCTTTATTGTTTCTTTCCACACTTTTGTGGTCGTCCTCTACCTCTTTTAGTACTTTCCAAATTTAGTTTTTCATACCTTCTTACAGGTTCTTCTGATCTTCTTTCTATATGTCTGAACCATCTTAAACAATATTCTCTCATTTTATCCTCTATTGGTGCCACTCCTAATTTGTTTCTAATAACCTCATTATGTATATGGTCTTTTCTTGTATGACCACTCATCTATCTCAACATCTTCATTTCTGTCACAGACATCTTTTGTACATGTTGATGGTTAACTGCCCAACACTCATAACCATAAAACATGGGAGGTCTAATTGTTGCTTTATAATATTTACCTTTTAACTTTAATGGTATCTTCTTATCATAAAGAATACATGATGCTCCTCTCCATTTTAACCAACCAGCATTAATTCTGTGCGTAACATCTCTATCAATTCTTCCATCACTCTGAAAAATTGACCCTAGGTATTTAAAACTTTCCTTTTGGGGGATGTAATGTGTGCCAATTTTAATTTCTATGTCCTCTGAAGTAACCAAATAATCAAACTTACATTCCATATATTTTGTCTTTGTTCTACTAAGTCAGAGGCCTTTGCTTTCTAACGCATCTCTCCATAGTTCCAATTTTCTATTAACTTTTTCCTTAGACTTTTACACTAAGACAATGTCATCTGTAAATAACATACACCAAGGCACTTTATCTTGAATATGTTTTGTTAACTCGTCAATCACCAATATAAATAAGTATGGGCTTAAAGTCGATTCTTGATGTAACACAATACTAACTTCAAAGAAGTCTATCATTCCTTTATGAGTCCTCACACATGTTTTTACACTATCGTACATGTCTCTTATAAGGTTAATGTATGTCAATGTGATACCTCTTTTTTCTAAAGTTCTCCAAAGAACTTTCCTCGATACCCTATCGTAAGTTTTTTCTAGATCAATAAATATCATGTGAAGGTCTTTCTTGTTTGCTCTAAAATGTTCCATAAGACGTCTCAAAAGGTGAATCCCTTCAATAGTAGACCTGCCTAGCATGAATCCAAATTGGTTTACATGATACTTGTCTTAACCTACGTTCGATAATTCTTTCCCACAATTTCATAGTATGGCTCATTAACTTGATACCTCGATAATTCATACAATTTTGAATGTCTCCCTTGTTCTTATATATGGGTATAAGTGTGTTCACTCTCCATTCCCCGAGTATCTTTTGGTTTCTCCATATTTCATTAAATAGTCTTGTGAGCCAAGTGATTCCTATTTCTCCTAGTATTTTCCAAACTTCTATTGGAATATTGTTTGGTCCTACCGATTTACCACCTTTCATATGTTTAAGAGCCTCTTTGACTTCATTTTTTTAATATGTCGGTAAAAATTATGGTTTATATACTTTTCTGATTTGGCTAACTCTCCGAAGTTAATACTAACATCTTTATTTTCATTAAAAAGCTTATAAAAATAAATTTTTCATCTATTTCTTATATCATCATTTGCCACTAGAATTTTTTCATCCTCGTCTTTGATGCATGTAACAACATTAAGATCTTTAGTTTTCTTATTTCTAGCCCTAGCTATCCTAAAAATATCTCTTTCACCCTCTTTTGAGTTGAGTTTTTTATATAAATCTTCCCAAATTTTAGCTTTTGCTTCACTGATCGCCTTTTTCGCTTCCTTCTTTGCTTTCTTATAAGCCTCTAAAGTTTCACTAGTTTTCTTAGCGTAATGTAATTTGTAACATGCCCTCTTTGCCTTGATTTTATTTTGCACTAGTTCACTCCACCACCAAGCTTCTTTTTGTGCCGATCCACCTCCCTTAGATTTACCTAACACATCTTTCGCCGCTTTTCTAATATGTATAGCCATATTGTTCCACATATCACAATGTGTACCAACATAATTCCAAGCATCTTCTTGAAGGATTTTCTGTTTAAATATATCTTATTTCTCGCTTTTGAGGTTCCACCATTTAGTCTGAATAGCTCGATGCACTCTTTTCTTCTTTGTCCATTTTTTTATTTGTAAATCCATAACTAAAAGTCGATATTGAGTGGTTAAGCTTTCTCTTGTAATTACCTTACAATCTTTACAACACGCTCTATCTTTTTTTTCTACAAATAAAGTAATCAATTTATGTTTGTGATAAGCTACTCTTACAAGTAATTAAATGTTCATCTCGTTTTTTGAAGATTGTATTGATTATAAAGAGATCAAATGCCTTGGCAAAATTTAAAATCTCCCTACCTTCCTTATTTATATCCCCAAAACCAAAGTTTCCATAAATACCTTGATATCCTAAGGCCTCTTTACCGACATGTCTATTTAAGTCTCCTCCTAAACAAATCATCTCCCTTTGTGGAATCCTTTGAATTACCTTATCTAACTCTTCCCAAAAAGTTGTCTTTATACTATCTTCTAGGCCTACTTGGGATGCGTAAGAACAAACTATATTCAAAACTTATGCTCCTAACACTAATTTCAACATTATGATCCGATCATCATATCATTGTATGTCTAGTACACTATCCTTTAAATCTTTATTTATGATAATACCAACTCTGTTTCCGATATTCCAAGAACCAATACGAATCTTATTATCTAGGACTAACTTCCTTACCCTCTGCATCCGGCCATATTAAAAATGCGAAGACCCTCTTTGTAAATTATTCACTACATTCGGGCGACAATGTAGCGGGACTAACTTCTTTACCCATACCCGTCCATGATGTGGGAACCCTCTATGCAATTGATTCACTACATCTGGGCGAAAATGTAGTGGCCTTGTTTACTTATCACTACATTCAGTCTCTACAGCGCGTCGCTAGGCGGGGACGCCCCAAAGTAGTTCTCATAATTTGTGTAATCCATAGTATAAAAATCTGACAAAGTTTTACGCTGGCTGTTGGAAGCCTAACACAACCCTCCTCCTTTATCCGGGCTTGGGACCGACAATGTAAGGGTGATCCCTTACATGGACGGAGTAATAAACATATTATAATAAAATTATTACCTTTACTTTAACTTCATATTATATATAATATATACCAAATCACGAAGATGAGCATGATCTAATTTTTTTTTGTGTGTAAATACATTTAAAATACTTTAATTTCTTTCTCATCCACTCGAACTACATATTTGACTCTATATACATTAAACAAATCTCGATAAATTCAATACATCTACACCAAAGTGAGCCCATCATTCATGTAAAATAAAACATAATAATAGGAATTAAGAAGCAATACAAGTTATAATCAATATAAAATCAAATAATTTATAATTTATCAATAGAAAAACCAAATTATACTTGATCACATTTGGGAATGAAGTTGTATTGCAATTGATGAATTCAAAATCTTTGACACTATGTATATACTTAGCTCTAAATGGATGTTTCATCGAGCATATGAATCTTATATAAAGTTAATTGCATTCAATATCCCTTTGTTTTACTTTTCGTCATCTATAAAGTTGGAAGAAAATCTAATGGAGGAATTAAGAAAATATGTAGCCACATGCAAATCACGATACATTTGTCGGTTCCAACGTGTATCAATTATCTTTCAAACAATCTTTAAAAGTGATTATTTGTGGTAAAGGTTTGCTTGTATTTTTAATTTGGCCTTATCCATAGGATTATATATATGTATATATATTTACTCTCTACCATTCTCTTCATGCACAATCATTCTTTTAATTTGGCCTTATTTGTGTTGAAAATCTAAATTCACAATCATCTAAAAAAGTATTGCATTTTTCTCAAAAGTTAGCATTAAAAATAATATTTACTACAACAATCTCATCTCTCTTTCTCGATCAACTCATAGAGTCCCATTTATTAGATACAAATATTTTTTAATATATTTTTATATTTGACAAGACTTTGAATAATAGTAATATTCATAACAAATCTTGTTAACAAATGCTTAATCAATTCCGTTTCACTAGTGTGAATTCTCATTAAATGCAATACAAATGAGTGATTATAAATAAACTTTGTGAAATTTTTGCATGCATCAATAGTCTCCTTGATTCCATCCATTGCACTCAAATTTTAAAGAATTAAGTTTATGCAATTTGCAACACATAAGATTCATATTGGGTACATGGTTCAACTCAAGCATCTTACTAGTTGTTCTAAAATTTATAGGATTATCAATAATGAATTGAACAATATTTTCAACACAATAGCTTCAACAATATTTTCAAAAATAAGAAGCAAATTATCTACAATTTTTTCAATATGAAACATGTCATATGATTTCAAAACGTTCTCTTTAGACAATAAACCAATAAGTTTATTAATGATCTATGCATATTGCTACAAAAAAATCTCGGTAACGGTCTAGCTGTTATGATTTTCATATCTTCAATTCGAGATTTAGATAACGGTTTGGATGGCTAGTCCCGATACTCAATTCGACACAACTTATCACAAAATTGCTTTGCTTCAAATAAATTATATTTGGGAGGTTCTTTCATTTATTTTTTGGGTACAATGGAAAGAGGCCGAAGCCAGATGCACGGCCTGGGCGTCAAACTCATGACCTTCTACTTTGTGAGTTGACAACCAGGTGAGCATTTGCCGTGTTTCGGCTTAAAGTCTAAACTTTAAAAGAAGAAGATGCGCTTGGTATTAGCTGACAAAAGTAGTTTGAATGGAAAAGCTAAAAGGGTGGGACGAATTTCAAGAAACCCAAGATAAAATATGATAACGAAGCGACATTAAGCTCAAAAGATCTGACGCCGACAATATTAGGGAGCCGATTTTCAAACAAACTTCAAATGGAATACGTAAGATCAACGTCACACAATTAAAGACCACTTAGCCGGAGAGGCGCGCCGCCAGATATCACCATTTGCAAGCTCTCTCTCTCTCTCTCTCATATGGCGTCTTGCGTCTCTCTCACCATGTTCATCCTCGTGTTGTTGATCTCTGCGGAGGCCGATGTTTTCTCCGGAAATTCTTCCTACTGGGAGAGCATTCTGAGTTCTGCCTCCAGCGAGAAGGATTGGTTGGTGTCAGTGAGAAGGCAAATCCATGAGAATCCGGAGCTCTCTTTCGAGGAGTACAACACGAGCGCCTTCATCAGGGCTGAGCTCGACCGACTCGGCATCACTTACGAGTTCCCGTTTGCTAAGACCGGCGTTGTCGCCCGCATCGGCTCCGGTGAGAAGCCCGTCGTCGCTCTCAGAGCTGAAATGGACGCAATTCTCTTGCAGGTATTGCTTGTCGTCTTCCTTTGCTCTTTTCGTGCGCTACCCACCAAAGGATAACACCGGAATCTTGTTTGTTGCGGATCCAAGTTGTGTTTTTGCGTCTTTGTCTTTTGGGGTGGTGGATTCTTCGTCAGGCGGAGTTGCTTTCTCAATGGTGGAGCTCTCAACTCTTGTTTCTTCTTTCAATGCATTTCATCTTCGCGGATTTTGTGATCCAACTAGGTCTCTGGCCTCGTATCAAAAAGCGTTCAACTTCGATTGTGGGAGTTGGGTTTAGCGTTGAATTCGTATCCCAACCACGGGCAAGTAAACTGCTGTCTAGAGTGGGAACGCCGTGACCATGGGAAAAATCCATTCCAGGAGAGAATTTCTCTTTCAATTAGGATTTAAGGGGGTCTGGCGTCAGATTTGCCAACTCCGTGCAACCAAACGGTGGAAAGCAGAACTCGAAAAGCTCTGGCTGAATGCGTCTCTCTCTAAATGGAAATTTTTTAGAGTAGATGCGGAGAGAGAAATTGGTCAAAAGGAGAAACTCAAGAACAAATGCTTTGGATAGACCGAACAAAGATAGGTAGGATCAAATGCAGAAATTACAAGTCACGTTTATGTGATTTGGAGCGAGGAATCCCTCATCTCGTTTTAATATGTCTGTGGGATCCCAATTACAAAGATGGGAGCCATTTTATATGTATCTATGGCGTCATAAAACTCGGAAAATATTACATTGATACCCTATTGGCACTCAGCCAGTCAGCAAATAATTCATGAAAGAGTGAACCACGTTGAAACTCCAACAAACGCCTCCCTCTTAAACATGAAACTCTACTCTCTCTCTCTCTCTCTCTCTCTCTCAGAGTGGCACCGGGTTCTTGGGTGACAGGAATTTGTGGAGTGGGAGCACAAGAGCAAGGTAGATGGAAGGATGCATGCCTGCGGCCACGATGCTCACTCAACGATGCTTCTTGGCGCGGCGAAGCTGCTGAGCCAACGTAGGGAGAATCTCAAGGTTTGTTTCCTCCCCCGTGAATTACTGCAGGCCCAATTCCTCTTTGTTGCTTTATCTCAGACTCTTCCATGTTTCTGAAGGGGACTGTGAGGCTACTGTTTCAGCCAGCCGAAGAGGCTGGCGCAGGGGCATTTCACATGATCAACGACGGAGCTCTTGGTGATTCCGAGGCGATCTTCGGAATGCACGTAGATCCTGCATATCCTTCAGGGAGCATTGCCTCTGTTTCTGGGGAATTCATTGCTGCGGTATGCGTCTTTGAGGCAGAGATAAAAGGAAAAGGTGGGCATGCAGCGGCTCCCCACAAGAACATAGACCCAATTGTGGCTACTGCATTTGCGATTTTAGCACTCCAGCAGCTCACTTCACGCGAATCCGACCCTGTTCATCTGCCGGTATGTGTCAAGATGGTTTGCTTGTTTAACAATTTGAAAAATAATTTGCTTCCCGTGAGCTGTCTATTTTAACAATTATGTATATGTTAGTAACTAGGCTCTTGACAGTTTTGAGACACTACTTTACATGCTTTATGCTTCTTAAAACTTTTTTCGTATAATGGTTAAAGCAATTGATACGAGACCCCATCAGCATATTTTGGGTTGTTTCTCTTAGGTGACTATCAGTGAAAATGGTTACTTAGATCAAATTGAGCAAGAAAAAAGAAGAAAAGGAAAGGAAAGAGTTAGAGCAAGTAGATCAAGGGTATAGATTTATGTCCCATAAACAGCTTATGGTGTTTTTTTATAATGGTCGATGCACCTAACCCTATGGTTAGGTCCAGAAAATCAGAAAAAGACATCATAGTTTGGTATTATTTGGAAAGGACATGTGCATGACGACAAGGAGAAACTATGTAAAGGTACGGTGTGAATGCAAAATCTGAAATATCCCATGTTAGTTATGGGGGAAATATCAATTGTGATTAGTGATGGTTGACAAGTTATTCCTTCATCACAGTATAAGCATCTGTGCTCTTGGAAGTCATATAAAAGTTAAATGCAAGTTACACAAGGGGCTCATATAAGATAGGAAAAACTAATAAACCAAAGTCCTTTGCACAGACAGAGTTGAAACCTGTACTATGACATTTACCACAATCTTAATATTGTAAATATGCTATCATAAGCTCTTGGTCAGATGCACCTTGTGGTGAGCCTAAGCATCAATTTTTGGTACTTGACACAATTGGTTGTTATTTGCTTCCACTTAACTCTAAAGATAGTTTAAGTCTTCAAGATAAACTATATTTCAGATTATTTAATGAAATTGGAATGGAGAAATAGGAATCACTTGGCTCACAAGACTATTTAATGAAATATGGAGAAACCAAAAGATTCCCGAGGAATGGAGAGTGAGTACACTTATACCCATATATAAGAACAAGAGAGACATTCAAAATTGTGTGAATTATGATAAGTATCAAGTACAACAGAGAACCAATTTGGATTCATGCCAGGCATATCTACCGTTGAAGCGATTCACCTTTTGAGACGTCTTATGGAACATTTTAGAGCAAACAAGAAAGACCTTCACATGATATTTATTAATCTAGAAAAAGCTTACGATAGGGTACCGAGGGAGGTTCTTTGGAGAACCTTGGAAAAAAGAGGTATCCCATTGACATACATTAACCTTATAAGAGACATGTACGATGGTGCAAAAACATGTGTGAGGACTCATAAAGGAATGCAGACGTCTTTGAAGTTAGTATTGGGTTACATGAAGGATCGACTTTAAGCCCATTACTTATTTATATTGGTGATTGATGAGTTAACAAAACATATTAAAGATGAAGTGCCTTGGTGTATGTTATTTGCAGATGACATTGTGTTAGTGTAAGAGTCTAAGGAAAAAGTTAATAGAAAATTGGAACTATGGAGAGAAGCATTAGAAAGCAAAGGCCTCCAACTTAGTAGAACAAAGACAAAATATATGGAATGTAAGTTTGATCATTTGGTTACTTCAGAGGACATAGAAATTAAAATTGGCACACATTGCATCCCCCCAAAAGAAAGTTTTAAATACCTAGGGTCAATTTTTCAGAGTGATGGAAGAATTGATAGAGATGTTATGCATAGAATTAATGCTGGTTGATTAAAATGGAGAGGAGTATAAGGTATTCTTTGTGATAAGAAGATATCATTAAAGTTAAAAGGTAAATATTAGAGAGCAACAATTAGACTGGCCATGTTTTATGGTTCACGAGTGTTGGGCAGTTAATCATCATGTACAAAAGATGTCTATGACAGAAATGAAGATGTAGATGGATGAGTGGTCATACAAGAAAAGACCGTATACATAATGAGGTTATTAGAAACAAATTAGGAGTGACACCAATAGAGGATAAAATGAGAGAATTTCGTTTAAGATGGTTTGGACATATAGAAAGAAGATCAAAAGAACCTATAAGAAGGTATGAAAAACTAAATTTGGACAGTATTAAAAGAGGTAGAGGACGACCACAAAAGTGTTGGAAAGAAACAATAAAGCTATGTGTCCAAACAAAGAATGGCTTATTGTGAGTTAACTGCTAACATGACACATGATAGAGCTATGTGGAAACAAAGAATCCATGTAGCTGACCCCGACTAGTATGGGAAAAGGCTTAGCTGTTGTTGTTGTTGCACTATCGCATGACAACATGCATATTATGTGTTCCTTCTTTTTATTTGAAAGGAACATCTCTTATATATGCCAAATAAAGGGAATATGTGATGGATTAACATTTTGTGTGAGGACATGTTGTTTGGCTACTTTAGAAGCTCTCACTGGGTTAACCACAGTTCGTAAATGTAGTATTTTAAAGTAAAATGTATCTACAAGCTTTGGTGATCAAGCCAATTGTTGATTAGTCTGCTTATCTCAATTACAGGTAATAACTGTAATATTTGTCGATGGTGGCGAGGCACTGAATGCAATTCCATATGTCGTAAAATTTGGAGGTGCCATACAAAGTCTTTCTACTGAACACCTCTACTATCTCCGAAGAAGGATTGTAGAGGTTAGCATTTTCTATTTTACTATTCTCTGTGATTTTACTTTTTCTGCGAACCTTGCTCTATCTGCTTTATCTTTTCTTGCTCAATTTGTGTTGCCACCCTCAAGTGGACAGATGCTTTAAGGTTTTGCTTCTACTTCTGGGAAATCTGTCATGTAGATATATCTGTAGTATCTGGATGAAGCCATTCTGGTGATCTTGCAATATGAACTCCAAAGGAACACGGTGATTGGAGTGAAAGTGGATTCTCCATGTGGCATAGGGGCAAACTGAATGACTGAACATGTATCGAGATTCTGGTAGTTATTATCTTATCAAAATTTTCCATTTGACAGGTAATAGAAACTCAGGCTGCGGTTCATCGTTGCAATGCTACTGTGACGATGAAAGATGAGGAGGACCCGGTCTATCCTGCTGTAGTGAATGACGACAAGTTGCATCACTATGTTCGGCGGGTTGGGAAACAGTTGCTTGGTTCGGAAAATGTGTTACCTGGAAACAAAGTAATGGTTGGTGAAGATTTTGCGTTCTATCAAGAGGTGATCCCTGGCATATTATTCAACATTGGGATGGGAAATGAGGAGGTGGGATCTGTTCACCAGCCACATTCTCCCCATTTCTTTCTTGATGAGGGGATTCTTCCTATTGGTGCTGCGATGCATACTGCACTGGCTGAACTTTATTTGAATGGTCAGTGGAAAAGAGGAGATGATGGAAATCTATAGCAGCTCTATGGTAGCTTGTGCATCTACTATCCTCTGTTGCTCGATTTTTCATCATCGACACGCTCATTGGTAGAATTATATCGGAGTTCCAGGTCTTGCTGAGTAAGACTTAATAGGGGCGACTGGCTGGAATATCAGCTGTATGATACTTGGTGATGGATGAACCGGTCCTGTTCTACGTAAGTTCTATCCTCCATTTCCATACGGCATGAATTGTCTGTGCAACAGATATGGTAGGAACGTATTGCCAAGTTCTAGCTCATGGTCCTATTTCATAAACATACAGCTTGATTCTGATAATCTTATATTTGATATGAGAACCATTTTTACGTCTTTGTGATGAATCAGTGCCTTATTTTCTTGAAGCCAAGATGACATGCTTTTGGTATTTGGACTCTGTGTGTCTGTCACAAATGGAAGAAACAGAACCTCTTTATTTATATAATACTTATGTTGTGGTGAAAAGGCGATAACAATACCCCATCATTAGAAAATCGGACCTTAAATACCAATACAATCTTCCAACCAAATCCCCCGTTACGGCGAACACATTTTCTTTGCAGTGCTTCCGCTCATAGAGCATAAACTTTATTTTAGCTTCAACATACTCATATATGTATGAACCATGGTATTTGAGATCAGTACAACCATATTCTTGGATCTTCTGATAAGGTTCTCCAAAAAGTGGTCCCTTGGAGACAGTCAAACAGCTAGAATTTTGGCATTTGCATTACCGATATATTGGGTAGCCACAATCATCACCACTATGAAGATGTCAAGAGAAAGAGCCTTGATCATGGCTGAATGTTGAGATGGATGCAGAGGATCACAAAGGAGTAAAGTGATAGTGATGTGCATCTCTGTATGAACTCGATGCAATTTATCGAGAGAGCAAAACGTTGTTCTGTCTCAGAAAACAATGTTGACCAAAACGATCACTATTTCATAGACATATTTAAATGATATTATAAATTAAACCATAATGTTGACCAAAACAAATCAATGTCAACAAAAATATGGGCTTCAACATTTTTTCTTTGATTATAATTTTTTTTTTCAAGTCCTCAAAGAACAAAACTGTGCAAATGGCACTTGAATATAAATGCTAACATTCTCTTGAATATGTATAACCTTGATCTTGTTGTAATTAATCAGCAACATAAACTTCTTTATTGATGAAAGCCGAATACAAGAAGATGACACTGAGGTGTTGGTCGGTCAATCCTTGTCGCCACCCTCTAATTTTCGTTAAAACCTAATGGCAGCCCTAATGACTACTTATATGGCTGATCTAACTTGAAAGACTATAATACCCCTAGTAAGTGACTATTAGATTACGGATCCTAATGGATCAGAATAACTAAATACCATAATATACGGTTCCTAATCTAATCCATTAGGACTCGTATTACAAAATACCATAATATACATGACTCAGACTTACCTATGACTCTATGTATACATTTATAACTAAATAGTAATACTAATTAATCAAGATTTAACTTGATCTTCAACTCGCCCCCTCAAGTTGAATCTTGAAGGTTTGTAATTCTCAGCTGATGGAGAGCTTTCTGAAATCCTTTGACTGAAGCAGGTTTTATAAAAATATCTGCCAATTGGTCTTCTGAGCATACAAAATCAGATTGAAGATGCTTTGTATAATCTTTTATCTGATTAAGTGACAATCTATCTCAATATGCTTTGTTCGTTCATAAAAAACAGGATTTAAGGCAATCTTGAGAGTTGCTCTACTATCATTGTAAAAGGTAATTGGAGTATCCACTTTTAAGCCAAGTTCTGTTAAGAGGGATAAAACCCATATTATTTCACACATGCCCGAAGCAATTGCACGATATTCTGCTTCTGCACTCGATCTGGATACAACTGATTGTTTCTTGTTTTTCCAAGATACAATGTTTTCTCCCAAACATACCACATACCCAGTGGTTGATTTTTTGTTTGTATTCGAACCTGCCCAATCAGCATATAAATATATCTTTAGATCCTAATCTGATCCATTAGGACCCGTATTACAAAATACCATAATATACATGACTTAGACTTACCTATGATATACATTTATAACTAAATAATAACACTAATTAATCAAGATTTAACTTGATCTTCAACTCACTCCCTCAAGTTGAATCTTGAAGGTTTGTAATTCTCAACTGATGGAGAGCTTTCTAAAATCTTTTGACTGAAGTAGGTTTTGTGAAAATATCCGCCAATTGATCTTCTGGGCATACATGAATCAGATTGAAGATGCTTTATGTAATCTTTTATCTGATTAAGTGACAATCTATCTCAATATGCTTCGTTCATGAAAAACAGGATTTAAGGCAATCTGGAGAGTTGCTCTACTATCAGTATAAAAGGTAATCGGAGTATCCACTTTGAAGCCAAGTTCTGTTAAGAGGGATAAAACCCATATTCTTTCACACATGTCCGAAGCAATTGCACGATATTCTGCTTCTGCATTCGATCTGGACACAACTGATTGTTTCTTGTTTTTCCAAGATACAATGTTTCCTCCCAAACATATCACATACCCAGTGGTTAATTTTTTGTCTGTATTTGAACCTACCCAATCAGCATCTGAATATATCTTTAGATCCAAGGATGAATTCGCTGTATACAATAAACCATGGGTTAGTGTACACTTCAAGTATCTGATGATATGAAAAGCTGTACTCATATGATGTTTGGAAGGATTATGCATCCATCTGCTCACATAGCCAACAGCAAAATTGATATCAGGACGTGTAATAGTGACATATATTAGTTTCCCCACTAATTTTTGGTACCTTCCGATATCCTCATATGGTTTTGCATTATTATCCTCCTCCTCCTAAGGAGACTCCATAGGAATTGAGCATACACGACAGTCTTCCATTTTTGTTTCCTTCAACAAATCCAGAATATATTTCCTTTGACTCAAGAATAATGCATTATTGCTATGAATCACCTCTATACTGAGAAAGTAAAAAAATCTTCCCAAATCTTTCAAGTCAAATAAAATATTGAGTTGTTTCTTTAGCTCACCAATACCTGCAGTATCATCTCCTATAATAATGAGATCATCAACGTACACCACTAACATAATTGTTCTCTGGCCTTGCTTAATGAATAGTGTATGATCGTTGATGCATTGTTTAAACCCCAGAGTCTGAATTCCATCACTAAATTTCTCAAACCATGCCCGTGGGGATTGTTTCAATCCATAAATTGATTTCTTTAGTTTGCACATTTTTCCTTTTTCGTTCCCATTAAAGTATCCTGGTGGCAAGTCCATATAAATGTCTTCACTGAGATCACTCTAAAGGAATGCATTTTTCACGTCCAACTGTCATAATTCTCATCTTTTATTAACTATCAAGCTTAACAAGATTCTGATGGTGTTCATCTTGGCTACTGGAGCAAATGTCTCTATGTAATATATGCCGTAGGACTGACTATATCCTTTTGTAACTAATCTTGCCTTATATCTTTCTATATTCTCATCTACCTTATATTTGACTGAGAATACCCACTTACATTCTACAATCTTCCTTTCTGATGGTAGATTTGTCAATTCCCAGGTATGATTTTGTACTAAAGCTGAAATTTCCTCTTCCATGGTCGTTTTCCATTTTGGATGTACTTTAGCCTCTTTATAGGTCCTTGGTACAAAAGTATTCTCTGTATTCATCACAAATAGCTGATATTCCCTAAGATAACGAGAGAATGATACCATTTTGTCCAATGCATATTTTGCAACTGCATGCTTCCCTTTTCTAATTGCAATAAGTAAATCATCCATTTCAATATCCAAATTATGAGAGGTTATCTGAAGAGGAGGTGAATCTGATTCACTTTAGAAATTTTGATCTCAGGTGACAGTCTGATCTGAAAAGACAATCCCTCAGTTTCCTCTATTATATACTTGTCATTCACTTGCATTTTCATGAGTAGATGTAATTTCAGCTGGAGGAAGTGGGATCACTTGAGTAGACTGTAGTTTTGATGAAGGTTCTTCCTGCACTCCATAAAATGGAATGTCTTCATGAAAGGTGACATCCATTGTAACATAAAACCTCTTTTTGGAAGGATCATAACACTTATAACCTTTTTGAGTAGTCAAATATCCCAAGAAGATGCACTTGATTGATCTTGCATCAAGTTTATCTCTTGCACCTTGATAAACATGAACAAAGCATGTACAATTAAAAATTCTTGGTAATAAATAAAATTATTTCTGAGAAGGACATAGGGAATGAAATGGAGTATTACTACTGAGCACCCTGCATGGCATGCGATTTATAAGAAATACTGATGTTAAGACTACTTCACCCCAATAATATTTTGGTGCATTGCATCCAATTAAGAGAGTCCTTGAAACTTCTAAAATATGTCGATTCTTTCTTTCAACTACACCATTCTATTGAGAAGAGTGAGAACATGAGGTCTGGCATAAGATGCCATGCTGTAGAAAATACGAATGAAGGGATCGTGACATAAATTCTCTACCATTATCACTGTAAAAAAAATTAATGGTACTCTGAAATTGTGTCTGTAGAAACTAATAGTATATATGAAGAATTTCCTTCACTTTGTCTTTAGTCTTCATAAGGTAAATTATAGCAAACCTAGTACAATCATAAATAAATGATACAAAATACTTATATCCCTGCATAGAAGTTGTCGAACTAGGGCCCCAAATATCAGAATGTACAATATCAAAAGGAATGAATATATTTCTTCATTTAAAGGAAATGAAATACGATGGTGCTTTGCTTTTTAACAAGTTTCACAATTTAAGTTCAAATCATTACAATTACTAAATTCAGGTAATAACATCTTTATTTTGGAAAATGGTAAATGACCAAGTCGCTGGTGCCAACGAGGTATATGCTCATTCTGTCTCTTAGTAATAATTGTTGATTGTAGTGGAGCACCTTTATTGTCCTCACAAAAGTATATGCCTCTTCTTATATTATCCTGACCAAAGATCTTCCCCGTCTTCAGTTTTTAAAAGACACATCTAGTGGAATCAAAGATTATACGACATTTTCAATCCTAAGTCATAACAAAGACAGATAATAGGTTTATTGATATGTTTGAAACATGTAAAATATTTTTCAATGTGCCAAAAGATGTGATAATACTTCATTTTCTCACTATTGGCATAAGAGATCCATATGCCAGTCTAATATTGATGTGTCAATTCATAGTTATCAAAGAGATCTCTTCTGCTAACCATGTGATCTGTAGCACCTGAATCAATAACCTATATCATTGAATAAGAAGAATTTATATTACCCTGAGTTAGGAATGAGAAAGGATAGGCAATAGATGGTTGTGATTCACCGTGAGAGGATGAAGAAGGTTGTTGCGGATCAGTCAAACGCGGCTTCAATAATTTAATTTCCTTTCTCATATTAGCTAAAGAAGGTACACTTTCCTCAGTCTTCTGCTTTTCATTTTGATCACTACTAAAGTATACTCTATTATTTCTATTCGGAAAATAGGTAGGTTTTCTAGCTAACTCCCAGCAAGTTTCCTTGGTGTGTCGTGGTTTTTCATAGTGAGAGCAGTTGATCTTATATTTCTCTTTAGGTATTTGTCAAGATTTACCTCTACATCTGTCATAACCTCCTCTTCTTCTAGCAAAAGGAAGAACATAAGTATTTTTTCCTACAAATACTGAGGTCTTAGAATTAATTTTGGTTTCTTTTTCAAAAAGCTTCCTATCTTCTTCTCTAAGAAAGAGTGAGTATACTGTACTCAAAGATGGAAGTTCTTCCCTACTGAGGATGTTATTCTTTAAAAATTCATATTATGATGACATACCCCATAGAAGATCAAACACTTTACGCTCTTCAAACTCCTCATTCCGTTCTAGTGTGCAAGTCTGATATTTAGTCTTAGAGTACAGATGTAGTTCTTCCTACATACCTCTGAGCTCTGCATAATACTCACTAACTAACCTTCCTCCTTGTCTGCATTTCCGAATCTTCTCTATAAGATCATATTTCTTCGCAATATTTTTTCTTTGAGCATAAACTTCCTTAACTGCCAGCCAGATATCCCTAGCAGTGTTCAAAAACATAAAGTTACTGCCAATGGAGGAAGTCATGGATTGTATTAATCAAGCACTTACTAAGGCATTTTCTCTATACCATCGAGAATAGGAAGGATCTTAAATTGGGGGTCGAGGAAGATCACCTGTCAAATAATCCCATATTCCCCCTTGCTATAATAGCCAGCTCAATAGATCTGGCCCATTGTAAATAATTCTTGTCATCAAGTTTTAAATTTGTGATTTGAAAATCTTCACTTTTGTCTAACGAGAGTTCATTACTTTCTATCATCTTTGCTCTTTCTATATTCGGATTGATATCTCACTGAGGGAATACCTTTAAATCTGCCCAAATCGGTTGACCACTGAAAATTCAATTTTTTTTAAATGAAACAACTGTCTCACTTCCTCTTGGACATTTCATCGAACAATTGTAGTGCATCACTTGTAGATTATGAAAGCAAATGTTCATGGTGAGAGGTAATGAATCTAACAACGATTTTGTAATGAAATCACTGAAATACCAATTTGAAAGAATAAGAAAGAGAAGAACTTGTTGTTCTGCAGGTTCTTCACTGTGCCCACGACTTTTTTTTGTTGATTTCCTTCGATGCTTGATGCTAAACGGCCACAAGAGGCTCTGATACCATATTGTAATTAATCAGCAACATAAACTTCTTTATTGATGAAAGCTGAATACAAGAAGAAGACACTGAGGTACTGGTCGACCAATCCTTATCGCCACCCTCTAATTTTTGTTAAAACCTAATGGCAACCTTAATGACTACTTATATGACTGATCTAACTTGAAAGACTATAATACCCCTAGTAAGTGACTGTTGGATTACAATTCTTAATAGATCAGAATCTGATCCATTAGGACCCGTATTACAAAATGCTATAATATACATGACTCAGACTTACTTATGACTCTATGTATACATTTATAATTAAATAGTAACACTAATTAATCAATATTTAACTTGATCTTCAATAGCTCTGTGGCTACGGGAACCACAAGAATCCTTAGAATGGGAATGATTCCAACCCAACACCTTTTTGTTTTGAGAAGAGTTGTTCTTTGGAGAGCACAGTACGATGAAAGTTGTAAGTTGTGTTCGGGAGGAGAAGCCAGAGAGGTGGTAGTTTACCCTGTGGTAGATGTCAACAGTTCAAGTCCGCTTATTTCCAGCTCGTGATCTTAGCCGAAGGTCAAGTGATATCAGTTTTGCTAAACTTACAGAGATCATACCATAAAGATCTTAAAATGAACAATTTACCATTCATTAGGATATAATATCTTCAAAAATGGCTCAAGATGAAGTCAATCACTTAAAACCGTAAAGCCCTTCAGTTTCATTTAATTTGTGACTAGAAATCAATGATTATTGGACCATGGCTTCCATGAAACATCTTAACATTGAATACCATGGAGAAACAACTACAATTATATGCATGATGTTAACACATTCATTTTAATTTATCAATCTATTGGGTCTTACTCTCATGGGTCTCTTCATTTTCTGGAGAATAAATTAATATAGAAGCTTAAAGCCTTAAACCAGGGATATAGGCTAATCTTAAAACCCATGCTTTTTGATGCATCTAAGACTTTTTAGGCAGCCTATTGTAAATGTGTAATGTAATGGTTCCTCATATAGGGCATCTTTTCAGTATTATGTTATCCTAAAGTCTATTACTGATCAATCAACAAATACGCTAGATAAAAAACTGGTACTTTCATACTTTTCGATCATACATAAACCACTCATAGTTACTGGATATTCTTAAATCCCTTGAAAAATAGTGGCTTTGTTAGTATTGGTTGTTATTAATGCCATTATTGTAATAAACCTGTTGGTCAATTAGTTGAATAAATGAAGCTCACTGATTTTCCTTTTAGCCAAAATTTGCATGGCACATTTGATCAATAGTTTGGCTGTCTAACAAGCCGTTAGTATTCTCTGCCTGGGTGGATTTGATTGCGATTTGCCTAATCCCAACATTCTAATTCGGTATGAAATAGACCAATGAGTTATCTGGGACCTGCAATATAGGTCAGTGACGGTTTCTGATTTTTGGAAACCGGTTCGGAAGTGGAACCGAACTACGGTTTCAAACGGTAATTTAATAAAGGTTATATATATTATCATTAAAAATCACAAGTTAAGTGGTTGGTCAACGGTAGGATGCCTCTTCTTCTTACAAAAATAATTTTTTTAAACTGGTTTCGGGATGGTTCCAAAACTGAAACTGCAACCGCTCTGAAACCGGACATGTCTAATTCACACTCCACACTATTTTGATTGATTGTATAGTTTTCTTTCAGATTGAAATAAGATTGAAATAAAACAATGTATTGTGCATGTAGCTTAACTCATTTTCATAAATACATTTTTGAGAATGGGTGCTTCAGGTGATGGATAAACATTCAGCCAATGTAGTGACTCTGATCTAACCAGAATTCGAAAAGTTAACGCAACTGGAAAGATCCTGATTGATTAACCCAGAGCTATAATGCATGGTTTATCACGTTGAAGGTTCCACGCGGTATTCTTCTCATCTCAAAATAATTTCTAGATCGGCCAACCGGTGAATCCATATCATATCATGGTTTGGTTTAATTTTGAAAGCTATTATGTACGCGAAAAATAAAAAATAAAAGGAACAACAAGAACTATATGGTGGAAATGTTGATAGAAAAACGTACATTAACTTCTAACTTCTGTTTATTGACAGGAATCGTTAGGCAAGGTTTCTGTTCAAAAGGTTTTTTTACAAATGGTAATCTTCTACGTGTAAAAACTTCGCTCATGTAAGGGATCACCCTTGCATTGCTGGTCCCAAGCCCTGATAAAGGAGGAGGGTTGTGTTAGGCTTCCGACAGTCAACGTAAAACTTCGTCGGATTTTTATAACATGAGTAATCTTCTATGTGTAAAGAGATTTGACAGTTTAACTCTTATTTGTATCTCTTTCATTGCTTTTTTATGTTTTCTTATTATGGGTTTTCGTTTTCAGCATAAGAGAAGCGACTGTGATTTTTTTTGTGTTTAATAAACATGAGCATTTTTTTTATTAAAAGACTTATAAAATCAAGAAAGAAGACCCTCCTTTTCTTATTCACGATATAAAACATGACCACTGTTACACTATGTAACTTATAGTCTTGTCAATAATGATTCACTCTCCAGACAAAATGTAGATATAGGGACCTTATGGTTCAGCCTGGAGTCATAGTAATAGAAGGTTGTCCCGAGCCCTTGAAAATTGGTTTGTGTGAGGTATAAATAGAGACAAGAAGCTAAAACAAGAAGAGCTTGAGCTGATTTGAACTGAAGCAGGCCTATATTGGCCATTAGTGTTAATGTTACCTTTGTAAAGAAATATATTAATTAGTTATCTGAACCCACTCTAGATCCAAGTAATTACATGCATTTACACGTAGATGAATACATGCACACAAACATACATATATACATACATAAAATTTAGGGAAATTTTCATATAAATATGTTGTAGTTTCTCAAATTTTATACTTATGAAGTTCTCAACATTTTAAGAAGGACGTGACATTTTTATTATTAATCAATTAGGGACATCAAATTCCAATCCTTAATAAAATATAGACCATAAATTAGTTTTTTATACATGTAAGAATTTGATGTCCTTATTTGATTAACAATAGAAATCTAAGTCTATCTGATCATTAATGAAGAAAATCTTGCTAAAAGGGTGAGAAGTTGAAGTCTCAAAATGAAACTTTTTGAAAACCATAAAGTAGTTTTGTGAAACTTTTCCTAAAATCTAAACAAATTCAATCTCAATTCCAGTTATGATTATCATATGTGAATTTAAATGTACGATATCACTTTGTCCTTCCTCAGATGAACTGTTGTACTGTATACTTCTTATAGAATCCTGGTGTGAGGATTGAAACGACAAACCCAAGATGACCAACATTCAGATCTGGCACTATCATCCCATCTTGTGTGCAACACCAAGACACACCTAGAAAGAAGAGGTGCACTAGCTGGGAGCTGACAGCCAACATATTGCTTTACTTGTCGTTCCCGATCCCCATGGTACAAGTTGGGGTGATAATCGTCAAATAGAAATTCCCTTATAATTTCTATACTTTCCTGACTCCGTTGGTTAACTGCTTACATCGCACATGATGGAGCTATGTAGAAACAAAGAATCCATGTAGCCCACCCCGTCTAGTATGGGAAAAGGGCTTAGTTGTTGTTGTTGTCCAGACCACAACCAAAGGCGGTATTACAGTACATATTTTAGATCACCATCATCAGAGTAGCCTATACTACAAAAGTTTCAAGATAAAAGCATGACGGCTTCGAAATTTTACATGGTTCTAAAAGCTCGCAGCAGGAATTTATTCACAAGCAGCATATGTTCCTACCATTTTGTTCACACACACACACACACACACACACACATATATATATATATATATATATATATATATATATATATATATATAGAGAGAGAGAGAGAGAGAGAGAGAGAGAGAGAGAGAGAGAGAGAGAGAGAGAGAGAGAGAGAGAGAGAGAGTGAGAGAGAGAGAGAGATCGTGGCATATGCTAAATCCAATACATTAAATCTCTTCAAACATTTCTACGTGTTCGATCACGGTGATGAAGGGTGGAGATTTGAAATGAAAAAGAAACGTATATCGTTGAGCATTAAATGTAAGTACAGGAGTATAATAAATCTCTACGGTTTGATCACGGTGAAGATGTTTGAGAAAGATTGAGTACTCATGAGGATTGAGCATGAACTACTTGCTCTCTCTCTCATATATATATATATATATATATAAAAACCGGACCAGGTTCTGCTATACTATGTGGACAATAAAAGTATTTGGCTGCAATCCACAGGACATTTTGGCATATTGAACTAGTCCTGCAAAGTGAGATTCGCTAGTTGTGATTCATATGGCTCATTTTGGCTAGTGTGAATATGATTATTAAGTTGTTTTATCATGTCTAAAATAAAATTTACATTCGAAACCTGTTTTTCCAAATCAAGTAAGCAATAATTTCATTTCACAATTATGAAAATCATGTAAAATTTTAGGTCTTGTAAACTTAACGAGTAGTTAAGCTCATGTTCAGCTTGTCTGACTCATGGCTCATCTTGGTAGATGGAAGCTCGCCTATCTTAAACTGCAAATGAAAAAAGTTCGTGGACAAGCAACGATACAGTAAGAAAACCACGAAAAGGCACAGATCGGGAACACTTCAAAGACATGAACTACTTAATTGCATGTCAATAATCTGAAATTGTTAATTTTTTCCCTATTGCATGGCACCAATCTTTATGTTATCTGTGAAGGGCTTACGAACTACCAAAAGGAAAAGCGCGATAGATTCCTACAATAGCTAGAAGGATAATTAAAGAGGGGACAAGGATGCCAAAGGTCCAGAATTTGTTCTCAATGACATTATTAAGCCAATCCTACCGGAAAACATTCTGATCCTCATATCTGCCTTCATTGTTCGCGACTTGGATAAAGTGGTCCCCATGCACATATATACCATTACTTCTCACGTTTCCTCAAATTAAAACTACAATATCAGTCTATATTGCAAAGCATATTTGTTCTGCAAATACACGATTTGATGCGGAAACAGATAAATGTAAACAAGAGGAAAACAAAGATTTAAGTGGTTCGGTCAGAAATACCTATGTATGAGGTAAGATGAGAAGAAAATTCTACAGTGATGAAAGAACTATGACCTCTTATAAACTCTCGCAATCTCATAATACTAACTCGTACGCGAATTGCTGAGATTTTCAGGTTGGGTCATAGTCCATGTCCAACACAAATTCAAGCTACATCAATAATATTCTTGAACTTTTGCTAACTTTCAAATGTGATTTTGTCTCGGTCGAGGATAACGTGGGATTTACTTCTCCGTCTGTCTCTGAGAGAGAGAGAGAAATAAGTTACTGAAGTTCCTTTCACTTTGTTGAATTTGTTCTCAGAAAACAGTGTGTATATATATAACAATATTTAACATAAGCAGGAGTGGTTCACATGATAGTGCACGCATGGACATTGTCATCACTGAAGAGGGCAAGAGTGTTGTCATCGACGGTGGAATAAATGGGGTTGGGAAAATATCCCTGGTCGCTGGAATTGTATCCGTGTCTGTAGTAATTGTATGTAGAAGAGAAGGAAGAATCTTCGTAATATTGAGACATAAAAGGATGGTATTCGCCATCGTAAGGGGAGGGCCAAAACTCTGCCTTTCTGCCCGTGTGTCTCACTGATCTAAGAACTTCACGCCCGTCTACGTACCCCATCACAGTAACCTTTTGTTTGCCCATATTGATATTCAAAGTATCAACTCCTGCCATGCTTTTGTAAAAGATTATATATGCATGCTAGAAATCGGGTATATATGAATTAATGATCTTGGTGTATACATAATGAAGATGGTAACTAATTGGCAATGTATAAAATAGGTGATATTGATGAGGGCGCATACCATCTAGCTTGGTGATGGCTTTCCTTACCCTTCTCTCACATCCCTCACAATCCATATGCACGTAAAGCTCAACAGTCTGCATCGATGAAGAGATACACATAAGGAAAATGCTCCAAGAAGGACATCAGAGAGAGAGAGAGGGAAAACAAGGTGAGTATGTTTGTTCACCGAGAGAGCATTGGACATGGTTCTTTGTCCAAAACAGCCAAGGAAAGAGGGGAAACAAGGTGAGGATGTCGCCTTTTGATGATGCAATTGCTGCTCCATTGGCATATGCGCACAGAGAGAAAAGCAGTGTTCAGTGAGGATTTTAAGGGGCAACCTTTCGTGTAGTTACCTTAGCAACAACGGTTGTGAAATTTTATTCCTCTTATTAGAGTGGAGAGAGAGAGAGATGTATTTATAAGCATTGGTAGTTTCTGTTGCGGAAATTATAGATTTTGTTAAAGTGAAGCTTATGCGGGAATATGGTACACGGAATGGAACCGCAAATGCATGACCCGCTTGCTGCTACCTATACCATAAAAGCCTGGGCCAGGCACAGTTGAATGAAGAGGAGGAAGACGTGCGCACCAAAATTGGATACTAACAATGTTTGTTACAATGATACAAAGATACCATACTAACAATATTTGTTACAGCGATAAAAAGATAAAAAGATAAATATTATGGAGTAATATTTAGACCTTCTATGTTTTATGGTTTTGAGTGGACAATTAATCATCAATATATATAAAAGATGTGTGTGACAGAAATGAAGTTGTTGATATCGATGAGTTGTCATACAAGAAAAGACCATATAAATATTAAAGTTATTAGAAACAAATTAGGAGTGACACAAATATAGGATAAAATAAGAGAATATCGGTTAAAATGATTTGAATATATAAAAAGAAGATCAAAAGAAGCACATATAAAAATGTATCAAAAAGTAGATTTTGAAAGTATTAAAAGAGATAAAAGACGACCAAAAGTGTCAGAAAAAACAATAAAGAATCATCTACGTTATCGTGAGTTAAACCCTAACATGACACATGATAAGACTCGTGAAAACAAAGAATCCATCTAACGGAGAAAAGGCTTAAGTGTTGTTTGTACAAGAGGATGCTCAAGCCTTAACACACATCCTCTCAAAGTCGAACTCCCCACCACACCAACAACGGCACTAGTAGAGCTTCCCGCCGTGGAGCTAACGCTCTCGGTGCGGGCAGCCCTCAGTTTTAATGAACAGGCACCTACAGTAATTTTACCAGACATTCGTACGTTCTTTTTACTTGACAAAGAAGGGGAGTGCCTGTTCTCATGCCCAAACGTAGGTCTATTACGTTATTATTGTATGCAAGGGGATGCAAATAGATATTGTGAAAGTGTCATGAGGTGATTCAAATGAACGTCCTTTGGATAGCCTCGATAAAGGAGCGGTTTGTATTAGATGGCACACATCCTTCACATTGGAATAAAATCAAATCGTGAACAAGGAAAATGCTGAAAGTCCTTTCAAGAAAGACGAGGATGCTCTTTTCCTTTTTACTCGCAAAAGGCCATGGAGGAAGAGACCCAATCAGAGGATTTTTAGTGGTGCTGCAGGTAAAATCACAATGCTCTAGGTTCACCTTGCTTTAGTCTCATGCACAGGGACGATGCTCGTCACGAACATCAAATTAACCTAACCACATCTCATCTGGCTAGGGAGGTAGACCAAGTAGAAGCTTCAAGTGAAACGTCCCAAGTTTCATATTGGGGCGTGCACATCTGGTAAGGATCTTCCCATCCCAGCTTGTCAAGATTAAGACAAATACTCAAGAACTCTTCGTAAATTCATTGGGGATGCAAATTCAAGGGCTTCCGTGATCCAAATCTGACCCAAAAACGACCGAATGAAAAGATCAGCTGGAGTCGTAAGAAAGATGCAGCATGGGAGGTCAAGCCACTAAAGGATTGGGGATTACACAAACTACAGTCAACTGCCATCTGCGCGTTTGAAATTGAGGCGTGTGAAGTGGGAGAAAATGAAACTTTTGAGGAAATTTAAATAAAGTGGCAATAATAATCAAAGATACATATGTTCATAAGACGGGATTGGGCCAGAGATCAAAGTCTCCACCTCCACCTCCACCTCAACCTCCACCTCCACCTCCGTCTCTGTTTTAGAGTCCTGTCTTCATCCTCATCCATGATGAGATTGAAGACCAAAAACAGCCACATCTCATCTCCGTGTCTTCATAGATCCTTATAGCTTTTGTTAAAGTGAAGCTTATGCGGGAATATGGTACACGGGATAGAACCGCAAATGTATGACCCGCTTGCTGCTACCTATACCATAAAAGCCTGGGCCGGGTACAGTTGAAAGAAGAGGAGGAAGACCCGCGCATCAAAATTGGATACTAACAAACATTGGATTTATTACAATGATAAAAAAGATACCATTAAAGTTAAAAGATAAATATCATAGAGCAGACCTACTATGTTTTATGGTTTTAGCTGTTGGACAATTAATCATCAATATTTATAAAAGATGTCCATAACAGAAATGAAGTTATTGAGATCAATGAGTTGTCAAACAGAAAGACTGTATACATAATGAGGTTATTAGAAACAAATTAGGAGTGACACAAATAGAGGATAAAAATAAGAGAATATCATTTAAGATGGTTTGAATATATAGAAAGAATGACATGTAAGAAGATATATAAAACTAGATTTTGTAAGTATTAAAAGGGATAGAAGACGGTCACAAAAGTATTGAAAAGAAACAATAAAGAATGATCTAACCTAGTGTAAGTTAATCCCGCTTATTGTGAGTTAAATCAACATAACACATGATAGAACTTGATGAAAACAAAAAATCCATGTAACCAACCCCGTCTAGCATCGGAAAAAGTTTAGTTGTTGTTTGAACAAGAGGATGCTCAAGCATTAACACACATCCTCTCAAAGTCGAACTCCCCACCACACCAACAACGGCACTAGTAGAGTTTCCCGCCGTGGAGCTAACGCTCTCGGTGTGGGCAGCCCTCAGTTTTAATGACAGGCACCTACAGTAATTTTACCAGACATTCGTACGTTCTTTCTTCCTGACAAAGAAGGGGAGTGCCTGTTCTCATGCCCAAATTTAGGCCTGTTACGTTATTATTGTATGCAAGGGGATGCCAAATAGATATTGTGAAAGTGTCATGAGGTGATTCAAATGAACGTCCTTTGGATAGCCTCGATAAAGGAGCGGTTTGTATTAGATGGCAAACATCCTTCACATTGGAATAAAATCAAGTCGTGAACAAGGAAAATGCTGAAAGTCCTTTCAAGAAAGACGAGGATGCTCTTTTCCTTTTTACTCGCAAAAGGCCATGGAGGAAGAGACCCAATCAGCGGATTTTTAGTGGTGCTGCAGGTAAAATCACAATGCTCTACGTTCACCTTGCATTAGGCTCATGCACAGAGACGATGCTCGTCACGGACATCAAATTAACCTAAGCACATCTCATCTGGCTAGGGAGGCAGACCAAGTAGAATTCCAGAACCTCTTGTGGCAGAGATTCTTCAAGTTCATGTTGATTACACTCGGAGTTCCCGCCAACCACAGCTTGAACTTTCCAGCATTTTGACTCTGGTGCCGACGGCTCTAACAATCAATTATGCAATTACGATTCACCTAGCAAATTTTCGAATATCAGCTTTCACCCCATACTTTCTTTGCACTTACCATTCGGGCCCATAGTGCATCTGTCTGAGAAACTAACCTCCACACCATTTTTGGATGTATGCCTGGTTCAACATCCGATGTTGCTATAAGCTTCTGTGCATGGTAACGATCTATATTAGGAGAGGTGAGCAAAGCCGGCTTAGCCTTGTTGAATCTCTAACCAGAGGAAACGCAAAAGACCTGTAAAATACCAAGTGGCACCTTCAGTTGCTCTGCAAAAGCTTCAATATACAAAACCAAATCTTCAGTAAAGAAAGATGGGCAAGAGGGATTCGCTGTCGATCCATGGTGCCGAGCAACACTTGACCGGCTTCTGGATGCTCTAGGATAGGTGTTCCAAACACAGTACGAAGAGATGGGGAGTAATTGGGTCGCCTTGTTATACTACTCTGGAAGGTTTGAATGACTCGGATAAGACGCCGTTCCTACTCGTCTAACAGGATTTCCAGCTATTAACGGGGAGGGCAATAATCTGCGCAGGTAATCCAGCATCTCTCAATGGATAATGAAGTCCCATCTAAACCTGACATAAGCCTTCTCAGATCCACCTTAATTAAGAATCATCTGACCTTTCCTACCTGTTTTCCTATGTATCGAGTGTATAATCTCTTGCACGGCTACAATATTATCCACAATCTGACAACCAATATGAAGCTAAATTCTGTTTTTCCGATAAGATGCAGTGAGTGTGAACTAATAGGCCGAAAATCAACGATGAAGGTCATACCATCATCTTCCTTGGAGATCAACGTCAGAGTAACTCTGATGAGCTCATCCGCCATTAATTTCCTTCCCTTGTACCATACCGTTAATCAACATTAATAAAGATGGCTTGATTGGCTCCCACTGGGCTCGAGAAAATGAAGCACACAACGCATTCAGGCCCGAGGCCTTCATTGGACCCATTTCAAAAGTGCCTTTCTGACTTCTGATGCTGCTGCCAATGTTAGACAATGGGTTTCCCGTTCACCGAGTAATGGGAACAGTCCCTAATCGGAAATCTAGGGCATGTCCAGGTTCCTCTGGGTACAAGGCTATGAAGAAGTCCACTGCATGCCTACGAAGTTCGCTCTCTTCAAAGCTCCAACCTGAACCTCCTTTAGGTAGTTTGAGACCGGATATTCTGGTTTTCTTCATCTTAACTTTCCATTGAGCATGGAAGTCCGTTGTGTTGCGATCACGGATGAGGACCCACTCATTATGAGCTTTTTGTCTCCATATCAGTTCTTCCTGGTGTAACACTGTCTCATACTCTAATCGGACCTCTTCTTCAATTCTTCATAGGTAGGAAGACGTTCTGTACTCCATAACTCTTTCAATGCCCTGCAACTTAGCGAAGTAGCCTCTTCTTACGAAGGAATACGTTCCCGAACACTTCCTTATCCCAGCTTGCCACCTTCGATATAAATTTCTTAATGTCACTTGTAATAACACCAGAATTCTCCTGGTCCTCCTTGACAAAATCAGAAAAATCACAGTGAAGTAACCAAGCTGCAATGAATCTAAGTGGTGCAGTAAAAGATTTACGCCTATGATGATTCAAGGTCAACAATATGGGTCGGTGATCCGAATAAAGTCGAGGGAGATGGAGGAAGGTTGCTTCCTGATCAAGCCTTTCCTTCAGCAAGCCCCTCTACCATGTACACATCGGACAATTTAATCCTATATCTATTAGCTCACAGTCATTAACAACACACTGTTGAATGAGTGGACAAGGTTTGCTTCCTGGTATTGAACCACCAATCTTTTCGTGATCTCACTAGTGCGGATCGGAAACAGACACATACAATCCACTCTATATTGTCGAACTAGAATCCTTTCCTAACTTGGCTAAACACAGATGGGGAGCCTGTTGAAATTCTTTGCAGCAGAGCAGCGCCGTTGGGCTTGACTCGCCTAGCACGGCTTCGTCAAGGAGGTTTCTTCTGCAAAACAAGAAAGACAATATCGAGAGAATGTGCGTAAAACCAGAAGCAACTCAGTAAAATTTTTCTGTCTCTCTTTGTCACTTAGCGTATATACCTTTCTTGCACGTCTGTTACAGCTAGGGGAAAAACGGCTCCTGTCTCATACGTCACAGTTGAAAATTAATTTTTTATTTTAAATTATTTTATTTCAAAAAATTGTAATCGTGCGTGCAATATGGAAGGGACCCTCTTCCATATCACACATACGTTGTGGAAGGCCTTATGGCCATTCGTAACCTTTAGCAGAGCCAGCAGCTGAATATTCTACTTGAAGATGTTAGGCCAATCCATAGTCTAATGAAAGAAGCTACGCTATCAATAGAAGCTATTGATAAGCTCCCTCTCCACCATCAGGGACCCCGCTGATGCTTGAGAACCCTACTGTTATAGTGGAGTTACCTGCCGATTCCTTCATCCAAATCTTTTCTGGTCTTTGATCTCAAACTTAGGCTGTGGGGGGATCTCGGCTTCCTAATTTTCCCATCAAGGGGCCTCCCACTGATAAACTTGTTGATCGTCACCTTACCTCCCTTATGGATCAATCTGTCCTTAATTGATCCCCACGAGTTTGGGTTTAGGGGAGGTTAAGCAGGTCGCGGAACTGAGACTGCTCTGTGAAACGAATTACCAATGACATCGGACACCAAGTAGCAGTCCGTCTTCCCCAAACTGAACCCTTTATGCAACTGAATCTCTCCTGCCTTAGAACCGTTAGAGGATGCAGGAAGTTGTTTTCTTGATCAGCTTCAACCATGCCGGTCATCAACCAACAGGCTTGTGAGTGGAGAGCATAATGAAGAGAATTTGTAATATCTGTGTGTGTATGTGTGTGTGTTTTACTTTTTACCAGTAAGTAATCAAAGAAGGAAGGAACATGGGAAAAGTTTATGCACGTCTATGACTGTTGTAAAGGCAATAAATTAAATGGCACCAATAGAAATGCTGGCCAGCTAATTGAGAACATGCGTTTTAAGTATTTCTAGGTCAAGCAATGAAGTGTTGCTAGCAGCTGTATAAGAGAGTCTCACGTCCTGCTGCTTCTTTCCTCTTGTGCTGCTTGCTCTTTCCCTAGGTGGGATATGACTGTTGTAAAGGCAATAAATTAAATGGCACCAATAGAATATGCCGGCCAGCTAGATGAGAACATGCGTTTTAATTATTTCTACGTCAAGCTATGAAGTGTTGCTAGCTGTATAGGAGAGTCTCACGTGCTGCTGCTTCTTTCCTCTTGTTCTCATTGCTCTTTCCCTAGGTGCGCGCGTACGGGTCCCAGAAAAACGGGGCTTTGAGTTAAATCCAATTCTTATCAATACCAGCAGTAAATCCTGTTCGTACTTTCAGGTCTCTAATTAACAGTGGCAGTTTGAACTCTTATTCCTTTAAATCTCCTTGTATATAGATTTTCTCGTGGGGGGCATGAACTCGTCGTTACATGGATGCAAACTTTTAAAGAACTAAAGGCATCAAATGATGAAGATAGTGGCGCTTACAAGATTTTGCAGATAATGGTGCTTAACAGTGCCAGTTTGAACTCTTATTCCTTCAAATCTCCTTGTATATAGATTTTCTCGTGGGAACATGAACTCGTCGTTACATGCCTGCAAACTTTTAAACAACTTAAGGCATCAAATGATGAAGATATAGTGGTGCTTACAAGATTTTTCAGAATTCTGATAGGTTGTCAAAATGATACCTGTGGTATCTTCTATGACTGAAGCAGATGGCAGGGGCATTTCCTTTTGTCCCAGGCTATGAAGAATAAGCCTTGTTAGCTCGCCTTTCTCGACTTGCTTATTGTGTTTTTCTGTATCTGTGGAAGATGATTAATTTTACCCATTTCGAAACGCAACCATATGAATGAAACTCCAGCACAAGGTGAGAAATTGGACTACGGAGAGGAAGAAAAAAGCCTCTAGAGAGTAGGAAGGAAACATTATAAACAAGATTAAGATCAATGATGATTAGGAATCCCTTAAACTAGAAAAGGCATGCTTTGGTTTTGGTTATTGCTGGAACTCTATTGTTGAAAAGATTTACTAATCGAATTGGAGATGTGTCATCAAGATCCAAGAAATTCATGCAGATCTGCTGAAGATACCAAATGCACAGGCTCCACTATTTAGTCACAAGGTGAGAAATTGGACTACGGAGAGGAAGAAAAAAACCTCTAGAGCGTAGGAAGGAAACATTATAAACAAGATTAAGATCAATGATGATTAGGAATCCCTTAAACTAGAAAAGGCATGCTTTGGTTTTGGTTATTGCTGGAACTCTATTGTTGAAAAGATTTACTAATCGAATTGGAGATAGTGTCATCAAGATCCAAGAAATTCATGCAGATCTGCTGAAGATACCAAATGCACAGGCTCCACTATTTAGGTTTTTCTTCTTTAATTTTTTATAAGCAATGACCAGATGCCTTTACCCCTTGGATGTCGATCTCCGGACCTATTGCAGACTCCCAAGCAAGAAAAGATATGTCAATAGGTTTATTTTTTATCAGGATTTTTTGGGTACAGCTGGTTTAGATTTGCTGCTGTGCACAGATACCGGTGACATTTTCATAGAGGGCTCTGTGGATTTTGCTTCCTTCTAAGTAAAATATCATCATGAAGCATAGCCGAAGAAGTGGTTGGTCACATATGAATCAACCAAGCGTCTGATCAAATCTCATACCGCCTTGAGAAAAGAATGGATTCTCTCAAAGTTTGGAAAATCCAATTCACTTATGCTTGGGAGTGTAAATGTATTTTTCACATATGAATCATCCAAGCGTCTGATCAAGTGCGTCCTATTTCTTCTCTCCTTGGCAGTTTCGCTTCGTACTCCCATTTTTTTCTTATATCACAACCTCTCTCTCTCTCTCTCTCTCTATATATATATATATATATAGAGAGAGAGAGAGAGAGAGAGATCAAAAGGTTTCTTTTTCGTGGACAGTCCAAATCAAATTTGTCTCATAAAATCTTATCCAATGGTCTAAATGTGAAAGCACACAGGTGTATCTAGATAATCAAGTCATCGTGCGCACGCATACACAAGTTTCATGCCTGCTTGCTTGCACGCACTCTTTTCCATTAATCAGTTTCCCTGCCTTCACTTCTAAATTTGGATACTTTGCATCTATATGGCCTCGCCTTTTTCGCTCGTCACATGTAACTGTACTGTCTGCAGCAAGTGTACGTTCAAGTATATGAAACTTTTAGCCGGCATTGTTACTTGGCGACCTCTTGATTTCACACGTTTGATAATACATTAGTCAGTGGAATCCCAAGGTCTACCTTGAATTTCTTCGTTTGCCTTTACAGATTCCTATCAAAACTTTGACCTCAAGACACGGTACACGCAAAATGGCAGAGAAGTGATATTCAAGTGCGAGGATGAAGCTCAATTGTTCTCATCAAACATTCTCCGAAGAAAGATAATCTGAAAGTGTTCATGTTGAGTCTGAGATCTTGGTTTAAAGTTTTCCAGGGAAACGATCACCCAAAATGGAATCCATTTCATGCGATAGTTGAATCCATTCGTGTCATTTTGAGTCACACAAAGAAAATGCATTGAGAAACTTGCAAGCTCGCAGTACTCGTTATGACCTTGAGTTGCCCGATAGAAGGATGATAAAGAAACATCCAACAAGAGTAACAAGAGAGAATGGACCTTACATTTACTTCAACCCAAACCAAAACCAAGACTTCTCTCTCCCACCAAGTGGGGTTGGGGTGCTTGTGCTCTATCTTGTATTGTATTAGCATTTAACTCCTTAAACGCCTATCATGAGTTATTATTTCCTTCTAACACTGCTGAGGCCTTCCTCTGTGTCTTCTTCTGAAGTATTCATTATCTTAGTTGCATAAGTTTCAACCCAAAGTGAGAAAGGGTAGCTGTTTTCTTATAAAAAAGCAACATGCGGAGTTTGTATCAAGAAAAACAATGTGAGGAGATGTGGAGTTCAGACCCAGTCATGAAATGCAATTTTACCGTTCTAACTGAAAATTATTTAAGGTCTATCCTATGGAAAGCTTGCCCTTAAGCATCATTTAGAAGACAGATACCTTCCATTTGCAAAACAGAAACTTTGAAGAAGAACAAATCGTTCCAACTGTGAGTGGGAGCAAGGAGAAAAAAGCATTCAGCAGTATTGCCTCATTAACTGAGTTCGAAACGGAAATCAAGGCTTTTTCACACACCAGCTATCAGTTACATGTAACCTTAGTGGTCATTCTGATCTGTTTTAGGTCAGACAAGAATCACACAGAAGGTGGTGGAAATTGTTGGGGATCATAACAAGGTAAGAAATAGGTGGTGCTTCAGTCAGTGGTGAAAAAGCTTGGACTTACTAGTGGGTCATCATGAGTTCGAATCTTACAAGCGGCCACTTATTGCAGAAAGAACAAAAACTAAGACTCTCCCATGATTTTTTTTCCCGGCATCGATCCAGAACCCTGCAAAAATGCGTAACCATTTAAACTTGGTCTCTGGCTTTTTTAATCCGAAGCCCATAATGGTAGATTTGTGTTTCACAATCGAACTACAAGAGCTCAAATTAAAGCTGTGATTTTTGCCATCTGGGGCGTAAGAGAGTCACGTTGCTAAGACAAAGACAAAGGCCAACAAGTTTGTTGCTATGTTTTCCTATATTTATTTATGTAGTTATTGCTAGGTGAAAGACTCGAGATAGATAGAAGAGAAAAATACATACAGTATATCAATTGTGAAAAGATTACGGAATCGGCGTATTCAGGCACGACATGACCTGATTCAGGTCCATCCAGCAACCAAAACTATACCAACACCACGCCTGATCCCGCATATTCCCTCCCTCTTCGGTCCTGAATCGATTCCCATCAATTAGGTTTTGATTAGTTCATTTGGAGCTTTCATTAATATTTATACTTGTATTAGACATGAAGATGTTCACATGGATAAGTGGACGGACGACATACATAACAAGGTTACTAAAAAATAAATTAGAAACTTAAAATGTTAAAAAGAAGACTTTAAAAATAATAAATAACTATCTAGTTTATGTTGAGTTAACCGGTAGTATCAAACGGACTCTAGAAAATAAATAATTCGTAACTCAATCTAGTATGAAAAAAGGTTTAGTTGTTGTTGAGCGTGACTGAACTCCATTGTGACAATACTGCCCCGAACCCACCAAGTTTCCTTGGTATTCCAGTTCCGTAGAATGAATAGGAACGAGTCAAAACTGGGGATTTGAAGTTCTGGCATTGTTTTAAAGCATAAAGGAATGTAGACCAGTAAAGGAAAGTGGTAATTTGTGTCAGTTTATCAAAGAGTGCATAAAGTACAGAAAGTGATGCAGATCAGTAAAGGAAAGCAAATCGGAAAGCAACTAGTAAATAAAACTGGGAACCAAAAAGTACTAGGAAGCTCGATGCAATAACTTGGAAACGAGGAAAGCTTCACTTGACTCTGCGATGTCTTGGTCTTAGTTCAGTTTCTACATGAACACTATGAAGCAGTAGTAATCTGCTAAATGTGGCTGATCAAGCACAGGCATGTTTTTTTTTGTACAGTGGAGGCTGAAGCCAGATGCACACACGGGGTATCGAACTCATGACCTTCACCTTGCGAGTCAATACTGTAGCCTCATGAGCTATTGCTTCTCGAGCCAAACCATGCATCTTTTATATCCCAAATTGACGACACTGATGCTGAGTTGCTCCATATGTTTCTAAACCTGTCACGGAAATGCGATTACCACCCAAAACCACCAAAACAGAAGGCAGAGAATCTCCACAGAGGATTCAAACCATCATTGATCCATAGGAACCCAGAAAGAAGAACAAGCAAGCCCAACTAATTCGTTGTTTTTCTTGTTTACTCAAAGTCAATTGCTCCGTCTTAAAACAATGGCAATTTCAGAAATTATTCTAGAATGAGATGAACAGAACTATCTCGGCTACCGTAAACTATGTGTTATAGCCCAAGGATGAATCCTTGGGCTATAAATTATTTTATTGATTTTCATTGTTCCGGTGGGTTTCAAGCCGATCCTCCGCTCAATGTAAGCACCACCCTTAAGAGCCGGCATTTCAAGTAAGTGAGCAAATTCAGATTAGAAACATCACTCTTTCTTTTTACAAGTTAGAAATATCACTTTGCTAGTAACAGTACTAACTTGCATTAAAATTTTATTTGAATAAGAATCTCGTATTCAGCTCGGTTAGATCAGAGTTAATTTAAGATGATCCGCAATGTTGACTCGGATGAATAAAACAGAATATGTCAATAAATATTTTAGAGATCGTAGCCAACTTATTGTGTCAGTTCCTCATTCAGTCAAAGTGAATTGTGGTAAACATTAAATTAAATATGGTATTGATCGTACGGCGTATAACCTGATCCGCTGTCTTCTGCTTTTTGAAAAGAGAATTGGTCAGACGAGAGAGAGGGAGAGAGAGATTTAAAACAGAACTATTAAATATGCAGAGGTGCGCCATCATTAAACAGCAGACACGTCTCTTATATGATTATAAACATACAGGTGTTCACAAGTTCCTCTATTATATATTCATATTAATATCAATAAACCCGCCGCCCTCTTCCCTACACCATTATCACTCGCCAGATCTTTTTCACTAAGAAACACGATCAACCGACACAATACATTAATTAATCCATCATTTTTTTCTTCTTTTGAACAGTGCTCGACAGTTTCTACCAAACAAATAAACAAACCAGCATCGAAAACCCTTCCTTACTCCATCTTTTCCAAAGCCCCTTAGCGGCATCAACAAAACACACACCACATATATCATTAGCCTGCAAACATCACAGTTCCCTAGAAGAGACATTATCATTTCACCCTCTCTCTCACTTTCCTTTTTATCTAAACAAGCAAGCAAACTTAAAAGTTTATCAGAGACAGAAAGAGAAATCGGTTCCGGTCTTGCTCCTTGCGTGCCTGCATGCATGGTGGTGATCTGTTCTCTCAAGGGATCAGTATCATTCTTTTTCTGTCCTCTTTTTTGTATTTTTTGATGGCGAGTCGTGTCCTACATAAGGGTGCAGGCGTTGACGTTGTCGTCGCAGAACATGGTAGAGACCTTGTCGTCGGGGCGGTAAACGGAGTGGCGGATAAGTCCGTGCCGGTCACCGTCATTATAACCGTGTCGCCAGTAGTTATACGTCTCCCGGTAGGCCTTGTCGTCGTAGTAGTATTCCTTCTCTCCGGTGAAGAAGAGGGGGAGGCCGGGATTTGGCCAGAACTCCGCCTTCTTTCCGCTCCGGCGAACCGCCTTCAGCACCTTGTTCCGGTCCACGTACCCGATCACTGTCACCTTCTCCAGCGGCAACTCCACTTCCACGCTGTCCACTCCTGCAATCTCAAGCACATGAACACGCGTGTCGGATTTGGTATGAGGTACAAGCGACTCAGCCATCTTCTTTCTCCTAAGAATATGGTCCCATGCAACGACTGTTGAGCTTTTCTTTACTTTTCTGATCCAGCTGTGACTTTTAGCTTAATTAGACCGAGTTTTAAATATCAATTCTCTACTGGGTCTGATGCAGAACCTGGACAACTGGTGGAGTGTTTTGACTCACATGAGAAATTCAGTAATGCTCGGCAAACTAGGTGGAGGATTCATTTGAGGGTTTTAAGACGAGAACTACCTTAGCATCTCTTGAAAAACTAAAGAAATAAAACTTGAGTGATCCCTGCAAGTGTTTTGTAAATCAAGCAAATGATTTTGCCCCCCACTGAATGAAAGGTGCTTTTCTCTTTTTTAAGTCTGCTTAACCGGTTGATGATTATGTCATGAGAAATGTGTTTTCAAAGACACGTCACCTGGACACTTCATTCCCCTTCATCCGTGCGTGTCATATTGTGCATTTTATTCACGTAGAAATGCACAAAATTGACGCATCTCGTATCACTGGCTGTGTCCCGGTGACACAAGACACATGTAGCTAGCAACATTAGTTTGTGTTTGTATGTGTGCGCTGTGAGAGAGAGAGAGAGAGAGAGAGAACATGCCTCTGAGCTTCATTATTGCGTTCCTAACAATCCTTTCGCATCCCTCGCAGCACATCCTCACCTTCAGCTCCACTGTCTGAAAACTCCAAAAGGAACAAGGAAACAGGTGAGAGAAAGGAGGGGAAGCTCATGTTTAGGCACAAAACTATAACCATGGAAACCTATACGCCATTGATGTTGATGATCAACGACGAGGAAGAAGAAGATGATGCCGGTGTTCACGTAGCAACAGCGAGTGATGAAAACAAACCTGCAGTGAAAGTGGCCTTCCCTTAGTCATGCTGTAGCACTTGTGACGAAAGAATGAGAAATCAATGAGAGCAGAAATAAGAGACTCAAAGGTTTTCTCTATCACGGCAGCCATGACACTCTTCTTTATATACAATCCAGAACCTCGGGAAACACACAGAGAGAGAGAGAGAGAGAGAGAGAGAGAGAGAGAGAGAGAGAGAGAGATGGTTGGTGACTAAGATATTCGGGTTCTCTCTTAAGGCATCGCTTCCTTCCAGTTCAAAAACTAGTTATTTCTATTAACTATCTTGTTTCTTTATTCCAATATTCTTGATACTCTTCCGTTCGCTTGCCGCCCCACCACCACTTTTTCTCGTTTTCCTTCTCGAGTTTGGTGTTTGGCACATTCCCATAGTAGACACTGACTCCTGGTCAAGGACGTTTTGTTCATTTCAAACACGCCCTTCAAAATTGTACAATGACCAACATTCTTCTCCGGCACTCAGCTTGCATCTCTGGACCTCGCCATGGCTTTGGGCCTTGGGTTTCACCCGGTTTCTGCATGGGATTGCAATTCAAAGCATAGCTTTAATATGCAAAAAATATACAACAATAGACTGTTGAACCGGGTATCACAAAAATATACAACATTTTCAACCATTCACGTTAAGATTTTGTGAAATTCTTCCCATTCAAAACATGGCTTAAAATTTCATCACTGTGATAAGAAGAAAGAAATTATCTAGAAAATTGCTTAAAAGAAGCATAGACGGTTGCACTCAATGGATGAGTGTAACATGGGCAAATGAAAGTTTCTCCACAAGTGTGTGTATTGCATGTGTGTGCGCGCTTGTGTGTGTGAGAGAGAGAGGGAGGGCGGTTCTTAACCAATATTTAGTTAATTTGTATTAAATGGTATCTCAAACTTCATATTAATGCTTCCAATGTGGGCCGAACCAGCCCACAAGTTGGCTACAGGATCAACTCACAAGTTGAAGGTCATGAGTTTGGTATCGAGGACGTGCATCTGGCTTTCGTCTCCCCCTTGTACCCAAAAAAGAGAAGAAAATGATGGGCAAACATAGCAAGAGGAATCATCCCGTATAAAGTCAATCAAAGTGAGATGTTCTAAATTAATCACTTCAAATTCTCTTCTACATGGCCTTCTTACCAGCCTCACGTATATATATTTGATTCCATAATGCTAAGACTAAGATTAGCTCGAATGGGTCCTAAGGATATTTATTTCTTATGAAAAGGTCCAATCCACCTTTAAAGAAAAAAGGAAAAAAATTCTACAAAGGCAAAGAATAGGCTGAAAATCAGGTACAGTGTGTTCTTATGCGACACGAAAGTGGCTCTTTTTGCGGCAACCCACTAAGCCTAGCATCCCTCACTTCCAAGTTTCCACTTTAAGCCGCCCATGGGCCACTTCTGTGCACATTTTCCCATTTGTTTTCCTTTTTATTCCTATTTTTTAATTGGTGAAATGCACATATATAAGAAAATTGTGTTATGCTGCAGAATTTATCTAAAATAAAATTAATATTCTATGTACATATTTCTGGGGAAAAGCATTAGTCTGATGTGAATCCATGTTATCAGCCAAAAATCAGGGTCGGTTCAGCTCTTTCTGTGTGGCACTGACCTGTGGCTTGGTGGGTGCCACCTTCTTATTTATTTAAGTTGGGCATATAGTTCAAAATTCATACATGTCATTCTAGCTAGATTTGTGGGATCATGTTGACCGGCTGTTGTCCTCTGAGAATTGGTGTTATATAAACAACTAGGACGGGCCACGCTGTTCACCCACATAAACCTAGCTGTGAAATGGGTCCGAGCGATTCGGAAATGGTCTGGACCAAGTGTAAAGTTGCTGCAAGTTAGTGTGGACCCAGAGAACCAGCGGTGCACCTTCACTAGGCTCCATTCTCAATTTCAGTTTTGCAGACCATCGATGATACTTGAGCAAATGAGTTTGGTTTTGGATCTCAGTTAATGACAGATCCATTATTATCATATGTGACAGCATTTCTCTCCTTATGTATGTTCAAACCATGTAAGATATATACCAATTTTCTGGAATTAACATTGGACCTGTTAAAATTCATAACAAATTGCAATACAAAAGATGATAGTTCCACAACTTATGTGTGTGCGTGTGTACACACGCATATGCTATTATACATACATACAAACAGATGTACATATGAGTGTGTGCGCATGCATCCCTATATGCATGTGTTTGTGTCTATCAGCATCCAGGTGTAGTAAGGAAAGCATTTTTGTGCTGTTCAGCATTAATTGAAATTCTTCTTGAAAAAGTAGTTTGATGAGATACCTTTTGTTTTCGAACTCTCAATTTAGAAATCTTTAGGGCTAGGAACCAAACCAGACAAGATGCTTGTCTTTTGGCTTATCTAAGTTCGTGCCAATGACTCTCTCTCTCTCTCTCTCTCTCACACACACACACACACACACACATAGCAATGTTAGTTTTGGTTGAATTCATTAAGTTTTCATCATTTAAAAGTGTACGAACATGAAGAGACAATCAGTGCTAACTATTCCTCTTCTTGCTTAAGAAGCAAATTTGAGAATAATCTAGGAAGTGTTGGTAATCGATGAACTTATAGATATACTTCTTACTATATATATATATATATATATATATATATATATATATATATATATATATATATATATATATATATATAGGTATAGGTATAGGTAAATAGATAGACAATATGTCCTGAAAGATAGCAGGAGGATGCATGTAATGTAGTTAGTGAGACCAAATTAATGGCAGCGTTGTAGTTACCTGGTGGATTCTTAGTCTATCTAGCAATCCCATATATGTGTGTGTATATATGTGTGTGTGTGTGTGTGTGTGTGTGTGTGTGTGTGTGTGTGTGTGTGTATCTGCGTGTGTAGAGACTAGAGGGGGGAGAGAGTATAATTTTGATGTCAAGGGAGATGGCCTTTCTGGAAACAGGGGCCCCTTGTTCCCCACTTTGGAAGAGAATTTCTTTAATAATTAAATAAAGAAGAGGAAAAGTAAAACGCGTAAGAGTACCAGATGCTATTCTGTTGCCCATACCATTTCTTCGGTATTATATCTTTCCATTATGCGCTGGAGATTTTACTTTTGCGTGTAAACCACAAAGATAAATATGCCAAGATCAACGTCATTAGATGCACTTGTGTTTATTATGTGTGTGTGTGTGTGTGTGAGAGAGAGAGAGAGAGAGAGGGGGGGCGGGTAGTGGTTTGGGTTTGGATTTGAATTTGGACATCTCAAAACACAAACTGTTTTGTGGGGGCTTTTGTAAGTCAATGGGGCCTGATTGATAAATGGATATAGAAACAATATTCACTATTTGCATCTGAACCCAAATCGAAATCTAAATCCATTGATAATCTGAAATCCAACTGGGTGTTAATATATAAGATGGAATATGATAATTTTTTTTGTTTCATAATCAAGAGAGCTTAGGCAAATCTCTACTGATCATATTCATAAACAAAAGAATTATATACAAGTTATACAAATAAAGAAGACTCATCAGAATGGGCGTTTTGTTGCTCTCAGTGAGGCAGAGTTTAGTTAGTGTCGGTTCAGTTTTTCTATGTTAGGACCCGAATCTGACTAATCAATAAACATCCATACGCACACACACATACACGAAATGCATGCACACACATACATACAGACATAAACATGCACACCGACTCACTAACTCACAGAGCATAATTCCATGAAAATCCCTAAAGGATAAGAGAGCATGATTAAAATGCACTGTATGATGATGAAGGTTCCTTGTGGAGATGAACATGAGACAGAAGGATAAAATCCCCTTCAAAATATTCTCAGTGATCAGAATCCTATATAGGTGCTCTTTTTTTTTCTTCAAGGGAAAGCAAGAAGTATTGTTAATGTAAAAGAAGCAGAAAATGATCATATAATAAGAAACCAAAAGGAGAGCAAGAAGTTGACACAGAGAGTAGAAAAATAAGTAAAAAACATTAAGGAAGCCATTGTCAAACATCAGTGACACAATTCAGCCCACAGACTCTACGACCCATTCCATGTCTTAATTGAGCTACTAAGGGCACGCTTGATTGATACAAGGTTCTAGGGAACCGGACCTTGATTTTTTATGCTTGTAGTTCTAAGTTTTGTCATTCGTTAAACTTGAAACTTATTGCTAGTGTGGAAAAATGGTTTCATATACCCAATTTAAGTAAAAAACTTCGTCACTAGTGATAGGCACATCATAAGAACCAAACTCAAGAGCTTCACACCAAAACCTATGCACCTCTTCCCTCATGTTGCTTCTCCGTTTCGAAGAAAAACCCAAGCATCAATCTCACTTGGAAATCAAATACCAAACATCAAATACACCCTAAAATACATCACAAACCATCAATCCTACCACAATGTGCTTGTGCATGGCCATATGGACCCTAGAAAATGGATTTGTGGATCCAGTGGTGGATCCAATTTGCTTAAGGATTCATAATTCATAGCATCTTTTAAGAAACGGATTCGTGGATGCAGTGGTGGATCTCATTTGCTTAATGATTCACATAACTCACAGCAATATCAAACTCACCGCAACTTTGCTTCGCCCTAAGAAAAATCAACCACAATTTCGACCATGATTCTTTGTTTATATACATGCTTGTGATTAAAACCGTGGGCTGTTCATCTCGCCCTAAAGAATTCCTTGTGCATCCAGCCACATATGACCCTAGCCTACTTTAATCACGATCCTTAGGCCACATGTGATACATTAGCAAGGCATGCGTCAACTACGATGCCCATATTTTTAGATTCTAACTCAGGCTAAGATCCAATTCAGATTTGCAAGGAATTTTGTGGTTGGATCTAGCATTACCACGTAAGTTTGAAATCTGAATTCAACAGCAATCCAAACGTATTGAATCCAGCACACGGTTTGGATCAAGAAAGATAAAGGCCGGAATTCAACCCATCTGCCACCATCCGGCCTATGCTTTACCAACATAACAACCTTTAGACTTTGCTGTCCAATGGGGCCATACTTGGTGTGATTAGTATATGACCATGGTTAGACGAAAATGATCCAATTGTGTCTATATATATATATATAAAATATAGGTCTCCTCAGGCAACACACGATTTTGACCCGAAACAACAGTGACCTGACCTGCCAACCCAATGTTCCACCCCTAAGGTAAGGTTTTGCTTTTACTGAAACGTCTCTCGTTCTCTATATCTTGAATGTGATTAAAGATGAATTCTCAAAAAGTTTGGAAAAGAGATCCATGGCTGCAGATCTCCTTTCTGATCTGTCTTTTGTTAACTTCAGTTCGCAACTCATTGTCGAGCCAAATCTTCTTCAATGATCTTCTACTCTTCCTATCATATTTGCTTTAGATCCTGACAAGTGAAGTTCCAAAGAGATATTAGCAGCCACATATGATAGAGAAGCAAGTGGATAAAAATGTAGATGAGATATCTATGGTTAGACCCCACAAGCCACTGGAGATCCAAATGGACCAGGAAGAACACCAAAATATCAAGCCTACAACCCAAAAGCTCACATAGGAAAACATGAAGAAGGTTTTGTTCTTGTTTGCGCCGAAAATTGAGTGGACATGATCAGCACCTGAGACGTCTAAAAAAGGTCGGTTTAGCTTCATGATATGAAAAAATCTCGGAACACATAATAACAGCTGGTGATGATCAGGATTGCATGTCTATGATCATGTCATAAAGAAAGCAGAACAAGGTTATGGAAAGTTATTGAAGAACACACGAACGTAAATAAAAGGACAGATTCACCTCAGGCGCATGGTATTAATGATACCGAGATGCATTCAATCGGATTTTCAAAAGCTTTCAAAAACATATGCTTGTTGCTTGAACTTTATCTCATCCTCTTTGACAAGAAGGATTAGAATTCTCCAACACACCCACAACACATCTACTTCTTTCGACAGGTTCGTACGAGTGCCATTAAAGTTGTGTTCACTTCTGGCGACACCAGGTCCAGTTCCAAATGCACCAAACCTTAGAAACATGTCCTTTGACACCACGGGTCTTGATGTATGGACTCTTCAAGCATTACCTGTCTGAGATGAGAGGAGAGTGCTTCAAATAAATCTCGATTCTTGTCGAGAATTTCATGGTTAATTTGATCAAGGAAATAGTATTTGCATCGCAACTCATTCGCTTTCATGTCAAAATCAGGTCAACTTGAACACAACCCGACTTTTCTTTTTGAATCAACCGTACATGTAATTTGGAGGTCTTGTTCGTGTCGGGCTTCGTGTTTGTGATGTGTTATTTGGCCTTCATGTCAAAATACACAGATCCAATGCCGGCAAGAATGCAATTTTTGTAGTGCTCAAGCGACGAAGCTGACTCACAACATGAGAACAGCGTGGTTCTAAAGATGTCGATACTTGATTCTTTGACCTTGTTTAGATTTCGGACCCACGCTATCCCACATTTAAATTGGGACCTCTCAAGCGCCTCACCCCTTCCCGCAGCCGGATATTTTGAATATTGCCCTCAAATAAGATTGACTTGAAGACAACCTTAGGGGATAAACATGGATTTATTCAAGTCCAATAGTGCCATTTCTTGAATTGGTTGCTCGGATAGATCATTAGGAGTTCGTGAGAATGAGAATTTGTTGTACTGAACTCTACAGATCAACACACACTGTTCATCTTTCCAATTATTATAAGGCTTGGCACCGAATCGTCGTTGTTGTGGTGTAATTCCTGCAAGAGGAACGGAAATCTTAAAGCATTGAGCTCGTTGATTAGAATTCAAATTCTTCCTGCTGGGTTAAGTGAAATCGCAATCCAACATAAGCATTTCATTCCGAACGGAACTTTAAATTCGTCCCTGCAATTTCATGCCAATCCAAAAGCCACCGCCATCTGAGAAGTTCTCCTTTCGCATTACACTTTAGCAGTCTGTTTTCAACTGTGCGAAACGCATTGTAATCTCCGAGTCGGTGTCGGAGACGAAATCGAAGCTTCCGCGCAAGACGAATATAAGATAGAATCGCAATTACCAGTTTCCCACTGTTGTCAATGAGCCAAATCTCAGACGCCAAAGGACTCAATTCTCTGTTCACTACAACAATGAAAAGGGAACCACTGAACGCCAAACTCATAACTCCCGACTTCACGGGAAAGGAGAAAACCCGGTCTTTCGTATAGAACGGCCAACCCTTCCTTCGCTTACAGTCCCTAATGTCTACCAAGCTCCCAACATTCGTTGGTTCCTCCGATCTCTCTCTCTCTTCAGGGAACAACAATCAAAATCAGACTAGGAGAAATATAGATTTTATACATGACTGAAGCCCTGAAGGTATAAAAATTAAAGATCCTCCGTGGGAATCCAACTGAAACTATAAAGAGAAACCTCTTCTCCCTATACACCCTTCATCACCCAACTCATCAAAATCACCATTTACAGTCCTATACAGACAAACCTGATTAACCCCATCCCCAAGAAAACTGATTAGTAAAAAAGAAAAAGAGGACAAGTTGAAGAAAATACGATGATGGTCAATTCAAGCAGTCCAGGTGAGACGAAGAGGTGCAGGGGGAGGAGTGAAAGGGAGGCTCCTAAGGATGAGAAGCCTGACTCTTCTTGACAAGGGTGCGCCCCGAACTATTTGCTCCAGCACCCGAGTGAGCAGAAAAGTGTATTCTTCCATCATCTCCGCTAGTATCGCCACCAATATCATGCTTCCTTTCTTCCACCGGTAGAGCAACCAAAGACTACTCACGCACACAAAAACAAGAACCAAACCCACCAAGAGACGCATCATGCAACCATTTTATATGCAAGTGAAACCCAGAAAGGAAAGCCCGAACCCCCCTTTGGGGCCAGTGGGTTCTGGGTCTAAGAGTCACCCCTCTCCAGACCCCACCGGTTCCAGTGAGTCCCGGTTTTCTATTTACAGATGTTTCCAGATTGGGGTTTTCATCCTTATCCACTGCCTTTCACAAGCCGCCGCGACCCGACCACCAGCTGTCAAGGAGGGAGAAAAGGCGGTTTTGCGTTACGTCTGACTTACCTGCCCCCGGTTTAGGAGGATGGCTTTGAGGGTGAGAGGTATTTTCCAAATCAATCCTCTAAACTTCACTAATTTGAAAAACTTAACCTACTTCATCAATTATCAATATTAGCCATTCAAGTTCACATTGAGTTCGCTTGTTTTATTTCTTAATTACCTCCGTGAATACTTCTTGACAATTGTTCTCCAAACGCTCTGCTTATTAAGATGTGGATTCTAAACTGGTTTGATCAAATGCTAACACGAGTCACGCAGAAAACGCTAGGATTTTTCAACTTTAAGAGATGGGACCTACAGGTATAATTTGAGATGAAGCATGGTTTCCTTGTTCGAATGAAACACAATGTACTGTATGCCTACGAAATCAATATATGTTATATCCATGTAGTTAATTTTTTAAAAGAAAATGAAAGGTAAATTGAGTTAAATCTCCATGGACGTGTACAATATGGGCATAGAATATCTTTTAAATTCATGTACTGAGTTTATTTCATTGCACCACGGGCCCTTTTGAAAAAGTCTTGACAATTATATGTGGGCTTTATGGAATTAGCTAAAGATTATGAATTAATTCGATAGAAGCTAAAAGTATAGGATGAATTTTGAAAAAGTTTGGGCATTTTTGGGTTGGAAACCATGGGTTGGTCTAAGACATGGTTAATGGTTTCCCGTTATTGGCTTTATCTGACCCTCTTTTAAGAAAAATATCTTTCCAAATTTTTTTAAATTAAATTCTTCTCACTTGCGGATGCTGACCTGATGCGTACAGCCAGAGACAGGGTCAACAATGGGTCGGGTTTACCAAAACTTGATTCACATATAGGATCCGATATAGGTAGCAGATTATGGATATCCTTGGATCGACCTTTACAAAACCCAAATCCTCATTACCTGAGTAGTATCAGAAAATACTGGATCTGGCAGACACGGTCTAGATCCATCACTGAGTAACAGAAGAGAGGTTCAACTCCCTTTTTGGCTCGAAACCGGAATGCCATTAAGCAAAATCTGATTAAGTTGGACGCATTTTTGCTTGGATCAACTTGTTAGCATCCAACTCCTTCCTTGCCTGCTTCAGGCCAGGATAAGAAAGGAAGGTTGTGTTGGATAGCTGGTGCATGAAGCATAGTCAAATTACTTATACGTTTTGGGTTGAAAATGACTTTTGGACTAGTTTTTTTTTTAGTTGACAGAAGAACATGTTAAAAATGAATTGGAACAGTAGGACTTTAGGCAAGTCAATCAACCTGCAATGCGTTGTTCAGGTAGGGTTCATTGGACTAGAGTATACAACCTGTGTGTGTGAGTGCGCGTGGCCATTGTGACACCCACTTGCAGGTGGCAGTGCATGCGCTTGTGTGTGCTAGGCTTCGACCTCTCATTGTAACCAAAAAGAAAACATGGATCTTGACATTCAACCAGAAGTAGAGTTCAGTATCTTTTGACAGTTTTGGCTGAGAGGACATCTCAGGAAAAAGCTCTCCAGGTTAATCGATTAATCAAGTGTCTTCAAGTTACTGGTTCAGTCTTAGGAAGCAAACGAGACAAGTGAAATAGGCTTTAATATGTAACGATGTTATGAAATATCAACCCAATCACAGCAGCACCATTAAGCGGAGGATGAGAAGTATATATACAGCAGTAGATGATAAATGTAACGAAGTTATGAACTATCAACCCAGTCACAGCAGCACCATTAAGCGGAGGATGAGAAGTATATATACAGCAGTAGATGATAAATGTAACGATGTTATGAACGATCAACCCAGTCACAGCAGCATCATTAAGCGGAGGATGAGAAGTATACAGCAGTAGACGATAGCACCAGTGTTGTGTTGTTTGTACCATATCGTGTATAGTTTTTTTCTATGAGAAAAGTATATTGTATCGTATCGTAAATTTAAAAAATATTTTAAAATAAAAATAATAAAATAAAAAACAATTCTAAATAATTCTTATAAATCAAAATTTGGATAATATTAAAATTAATTTAAATTATAAGCACTAAATAAGTAACAAATATTATTTAAAATTACAACTTTCATCATTAAAAGAAATCACATTATTTTGGAAACTCCATTGTTAAAATTGCCACACTTCTAAAATGCATTGAAAACATTGTCATCTTATGGTTTTGATTTTATTTTAGAAATTAAAAGATAAAGGATCATATTCAGTATTTTATTTCTACTTTCATTGGTATAGAATGAGATTAATACTAATGTCATGCATATTACTATTGAGTATTGACTCCTCGCTTTTACATCATGCTCACATTATTTTGATGGGAATCAGCTTGGATGCCTCTCATTTTATCTGCAACATCAGGAAGAAATAGTTACACTACTAAAAATATACATAGTTATCGTTACTTACTACATTGTTTTAAAAAGTTTTTCATGTGCTTTCCAGGCCAAAGTGTATATAATTTGACAATGGACACCATATTTGCTAGCAAGTCTTTGGATATGGTGTTGGTCAAACATTATAAATTATATAATTATGATAATTTTTGTTGTTGTAAAAACAAAGATTATCGCTTGTATCGCACGATACAGGACAATACCCTGTATATAACGATATAGTTAAGTGTATCGTATTGTAATTACTCCTGATACGATAATACACATCACTGGATAGCACAGTGAACGCATCAACAATTGTTTTTGTAAATATGTTAGCTATGCACTCATCTGGACATATCCCATTTATTCTATACAAATGACACCATCAACCAGTGTTGTCCGTATCGCACCGTATCGTACGATACGGTGCGATACGTATCGTATCGTGGGCCACCACGATACGATACGGGCCCCCGTATCGCAGGTGCGGGCGTATCGCACCGTATCGTGCGATACGGCCCGTATCGCACGATACGGTGCGTATCGCCCGTATCGTACGATACGGGCGATACGCCCTGGGACCCTTATAAAGGGTCCCGGGCCGAGGGAAACCCGCGATTTTTCGCGGGTTTCCTCTCTCCTTTTGGGTTCTTCAAGCTCCCTAAGAGTCGGTTTTCGCCTCCTTGGTGTTCAAAGCTCTAAAATCGTGCCCTACGGTGTCCGTCCAAGCCTCCAAACTCGGATTTAGGTATATTTTTAATGTTTTTTTCCTTTTTTTCCTTTATATTTATTGTTTTTTGTGTTATTTCGGGTTTTTTTTTTGAATGACAAAATATGAAGTTATTAAGTGTGTGTATACGATTTTTATTGCATTCATGAAGTGGGAGACACTCGATTTGAGTGTTATTTGAAGATTGGGGGATTTACGAAGTGCTTTTATTTTCAGGTTTTTGTTTGAATTAAAGTACTCATTGAGATGGCAGGAAGGGGTGGTAGAGACTCTCATTCAAAGTCTGATGATCCGGCATGGCAGTGGGGTATACCAGTTGAGGGTTCAAGGTTAAAAATCAGATGTTTATTTTGTGAAAAGGTGGTTAGTGGTGGAATTTCAAGGTTGAAACACCACCTAGCAGGAACCAGGAAAGAAGTTGCTCCATGCACAGGCAGAGTTAGAAGTGTGCCAGAAGGTATTAAATGGCAATGCTTGCAGATGATTGAGAGCATACAGGAAAGGAGACAACAAAAGGATGATTTCCAGATGTGTGAAGAAGCTGATGATGCTACTGCCACTGGAGTTGGATTCACTGATAGTTTGCCTTCAGATGCTAGAACAGATATTGGTAGTAGCAGTTCGCGAGCACCTAGCAGAGGAAAGAGGGTTGCATCTGAAGACTTTGGAGGTGGCAGAAGAGGAAGTTCAGGAAGGAGTAGAGGAAGAGCTTCTTCTTCTAGCATACATTCGTTCTTTCCTCCTTCCACTACACCTGGTGCTCAGCCAGGAATTCGTGCTGCTATGGCTTCAGAACAACTGCACGATCAAGCAGACCTTGCAGTGGGCAGATGGTTTTATGATGCATGCATTCCATTTAATGCAGCAAACAGTTTTCATTTTCAAGCAATGGCAGATGCAATTGCTAACATTGGTCCAGGATACAGGATGCCCTCTTATCAGAAGTTGAGAGGGAAGATATTAGATCAGACCGTGATTGAAGTGCAGCAATACTGTTCGACTTTGAGACAATCGTGGAAGGAAACAGGATGCACTATCATGGCAGATGGATGGACCGATAGGCGAGGAAGGACATTGCTAAACTTTCTTGTATATTGTCCTAAAGGACTCATGTTTTTGAGATCTCTAGATATGTCAGAGGAGAGGCACACTGCAGAGATCCTACGAGAGGAATTTGATAAGGTTATACAAGAGGTTGGGCTAGAAAATGTAGTCCAATTGATTACAGATAATGCAGCTAACTACAAAGCAGCCGGAAAGGAGTTAGCTGATATTTATGGGACTTTCTACTGGACACCATGTGCAGCCCATTGTTTAGATCTCATCCTCGAGGACATCGGTGAGATGGATGAAATAAAGGCAGCAACTGAGTGTTGCCAAGATATTACAAAATTTATTTACAACCATGCATTTGTTTTATGTATGATGAGGAGATACACAGAAGGTGCAGAGCTTCTTCGCACAGCTGCAACTCGGTTCGCAACAAACTTCTTATCTGTACAGAGTATTGTGAGACAGAAGCAAGCTTTAAAGAGAATGTTCTCCTCAGATGAGTGGCAACAATTTGCAGAGTTGCCACAAAACAGAAGGAACAGAAAGTTAAATGAGATTGCAGAAACGGTTTTTAGAAGTTCATTTTGGAATGCATGTATCAGATTATTGAAAATTACTTGTCCTTTAGTGAAAGTTTTGAGATTGGCTGACAGCGAGGAGAAACCATCTATGGGCTACCTTTATGAATCCATGGACAGGGCAAAAGAAGCAATCAGAAATAACTTTAATGGAAAAAAAAGAGATTATGTGCCCGTGTGGAAAATAATTGATAGTAGATGGAATAAACAATTGCATCAGCCTATTCATGCAGCAGCCTACTATCTAAACCCATCATTGAGGTACTCAGCAACCTTCAAAAGGGACGGTGAGGTTAATCGAGGAATCATTGAATGCATCGACAGATTAGTCCCTGATGAGAGCATAGTAGATGCGATACATCGAGAGATGGAGATATATGATAATGCTCTTCACTTGATGGGTTTGCCTGTTGCAATTCGCAACCGCTCTACGATGCGTCCAGGTACATTGTTTATTTTCATATTTAAGTTCCATCTTACATTACTGTGGATTATTATGTCTCTAATGTTTATATTTTCTTTACAGATGTTTGGTGGAACAGGTTTGGAAGTGATTGTCCAAACCTTAGAGATTTTGCAGTTAGAGTCTTAAGCCAAACCTGTAGTGCAACAGGTTGTGAAAGAAATTGGAGTGTTTTTGAACACATCCATACAAAAAAGCGCAACAGGTTGGAACACAAAAGGCTTAATGATTTGGTTTATATTCGTTGTAACATGCGCCTTCGTGAAAGGTAATGTTGTATTACTTTCAAATTTTCAATTCGATATTATTTAACTTCAGTTTTCAATTGTTAATATTACTTACTAATTGTTTATCTTTGTTTGTGTCGTAGGCAATTAAAAAAAGTAAATAGAGAAGAAAGTCAGTTCGATCCAATAAGTTTGGATAATTTTGATATATTAGAAGATTGGGTTATGGAAGACACTGAAGAAAATGCCCTCCTAACAGAAGAAGACGTTGCCTGGATTAATTTGGAAGGAGCGCAACAACATTATGGAGATGAAGAATTTGATTTTGAAGAAGAAGGTGTGGGCGTGGCTGATGATGATGAGGATCTGCAACAAGGAGAAGATGAAGATTATTTAGTTGATGATCCTGATTACAATTTGTAAAATGTAACATTATATGTAACTGTAGTGTACTGTAAAGTGTAAAGTGTAAACTATGTCTGTATTTTATTTTTTGGATTCAAAATATATAAATTTGGATGCAATTGTTCAATGTTGAATGCTCAATCTGTACTAAACTTACATTATATGAATTTAAAGCAATTATTAGATTTTTCCTGATTTTTTCTTGATTTTTTTCGATTTTTTTCGATTTTTTATTAATTTTTAATTATTTTTACATTATTTTAATATTAAAGTACGATACGATACGATACGATACGATACGATACGATACGCCCGTATCGTGGAGCCCAGCGATACACGATACGATACGCGTCAGACAACACTGCCATCAACTCTCTCTCTCTCCAAGTGTGTCTGTGCGTGCAAGTATATGAGATTAGTCAGCATTAACAAATTCGATGCGACAACACATCTCCGGTCCTTACCTTCTTAATACCTCAATGGCATAGATGATGTCTCCTCTTTTTAACTTGGTCACAGATGACGTACATGTTTTATGCTCTTTGACATCCTTCGGTTTGTGATGTTCATGAGTAGACCCCTGTGAAGGGACTGGAGTCTCACTTTTCCAAATTCCCCTAACATGTCTCCTTAAGGTCATACTCAAGCTTCATGCCAGACTCGTAGGCATGATTCCTATGTTCCTAACTCTCATTTTCAGCATGAATTCTTCTGTCCCCTTAATATCAAGAACTCAAACTTTTAAACTCTAAGGGCAACTAAAGCAGGGGTGTTATCTTCTTACTTTGTTTCTTACTCTCATTAAAGTAATTACAAAACAACAACTAAGCCTTTTCCCATACTAGATGGAGTCGGTTACATGGATTCTTTGTTTTCACAGAGTCCATCATGTGCCGTAATAGCAGTTAAGTCAACATAAATGAGATCATAAAGCTGTATCATTCTTTATATGTATGAACAATCAGCAACTCCGTTAACTAGGTGTCACCGCCATTCTCTAGCAGGCACTGAATAAATGCAGGTGCATGATATGTGCAGTTGTGACTTGTCAAACCAACTTCATACGGTGTATAATCAATTACTGGTTACGAGACTAACTTCAATTTCCCTTCTATAAGTTCAAATCAGAAGGCAGTGCACAGCCAGAAACAAAACTTCCTGACAACAAGGTTCCAACATATATGCATATCCAAGTAACTAGTCTGTTTCAAGAGTCGAATAAGTGAAAGGGCACTTGACCGTGAAAACAAAAACTAAACTAAACCACGTGAACCATGTACAGTGAGTAAAGTCCGATGTATCATGCAGGAGCCAAATCATTTAAGAGACCAAGAAAATGGAATTCTGAAGTCTGTCCCTAATAAGTAAATGCACAGAACAGGTGATAGAGATCGTTGCAAAAACATGGAGAAGAGGGGGAAACATAAGAAAAATTTCCAAACTCATTTCATGTACTTCAACTAGCAATTTTTGAAGCACAAAAGCACTGAAAGAGCAATTAGCAAGAAAGAGTCTATTCTATTTATCATAGGAATTCAATAGGATAACCAAAGCGGTAAGGCTACAATATGAAGAACTGACCTGGGAGATCAAGCACCGACAAGCACCGTCGCAGTTGAAAAAAAAATACATGCTCACAAATCTCCATTGCAAATGGACTTTCACGGTAAAAAAGTATTCAGTTCACAAGTCAACCATCCGTAATCTTCATGGCAGAGATTCGCCAGAAAGACCCTGCCAAGAGAAGCTAATCCTCCAGACTAGAAATTGTTTCCAAATGTTAGTGGATCATGAGCCCAATCCATAACAGGAACGTAATCCGTGTACTGAATTTCACCAACGTTCCCTTGGCCTTCCATCAGGAAAAACAGGAACCAAAACTTTCTCTTCTAGCTTGGACGAAACCTTGGAGCCACTAACTTTTTTTACTTGTTCAAAGCTTGTATTGCCTTTCTCATCAAAATCAGGTGGCAAGTCTTCTTCATCACTCCAACCATCATCACCTCCCTCTTCTGCATCGTCATCATCATCATTGCTATCATAGTCTTGACTTAAATCATCGCCCATGATACTTTCAATTTCAGACCAATCATCATCGCCTTCACTTTCATCCATTTCTTCCAAGTTCTCATCATTCTCATTCCTCGCATTTGTTTCAGGCTGCTGATGTGTTCTTCTTGAGAACCTAGGTACTGCAACAAGTGCCCGAAGCTTCTCCTTGATGATTAACGATCGATCTTTGTCGATCAATTGTGAGCCATGATAGGCTTCTCTCAGGAACACTGAATCCCTATCGCCCTTCAGCGACACGTAATACATCTCCGGATGCCTGATAAGCATGCCCCTCAACTGCTGGGAGAATCTGAACTCCTCTCTAAAATGGGTGAGATGATCGACGAGTGTTCTTTTCTCCAGACACATACTGAGTATCTCATGAACAACCCCACAAGCATGTTTCTCTTTCTCGGGTGAGCCTGGCCTCAATTCTGAAAAATCAGCGTAAGGGGAAATGTAAGGTATCTCATTGAACTTAACCAGCTTTCTCATCTCACCCTTTGAAAGTTTTAACCCCTTTGGTAGTTTTACTCGATTGAATTTAGGAGGCCTATCTATGATCAAGTTCATCTCCTCCATTTCTCTTGCCTTGTTCTCTTCGGCAGTGACCTCAGCTACTGAAACAGCGAGCTCCGGATCCCAATGAGTCAATTCGAGCGCTGGACCGCGATCCGTGGAAACAATTGTAAAATACTGAGGATAACGTCGACAAATGGTCGTCCTAAAGTCAGTAGGGAAACCGAAATCAGTTCGCAAATGAGCGATTTTCTCTAAAAGAATCCTCTTATCGATTGACATCATCAACAACTTTCGAAGTTTCACTACTGCCAACGCTTCCATTTCATTCCTAACTTTCAATTCCTCCATGTAAATCTTCTCTGCTTCCGGCGTCAACCTAAACTTCAATGAGTAAATTCCTTCTTCTACGATTTCGAAAACCGCCGGAAAACGCCTCAGAAGAGCAATAAACCTCCTTTTCTTAGTTAAACCCAATTGTTTCCTATACCTTCCCAGATGCCTTAAAGCCATGACTCGGTCAGGCTGGCTAACAAGAATGCTCCTTATCCTCAACACCAGTTTAAGCTTCTTATCCCTTTGAATTACATTATCAAATGCTGTCTCCTTTCTTCTCTTCACAACAGCAACTATCGGAGGAAAAGAGTGATAGGTGTGTGCTAATCGGAAAGGTTTGTTATGAAGGGCCAGATTCTGACCTAGAAATGAGTTAGCAGGGCAATTTGATGCAAGTGGAGGATGAGTATGTTTACAGAGATGATGGGTTTTTATAAAATGAGGAGATGGGCAGTGAAGAACCATTGAGGGCATCGATAAGGAAGGTTTTGAGGCGGCAAAGCAGAGTTTTGGGTCCATGGAAAGTCTTCCCTAAAGACGAATCACTGAAACAGCAGCGCTACATGTGAGAGAGAGAGAGAGAGAGAGAGAGAGAGAGAGAGAGAGAGAGAGAACCTTGGAGGCAGGATAAGCTGAAGCGTCTGCCGCTGAACCGCTGAAGAGGATCTTTCGAAGAGAAGATATGACGGAGAATCGCGCATCCCGGCGTAGTAGGGTGAGAAAATTTGGGTTCGGGTTGGATATTAAGCTGGTGCGGACCTGTTCAGTGTACACTCATGTCGGGTCCTAATAAACTTCGAATAGTATGGTCCAGGTCCACTGTTCTTTTTGCTCTTGGAATGTCCTAGCTTTCTCATGTATGTGTATTATGTATGAGTGCGTGCGTGAATGTGTGTGTATGTGCAATTCTCTTAATCAAACACATCAACGGAAGAAATGTCCATGAAAGAAGTTGCATGCAGAAAATTTCTTATGGTAGGATATTCATTTAACATAATTTAAAGGAGGAGACAGGTGAGCTCAGTCTGTGTTCAGATCGGGTTTTTTCAGGCCCATTCTTCAATTGGGTCTAAAGTTACAAACGGGGTCAGTCTTGATCCAGTTTTGGGTTGGGCATGTGTATGACTAAAGAGACAACTGGATCAACAGCTCCAGTTAGAGCCAATTCAGGTCGAAGCAGGTCGTGTCCTCATTATGCCCTTTTCAAACCAATCCTAAAACCCAAACGCGACACACTATAATTTGGTTTGAGTTCAAGATTGGCACCAATAATTTTGTCTTCTTAATTTCTAGTATTTCAATGGGTCAGCGAATATGTTAGGGTCAGGTGTAGTGTAGTTCCAGGTTAGAGCCGGATTTGGGTCGGGTATCCGACTTTTGTTTCCCTTTGATTTTTTTTTTTTGCCTTTTTGACAGGCAAGATGGTGCTAGGCAGACCCCTGCCAGATGCTCATCCGAGTATCGAACTCCTCACTTTTCGTCCCAGCGTCCAAACCCTAGTCAGTGCGCTACGACCCTTTGGGGCTTGGGTACTTGTTGCCATTTTGGGGATTGATTTTGGGTTCGGATTGAAAATGGGTTTGAACCCAAACAGTTTCAGGTATTCTTCCCTCTATGCGTTCGCCCCACGGCTCAGGTGAAGCGGAAACTCGGGGAACCCGAGCCCACCTCACTCAGTCGTCGAACGGCCCTTTTGCGATGCCCAACAACGTTCTTCTTATTTGGATCCCAGCATTGGCTCTTGGATATGTTCATCTGCCGCTGTCAGGAGATTGTTGCGAGCATGCCGCTCTTCTTCGAATTCTCGGCAATGTCACGGTTTCCAGGGACGATAAGGGGAACAAAGACTCTCATTTCGAACTACCTTTTTACGTATTCCATGTGGGAATCATGGGTCTAATGGTTTTGTTCAAGTTCATCAAGGAGATCTCTATGTCAAGAGCTTGCAGAGCTCCTCCGGGTGTGGTTTTTCCTTCTGTTGGTCTTGTGCCAAATGGTCAACAATTTCTTTGGGAACTTCTCCAATTACAAGTCTCCATACAAATCGGAACCTTGACTGTCTGATAAGTTCTGTATAGGAAAGCAAGTGATATTGGCCATCGTCGTGATTATTTCTAGCCAAATACCAAGAAGATCCATTCAAAATTTTGGTGAGTGATGTTGCACAATCATCATGCTTATTACAGGTTAAGCGAGAGGTATTCTTTTTTTATATGCTTGATGCGTCATAATCTTGCCAACTATTTCCATCCTGAAAGCTCGAGCTTATTCTTTCACAAGTAGCATTCTGGAGTAGAAGGCGAATGTAAAAAGTGATAGAGTTCAAATTTATTGCTTCTTTCCTCATATATTTTATGTAATACACACTCTACAACCTAATACCTTATTGAAATTTCAGCTATCTATAAGGTATTAATGCCTTTCTAATACAGGCTTTCAACTTGATTTTTTTGCCTATCTTTTCATCAGAAGTAGATGTTAGAACAACGATCTGATAAATAGAGGGTGTCTCTCAAGTTGGATTAGGAAAAGTAAACATAATTTACACATTCAGACATGATCTTCCATCTCTTCTTGAAACAATCTAGAGGTGTACTTTGAATTAGTCATTTGTCAGAATAATCTCCATACGGGTAGTGCATTCACCTAATTTCACATACACTAACGAAATTTAAGCAAAACTTTAGTTTCGATGGCAAGAAGCATATTAGTATCAGTGTGGCATCTCCCAAAACCTATGCAAGACCTTGTCAAATCCATTCCAAAAACCCAAAAGCATAGAACATCGCCTCTCCAACAGCTTGGACTGGGATCATGGAGGTTGCTGGAAAAATGTGCTGTCAGATGTTCGAGTGAACCGTCAAACCAATCATGTCCTAACCATCATGCAGCTCTAATGCATTTTCGACTAATAGTGTTGCTACAAGTTCCTGTTCTTTTTGTCGATGTGTTGATGTTATTTTTGGTCTTTTTTGTTTTAAAATTTTTTGATTGCCTAACTATATGTTGTCATTCAAAATTTGTGGCGACTGTTAATTCTTGTTCTAGAAATAGCCTTGATCGATACTAAATGCTTTGACAGAAAAATTCTGCAATGGAGTTCTGTTTATGCTTTTCTGATTGTATGTTCTATATCCATGTGTCATCTTTTACTTGTATATCCCTGCATCTGTCTCTCGAGGAACACTCATACTCTGCCCCCATGTTTGATACTGCATACCTGTTTGTGCATCCATATCTTTTCAATGCATGCATGGATGGATTGCATGTTTGTGATTATCCCTGCATGCGTAGCTTGGGATGGTTGTTCATGTTGATGCCTACAACTAAAGGTAGGGCCAGTGCTTCTAGCAATTAGGCTCGTTGGATCAGCACACCTTTTAAAAGGTTAAGGTAATTTTGCTATATATGCAGTTAGGCTCACTAAATAAGCATAACCTTGTAACATAATTTGCTGCTCATTCAGTCATTATGATTGCTTTATCAAAGGGATCTCTGTTTTCGACAGCATCGTACTCATAAACATCATTTTTCATTCTTTTGTATGTAGGCACTTGTCGCAGTGAACATGCTTGAGTGAAGAAGAAAGCTTCCAGCATTTGTGAGGAAAAAAGAAGTATAGTCCTCACTTTTGCTTGATTCATGTTGTTATACAAATGAAGATGCCCTAACAGAACATGTCCTCAAGGTTCTTCGACTTGTTATTGATAACCTTGATGAGTAATTGCTAAACAATCTAGTCATCTGTCAGACTCAAGCCCTCCATTTGGCAGGTCGTGCATCCACAAGTACATAGCTGATCCTTGCAGGTGATGACTTTAAGTTATTTTCTAATTTTTTCACCTCTAGTTGTACAAGGTGTAATTTCCATGAGGCTTTTCCACTTCACTTGCATATGACTCTGGTGATGTTTCATGATTTCTATTTGTAAAATTCGCTAAAGACATGCCTGTTCCTAGGCTTCAAAGTTCACGCTTCAGCAGCTCCAAAGGCAATTCATTGATGATGTCAGCAAGAGAAGCAAAGTGAAAGTGGCAAATCACGTCATATGAATGACAGTCCAGTGACTGGCGAATCTCGGAAAAGCTTGATGGTTGTGTACCTGTTACTGAAGATTGTGGTATAAGTCAAGTAATTCTCTTCCTTTACATTTTTTGTGTCATGATGGCTGTATGAGCAACAATTTGCACAAGTCAAGCCTGTGGAATCAGTCACTTTTACAGGAAGTGGGGTTTCGTAGTATTACCCAAGTTGGGGCTTGTGGAAATAAGAACCTCATTTTAACAACTGGCTGCCCATAGTTCATTGCCCAAATTCAATGGGTGGTCAAAGGAAAATATTTTTAATGATCAAGAGTACCATCCTGAAACTCACCTATCCAGAGAATTTGTAGTTTGAGGATGAAGCTTGATCGATTATAAGGTCAAACTGGGCCTCGTGAAACTTGAGATTGAGAAACACAAACAGCATCTCGGGAAAGGTTAACCAATTGAAATGGAGGGCGTCATATTTCTCTTTCCTATACTCATTATTCTCAATTGTGTAACTAAGACGCATTCTTTTTCATCCTCCTAATTCTCTAAATCTAGTCATCTGACTCTGATTCTGCATGAGGCAGATCGTTAAACAGGGGTCATGATGGCATAGCAAACTTGGAGAAGACTAAATGTTTGATAAGTAAACATGATGATTTCATGCTTCAGTTTTAGCACGGCCTAAAATCTTCAAACATCATATAGTGAGAAGCAATGAGCTTGAAGACAGGCCACAATCGTTGCCCGATTCTGTCAGAATTGAAACATTGACTGTTTTTGGCATGTGGAGAACCCAGTAACAGTGACCCATATTGGGATTCAAGCAGCACCCTAGAAAAGGTTAAATTCCCTCCTTTGTTGTTGCTTCTTTGATTCTTGACTGTATAAATAAAAGTTTAATTTTCACGTGCACTTTTCAACTGCAGCATTCTCCTGTAGCCTAATAGAAAACAGAACTTTAACTGGTGATCACAAAGACATCGATGATATTAATTAGAATTTGCTCAAAGATAAACGAGGATAATATGATCATGGCCATTTTGGAGCCTTTAGTTAAAGATTTTAAATCCTAAAAGAGCGCATGGAGTAGACTGAAGTTTAGGAAGGAGCGCGGTCGATGTTTCTTTGTTGTATATGCGTCTTAACCATGATGGTATTCGTTTAGCCGAACACAGTTGGAAGGCGTTGGTTGCCGCTGCATTTCACGGTGATCTTTCTCCAGCTACCATTAGTGGAAGCTTTACCGCGATAACAGAGATTAATGTTTTGTTCATGAGAATCGTAAACAATGTGTTATGCTACCACAACGTGGTTCAAGTTTGAGGAGTTCAATTATCTGTAAATCTTCGGCCTGAGGAAGTATGCAGTCTTAAAAACAAACAGGCTGAGGAATCGAAGGAGTCTGCTGAAGGGTTTGCCACCACTCCATAAGCCGTGTGAGTCCAACTGTTGTGTTTCACAGCATGTGCTTAAGGATGTCAATAGTTCGAAATCAGACGGCTCAAGTCTGGTTCTTACTCCTACCCAACTCCAATTTGTCTGATCTAAGTTGAAATCTGAATTTGAATCCATTAGATAACCTTAGACGTAGAAAATTCGATATTTAAATTCGATTTCAATATGGAAATTTCTTTATCTGATGTTAAGCTGACATTGAAATGTGTAAGATCTGACAAAATCTATGTCCGGTATTGGTTCGATCTATTTTCAGCCGGATCTATCCTTACATTGTGCTGAAAGAGCAGGTTACATGCTAGGTGCCAAAACCTGCAATTTTGGGAGAATGTGGTAGTCAAACTATGTTGCTATATGTTCGCATGAATTACTGCATATTTTTTGCATCTTGGCCCTCATTCTTCTCCGTCTCACAATGATGCTATTGGCGAAACTTATGCTAGTCTACTAGCTAGGTTGTTGGTTCTACCATGTGTGTGCGTGTCGATTGATACCCATGTTTTTGTGCTTGAATGTCATAAACATTCTTGTCTATTAAGTTCTTACAAGTTATAGTAAAAAAGCATCCACTGTTCCGAATAAATATGATCAACGCTTCTCTAACTTCCAGTCAAGCCAAGTGCATGTATAGCGTGTTTTTTAAACTTGTGTCATTGGATCAGCTGTGCCCTATGATGGTTTGCCCCTGATTGAGAACGATGGTTTCAGAGGTTTCAGAGCGCTCTTTATTTTAATGAAGTATTGATGTTCGTTCATCATCTTGGACTTGAAAGATTATCACGTACTGTTTAACGTATAACAAATTCGTGTCGACTGTTGATTGACCTGCACAAGAAGTTTAAAGCATTTCGTGGTTCAGTCTTACAGACCATGTCTACTTATGCTATCATGGTTTAGGCCATGTCATAAGAGTAAGATGTGGGTGTAGACAGAGGTGTAGCTCCACTGGGATCTTCGTGGGTGCAGATAAAGAAACATATTATGTTAGATACAATTCATAATCTTCTATAAATCTGGAAGAAAACTTAACTTTTGAAAGTGATTATTCACTAATAACTATTGATTAGTCAATATTTCATGAAGTGTCGCTTGATATGGAATTAAACTGGCTTTAAGTTAGAATAATGAGTTGAAATAATATCTAAAATAGCTAATGTCGACATAAGAGAAGTGTCAAGTTTTGGAGTATTTGACATGGGTGTGGCATCTTGGTGGGAGTGTCCCAATGTCATACCTGTGGGGCATCCTTGCGTGCGCATGGCTTTGCTGTTTGATATTAACAATTCAACGTATTCAATCGGTTGAAGGCACCATCTGGCAATGCATGGAAAATGACAGGATTGCTTCTCAAGTTGCTCACATGGTGAGGCCGAGCCAGGCAGTGACCACCGACGATAAAGAAATAAAGAAGAGGAAATCTTTCTTATTTTGGTGATCTTCATTTTATGCCTTTCAAGTAGCAAAGCCACGAACTTATAAGCATATTAGTATCGCTGAATCTGACGTTATCGTTTAATAATTTCTGCAATCCTGCCTCAAATATTGCATGCATGGTACGCACTCAACAACAAAGTCGTGCCTCGTGAATCTTTCCTACCAAGTTGCAGAGTGGAAGGCATTATTCCACGTCGTCTGTGATTGAGTTTTCTATGTGACAAGGGCACATCGATAGCATGTGTTCCCTTGGAATATAGTTTAGAATCTTTGCATATTGGTTCTTGAAAATTCGTTAATCTCTCTCTCTCTCTCAGAAGGGCTACGTGGTCCCTTGTAGGTCACACAAGCAATATTTATTATTGTATCGCTTCAAATATTCGTTTAGTCCTGGGACTTTCCAGTCTGATTTAATTAGTTACTCTATATCTCATCTAGTTGATAATAAAAATATGAGCAATATTTGATTTGGTTGTACCGTAAGTTTGGTTAGAGAAGTTTCTTTAATCCGAGGTTTTTCTGTGGTTTTTATAATTAGAATACAAATAAGCTGATCGCTCATATATAGAGCTAAGACCTCAGTAATTAAATGTTGAAGGCTCAGCCTCCCTCGGCACGAGCCAGTGCGTAGCAGAGATCCTGAAGGAGAGGGTCAGGATTTCACCAAGTCGAGGTGTGGATAAGTCTCATCCTTACAGTTTCTATGGTTAACATACACCAAAACCAACACTAAGCATTTTCCTATTCTGAATGGGGTCATATATACATAAATTCTTCGTTGCCATTGAGCTTGATTTTGTATCAAAGTATCACTTAAATCTAGAAAGGACTTAGAATTAAGCACACGAGAGATCGTCCTTCTCCATCTTGTAAAGTGTTGATTATCTATTTGAGAAAGAACTCGTGAACAAGAAATTTAGATTATGCATGCTAACGATCCCAATCCGCTTGGGAACCTCACATATTCGTGACTCATGTTCATTGATATAGCTGCAAAATCTAGGCTTGCTCCATCAGTTCTGTCTTTCTTCTTTGTTTTTTGTTCTTTTCAGAGGAGGGAATGCCTTCATGATTCAGTGGAGTGATTTATCACATTCCTAGATCCAACAAACAGGAGAAAAAGAAAGGAAAGAAAAAGACGAGAACTACTGACGTTCAGTAAAGAATGTTTAGTCACTCAGTTTGACCTAGCTGCATTACGGGCCATCTTCAGATGGACGCCTTATACGCCGGCTTTGTGGTACATGAAAATTTTCTTTCGGAGTTAGATTTAAACTGATAGCATTACAACTAATTACTTAGTCTGGTTAGGTTAACTTGAAATTGCACACCAACAAACTTATTTAAGATGACAAAATTACTTGGCATATCGATATTTATTCATGGTATACACAGAACATATTTAACGGTCTCTCTCTCATATGCATATATATATATATATTGAAATTATTGTAATCCTCTTGAAAAACAAGCAAGAATGAAGCTACATAATGAATATATATATATATATATATATATATATATATATATATATATATATATATATTGAAATTATTGTAATCCTCTTGAAAAACAACCAAGAATGAAGCTACATAATGAAGATAGCAATATTTAATGCAAGCGTACAAGCATAAAAATGTATTCAAGAAGTTAAAGCAAGATTTTTTTCTGGTCCCAATCAGTCCCCGACTCTCTGACGCATGCAGCAGACACCATATGCTACCGGTTCCACCAGGCATGCTGATGATGCATGCCATCATCCTGTCTGCGGGTCAACCGAAACGTACCGGTTGATAGATGCGAGTCACACTTGAGCTGCATACCCAACTAAAACTTCACGTTGTCTCTTTAGTTCGTACTGAAGACCCTTTGCTGAGTAAAGTTATCAAAACTTCATCAGGGCTGGTGGCGAAACAAAGAGCAGAAAAAGATTAAGAGAACAAGACATGGATTTTATTGAGTCTGCAGAACAGTTACTTGCCTCTTTTTATTCAACTTGATCTGCTGATCTTACAAGAGGAAAAAGAATTAGTCTCCCTCTCTTGTTTGTGTGTGCGTGTGATGAATTGTTTTAGATTTTCATGGCAATGACGTGAGAAGTAGGACTCCTGTGACGTTGCACACTCACTCCTGGTTTCAGGCCCGCCCGAAATGTCCACTGTAGCTTTTCTGTGTACGCTGGTTCTTTGTACGTGTGTTAAGAATAAGAGACGAAGAGAGATGGATGATTTTGCATCGGTATATATGCAAGGACGCGTGCCAGATGAGTGGGGGTGTAAGAGTACAAACTACAGACTGGTAAGACTCAGACTTGCCTACGTCTAATGGAGTGTAGAAAACGACGTATGAAGGACTCGCTGTCATTTCCCGAAGCAACGGTTTCTCAGACAATCTACATGCATAGGAGTTCAAGGCCCTCTTTGTACAGAACGGTAGCGAGACTTACCACAGTGAAAAACGCGGAAAAGGTTTGCAAATATTTGGATCTTCATCCTCGTTCGCTCCAAATTCAATTCCCCCAACGGCTTTCTGGTTGCAGCCCTCGTTAAATTTGGAAGGGAAGTGAAAGTATAGAGAACTTGAAGGGTGGATGCCAAGTGGGGAGACTTTATATTGCCGGTGTATTTGTCGGTAGTGAACAGTAAGAGAAAGAAAGAGAGAGCGAGAAAGACAAAGAGAGAAAAGGAAAAGAGGCTTTGGGGTGTCAGGGAAGCAAGAATACCAGTATGGTATATTGATATTATTGGAGAGAGAAAGAGAGTTATATATGGACGATTAGCCGCCAATTGGAGCAAATTAAGGGCTGGATTGTAGCTTGATATGGATTAAAGGCAGGCAAAGAGTGACGAAAGAGCGGGTAAGTGTGTCAGAGTGGTCCTAGGCCTAAGCGCTTGCAGGCAAAATTATGCTAGGCAGCAACCCATCTGAATAAATGATAAGAGGTTCCAGAGAAGGGTTGCCTTTATCTTTAAGGGCCCCCTTCCTCCTCCTCGCAAATTCCACCACGCAACGAGATCTCTGGCACGATTTGATTTGTATAATATAGGGTGAATCAAGAAAGAAAAGAATATAGTGAGGTTAATGCTAATGTGTGTATAGTCTGCTACAGCAGATTCTGCTCTTTCTGCTGTCCCCTTTTCCTCCACTCTGTTTGGTAGACTGGACATCGCCCTAAAGATAACAGCAAGCATTCATTATAAGGTTCTAAGCTATAATTCCCTGCAATAAAACAAAACCTTCTTGGTTACAGCTCATGATAATAGAAAAGCCTGCCGCTGTCCATCATTTATAAGGTGGAAGATTGGATTTCGTGGGCCTACTACCATTTCCAAATTCATCTGTCTGCTAACTGTTTAATTGATGATTCCTAACTATATATCTATCTTCCTTTTTTTTCTTGTTCTTTCTGATATAGTTCCTCCCTAGATTATTCATACTACTGATTTTAGGAACTCGGTGGTGCAAGTTGGATTAGAATAGTTGGAAGGAAACAACCAGGAAGGTCAGAAGTCAAATTTCAATGCAAGTTTTGTGGGTACCAATGATAATTCAAACGTCAGACTGCTTTTGCAGCTGACGATCACAAATTAAAGTCTAGCATGTGTTGTGCTGCAGATACCAATGGTAATGAAAAAGAAAATTTATCACTAGAGAGTCGATAGGTCGTTTCCTATGTCTTCCTTAGGATAAGGCGTGAGTGTCCTCTTTCTGTTGACATGAATAACGCATGTTGGGTGGTGGGTGGAAAAGCTAGCCTAACCAGTCAAAAAGGGCAATTTCCTTCCTTCTTATAATTCGCCGAGTAAGCTTAATGGCACTAATTAATTGAAAAAGAATTAATTAATTTGATCTGTTCTTGGTGAGATGTACTAATCGGTTGTCACGTTCATGCAACTGAGGATTGACATTTGGAGCTCAAACAAGAGACTTTTTCAACCAGAGAGAGGACCAAGCAGAACCTGGATGATTCATCAAAATCTCAAATCACTTCAGGTTTAATGTGCCAATTTTAGTCAAATCCATGCAGCTGAGTACGTACATACTTTCAAAGTTCGGATCTCAAACAAGAGATTTTCAATCAGGAAACGGCCCAAGCAGAACATGGATTCATCAAAATCTCAAATCTTTTCACTTTCCATCTGACTACCTTCATGTTATGGTCTAAAGCGAAATTTTGTAAATCTTGCAACAACCGTCTTTGAAAGCCTTATTTCATTTGGAAATATATAAATACAGAACTTTAGAAAACCATAAACCAAAACAAGCAACCATTATGGACTCATCTGGACCATGAAAAGGACAATCTAACATGAGTTTAACAAGATGGAGATAACCATAACTCATGGGTCCTACATATAAACATCATTCCTCACCTTATCAGTTCCTTCTCTGGTTACTAGTGGCCTACGGAGGTCGAAAAGAATAAAAGAGTGTAGGGGACAGCTGCAATTTGAATGAGAGAGATTTAAGTCTCTTCATCATATAAGGTCAATGAGATTCAGTTTTGCTGACCGCGTGGACAAATGGGAAACCACTGAGTTCAGTTCAAGAGTGTGGTCTCCTCTTTGGTCAAAGAATCGCACACACCGTCCTTTTGACGCTGTATTTTTCTTCTTCCAAACATCGCCCCCTCCATCATTCTTAGTCGACTTCGATTCCGAAACGTTGACGGGGAAAATGGAAGCGAAATCGGCAAGGATGACCAACAATGGTGCCGAATACATGAACGCCATGTCAATTTCATGAGGGAGAAGCTCATCCAAAGCATCTGTAAAGATTGTGAGGGCATATAACACCTAAGGAAGAGGAAACCCTCTATTAAGTGGTGCTCAAATCATCAAAGAGGTAAGAAACTGAAATTTCATGAAGACCTATTTCCTTTTTCACATGTGATCACTTGAGAGCAAGCTTAAACTTGATTAATTTTTCAGTTGGGCTAGAAAAATGGAGTTCTCGGAGCATAGGTTCAGATTCTTCCAATCAAACAAGATGGAAGAAAACAGTGACATGACCAATTTTACCATCACCACCAACAACACGGGTGAGGTTGTCACTGCAGGCTCGACTGCCATGAACTCGTCTGCCACTGGCAGCGAGGTAGAAGAAGGAAGCAGCACCACACGGGAGCATATGTTCGATAAGGTTGTTACACCAAGCGACGTAGGTAAACTGAACAGATTAGTGATCCCAAAGCAGCACGCAGAGAGGTACTTCCCTCTCGATACATCTTCTAACGAAAAAGGTCTAATTCTCAACTTCGAAGATAGTACGGGGAAATCTTGGAGATTTCGATACTCATACTGGAACAGCAGCCAGAGTTACGTGATGACCAAAGGATGGAGCCGATTTGTGAAAGAGAAAAGACTGGACGCGGGCGACACTGTGTCATTTGAGCGCAGCGTCGGTCAATCCGGCGAGACTAGGCTGTTTATCAGCTGGAAGAGAAGGCAAGATGCACCATCAGACCAGCTGACGCCGCTTGGAACACGTCTATTGTGGCCGGTCATGCCAGGTCAGCCACCGCCGGTAGTTCCGTCACTGCGTCCCAGTTACTACGATTACTACAGCTATCGGCTCAGGTACACTGAACCCACACCGAGTCCTCTGTACTACTTGAGGGCTAGAACACCTCTGGCTGAGAGAGGAGATTGTAGCTCGTTGGTGGTACGAGTCGGCTTGCCGGAAACCGTCTTAGACTCGGAGCCGGTGGCTCAAGGCAAGGCTGCAGCTAGGAGCGTAAGGCTGTTTGGAGTGAACCTTGAATGTCCAACTGCAATGGAAAAGGACGACGATGAAGAGTCGGAGAGAAGTGGTTGTGGGGCTGATGGTGATGGTCTTTGTTCGTCTTCAATGCCAAATTGGCTATCACAATCTCCCTCTCACCTTCAATTAAGACTTCATGGTGGAGATGACTCTCAGTTACCAATGTCCACAAATACAAGGCCAGATTTGTCAAGGAAAGGGAAGGCTCCATCTCTTTCACTTGATCTGTAGTCATCAGTCATGAGATCTATGTCATTATTCTCATTGATCATGAATATTAATTGTTGTTATTCAAGTTACGATGATGAGATTTTCTACTAAGAGAGCTTCTTCCTCATGCTTTTTTCAAAATGAAACGGAGAAATTGGTCTTTCTTTTCGGCTTCTTTTCTCCACAATTATCATATTTGCACATCACTGTCTTGTAATGTACATGGTGCAGGTTTGGCAAGTGAGTCAAAGTCCCCGAGAACACATTAATTAGTTATCTAGTGGTTTACGGATTGAAGTTGGGAAAGGTGTCTTTCTGTGAACCGCTGTCCGATACACTTCTTTATGCTACGTAATGAGGTGATGCTTTTGAATTTGTGGCACCATTGTGAATCTATTGATAGCTCCATCTTTCTCATTCTCAATCTTTTAGAGTTGAATGTATCGTTTCATCATATATGGCCGCTATGTTGAACGGTATAATGATCAAATTATACTTGGTAATCGCTAGTAGTTGGTGTATATCTTTGACGCCATTTGAGGAACCCATCCTGTATCTGTAAAATTATTTTTGTCATCATCCTGCTTATGGGCTACTTGCAATAAGCTTGTTGCAATTTCTTATATTTTGGGACAGTGTGAACGGGTATAAAATATAGAGCATTGTGATGCTATTTCTCACATTAAGTACTGACTCCAACGCATCATCTGAACACTTAAAAATGCTCCCAGTTGCCTTAATTTTTTAAGATGGCTCAAGTTGAAACTGTTGCACATGTCTTATACACCTTTACCATGTACGTACATGCTTAGAGTATATCGTGCAAAACTAATGAAAACATCGGCCTTGATTCCGAGGAGGAAACTAGTTGATGTTTCTCTCCGATTCTAAACTATTTTTTATCATTAAATACTCAAAATTCTTTACGTATGCATCCACCTGGACATATGTTCAGATTCATAATACTACGTCTATTAATAATTGTAGGCCTTTCTTAAACAGAAAGTTTCTAAAGCCTTGGCACATGGAGCTGCAATAGGACCTCTCAAATGAACCAAGTTGAAGGTCTCAGTTGAGAAACTGGAAGGGTGAATCTGGTAAGGGCCTAACCCATCTATAGTCTAAAAGGCTTTGTTACATGGCCTCTGAAGCGTACAGCTTGTTGCATTTCTTGCCTTGTCAATATCTTACTTGGCATATTCCTTTCCTTTAAAGCATTGTTAGATGATCTCTAAAGTCTATTACTTACACGAATTTTAAAGGTTGATCTTGCTAGAGAAGTGTATCTACATATATGCTCCATCACTAGTTACATAAATCACGCAATTGATAATATATCAGTAAAGCGTGATCAATTTGTGCAAATAAAGTAAAATTAGTGTGCTGGGCAAAGGCGTTTGCAAATTAAATCATGCCTGTAAGTGCTCGGACAAATGTTGCTGAATATTTTTATGCACATTAAGATTTTTCCACTCCCATGTAATGCACTATAATTACCATAAAGTATTATTGATTTACAGCTTTATGGCAGCAAAATAACTCCGAAATTTATACAGTGCTACTTAGCTTAGCTACTGCAGGTAATAGTAAATGCACGACAATAATATTCATTAATTGTCTGAAAATAAGCTCTTTACCGTTTTGGTAGATCTTTATTTTCTTTCTACTAATATCCTCAACCCATCTGCTGTGACTACATAACGTATCACGTTTAGGGGTTTCCCTATCTTTCTAATAAAGAAAACCTATTCTGAAATTGACTTTGATGAGGATCGGTCATTCTTTTAGAAAGAAAAAAAAAAAGAATAGCAACTTCATTCATAAAAGAAGGCACAAGGGGGCTCCGTGCAGTAGCATGCAATCAATGAGCAATGGAAACAAAGAAATAGGGATCTCCAAGTGCAAAATATAAAATCTAGGAGTAGAAACAAAGAATTGTGGATCTCTCAAAGTGAAAAATGTAAAATCTTGTAGTATACGATGACAAAAGAATAAAATATTGATCGAAATTAGACCATCTTTTATAGGCATCGCCTGGAGACGTAGTAGCTAACGGACATGCCTTCGTTCTTCGGCACATGAAATCACTCCATTCATATCTCCCTATACTCTCACCTGAGAAAGAGGAAGGGATGTAGAGAAAAATGGAGGAAGTAGAAAGAAAGAGAGAGAGAGGTTGCAGTTGGCCAAGCAAATATTGCTTCCTATTATGGACCAAAAAAGGTCTTCTCATCTCTACAGTCACGCTCTCTTACTCAGAAAATGAGAGAGAGGGGAAGGTAGAGAGAGGAGGAAGAGAAGAGGGAGAAAAAAAGTTACAGGGGGGCGATGGTAGAATGTCTTGGTCATTCTCAGTGTATGGCTTTACTTTTACTATTTAATTAGGTTTTTCATGTATGGTAACTGTGCTTATTTATTAAATTTGCTATATATAAATATTTAGGACATATATGTAAATAATATTGTTCATAATATGTTCTTGTGTCATGTGTGTGTTTGCAAGCATGAATCTTTTTCACCAATAATGGGGAAAAGAGCATTTGTTCCATGCTGAAAAAATGGAAAAGCTAGTTGTAACACTGAAAAGAGAAAGTATTTTTCTTTTTACCTTTATATATAACCTGGAACTGCATGAATATGCATCGTTTGAGCAAATACCAGTTTGCACGTGTTTATCCTAAATAGAGCAATTTCACAGAGATGAGTAGTTGATTGTTAAACTTGATCATCTTCATCAGGTTAAAGAACAATGCACAAAATATAACAATCTAAGTTGAAAATATTATTCATCTTCGAGATGCTAGTGGCTTAGTCCAGCATAAAAGTCAGCGGATGCATATACGATCATGCTACACTACTTTTAAAGTGTAGGTGGTGGACTTACATTGAGCTTTGCTGGGGCATTCGCCACCCAAAATTTGAAGATCTAACATAGAAGTTATATAGCACAGTTGAATTTGTGGGTTATAATGATTCCTATTCCTCTTACCATAAACAATTTTCTTGAATTGAAACTGACAAACATAAATTTTGTTTTATTTTAGTAAATTTATCTTTTTTGTTTTAGAAGAAAGAACACATGACTTGTGAACAAAATTGTGACTTTAATTCATCTTTCTCCAATTGAAGCAACCAAAGTGTCTCTTTCGTGCAGTTAATGAAAAATGGAGATTAAAGCCCATAATGTCATGTCTTCATTGAGTATTACTGTAAGAGATGCCCCACAATCTCGGGCAAAGAAAGCTAAAGTATATCCGCTTCTCTCTGTTTAACTCTTCAACTAGATTGTAAAGATTTTGCTCTATAACAATCGTTCTCATGGGGTCCCTAAAAGAAGTAGGCGACTAATCTAGACGATCGACTTCAGCATGAAAATAGTGTTCATATTTCTGCTATCTAAGAAAAACACTTAAAGATGTTCATTGCCTGTGAATGGCGTTCATTCCTTTTGGCATATGCTTCAAACTCTTTGATATTAATATTCTCGCGAGAGAATAAACAATGATAACTAAGCAATTGATCCTCGACTACGTTCTCTTTCACTAAGCAAATGAAGGAGAAGAATGCGTGAAACCATATGACTTGATAACAAAGGTCCTTGGAAAAATTCTTTAATGCAGCAGCACCCACAGCGTTAGCTACGGTAGGACTCCCACGCTGCAATGGCGAGATTAACGCAATGGATTGGAGTGTAATTTAAAAAATACATATTTTCTATCTTCCTGCGGCTAAAATGTAAACATCTCAAATCAATCTCATTATCAAAAACTTCATCTTAATCTACAATAATATATCACAACCAAACCTTCTCTTACCACCTGATTCTCTTCGTTGCCATAGTGCTCCATTAACTCAGGTTTTAATCTTATAAATGAGAAAACCGGCAGTAAATTTTGTAAGCTTTCATCTTGTGGTTGTTCTAGCCTGGCATCATTCCTCTTGTAGCTGGAGATGCAGGAGTACACTGACGAAATCTCAGTCTAGATTAGTTATCAAGCTATGAATCCTTCCATACTAAACACTAGCTAGATGATGTCCCCACCATTTCTCTTTTATGTAATCCTGACTGTGGCCCCAAACAGTATTCAGATGCACATCATTATAATCATCTTAATTATGTGGGTGTACTCTCATCTGTATGATGGTCCAGTTCAGAATTCACAGAAGGGACGGATGTTTTTGATCCCTCCCTCCCTTTTCAGCTATTTCTGAATTTATCTATCCCTTATGGCTAATTTCATAAAAGTCTTTACCTGTTACACAAACTTTTTGAAACATATCGTTGTCTATGCTCAAACAGAACGTGAAAAAACATTTGGATAGTGCGTTGCGTAGATCCATCAAATATCATACACTTAGCAGAAGCTATTTTTAAAGTTTTTTTATGAATTCAAACTAAGCCACTCATATCAGATATTAGTGGTTCAAAACCGATTTTTATCAAGTGGCTAGGCCACGTTGAATAAGATGGCACCGTTGTTTCATCGAACATTAATGAGAATTGAAACTTAATTTTTTAAATAATGTGAGGCATGAATTCAGGAATAACTCGAAACTTACGAACGAACTTAAGAAGATACCCTTAAATGGAGTATAATTAAGCAAATTGGTGAAGTTTCAGGCACCTACTCTCTTTCACACACACAGAGAATGTGTAAATGGTACTGTGCAGTAACAGTCTGCAAACACATTACTTGTCTAGGCATCTATCTACCTGTATCAACTCTTAATATTTAGACAAGTGTATACATTTCTCAGGTTTCTTCACACTCACAGAAAAATAAGTGCGGCCTGCTATACCTGGAAATTGTTCGGTAGTGAACATTATTCTCAACAAAAAAACCGAAGCTCATAAGGCAATCCGCAGCCACTGCACTTGTTGGGTTGGAAATAAACAAAACGCTTCCATTACTTAATGCAAGATGCCGTCCATCTAGCATTAGGTAAAAACTGAAAAGCGAGTTTCTGGTGGTGCCGCTAGATAGAAGTTCTCTGTTTTCACCTTTCCGCTTTTACTTTTATTCTTGTCTTGATCTCCGTCCTATGCTTTCTGCTGGTTAAAGCATGCATGCAGCATGGTTGCATGCTGCGGCACGTAACTCTTTTCTATCTTGGACCACACACTCTCTCTCGTGAATTATTTGGCGAGGATGGCATCTATGCGTCCATGCATGCCACGAGAGGCATTCTGATTGGAAATTTGCAGCTTCCCTCATCAACGTAGCAGCACTTATATGGATGACTTACATTTATAGGCTCGGTAGACGACGGTAAATGAATTGCAATAACTAGTGTACATGCTCTCTCTCTCTCTCTGAAACATAGCAACCGAAATAGTGCGCAGCGTTAATTTCTAGCCAACAAGTGGAGAATATTTTCTCGATATTCGCAAACCATATGCATGTTTTCACGATTTTATGAAACTTTTATTTTATTGCTGAAGCTTTTATTTTATTCCTTTCCTGATTTTATGAAACTTTTTCCAAGTAATTGTAGAAGAAAAGTGAGTATAAACATCCCCTTTATTTTCTTTGTTGTGTATATTAGCAAATTTCACGAAATCTGAGATTGCCAAAGGTCTGCTGCGGTATACCATGCATAAGCCCGAAGGAAGGCTGTATTAGGGATTGGAACTCGAGAATCTTTTGAGTGTAGGGATAGGGGTCACAAAGGGGTGGTTTGGGGGTCTACCTATAGAACCCATTTAAGACTATGAACAAGACTACATAGAGCATTCAGCATGAAGTGAGATCTTTCAATCTGCAATTCATTAGATCTTTGCAATTGGTAGCTCTTGTAGTGTGAGAAAAAACCTGGTTAATGTAAAGATAATATTTGGGAGTTTTTTAACCTTTTGAAAAAGACCTTGCCGTATAAAGTTTGAAAGTTATATGCTCCTTTAAAGAAAAAAAAAATAACGATTATTTTAAAAGAAGCAAAAAAGTTCAGTTGTCAGATAGACTCGTATTGAATCTTGGAATAGAGTCAAGGACCAGCTCAGATGCCTCACGGAAAGCTTTGTGGTCCTAGAGCTAGGCTCACTAGACATGAATAAATAACATTGATTGACACCTAAAAAGGAGTATGGAGATTCATTAGTGTGGAGTTCCTCTTAAGTGTTCATCCATGTCTGGTTGAACAACCAGAAAAGCAAAAAATAATGCACAAGATATCTAAAGTTCTAAACTATCCCGGTCTATCTATCAACTCCTATTATGAATGTCTTTTATTTTAGTTTTAACCGAAGAGTCGTAAGAATAAACTACATACACCTAGAGAGAAAAGTTTAGTCCTCAAAAACAGAATCGATGATCTAAATATACCCTCAAAATAAAATGATCCACATACATGCAAGGAGAGGCACGCATGCAAACACATACATGCACACATATATAAATAGATAAGTAGATATATACATATGTATATATTTTTGTGTGTCCATATATCAATACACATATATGTATGAGACAGAACCAAATAATGGACAAGGTTCGAGTGTGTTCTCTTCTCATGCAGTTAAGTAGGGGTGGCTCGTGGGTAAGGCCAGTAAGGCAACCGCTTTAAACCCTACACAACGTGCTAAATCAATTTTGTAGAACCCGAAAACTTTAAGAAGGCCCCAAAATTTCTGGTGGACATCTACCTCGCCGATTCAACTGGCCGGTGAACTTCAACTTCCCCTCGTATCTTTGTGTGTTAATTTATATAAGAAAATGCACAAAGTCACTTACCTCGTGCCATTCTGACTTGTGGTGGTGACATATCTAGGTCAAGGCAACAAAATCTCATCAGTTTGGCTATTTTGCTGTTTCTGCTCGTGCCCACTGTTCAAAGAAAACCTTCGAGGTACATACACAGTTACCTTATATTTCAATCTTTAATGGAAAAGGGTTTGATTTCGATTTTACGGTCATGTCTTTCCACAAGAACTCATGCTGAGAGTGTGCAGTATACTTGCCAATTGGGCCTTAATTTGAACTGTCAGTGGGCCTCAGCCTACATTTCCATGATGCAGCTTCATGTGCTCGAAGGGTTTCCATCTCATTCTTGGTCATTATGATATAAAGCCATTTGATGGGCCATGCCAGAAAGTTAAATGACTTGCCTGGGTCGCTTGTTGGTCATTTTCATGGATACACGTTTGATATTAATGTACTATAAGAGTAAAAGCCATCGTCACAATAATGTCATCGAAATTATTTGTCAAACTTAGCTGTACTAAATAGAAAACAAGGGTGCCCAAGGAGTTAAGGATACTGTTCACTCAGGGATGAGTAATTTATGTGGGTGCAATTGGAAGATGTAGAACACATGGCATGTCCTATGACAGTGGCTGCAGAGAAAAACTATTCATTCTATCACGGAGACCTTATATCTGTAACACATTACGTGGTTTCAAAGATCTTCCTCTCAATCTATGTCCACATTGATCAATACAACCCTTCTTGGAGTGGAATCAACCTAGCGAACAACACCATGCGGTTGGTAGCAACCTGATCTTGACAATGGCGTACGAGTTATTCAGGTTCAAATTTCGACACGAACCAGATTATTATCGAGCTACGTACACATGAATCTTTCTTTGATTGCTCTAAGTGGCTCTTTAATTAAATAAAAATGATTACAGAGATGATCTCCTAAGATCTTAAGAAATGAGCATAGAGATGAAGTCCTAAGACTTCGAGTTACACATGGATCCTTCTCATTAGTTGCTTTAAGGTGGCATTCTAATCCTTAGCCGATACTAACGGTTGTTACATAACAAGAGTTGAAATAGAATTGCAAAGAAACAACTACTTACATCCCATCGAATTAAGCTTCTTGTTCCTCTCCACCGGAGGTCTCCAAATCCATTTTTTACCAAAAAAATGTCTGCTCCAAGCCAAATATTTTTCAAACACCTTGATTAGTTCTCCAGAAAGAGATGGAATTTCACAAAATATATCAGATCATGGATCACTATGATCAGTTCTTGCATAAAACGTTGCCATTTATAAGTAAATACTCTTGTGCAGGCTAGGATACTTGACAAATACTAGGCTCCACTGTCCACAGAATGCCTTGTCAAGAAGCCAGCATAGTTGCACTTGATGCGGTGCTTCGTGAGAAATCATACCTGAAAACAAGCGACTCTCACGCACAAACAAAGTCTGCATTCTTTGCTGTTGCATGCATGTGGCATGTGCTCCTCTCTCTCTCTCTCTCTCTCTCTCTCTCTCTCTCTCTCTCTCTCTCTCTCTCTCTCTCTCTCTCTCTCTCTCTCTCTCTCTCTCTCTCTCTCTCTCTCTCTCTCGTGACTGGAGTGTTACTTAGTTGGCACTGTCCTTACCTCTGTTTGGCTATATTAAAATCGTGATGTATAGAGACTTGAGCGAGAGAGTTTAAACAATGGCAGCGGGGGCGATGCCTCAGAAAGCCAAAGGCAAGACAGATGGTAAACGAGCGAGGGATGACACTTGATAGAGCGCTTTAAACTTTAACCCCACAAAGCATCACCATCAACTTTAAAAGGCTTGATGCGCAGCGTGGCATTGGTCATGCATGAGTATTTCTGCATCAATATATCAGGGTATGGATCTGTCACTAGAGGTAGAGGGGTCCCCCGTAGCTAATTCTGCTTCTGACACTAGAGGGTCGTTTAGCCTTTAGGATCTTGACCATTTTGTGCGTTTGATGGAAATCACAGATGTTATCTTTTCATTGAGGTGATCCGATGTTGACTTGTTTCAAATTTATTGAAAAGGTCATGGAGAAGTTATAACGGTGTTCAATTATCATATATTATACTGGAAAAGACGATACAGGAGAGTAGAAGGCTGGACACGGGAACAGATTATTCAAAGGGTTTTTTATTTTCTATGGAAAACGAATAGAAATATTAATTAAATTAATTCAAACCAAAGTTAACCATATGGGCTTGTTTGCGCTTGAAAACCACACTCAAACCTGTCACGAAACCGGCTCCAGTCACGTGCTTTTGTTGAATTCGGATAGAGAATGTGCGGGTGTGCTAGTGGCACCGATCTCTACCCTCGTATATGTAACGATTCTTTGGGTTACTAAGAATCCTCGAACAAGTACTCCGATCAATTTCTTCGAATCCAAAAAAGGGTGTTGAATAATATATGAGGTTTGAAGAATGGATACTTCACTCGTACATAAGTATAAAAAAAAGTTTTGAAAAAATTAAAAAAAGAAAAGATGAAAAAATTATCTTTTTCAAAATAAAATCATGCTACTTGAAAAAGAGATATTAAAAGAAAAATCTAAAATAAGAAAGAAAGTAAAAGGTAAATTACTGAATCATAAAGGAAAGATCATTTGACTGATTGGTTCCAAGACCGATCTCTTCGTGATTTGCTTGCCACCATCGTGATTTGACTGAAAGTAAAAAGTAAGTTATGCATTCCAGCCACCATCATGATTTGCTTGCCAAGTAATGTTATTCGGATCGAAGGAATTCGGATGTGCCAATTTTTAGATCTCCTTTTGACATGGTCTAGTGGAGAGTATAAAAAGACAATTTGGTTGACTAGTTGGCATCACTAGTCATGTCCAACCTCATCTATATCTGGTTAGATGCCATCTACGAACTTATGGCTTCTTATGAGAGAGTGTGTTGTGTGTGTGTGTGTGTGAGAGAGAGAGAGAGAACACATAATTGATGCACAATAAACTTGAACAGATTGAAATCATTTGTCATACTTGGGAGATTGAAATTCAATTTAAAACCGCTTTGTTCTTGGCTGGAATCGTCTTTCGTCCTCAACCCATGAGAAGAGAATTAGAACAAAGTTCATTGAACGACTGGTTAGAGGCACCTATTGTGAGAGGGAATCTAGCTTCAAAACCAGATAGACGTATTAGTATGCATTCTGATCGTAGATCATACAAAACGTGATGATCCTTCTAGTGAGACCCCAGTTACTAAACGTACCTGTGACTTAATATCTTTCCCACACACACACACACACACACACACACACACACACACACACACAGAGAGATGTCAATGGGTCGCCAACAGCTGCCATTGTGGACACCGGAAGACATCTAATTGCCCGCTAACATAGTTAAAAATGTCAAGTTGTCAACCATTCAATTGCATGCATTTGAACAGGTGCGTCCGGAAGAGAGGACTACACATCAAAGACTTCTCTGCCGCACATGGCCATGCTTCGAAAGAAGCTTCATTGTGAGGGCTTTCTAACTTGGAAGTGCAACACAAGAAACCTTCAGTGAAGGGTCACAAGTTCGATCCTATGGGTATGCAGCTCATGCCAACTTGCCAAATAGAAGTTTTTGTGATCATTTCCTGTAAAGATCAGTAGGACCCCACTGTATGTGCCATACGTTGGCATGTGCATTCATCAAGTGGGCCTTGGAGAGACCGATGCAACCACTCCGCATAGGCCGCCAGCATACATCAGTCTCTCCTCTTGCCCCATCAACTCATGGTCCTCAAGAAGCCGACCCATTTACTACTCACCAGTTACTAGCACAAACATCTCATAGTTACTATCTTTACATATTGACAATCCTGAATGCCATTGTATATATATATATATATATATATATATATATATAGAGAGAGAGAGAGAGAGAGAGAGAGAGAGAGAAGGGAGGAGGGAGGGAGAGAGGGAATAGTAGGTGCATAGTGTTTAAATTGTATGATCTTGCACCTAGAGCGTTAACGCAACGTTAAGGTGCTCTAGTGTCTTTACTACTGTATGGAGTTCAACTCCCAGTGGGTGCATGTGTAGATATGTTTTAGTCTTCCACCTCCTTTTCTTTTAACGAAAAAAATTTGTATGATTTTACTAAATTATTTTTATCATTCCGTATTTTAGATTAATGGCAAAGATTTGAATAATTTTAGCCTTAATGCAGTATTAAATATAAAGATTAAAAGTGCAATTATCTTTCTCGTTTTCTAATCTCAGAAATCAAACTATGAAGTTCTTTATTATGTATTTACATTTTATAGTACAATGATATTTCTTGTTTTTGAGCTACAAAGCTATTTATCCAAGATTATGTATCGACAAATGTTATGTATATATATATTATAGTACAATGATATTTCTCGTTTTTGAGCTACAAAGCTATTTATCCAAGATTATGTATCGACAATATATATATATATATATATATATATATATATATATATATATATATATATATATATATATGTAATATATCCATGAGTAAACTGACAAAAAGTGGACTTCGTCCGGTAGTTGGGGTCATAGGTCTGGCTTGTTTAGCTAATCAATGGGCGTCGGAGGTATCCTCCAGACAAGAGGAGTCCTTTTTCTCAAAAGGAAAAAATGAAAAAGAATCAATTGGAGATGCGGGGTATCGATCCCCGTACCTCTCGCATGCTAAGCGAGCGCTCTACCATCTGAGCTACATCCCTGTTTCTTCAGATTTGTTAATTATAATTGAATACCTACAACGTTTTGGTGAAGGGAAACACGACGTCCAAACGGAGCAAACTGAAAAAAGATAAAACATGACGAAAATGGTGGTAGTAATCTTACTTTAAAACAGAAATAAAAATAATTGTATATTTTTGTTTAAAAATTTTCTTTTTACATTTTTTTGTGCCAAATTTATAAGCACATATATAGCTACATATTATGTTGATTAATTACACATTATGATATGATGAGTTGATATTACTGCAGGTCTGAACTCCAAGCGAGGTCATATTTCTTAAGAGTGATCTCTAAGAAACAAAGTGCTGCATTTCATCAGCTTGTTTATCTGTTGCAGAATTGCTCCATAATAGATGTTGAACGCAGCCAGCTACCGTCAATAGCTGCTAACTCTAACCAGCTCGCTAACCTCTGCTATTCCTCATTCTGGGTTGGATGCCCAACAGCAATGCAACATCTTAGTTTGGCCTTCAAAGTGGGATAAAAATCCTGGCTTCGAGCTATTGTTGAAGAAGGAGCAATGGGGTTCATCAGAACAACCAGCAGAGGGCATTGCTTGTTTAGTTGTGCCGCATATATTGGAATCCAGTCTTGGATCTAGAATTGTAGTCTTCAAGATTCATAATGTGTTGCTAAAAGAGAAGATGCAGAGCAAATTAATGGCAAGCCGCTTGCCGGAGCACTCTGCAACAAAGAATTCATCTACCAAAACAAACCTATTGGTGTATATAGATTAGGTGGCAGTTCGTATTTCATTAAAAAATTCAAATAAAACAAGATTAATATAGCATCCAAAAGATGCACCTCTTTTTCTCATTGTTTTTGAGAAACGAATTCACTGTTCTCTGTTGCTAGCCATGTCTCCCCTTGCTAAAGGTCAAGAGTTCAATACCCAGAGTGTGCAGATCTTTTAGGAGTCTGCCTTGCTCCAACTTGCCGACCAAAACAAAAAAATGTTCCAGATCTCTACTTCCAAAAGATGAGGTTTGGATCTTCAAATCCAGATACAAGTCATTCTTTACCCATCCGATCCAAATCTAAATCCAGGTACTCCCCTTTCAAAGAGAGACAATCCTATACTTTTCAAGGTTTGTGCTTAGTAATGCTATTACTTTAATTGTCCACTATTGCCATGTATAGTCTGATTTGATCTTTAATATCGACGATATAGCTTGTACTCCAAGCAAAGTGTTGTTTGTACGCTTTAATAATGAAATAAAAATACTTGCATCTACAAGAAGCCACGACCCTGGCATCCTTCTCTTGGTGGGGAGTTCGACTCCCAGGGGATTGCATGTGTGTGTGTATTAGGTTTCGGCCTCCCATTTGTACCAAAAGAGAAAAAGAAGCCAGGACTCTGTTGGCTAGGGTTCGAACTAAAAGAAGTTTTCAAGCCCACGAGCCCGATACCGGGGCTCGAGACATGCATGTCTGGTAGAACTCTGCTTGTTAATGAACTCTATCTTGTAAATCAAGAAACAAAAGCAGTGGATTTGCATGTCAACTTTGATACATCTCCTCCCTCTCTATGTAGTATGTTAAATATTAGAAATCAAGAGGATTCACATTTTTATTATCAGTGTATGCATGCATGACATCCTATTAGCTTTGGATCCACGCCTGATGGGTTAGCTGGAGGGTGAAGACTTTCATTCCACATGTCCCGCCAACACCGCTAGTGCTTGACCTGATAGTGCAAAACTTTCTAGGAAGTCATCCATCTGAGAATGGTCAAGCTGAATTTTATACTTCGTCTGACGGGTTAGGCTGAGTTTCTTGGCATCTTCCAGTAATACAGAGGCTCATCCTATGTATTGGAATTGGATGTTTGGTTCAGAATTGGATCAGCGATTAGCGGTTCGAACTCGGCCAGAGACCAGCCGAAACCTGATCCTGAATTTAGAACCATAACCGATCCCTGGTTTGGTTACTAGTCCTATTTTTCGTGGAACTGAAACCGGAACTGCTGGTTTTGTCTCCTTTTATATTTCTTAACTGTTTTTAATTTTTTTAAAACACTTTTTTACAGCTTCCGGTGGTTTTTGGTTTGATTCCGGTCGAACTCGAACCAGAGAGAGCTATTCTGGATAGACTATTATTTGATGCTTCGTCCAAATTTTCAGGTGAGATACGGGTCTCAGCTTGCCTCAGTCTAGATTCGCCACTATAGTAAAAGGAATAGAGGAAGAAAAGAAACGAGAGTAGAGATGAGGTTGACCGGCAATGAATTGTAATCGAACCGATTTGGAGACAGTTCCGGATAAGGGCGGTTCTGCTTTGAGTTCAGAACCAATAATTTTATTCAAAATTTTTAAAAAAACAGAACCGACAGTTTAGAACCACATTTCGATTTTATAAAAAGTGAAGATGGTACCGAACATAGTGATCCTTGATTCCTGTCCCGATTCCGGTTTCACCAGTTTTGGGTTCACCGATTCCGGGCTCGGTTTGGTTCCAGTTAAGAACCGACCATGTCTACCTGATGGCATTGGGTGCTAAGCAACTAGCATTGCCATATGAACCCCATAGAGTTAAAATATTTAAGCATCTGCGCTCTTTAACGATAAACAAAACCAGCCAAAAGAAAAAGATGAGGAAATGAAATACATGATTGGAATGCTCATGAGCCTTTGAATAAGCTCTTAATTTGCATGAACTTAGCGTCCAAGCGCATGGCCAGAGTCACCAAAACCATGCTATAAAAGGCTTGTACTTGAATATATCTCATCTAAGCAATACGAGTGCTTAATTGGTGCATCATTTTCTCCCCTCCATTTAATTTCATATGGAAATTATCCCTATACAACAACAAGCATTTGATCTTAAAAAGATTATATTTATGAAATATCAAAATCCACGAAGATAGTTAGTTGTAGGTGGCAAAAACGATCCTAACCAGCTTCGCGATCTCAACTCCCACAAGTATAATCTTGCTTTTGTGGAGAACCGTCCTAATGAGGGCTTTTTCAATCGCTCCAACCTTTGGAATTGGCTTGAGGCCCTAAGATCGAGCAATACGACGATAAAGAATACATGCGGCAGATCCACTTTGGTTGCCAGGTCAAAAACGCTTTTAACATCTAAAGTAAAATAAATTAATCAATTGTTTGCAGTCTCAAGGTTAAAATCCATCTCACAATGCCGAATTGGATTCGGCATCCAAATTTAATTTCTAAAACTGAATCCGGACGGTCACCCTACCGATCTATCAAATGAAACTAAAGATTCGAGACCATTAACATATTCCTGGCTTTTCAAATTCCACAAGTCAAACCCAGTTATCTAAAACCCAACCCAAGGTAAGAAATATCTTGATAAGACGCTAAACTTTCTCTGTCTAACAATATATCCTTGTTGATCTTCATCATCATCATCCTCTCTCTCTTTCCTTGTTGTGCAAGGAAAATATAAAAGGCAGTTTGTTGTAAACGTTGTCTCTCTTTCCTCTCTTTAGCCTTTTGCGATTACATTTATATCCCCACCGTCGTTTTGTGGGATGTTCACCTTCCCCGGCTCGCCTCCGGCTTCTCTACTCTCTCCCACTACTCTTCACAAACCAACCACCTTGATTCTTCTATGGATTCATTGCCTCTCTCCTCAGATATCGGTTTTGTTGCTCCACGTATTCTTCCTTTTCAATCTTTCCCTCCCTCTGGACAGCGTAAGGGATTCCGCTCGGTTGTTGCTCTCCCCAAGAGAGATTGAGTACTAACAAAGTGGGACGCGAAAAGGATGGAGAAAGAAGGCCGGAGGATGATCGGGGACTACGTCCTGGGCCCGAAGATCGGCACGGGATCCTTTGCCGTTGTGTGGCGCTCGTGGGGGGTCCGTGACGGCGTCGAGGTCGCCGTCAAAGAGATCAATAGGAAGCAGCTCAGTGCCAAGCTTAACGATAGCTTGTTGAAGGAGATTACGATTCTTGGGGAGATTAATCACCCTAATATCGTTCGATTACACGACGCGATTGTGGTTAGTACAAATTCCGTCGTTCCATCTTTTATGTCATTCAATACCGATTTTTAGGTGGTGGGTGCTACTGATTGTTGCGGCACTTGCTATAAAACAGGGAATTAGGAAGTTGGTATTTTTTATTCTCGGCTAAATTTTGTTTTTATTTCCTTTATTTTGAATATGGTGATTGACTTGTAGACTTTTACGTGTTAATTCTGTGAAAAAGGACTAGAGAGTGCCCGAATTAAGAAGTAACGATTTCATCATCGATGAAAAATAGTTGGGGATGCGCTTGATTGTATTAATTTGGCTTCATGCGTAGTAATTGTCATCAGTTATAGTGACGACAATCTGGTCTGAGTGGTCGTTTCAAGTAGGTAACCTTAGGTAGTTGGGAAACGACATAACTTCAAATATTTTTTCTTGAATTATCATGGCCTCAAATCGGTTACGTGGGGTGCGATAAAGTAGAGATTGTAAGGGGGTGGAGCATATTGATCTTAGTGTCTTACCAGTGTCTCCGGCGGAACCTTATAAAGTTAAAAACAATGTCGAGATTTGGAGTCAACGGTTAAAGTGAACTTGAAGTTGTTATCCATGCTATCCAAAAGTTTCCTCTGATTTTCTTTATCGTGCATGAGGATGAACAGGAGGCATGGCACCAACACATTCAGGAAACCCTGTCATTGAAAAGCTAAAAGGTTTGTCACGGCTATCTATACAAATGTCAGTCGCATCATGCTGGTCGATTTTTTAAAACTCAAGGAAATTGGTTTTAAGACCTGGCAGTTGATAATTATTATGCATGTGCATTCTACATCCTGGTGCGCATATTTTATGAGAATCACAAAAGCGGCAGACCTTCTTAAAATGCAATGCATGCTTCCAAATGTACATCCTGATGCGAATATTGACAAAGGTTAATACCATGACACGCCTTGTGCTGGTCTCAAAACAAATGTTCTACGTTCCAATCCCATTATATGATTATGAGTTTCTAAGAACTAGGAATACCTTGTTTTGTTTGTCTATGTTCTTACTTTTTTAAGATTCTCGGGTGCAGTCAGAGTATACCGCATATCCAATACTAAGCATATGTTTCATATTATAACTCTGCTGCTTCACATGCATATTTGCGTGCACTTTAATCCTTTAAGGCACTTAGATTTTTCAAGAGAGATGTGCATTAAGTTTTATGTTGTGACGCTTTCCTAAACGACATCAATGTGAAATGCTGAAGTCACAATCTTGGCCTGCCCTTATTGATGCCTTTTGTTTGTTTATCTCAATAACAAGAGTACTAGTTGAAAATGTATTGGCTCCATCCGTATACTTTTGGAGTATCTTGAGTTGAGTAACTTGTGATACTATTATATACATTGCAGACTGATGAGAAGATATACCTAGTGTTGGAGTACTGCACTAATGGTGACCTTGCTGCTTATATTCAGCGTTTGGGGAGAGTTTCAGAGGTTGATGCTAGACATTTTATGAGACATCTGGGTATGTCTTAGCTTAATCTTGAGAGGCTAGTTCAATGCAAGAAAGACTAAAAAGCATTCTACTGCTTATGATTGATTAATGTAAATTGATGGAACTCTTTGTTCTGCAGCATCAGGATTGCAAGCTCTTCGCAAGCATAATCTTATACATAGAGATCTCAAACCACAGGTAACGGTCTCCTATTTCACTTGTGTGAAGGCCATTGTGGGAATACGTAATATTTCATTTTCAATTTCCTATCTCTATCGACCAACATTAGGGCTTGCCGTGGAATTCTCCTTTGTTTCCAGTTCCACTATTTGCATGTTTTGCTATGTTTAACCCTTTACTTTTAACAACAGGCTTTCTCTTCCTGTTAAAATAAGATTTCAAGAGGCATTTAGGGGTTGTAGTTTGCTTGAAATGTGATTCTTGAGCATCTATTTTCAGTAGTTTCCTTTTCATGCCGCTTCTGTTACCATTTCATTGCTATTATAATATAGGTAATGGTTTCAAGGCCCACTGTATCCTTCTTTTCTTTCCATGTATGTTGATAGTACCTTTTTCTTTTAGCTCATCTCATTTCCAGTATTATTTTTTGTTGAAAGCTTATTTCTGGTATACGATCTTCTTGTGAACTGCAGAATCTTCTATTGTCAAGGGAAGGTGATGTACTTGTCCTCAAGATTGGTGATTTTGGATTTGCAAGGTACCACTCATACAAGAATTTCCTCCTGCATATGTTTTGGGTAACTTGGTTTTAATTGTTTACTTAAGAATATATTGGCTAAGAGTTGCTTACCACACTAAAATTGAAACCAAGCCTTATCCCAAACTAAGAGCTGTTAGCTAGGGGGATTCTTAGTCTCTATTCTGCTCTATCTTGTCTTATATTAGCACATAACTTCAGAAGAGCAAAATCATGTTTTATCGTTTCCTTCTAGCACCTTTGAGGCCTTTCTCCACATCTTATAAAGTGTTTAGTTACTGTATCTGGGTCCTCCTAGTATTCCTTCTACTTCCTCCTATTCTTTCTTGTGGTCCATAGTCATGGATAATATTGAAAACCATTTCCCTGATAACCATTATGATTCAATATCCTTACCAGTTTGCCTGTAACACATTCTTCTTCAAGTTCTTATTTATGATAATGTCTTTGACCTTTCTCTTGACCTAAATATCATAATTCAAAAGCTCAATTTTTTTTCAATATCCTTGACTTTTTCAATATGAAATTAAAATTGGCACACGTTGCATTACCCAAAAGGAAAGTTTTAAATACCTAGGGTCAATTTTTTAGAGTGATGGAAGAATTGATGGAGATGTTACGCATAGAATTAATGTTGGTTGGTTAAAATGGAGAGGAGCATCAGGCATTCTTTGTGATAAGAAGATATCATTAAAGTTAAAAGGTAAATATTATAGAGCAGCAATTAGGCCTGCCATGTTTTATGGTTCTGAGTGTTGGGCAGTTAATCATCAACATGTACAAAAGATGTCTGTGACAGAAATGAAGATGTTAAGATGGATGAGTGGTCATACAAGAAAAGACCGTATACATAATGAGGTTATTAGAAACAAATTAGGAGTGGCACCAATAGAGGATAAAATGAGAGAACATCGTTTAAGATGGTTTGGACATATAGAAAGAAGATCAAAAGAAGAACCTATAAGAAGGTTAGAAAAACTAAATTTGGAAACTATTAAAAGAGGTAGAGGACGACCACAAAAGTGTTGGAAAGAAACAATAAAAAATGATCTAGCTTATTGGGAGTTAACTGCTAACATGGCACACGATAGGGATCTGTGGAAACAAAGAATCCATGTAGCCGACCCCGTCTAGTATGGGAAAAGGCTTAGTTGTTGTTGTTGTTGTTGTTTATCCTTGACTTTTTCCAACTCTCGTACACTTTTGTGCATGCTTTTCTTGGACTAGCCTCTGTCTGCCCCACTTTTCCTGATAAGGAAGTATTTGACCCTTACATTTATGCATCTCTAATTTGGGTAACCCTTTTTGCACTTGGTTCATTGCACCCATTAGAAGGGTACCTCTACAGGCCGAGTTTCTGAGTTGCATAAAGAATTGATTTAGAGTGCCTCTTCAGCACTAGATAATGTTCTCTTTTTATCTAATTACACTTTTGAAAACACTGTGGTGCATCATGCGAAACTCTTATTTTTGTATATATTTATTTATAATTTTAGGCACAAAAATATAGGTAAAGACCAACATCATTGGTTAGCAGGATCTTATACTTGGGTTCCTGTGCTCATATTGGCATTTTAAGGATGATCTAGTACTTTTATTTATGAAGCAACTTAAATAGCAGCTTTTATATGAGATGGTGCAATTCTTTACTTGCCCTAAACCTGCACAAGTTATTATTATAATTTGATGAACCAGTCATTGCCGAAATAAGATTATGTTGCATAGGAAAATCTAACCCATCGATGTTGCAGTCTTTCTTGTATGTTTTTGGTTTCCATCTCATAACAGTTCCTTGTAGCAGAGCATTTTGTTGTATGTACTTGTCCTTTCAATCTTATATCCTCGGTGTTTTACTCACAACTTTCTGACGGAAGGGCTCACATTTCCACTGCATACCTGATGCATTACAGCAGAAGCTTATTATGGCTGGTTACCTTGAAATCATTGCAAAATGGGATGTCTTATGAAACTAATTTTGGGCCTGTAAGCCAAATCAAAATCTAAAAATTTGCACACAATAAGCTGTAAAAATTCTTAAAAGAACAGCTGCTGAAAGTTTCAACTGTAGTTGTTTAGGAATCCTGCTCTAAGAGCCAGCCAAGTGGTTGATGGTCTTTTTGAAGAGAACTGGCATTTTTTATATTAAAACTGCTTGTAATTCCATGTGTTGTAGAAATGCAGTCCCTGTGTCTCAGCCACCCATTATTTCAATCTTACCCCTTACAGTTCTTTGAACTACATAAGTCAACTGTCCGTATGTTATCTTTGTTAGAAAAATATTGCTTCCATTGGCTTCCATAGACCTGCCCTGCATGTACCACAGAGTTGCTAAATTTGTGAATGCTTCAATAAAAAATTTAAATTTCCATTGGCTTTCACTCATGACGTGCTGCAATTTCACATTATGCTCTATTAATAGCTCTTCAGAATACCAGATGTTTCCTTCGAAATCATGTTTCGGTATTTTTGGGCAGACATCTCAAACCTCAAGGACTGGCAGACACATTATGTGGTTCACCTTTATATATGGCCCCAGAAATTATTCAGTTTCAAAAATATGATGCAAAGGTAAAAATGATGCTACTTTGCTTCAGAAGGGAAAGGATTCTGTGACACAAATTTTAAAATTCTTTGAACATTACAGCCATCTAAATAATTAGCACCTTGCAGGCAGATTTGTGGAGTGTAGGAGCAATATTGTTCCAACTGGTCACTGGCAGGCCACCCTTTGAAGGCAATAATCAGTTCCAGGTCATTGGAGTTCAACAGATGCATTACATGTTTAGTTCATGAAATTCTATATGGTTTGAGTTTTGATGATTTAGGCTGTTCCTAATATGGATTGTTTCTCCACAGCTTTTCCAGAATGTTTTGATGTGCAAAGAAGTGCAATTTCCAACAGATATTGTTGGGCAACTTCATCCTGATTGTATTGATCTATGCAAACGCCTTTTACGTCGAAATCCAGGTAACTGCACTGCCTTGATGACTAATGATTAGTATCATTTACTAGCCCACTTGTATGATCCCCATGGAACATGTAGGAAAACATGCATGTTGCAGTTTCCTTACAGTATGCTCTGCCTCTGTTCCATGGTTTGATCTCCATCTTTTTTAAAAGTCCACCAGTGCATGATGTGATTGCTTCTGCATTTGAAGCTTAGCTGATATTGTGGCGAGTAGGGCTGAGGTGAAGTTCATAACTTGGCCTGAGTTACTTGAGTGGAGCTTGAGGTCTAGCTTCAGGTTGTTTACAGAAAATGTGTTGTTTCAAAGCTGGAATTAGTAGGGAATTGCCTCTGGGCCTTTTGGCCTGAGATCAATCTATCTTCTTTGTATAAATTATGTTAGAGTTGACGCTTCCAACTGTTTTTTGCTTGCAGGGATTAGGATTTGTACTCGGCTTACTGTTTGCAAACAAAGAAACTAGTGATTTTCATGACATAACTGGTTGAAAGTATAACATGAATATCGTTTTCACCTAAGTCACACAGACACTTCTAAGGGGTGGAGTGATGACCTCGACACTGGTGGGACACCGACACCGTATCGGTGTGGCATGGCAAAAAAAAAATGCAATTTTTTTTTTGTAACTCACGGATAAATGGGTCCACATAATGAAGATTGATTTATGTATTATGATGAAATTAGTAGTTATTTACCATTTATGTGTTTTGCTTTAATATAAAGTTGTGTACTTGCTATTGTAGCTGGATACAATATTAGCTTGAATGATTTTAGGTGCAGACAATTGGTTTCTTATATATCAATCTGATTGGATTCTTAACTCCATACTGTACGCATTTGCACAGAATAATCTCTGTCACCAAACACATTTGAAGACCAGGAACATTGCCAAATCAATAGAACAGAAGAGTATGACATCACTAGTGGATCCTAGCACAAATACTAGTATATGCTATATCCTACAAAAGATCTAGAAACTCTTTGAATCCTTAACTTAGATATTTTGCAGCTCGTAAAATCATTCTAAGTTTCAGATCATTACGAGGGAACTTGCTAATTGATACCTACGTGCACCCAAAATTAGCAAATACTAGTTGTATTATGATTGATTTATGTAGCTTGAATATTATATATAATATATAATATTATATACCCTAGCCGTGTTGCCGCACCCAAAATTTTTGAAATTTGCTGTATCTCGCACCTGCACCCATGTGACATAGGTTTTCACTGTTTAGTGCACCTTCGGCAACTTTGTCTAGCACAGCAACTTCATTTGTTTTTGGACTGTTGAAAACTTGAGTTTGAATATGGTTACTTTTATGGGACATACCTACTTCAAGATGTTCCAATGTTTCTAGTAAACTATTCTCCTACACGGTGTTTTATCTCTATCATGATTGCTATTTTGCAGTCGAAAGGCTTTCATTTGAGGAGTTCTTCAATCATAAGTTTCTTGCGGAGCAAACGTTAGTATGCATTGTCATGTCTATTGATAGTATTTTGTGATTTAACAAGGTTAAACGCCCTTCAAACTAATTTATGTTTGTCATTATATGTTCAGCCCTATGGTGGTTTCTGGATATCCAACTGCTTTTCCTGGAGGTCTGCAATCTCCCAAATATCTAGAACTAACTTCAGCTGACTTGCCTTCTACTTCTCATCAAGATCCCAGGTCATGCATTGGCCACCTTTATGCACATGGGGGTCCAATTTTAGCTCCTTTATCTACTGATCTTGCTGCAAATCCATTCCAGAGGGACTGGAACTTGGCCTGCAGCAATCCTCAAGATGATGTTTTCAAGTTAAAATCTGCAGATGTAAAAACTACATCAGGTGAAATGCTTGATACTGCAGCCTGCAGCCTTCCACAATCTCAGAGTGGTGCTTCGTCATTTGCTGTTGTTGATGGTTTGAGGACTGCATCCTTGGACCATGTTCCTCTGAAAATGAGTGTGACTAAAGGTCTGTAACTCCTCTTCTGTACACTATAGGTTGTGATGCATGCAATGTACTAAATAACCATCTTATGGTTCACTGTGTTCCTTCTTTTCCAGTTAATGATTCTCTCGAGTGCATTGAGCATGACTACGTTATGGTTAATCGTAATGTTGCTTCAACGGAGTCAATTTCATCTTCGGTTATGGCTTCCTTGCAAGATCAGTCTGTATCAAAGTCTGTTGATTGTTCTCTTACAAATTCTAGAAAGGCAATAGGCGTCCCTCTGCAATTTGGGGAAGGACCTGTTGGTTGTGTCCCTGGAGTTGAGATCTCGGGAAGCCATGGCTCAGTTCCATCGGCAATATTACATTCCTCTGTTGAGTTGGAAAAGTTACAACAAACATCGCAGCTGTATCCTTCAAACAGGCTAAAGTTGTTACTCGGACATGCCCAAGCTCTGTCAGCACTAGCAAAAGAAAAGGTGTGAAATCTATGTTAAGGCTTGAACTATACAAATGCATGCAGGTTCAGTCATAAGGATCTCTCTCTCTCTCTCTCTCTCTCTCTCTCTCTCTCTCTCTCTCTCTCTCTCTCTCTCTCTCTCACACACACACACACACACACACACACATACAAACACAAACACAAACATGCACATACAGAGACACACTTTCATGTTGGCTTATTAGCTTCAAGTGAACGTGATGATTGGATATGATAAGCTCTTTAGTGGTGCTTCATTGCTTTTGTATCCTTAAAAAAGATCCTTGGGGAAAAAGAGATCTTACTCTTTCAACATTGGAGGTCCCTTTGGTTCCTGAAAAATTTAAATATATAACTCAAATTTCTGTTTTGCTTATTTTATATTGAATAGCTTGTTTGCACTGTTATTTACTGAAGCCCTAATGTTTAAATATTTGCAGCTTGATGCACAGCTGCAATTAGAAGCCCTTTCTGTTGAATTGGTAGCGTTAACTGTATGGAGGAAAGGTCTTAGTTTATGCAAGTCACACATAGCTGGCATCGTAAATGCTAATTCTATCTATGGCCTTGCCTCTGGTAGCTCTCATGAGCAGAAGGGTAGCTCTTCTTCTTGCCCAGACACGATGGACTTTAGCAGGGCATCATCTGTTTGCACTAGAGTTGAACGAGGGTTTATTGCTGCATGTGATCAAGCGGAAGCCTTGGCTGCAATTCTCAATGATATGGATGGTAACAGAATAAGTTACTCATCTTCATTTGTTTAAAGAATAGTTTTCTGCTTTCCATTTGTGGCCAGAGGATGCGATGCTGAAATGTTTTTACGGGTGATAGGTGATACTGAGATGCCTGATGCAATGGAAACTATATTTCAAGCAGCACTAGCAGCAGGGAGAACTGGTGGTGTAAGTGTTTTCCTTTGTAGTTTTTCCTTGTCCTATCCGGTAAGGGTTTCAAAACAAATGATACTTTGTATTATTTTCCCCAAGATGAGCATTTAATTTTGATTTTTTTTGAGTTTGTTTCATACGAGGACTAAACGGAATCAACTATAATGTATTAAGAAGATTGGGGATTAGTACCGTTTGCTGGCAGGAAACATTTGACGAAAACTCAACAAAATGTAGAGCAGTTCAGTCGCATACATTATTTGTAATTTGTTACTTAAGCGTATAAACTATAACAATCAGTATCTATATATTGATAAACCAAGCATGCAAAGCTTTACTATGTTGTAACTTGGCTGCACTCCTTTGTCTGACATATTTATTAAATGATTGTCATGATTTTCCTACTCAGGTTGAGGAGCTCATGGGAAATCAGAGATATGCAGTGGCAGCATACTCAAAAGCAATAGTTTTACTTTCATTTATATTAACTGAAGCCTTGTCACTGCCACTGAATCCACCATTTAGATTGGATATCTCTGAGCAGCAACGGCTTCATAGATATTTTATTAACCTAAAAGCCCATCAGGATCTGTTGATAAGGCAACCAGCATCTACATCTTCAAAGCAGCTCCAGGGCATATCTGACCGAGGATACTAAAGAGTGATTTATGAACTGACTGTTGATTTCTATTTTTGAAGGCAGTAATCCTTCGTTTTACTGTAACTAACTTATACCGCTCGCAGCTTATGCTTAGTTTCCACACTAATCCCCAATCTATAGTGAGAGAATACTAGACACACACCGGATGCATTCAGTTACTAAATTTGGAGCAAGGAAATGGGTTGTGCATGGGGTGAGTCTTCCAATGTAGATAAAACACTGTAAATAAGATGAGCTTATCCTTGTTTCGACTGAATTGTAAATGCTGATGGAGAATGTAAACTGTACAGTATAATGTAAATGAAGGCAAGATTGGTGTCTCTTTTCATCTCTGTTTTACTTGTCTCAACAATGCCAGATTTTAGAGATAGAATTGTTTGATTTAGATACCTAGTTTACTACTGGCTGCTGTCTACATCTTTGTTTTGATTTCCAAATTGTCACAGGTGTCGCAGCCAACAGTAGATAAACATGACCCAACACAAACCAGTCAGAACCGGTAGAGGAACTATTTAGAGAAATCTTCAGTGATTTATTAGGTGATCTCAGTCTTCAATCAAAAGAATGTTAGTTCTACGAAATGTGTACTTCTGAAATTTAACTACAGGGAACCTGGTGTTTTAGAAAATAAGCTTGGAGGTAGTTTTTCCCAGGCCCTTTTTCCTTTGCTGATAAAAATGCTGGTGTTATCCAGACTTACCAGATGCACTCAACTGTATCAGGCTCCTGACCACTCGTCAGAGAGCGAATCCTCTAGACAGTGTGCTATGCACCTTTTGGGCTAGTCATTTCCCCAGTTCTCTAGAGAAAAATGACAAAGAATTGCTTGGGATAATGTCCTGCTTCGATAAAATTTGCCAATGTAATCAAGCTCTGCCTGAAATTTAACCACAAAGAAACAATCAATGAACATCATGAATAACTCATATAATTAGATAGGTTAATTCATCACACTGGTCTACCTTCCATCAAGACAGACCACTTAAACCATACATGCAGATTGAAGGTTGGTGGTTCTAACTTCTAATGTTCAATGCAGAAGATGAGGAAATTATTCGCCTCTTTTGGTGTCAAGGAAGCAGTAACCAAGAAGAAAACCGAGTGATATATGACAAGAACCAGGAACCTGTAATTTAAGAACGATTAGGAAATATAATTGGTTGTTCACATAGACGATATGTCTATATAAGTCTATCATACAATACGATAGAGTCCATGCACTGAGCTACATAATGAAACACAGTATAAACCCTTTTCCTCACTTATTGGAGTTGGTATTAGCTAGGATGGGCGATGCTCTTCTCCAGCAGACCCTGAAACAGGCATCGTGATAACATTGTTGCCAGATTCCTCTTCGATACGGATCCTCTTCAACACTCTGTCAGAGGCTCGGTTGACAGTTATCTCCTTGGCCTCCACTGAACCTCTTGTAAGGCTTGAAGCCCGTTCAACAGCTTTTCAACTTGCTACCAATCAATACATTTTTCTCTCCTATCCAGCTTTCCATCTCCTTGGATTCCTGTTTCACAGCTTCATTGCTGCTCTTGGTGTCTGCCATGGTATGAAGACTCTCTTTCTGGGAGTAGCTCTGAGGCAGCACTTCTCTGGAAAATAGTGCTCAGAAGGCGAGGCGACCCTGAGGAATATACAAGAAAACAATGAAGACATGTATGTAAACTAATATGTCAATCTCCAAACAATCAACTAAACCACTTAAGATGTTAGAGCCATAAGCTATCCATTGTGTACACCTGGTGTCTACCCTAAGAAACTTGGAAATGCAAAAATGATTTTTTAGCACCATAATAACACCCATCGGAAAGGTGGCCAAAGAAGGCTCCATTAAGAAGGTGCGAAAAAGTATATGGTGAAAATGTTAAAGACAAAGAGAAGACTACAAAAGTATTGGAAGAATACAATAGAGAATGATTTAGCCTATGTTGAGGTAACTGTTAGCATGACAAGCTCTATGGAAATAAAGAATCCATGTAGCCGACCCCATCTTGTACAGAAAAGGTTTAGTTGTTGTTGTAATAAGACCTGCCCTAGTAGAAGCAGAGATAGCCAGCTATAAGTTGTCCTGATCTTGTTCCAGATTAGGCTGAACTGGTTGGTCCAGTCCATTCTAAACCAATGGCGAAAGAAATTCTCCAATATTTTGAACCAGATGGTAATGAACGAGATAGCCAATATTTTGAACCAGATGGTAATGAACGAGATAGCCATACTATGATAAGCAAGGGATAACAAGGCTCCACTCCTACAAGGTCATCAAAAAGACAACTGCAAATTCAGAGGGAACCCTGATGAAAGGCTGTGAATTGTTGATAATAGACCACATTGAAGATCTATTTGGTGACTAGTTACAACCTCTTCAGAAACCTCCTTCCACGATTCATTGTTGTTTCCCATACTCCTCGTTCTTTTGTTTGAAAGATCTCCAGAAGGATGGACGAAATCTAATGCCTTAATGCCTTCATGCATCATGTCTGTTTCCATCCCACTTCTTGAAGTTGTGTTGGAACCACAAGAAGAATGATCATGCTGCTTCCTGGTTTTCATCTTGGCGATTTCCTGAAGTCAGAAGCCAGGAGCTTCCCTGGCTCATGATATGTTGCATCTGCCTTTGAATTCTCAGAACCTCCACAAGCACTTGCATCTGAGTCTGAAGATAATGGTGGTGATTCTGGAGCAGGGCACATAGTTTCATTCATTTGAGATGGTTCCCGTTCAAGAAGAGTAGCTTCCTTCCTTTCTTCTTTGGGATCAGAAGCAAGACAAGGGGACACGTCTGTTACAGGAGTAGCAGTTGCAGCGGATGTAACAGCAAAGGGGAAACTAACATAAGGATGGCAAAAAGGTACGAGGCCCTGGGAAGCCCACCATGCTGAAGCAGCAGCTACAGTTGCTGCAGCCACTGCTGCTAAATTTGGACATGGATCTGCATAAGATATTCCGTTGCTGGTTGCTTTGAGGGCTTCATTTGGACAAGCTTCATTGTCCATCACATGTGGCCAGAACGACGCTGCAATATTTGCAGCAGCGTGAGTAGCAGGATTGTGAGCTACACTTGATATGATGAAGTTGGGAAAAGTACAAGTAACTTAAGCTGCCGCTGATTTAAGTGCTTCTGGGTTGGCCTGAAATGGATTGAAGGGAGGATGCAATATTGGGTAGGCAGGGTAAAGTGCAGGAGGTGCTGAGTTTGAGGGAAACTCCTTTGCTGTCGCAACACTACCTCTATTGGTCACATGAGGAGACTGAAGTTCCAATGATCTTGCAATGCTCATGTCAACAACGTGCACTGGTACATGCCGAGGGTAACCGTGTTAACGTGATATTTCCTCTTTGTGACATTTCAGGTTCCCCAAGCTTTTCTGATTTGTCCACTTCATTTTCTGGGACTAACTGTCTAGTCGAATAAATGGTGAGTCCTGATGAGTCTGATTCTACCAAGTTCCCAATCTCCAAGCTAATGATATTGCCGCACTCGATATCAACTTCCCAGCCAGTGGATCCTTTGAATCACCTTTTGGTGGCATAGATTCCCTAAATGAGCTGGGGCATGACGCCGAAGATGTTCCTCTCATGCGATTGTCAATGTTGCTCTCGGAAGAGGGAGAGGCATATGGGGCTTCTTGAAAAAGTGTGAGAATTTCAGATCTGCCCTCTTTCAGAAACTGTTTTCTGATAGGAGATGCTTCACTCTCAGTATACTCCTGAAGTGACAGTGAAGTGACAAAGCAGGATAATAAATTACCAGCCGTGATAGGGAGAAAAAAGAGAGTAAAGGATAGAGAAAATGCGATCCAGATATAAATACTACATCAGCAGCATGACAGTTATTTTACACGCTGCTCCATACTGGTCCACTGAGAAATAAGACTTTACTGTCATAAAAGTCACTTTGTCTGTTGTTGCATAAACTTCTCATGGAGACCCAAACCTTTCTCATTTTACTTGATATTCTGCACCCTTTTTCCATTTCTAATTGTACCGGTAAGAATTGCAAGCAATTGTTTCTATAAGCAAGTGGTTGTTTCCCTAGATAGTTACAGCAAGAAACGAGAAAATGACAATACAATGAACAATAACTTAACAGCGATGATAATGTTTGTAGATTGAATTTAGCTTTGGTGGGCACGTCAAGAGCTACAAATTGTGCTGACATAATCTTCCAAGAAACCTTTAGGTTGTTCAATTCTGATCATAGGATTGGTAATGATGGATACGATGGGATGATGGAAGCTGAAAACCATAAAACAGGTTATGGAGAAAAAAACCTTGTATCATGGTTTCCCAGAGTGATGCCACTATCAGATCGTGCTGTGAGCCTATGATCACTGTTTATCTGTGTCGTTTGAGAACCATTTTCTACATTTATAAGTCAATGCCTCATGCCAAATTTCAGCGTTAAAACATGATAAAATGAAAATGCTTGTACCAGAAATCGTTCCTTGGAGAGGGAGACCTTATCATGCTGATGACTGAAGTGGAAGAGGTGTATATAAAAGGAACTATGAACCATTTGTCAAAAGCTGAATATCGGATATGTTGAACTATTTGAACTTTGTGTGTGCAGTATCAATAGTCCTTTTCTCCACTTTTTTCTCTTTTAATAATCAAGGAGTGTTTCTGCAGGAAGTAGGATACCATCTATATCCAAGTTGTTGACATAATATTTAGTTGAACCATGTCCGAGTGTCTCAAGATAGTAGTAGTATAGATGCCTCTGTGCTTGAAGCTGAACACACACACACAGACACAATAGAGTCCTGTGTGTATTGCCATAATGTCATTAAACATTCACAATGATTAATTGTCAGGTGCGTCTTCAGCCAACACGGCGACATGTATATACAACAATCTCTAACTACTACAACTACAACTAAGCCTTTTCCAATACTAGACGGGGTCGGCTACATGGATTCTTTGTTTCCATAAATTCCTATTGTGTGTCATGTTAGGAGTTAATTCACAATAAGCTAGATCATTCTTTATTGTTTCTTTCCAACACTTTTGTGGTCGTCCTCTAGCTCTTTTGTGGTCGTCTTCATATGTTTAAGAGCCTCTTTGACTTCATTCTTTTGAATACATCGGTAGAAATTGTGGTTTATATACTTTTCTGATTTGGCTAACTCTCCTAAGCTAATACTAACATCTTTATTTTCATTAAAAAACTTATAAAAATAGTTTTTCCATCTATTTCTTATATCATCATTTGCCATTAGAATTTTTTCATCCTCGTTCTTGATGCATCTAACATAATTAAGATCTTTAGTTTTCTTATCTCCAGCCCTAGCTATCCTTCAAATATCTCTTTCATCCTCTTTTGAGTTGAGTTTTTTATATAAATCCTTCCAAATTTTAGCTTTTGCTTCACTCACGGTCTTTTTTGTTTCTTTTTTTGCTTTCTTATAAGCCTCTAAAGTTTTATTAGTTTTCTTAGCATAATGTAATTTGCAACATGCCCTCTTTGCCTTATTTTATTTTGCACTACTTCACTCCACCACCAAGCTTCTTTTTGTGCTGGTACACCTCTCTTAGATACACTTAACACATCTTTCGCCACTTTCCTAATATGTATAGCCATATTGTTCCACATATCACAGGGTGTACCAACATAATTTCAAACATCTCCTTGAAGGACTTTATGTTTAAATATATCTTCTTTATCGCTTTTGAGGTTCCACCATTTAGTCCAAATAGCTCGATGCACTCTTTTCTTCTTTGTCTATTTTTTATTTATAAATTCATAACTAAAAGTCGTTATTGGATGGTTAAGTTTTCTTCTGGAATTACCTTGCAATCTTTACAACAGGCTCTATCTTTTTTTCTACAAATAAAGTAATCAATTTGTGTTTGTGATAAGCCACTCTTATAAGTAATTAGAGTGGCTTATCACAAACACAAATTGATTATTTTATTTGTAGAAAAAAAAGATAGTGCGTGTTGTAAAGATTAAGGTAATTCCAAGAGATATATTCTTGTACTGAATGGCTACGATGTCCATATGTTAGATGGATTTTAACTTAGGCTGGAAATACGTTGGATCCATTTCCTGATTACAAAGTAGATGTGATTTACATATATCATGCAAGCATCTTGTATGATGATTGCTAGAAAGTTTCTAGACCTTGGAGGCTCATTTCCCCAACTACTTGCTTCACAAGACGAGATCTGCACATTCTTCCACACTTCTATAATTTTATGAGAAATTAGCTTTCCTGAGATTGAAATATTTGCTTCTTCCAGTATGAAACTATAATGTTCACATATTAAAAGTTTATTTTATGTCTAAGATATTTTCTTCTGAAAATTACGCTTTTGCAATGAAAATAACATTTGTATATGATATTTCTTGACAAATGTGCCCTCTTTTTAAGCAGGACGCAGGCCACTATGTCACATTTTATACCTCTTTCGCTTGCTCGAAAGCTTCTCCATACGCTTCCTAACTCTTCGTTTTTTATTTAAGCAAGTCCTGAACACCTATTGCTTTACTCTTCAAGCAAGTCCTTATTTCCATACTAATTTACAGTGAATATAGGATGGTTCCTTTCCTTACATCTTTCCTTGTAGCATATTTTCCTTTTATTTTCAAATGTATTCATTTCAGTAGTTCACATTAGAACCATATTTAGGATTTCATATCACAGTTCATGATTGTTGTGATCCTGCAGAACCTCCTTAGGGTGCTCAGGAATCACAAGGTTTTGAACCAGAGATAGAAGAAATAGACGTTGACAAGGTTCCAATGTCTAAAACAATAATTTTCTTATACTAAATTGAGCTCCTTTTCGCTATGTCACGGTGGCCCAACTTGAGCACTGTATTGATTTAAAAAATTATATAGAGAGAGTTATACCTTCATAGGAGACTCAGTATTCAGCACAGGTTTACCGGGGTATGTAGAAGAAACTGGACAATCCTTGGCAGTTGATGTAGAAACTCCAGGCTTAAGAGGGTATGGATTGCTTGGTTTCCTCTTAGGGCGAGGTGGAGGAATTTTTATCTCTTGACTTTCTCCAATTGGTAAACCTTATAAAGAGAGAATTAGTCAATGCACACATGAATATATATTTAAACATTCTCAAAGATTTCAACCGTCAAATCTTGATTCTTAAGTCAAAAAAACAATTTGTACAAGGTTTATTTATTGCACCTGTAAAAATAAAGATGTGAAAATGGGTTTGGGCATGCCCTGAAAAAAATGTATGACCGAGCCACAGAATTCTAGCCCATATTTGAAACAAGGCCATGTTGCCCGGATGTATGGCCCTGGAAGCCAATGTGGGTCAAGGCTGACCTGTAGGATCATAGGCCGTTGGGTATTAGATTGGGTTTATAAGATCCAATCCAAATTTCCTTGAAATCTAAATCCAATCACAATATTTCAGGCTTCAACAACCATATACACATGTAATAAAAAAACTATATATATATATATATAATGGAAAAACTATTATAGATGTAATGAAAAAAATTATGCATATATACATATAACGGAAAAGATTATACATATATATATATATATATATATATATATATATATATATATATATATATATATAAAAAAAAACTATACATATATAAACTATATATGTATGCATGTAGAGGGGGGGGGGGGGGGGGGGGGGGGGGCCAAGGGGCAGACTTTAGAGGCCCATATAAAATTTGGGCCGGCCCCTCAGCCCACAAGGGACTTTTCTATGCAAAACCCTCAAGGGACATTTCTATGCAAAAGTTACAAACGTATTTTGTTTTTGAGATTTAATTTCAACCATCGATTTCATTAATCGGATGGGAGCGGGGCAGACTTTAGAGGCCCATATAAAATGTGGGCCAGCCCCTCAGCCCACAAGGGACATTTCTATGCAAAAAGTACCAATGCATTTTTTTTGTTTTTGAGATTTGAATTTCAACGGTCGATTTCGTTGATGAGATAGTTAAGATGTCATACCAGCACGGGTCGCGACCACGACCCGACCCGAGCCGATGCCACGTGGTCGCTTCTCGCACGGGCGTGATGGTGAGCATTAAACAAATACAATACCAATTTAATTCTAACTCAAGAAATATCTAACTGAAATAAATATTCATATCGAAGTTATAAACAACACGCCCAAAATGGTGCGGGGCTCACCTAACAATAACCCCAAATAAAAGACTTTCTAAATTATTCAACACTTATCATACCATCTAAAATAAAAATGTTGCTCTATCAAACTCCTACTCTGCTCCGTGTGCCTTCGAAGTGCTAGCTTCAGGATGAGCTGTAAAACAATAGGGTGAGCTCCTATACATAGCTCAGTAGGAAGGTTAAACATCTTTAAACAGAAAACATACTAAAAGCATGCATAGTTTCACAATCATTTCATAACAAACATATTTACCTTGAAATCATGATCTCAAATTCATACGCACACACTCACACACGCACACATATCATTAGTTTCGATAATTACAACCCATACTGTGTCTGCCCCAAAGGCCACGGGAGTCGTCCGGCCCTCCCTAACGTGACCTCGGTAACCCCGTCCACGACGGTAACCATGCCGACTCTCACGGCAGAGTGCCCGGGAACACACCCTGTATTCGCCCCAAGCCGGATCGCCCGAGGGACCTGCAAGTCTCTAGAGACCCCACACAAACCACACAAGTACGGCTCGTATATTCACACATCATTACATTTCTAAAACCAATTACAGTTCATCACATTCACAAATCATATCCAGATCCACGAATATCCAAATCAAACTCATATCCACACAACATTTAAATACCATGTTCACACAACACATGCATATCAAAACATGTTCTTTATCAAACAGTGTCATAAACATGTTCTATTTAAAAGGCATATCAAATAACCCATAATTGCGAATAACATTTCACAAACTTCAATAAAACAATTATCAATCATGCACATTGAAATCTATCTAAAACAGTAAAATCACTTCTAGCATGGTTCTGTAAAAGAATGCATAACCCCCTACCTGAAGGAACGCTAAGATCCAGTCCCCAAGCTGCTGGGTCACTCTTATCACCACCAAATCTTTCAATTTACAAATAATTGAAACATTAAAATTTATTCAACTATAAGTCTAACGAAACAAACTATATCTGAATCGAATCCTAAACCCCAATTTGGATCCGTTTAAGCTATCCGAGATCCAAATCGATACCCAATTTCATACCTAATCCGAATGAGTGACACAATAGGTAGTTTGTGTCACTGTATCAACACAGAACCTGTAACTACTGATACAGGTCTTATTCTTATCCCAGACACCCATTTCAAGACACGACCCAAACTAGACCCATTTCCGACACAGAACCTATTTTGACACAGAACTGGTTCTTAACACGCGACACGAGGACATGACACGAACCAGTGTCGGTTCATGACAATTCAGACATGACACAAAATGAAGGACATGCCCAAAAGTTTTTTTTTTTTTTTTCGGCATCGATCTCGCCGGTTTCCGGCGAAGCATAACCGTTTTCCGGCCAAATCAACGCCATTGCTTACCTACCCCACCAAAATGTTTAGTTCTACCTCAAACTTCCAATCCAAGCCCAAAACTATGATTTTCAACAAGCTTTTCATCAAAAATAAAAAGGAAAAACGAAAATCTGAAAAAAATATTGAACTCACCGGATTCCGGCCGACTCCTCCTGTTTTCCGGCTAGTTCAAGGCTGCCCCAACTCCCTGGATAATATAGTATGAAGGGCCCCTTTTATAGGCCCTTCATACATGGCTGTTACTGCACAGCCTGTGCAGTAACGCTTAAGCGTTACATAAGATCCTTGAGTGTGGTTAATCATGAATTAATGTGCACATGGACTATGCTTTCTCTCCATATATATTTATATATACTAGCGAATCCTTCCAAACTCGGTCGGTCATGCTGGCTAATAGAATGTATTACTAATATCGGGGTTGTTCACACGATTTTTTTCTGCACTAAATATTTTTATATGAAAACACATCAACCAAATGTTATCAACAGAAGTAAGAAAATAATCGATCCACCCACAAACATTAGTAAGATTTCGTGTCGACTTTTTGATCAAACTGATGGATGAGATCAACTAGTACAGGCAGGCTAGTATACAGCACATACACACACACTACTCATTAGCCCCACCAAATAGCACATCCTGTCCATAAGAATAATTCTCCCCTTGGCCATTTACCAACAGACATCATCAAGCTTTCCCTGCGAAGAAGCAGCAACCCCTAAAAATTGAACAGACGGCTTCTGGACCTGCTGATATCATTGACAGTAGCGGATCTAAATTGAGCCGAAGTACCCAAAATTTCGAAAATCAACTTAAAGTCTACAACCCAATTGAGCCGAAGTACCCGAAATTTTGAAAATCAACTTAAAGTCTACAGCCCATGGTGGGAATCATGGGCTATAATACATCGTTCGCCCCACCTGAAACCATTCAAAGGGCTATCCGCTCCACCCCAAAAGAGTTTCTAGATCCACCAGATATAATATGCACATAAACATTGCTAATGTATACGCTTCAAAATACTTGTGAATTATCAGGATACGGTTTGTGCATATTTTCTCGGTGTTATAATGGATCGGATATGCTAGTCCTACTCTAGAGAGCAGTATATACCATTAGCATTACAAAACTAAGCAATTATGTGAACCACCCATATCTAGTTCCATTAGGGGGTGTTTGCAACGCGAGCCCATGTTGAGCAGGCATGGAGCCCATGCAGCGCATGTGCAGGGGATTCTCATCAAATTGCATGGGCCGGGCGCGGTGCATGGGCCAGAGCTCACTTGGCCGCTCTGCATGATCAAAAACCCCATTTCTGAGGCAGAAATACATCTCCATGTTGAATATGCCTAAATTCAATGCTGCCTTTACATGCGAATTCAGTTCCAATAAACCGTTTCAACCAGATATAGACCCATAATCAAGAGATTGGACATGAAACATGGAGCTCCGTAGTGGCAAGTGAGTCAATCCCTGATCTCAGTTCGATCTGACAAGCTTATAATAGATGGTCCTGGTTAGGACTAACCTGATACAAATGGGTCCCGGAGCAATACCTACATATCATGATCCATTTCCTTAACAAATCTGTTTTTTTTCTAGCTTTACTGGAAACCACCTGAAATTACAGTTTTACATCTAATAGATTACTTAAATTTCTGTTTTACGTACCGGCAACGCCATTTGTTCAAAAGAAAGTCATTTAGGCCGCTATTGTGACATTGAGAAATCATAAACTCGATCCCTTTCTCCTAGAACCCGGAATTGGACCCGAACCACCCGGACTGGTTCCGGCTCTGAAACAGCTTGTTTTGGGCTGGTTTCAATTCCACCCCAGAACCGAAAAACACATACTTGAAAAGAAGAACAAACCAGAGTAAAAACCATTACCAAAGACCATGTTAGTTTTAGCTCACTTAACAAAGAGATTTTACATTTAAGAAGGTCATGTAGATGGAATTATTTTTATTCTCCTATGGATTTCAAAAAACCAAATTTAAGATTCCTATACATCTTTCGAACTTTTCACACCATAATGTCAATACAATAGGAGTAGCGAAAGAGGGGCCGAAAAGCCAATCTATGACCATATTAAGTGTTGTGGCATTATGGTACTGCAGTTTCTAAAATGCAGGGACCGACTGGGTTGAAACGACGAATCAAACACCTCTCAAGGTGCCATGGCCCATGAGCCCTCTCTGTTAGGTTTTGAGACAACAAAAACTTCAAATTAAGGGCAAATCAAGTTGTGCATCATGATGATGATATACGGTGAGGATTTAATATGATCTTATATATGTCATATGATTTGTGCTATAAACCTACGCAATACGACTTTAGCTAGAGCACAGATCAAAGTCCTACTGATTCAATCGGTTGACGGTTCCTTTCAGCTATCACAGATGGGTTCTTTGGTGAAACTCAAAGAGGATATGAGGGAGGAAAAGGATTGTGAATTCAACTTCAAGTTGATGACCTCTTCGGTACTTCCCATGGTTCTCAAGGCTGTCCTGTCGTAGAGCTCGATCTCCTGGAGATCATGGCCAAGGCCGGCCCCGACGGAACCCTCTTCACCCCGGCCGAGTTAATTATGGGCAAGATTGCCTACTACCAACCCACCATTCTAGACCTTATCCTGGGGGTTCTTGCCATCCACTCGTTGCTCGCCTTCACCACCCAAGATGGCAAACTCCAAAGGTAATTTTAAGAAGCAATTAAATATCAAAATGCATTAATACTTTCCCAATCATCATCAATACCTTTTCTTTATGATACAAGTTCTGCCATTAAAATATATCTCTTAAATTAATCTTGGCAGTGAATAACAAGTCAAAATTACTTTATAAAAGTTCCTTTCAAAATGCAACTTCAGTTTTACTTATATGTCAATTACTAAATCGTTTATCATGGGTTTCTTCAACTCCTATACTATATATTATTTCAGCTCATATTGGCTCATGGCATCTAATTAAGCATATGCAATCTTATCGTCCATGTACGCTCCCAAACAATGGTAACCTAACTGCTTTGATTAATATACAGAAATTTTAACTTAATTGGACAAGAACTTCACCTTTCTGTTTTAAGGTTTTTAAGTTTAATGAGCAAACTTTTCTTCTGCTCAAGTTGTTTGCACCTAACCCTTGTAAGATCAAGCTCGTATTATCATAAATGACCGACTGTGAGGAGCCACAAACAACAATAATATGGTGAGACGAGTCGGAAACAGCTAGATAGAGCCTTATGAGTCGCTACAAGTAGCAAACAAATGGCAAGGATCTTATATATTGTTGATGTGGCTTGAACTCGTGTTGAATTGAAAGTGACCTGACCCGAAAAGCTCGTAGTGCGACACGAAACGAGCGGTCCGTGTTGATTGCTGAAGGCATGTGAGCCGGGAGCCAAACTTACATCTTTTGCGGAGAGCATGTGCAACACGAGCTCTAATACTCTTTGTGTTATTGAAACCTGCTTTTCTTATGAAACTTTTCTTCTGTATTTATCTTTACCTTTTGTTTTGGGAGAGGGAACGTAAAAGGGTTGTTACATGAGATTGAGAGTTAGTGTTAGGAGTTCTCATGAGATTGTTAAGAGGTTATCAATTGTATGTTTCTCTTCTTGATCAGAGTGAAAATCCTTCTTCCCGGTGTAGTAGCATCTCTTTCCAAGCAACATAAATGTCTTGTGTTCTTCCTTTCTTCGTTTGTTTTACTCTTCTGTGAACCAATCGTGAGATTATGTGTGTGCTTCTGCATTGAATCGTGTGTTTTCGCTATATATATATATATATATATGTAAGATGAAAGGATCTACAGTTAGCAACCTATGAAAGTTTATGAAAGGATCTGCAGTAAGCAAATTTCTACATAAAATCTCTCCAAACATTCTATGCTTCACCTGGTCACATATTAATGCTTTGGGAGGCCTTGTTTTTATGAGATGGTTTGCAGAAACGGAACCAAGTGACTTTAATGGATTATTCCATGTTATCTGATTATTTAGCGTTTCTAGTATGGGAACGTTTGGTAGATGCCTTCAGAATAAAACTTTAGTAGAAATACAACTTATGCCGATGGTTAGAGACTACTTAAAGGCAACGTTCGTTCTGATAAAACGATTGTGAATAATCTATGGCTACTGTTTTTTTTCTTTTTTGTACAATGGGGAGGCCAAAGCCAGTTAATCCTACAAGAACAATTAACTTTGTGCTTAATTCTACAAAAGCAATTACCTTAAAGGCAACGTTCTCAAACAGTTGTGTTTTCCTCTCATATCTCTCTCGTACTATATATATATATAAAGAGAGAGCATAGTTCCATACCATCAATGCTTAAATCCGCTTAAATATTTATATATAAAAATTTAAAATTAAAAAGCAAAAAATATTATCATACTTTTTACATATACATTAAACATAGTATTATTTTGTTTTCTTAAATATCTTAATCAACTCCGCCCATGTAAGGGATCACCCTTGCATTGCCGGTCCCAAGCCCGGATAAAGGAGGAGGGTTGTGTTAGGCTTCCGACTGCCAACGTAAAACTTCATCGGATTTTTATAACATGGATTACAAAAATTATGAGCATTACTTTGGGGCGTCCCCACCTAGCAACGTGCTGTAGAGCCCGAATGCAGTAATAAGTAAGTAAGGGCCACTACATTTTCGCCTGAATATAGTGAATCGATTACAGAGAGGGTTCCCACATCATGGACGGGTGTGGGTAAAGAAGTTAGTCCCGTAACATTGCCACCCGAATATAGTGAATAATTTTCAAAGAGAGTCTCCGCATTTTGATTATAGACGGATGCGAGGTGTAAGAAAGCTAGTCCTAGATAATAAGATTCGTATTGGTTCTTGGAATATCAGAACATTATCTGGTAAGCTAATGGAGGTGGTAGATACTATGATTCGGAGAAAGATTCATATTCTATGTTTACAAGAGACAAAATGGGTTGGAGAAAAAGCAAAGGAGATACAGGATACAGGTTTTAAATTATGGTACTCAGGTAAAGAAAAGACTCGAAACGGAGTTGGTATTATCATAAATAAAGATTTAAAGGATAGTGTAGTAGACATACAACGATATGGTGACCGAATCATGACGTTGAAATTAGTGTTAGGAGCAGAGGTTTTGAATATAGTTTGTGCTTACGCACCCCAAGTAGGACTAGAAGATAGTATAAAGACAACTTTTTGAGAAGAGTTAGATAAGGTGATTCAAAAGATTCCACAAAGGAAGATGATTTATTTAGGAGGAGACTTAAATGGACATATCGGTAAAGAGGCATTAGGATATCAAGGGATTCATGGAAACTTTGGTTTTGGGGATATAAATGAGGAAGGTAGGGAGATTTTAAATTTTGCTATGGCATTTGATCTCTTTATAGTCAATACAATCTTCAAAAAATGAGATGAACATTTAATTACTTATAAGAGTGGCTTATTACAAACACAAATTGATTACTTTATTTGTAGAAAAAAAGATAGAGCGTGTTATAAAGATTGCAAGGTAATTCCAGGAAAAAGCTTAAAGTACATCGAGCCATTCGAACTAAATGGTGGAACCTCAAAAGCGATAAAGAAGATATATTTAAACAAAAAGTCCTTCAAGGAGATGTTTGGAATTATGTTGGTACACCCTGTGATATGTAGAACAATATGGCTATACATACTAGGAAAGTGGCGAAAGATGTGTTAGGTGTATCTAAAGGAGGTGTACCGGCACAAAAAGAAGCATGGTGGTGGAGTGAAGTAGTGCAAAATAAAATCAGGGCAAAGAGGACATGTTGCAAATTACATTATGCTAAGAAAACTAGTGAAACTTTAGAGGCTTATAAGAAAGCAAAGAAAGAAGCGAAAAAGACCATGAGTGAAGCAAAAGAGGGTGAAAGAGATATTTTTAGGATATATAGGGCTAGAGATAAGAAAACTAAAAATCTTAATTATGTTAGATGAATCAAAGACGAGAATGAAAAAATTCTAATGGCAAATGATGATATAAGAAATAGATGGAAAAACTATTTTTATAAGCTTTTTAATGAAAATAAAGATGTTAGTATTAGCTTAGGAGAGTTAGCCAAATCAAAAAGTATATAAACCACAATTTCTACCGACGTATTCAAAAGAATGAAGTCAAAGAGGCTCTTAAACATATGAAGGGTGGTAAATCGGTAGGACCAGATAATATTCCTATAGAAGTTTGGAAAATACTAGGAGACAGAGGAATCACTTGGCTCACAAGACTATTTAATGAAATATGAAAAAACCAAAAGATACTCGAGAAATGGAGAGCAAGTACACTTATACCCATATATAAGAACAAGGGAGACATTCAAAATTGTGTGAATTATCGAGGTATCAAGTTAATGAGCCATATTATGAAATTATGGGAAATAATTATCGAACGTAGGGTAAGACAAGTACCAAGTACAATAGAGAACCAATTTGGATTCATGCCAGGCAGATCTACAGTTGAAGCGATTCACCTTTTGAGACGTCTTATGGAACATTTTAGAGCAAAAAAGAAAGACTTCACATGATATTTATTGATTTAGAAAAAGCTTATGATAGAGTATCGAGGGAGGTTCTTTGGAGAACCTTGGAAAAAAGAGGTATCCCATTGACATACATTAACCTTATAAGAGACATGTATGATGGTGCAAAAACATGTGTGAAGACTCATGAAGGAATGACAGACTTCTTTGAAGTTAATATTGGGTTACATCAAGGATCAACTTTAAGTCCATACTTATTTATAATGGTCATGGATGAGTTAACAAAACATATTCAAGATGAAGTGCCTTGGTGTATGTTATTTGAAGATGACATTGTATTAGTGGAGGAGTCTAAGGAAAAAGTTAATAGAAAATTGAAACTATGGAGAGAAACATTAGAAAGCAAAGGCCTCCGACTTAGTAGAACAATGACAGAATATATGAAATGTAAGTTTGATCATTTGGTTACCTCAGAGGACATAGAAATTAAAATTGGTACACATTACATCCCCCAAAAGGAAAGTTTTAAATACCTAGGGTCAATTTTTCAGAGTCATGGAAGAATTGATGGAGATATTATGTATAGAATTAATGCTAGTTGGTTAAAATGGAGAGGAACATCAGGTATTCTTTGTGATAAAAAGATACCATTAAAGTTAAAAGATAAATATTATAGAGCAACAATTAGGCCTGCCATGTGTTATGGTTATGAGTGTTGGGCAGTTAATCATCAACATGTATAAAAGATATCTGTGACAGAAATGAAGATGTTGAGATGGATGAGTGATCATACAAGAAAAGACCACATACATAATGAGGTTATTAGAAACAAATTAGGAGTGGCACCAATAGAGGATAAAATGAAAGAATATCGTTTAAGATGGTTTGGACATATAGAAAGAAGATTAAAAGAAGAACCCGTAAGAAGGTTAGAAAAACTAAATTTGGAAATTATTAAAAGAGGTAGAGGACGACCACAAAAGTGTTGGAAAGAAACAATATAAAATGATCTAGGTTATTGTGAGTTATCTGCTAATATGGCACACGATAGGGATATGTGGAAACAAAGAATCCATGTAGCCGACCCCGTCTAGTATGGGAAAAGGCTTAGTTGTTGTTGAAATATCTTAATCATTGATATTAAGGATCGAATAATTGAGATCTTTAAAGATATTTTAAGTATGTGTATGAAATATTATCTTTCTCTCTCCTTCTCTCTTTATATATACATATATATATATATACATATATATATATATATATATATATACATATATATATATATATATATATATATGAGAACATGTTAAATGCACATGTAGGTTTTCAAACCTCTTTAAATATGATCAATAGTTGAAATTTAAATAAAGAAATATGATTATGCCTTTGTTTTAAAAATCTTAATTATTGATTTTAAAAATCGAATAATTCAGATTTTATGTAGATTTGGTCATGAGCGAATGTGCACATGGACTATTTTCTCTCTCTCGACATATATATATAACGCACACAAAATCATCACTTGCTCAACCTGAGAGACCAGATGGCCAAGCATGACGCTTTTTTATTTTGAAACCTTTCTTTCTTTCTTTTTTGAACAAACAACCGCTGTCTGAAAGTCCACAAGAACCCCACGTAATCTGGTTAAAGCCGGTTTAGCCCACCGCTGGTTTTCTCCATTTGCAAGATTCTCCTCGGAGACCTTGCTCAAGGAGAACCAGTGCCGAACCACTTGAACCCGCTGGTCATTTTCCAGACCTACTTGTTTCACTTTAGATACGACCGTCTAATTTGGATCAGATTTTCAATTTCATGGACTCATTTTCTTTGTGGTTATTCAAACGGACCAAACCTCTGAAAAACAGATGATTTTCGAACGTGACGACGGCCAGGATACTCTCTCAAACCAAAATAAGCTCGTGAAAGCATGATTTGTAACTCTGAAAAAAAAGTCTCTCGGGGTTGAGTATTTATCTCTTATAAGCCTGTGATTCCATCATTACAAGGTCTTGCTGATCCACTGCACCACAAACTGCTGAATGCTGCAATGGTGCTCAGTGAAAATCCGACTGAACCTTGACGGAGATCTCCTTGGGGTAGTGATTTGTGGACCTCGTAGTCAACACGCAGGTGGGCTTTCTCCTGGCTAACTAGCAAAATGTTTGAGCATCCCATGCATCGACCAAGCTAACAGCTAATCAGCTTTGGAATTCGTGGGCATTTGGCAGGTGAAAGAGTGTCCACTTAACATATAAATTGAAGATGAACATAGTATATACTCACCTCGCTTTGGATTGCGAAAGCTTGTCAAATGTTTTCTCTTCAATTTTCAGCTAAACCTTGCCTCCAAGGTAATTATATTAAGGTTCTTAAAGTAACTGAATGGTTATTTTTCTTTTCCTTTAAAACGGAGTCTTCAAGGGCCATTTGTTTAGGGTTTTAAACCTCTCTGAAACTCAGTTCAGCATGGCTTATAAAAAAACAGCGATCAGTTACCAAAGGCAGTGGTTAGTTCGGCTCTTCCACATGAAAACGAACCAAAGAACAAACGAGGGTTGTTTGGCTCATCTACCAGCACTACATTTAATGATGCCAGCATAGGTTCACGTAAAAACTTGGTTGTGAACTCTCTGTTTTGGTTCTATGATCAGAGAGTAGAGCCAAGACGTGGCAAGCAGGGGGGTTTGGGTGCCTAGCCAAGACCTCTTACTGGCATAAAAGGTAAGCTCTCTCTGTGAGTGTTCTCGTGAGGAACTTCAGGGAAAGTATGCTGAGCATCAATCTGCAAAACTGTTAAGGACGTGTATATGCACAAGCACTGAAAGTGGCAGTGAAACTAGAGATACCTTTCCCGGGCCCAGTTTATTTATTCTCAAAAGGAGGGCATGGCCCGCTTCATGGTTAGTAGTGTTGAAAAAGATATTATACCAAAAAGCCTACATTTTTTAATATAGCACGCACACAATCTATGCCATTAATGCTACTAACTGAAATGGAACAGTAATGTTAGCAAAGTTAATTTTCGACTGAGTGGAAATTCAATCTTTTACTCTCACGCTTCCTGAGGAGGTAGAAAATCTAATTAAAGAATATGAAAGACTGAGGGTTTTAATCTCTGTTAGAGTCAAATTCAAGCATGACTACTGTATCTGAAAGCTAGAGATCATCCCAATATCCGAATTTGGTTTGCCAACTTGGATCAATTGTCTTCCCCTCAAATTCACTTCGATATACACCCTAATGATTCAAAAGAAATGGAGTTTCATCTTGTGATTACCATGCTTCCTGCTGCACCAATATAAGATAAAAGGGATTCACGTGATTTGGTAACTTGAACATACAGTGAGTAGATAATGCACACTCACAAGCAGTTTGCAGACGCAAATTTTCCTTTGGTAAGCAGAATAGAGCATGTGAATGTGAGGGTGGGGGGTAAAGCTAGGAAACAGTCGTATGCAGAGAAGTTAGACGAAGGTTTGCTGCAGTACGTATAATGAATTATCTTGTCACTAGGGCTATATAGGTGCAAGAGATGACAGCTCTTTCCCTAGGTTTTCCTCTTAGATGTCCAGTGACGTATTATGCGAATCTAGGAGCACCAAACTGGCTAGCCTGACCGACTTTCGTAGGTATTATGATTTACTGATGGTCGAATTATCTTGTCATGAAAAGAGACAGATTCTTAGCAGGCAACCATGTATGATGTCTTCAACTGAAATAGCTATTTTCTTACGGTAGGTGTTCCAACATTATCAAGATTTACCAACAGTCAAGAAGGCCCATACTGCTATTGAGATGAAGTAATTGAAGGCCTAATTTTCTGAACAAATCTCTTTCACAACGACCGGACAGACAAGAATCTTCACCCAAGTGTCGTGTCCCTATGGCACATATAATATGGCAAAATCAGATGCAGTTTGACTGTGACCATGCCGAGCCATTAATCCTTGGTTTGTTTAACCATCTTCATTGTGGACCTTGTACTGAAAAATCTTCCTCATATTCAATGTCCTACTGTAGAAAAACTGCGGACTGACTTTGGGAATTAGTGTATCTACCTCTTAAAAGATTCAACAAATAGAATAGTCAATTGCTATATGCTATTGTATCTGATCACTTACCATGTCAGATAATGCTTTTATCTCATATCTCTATTACACATGCAGTAAAAGGCTGTAATTTAACGGTTCATTTCAAGCCACATCATAACTTTGCTCATGTAAGTGATCACCCTTGTATGGTCAATTTCAAGCCCGAATAAAGGAGGAGAGTTGTGTTAGGCTTCCGACAATCAGCATAGAACTTTGTCAGACTTATCTACCACGGATTCTATAAATTATAAGAATCACATTGGGGTGTTCCCTCTTAGCGACGCAATGAAGAGTCTGAATAGAGTGAAAAGTAAGTAAAGACCTCTACATCTTTGCTTGGATATAGTGAATCAATTATAGAGAGAGTTCTCACATTATATATGAGTGTAGGTAAAGAAGTTAGTCCCACTATATTATCACCCAAATGTAGTGAACAAGTTACAGCAAGTAAGGGTCTTCGCATTTTTAGCATAAATAAATGTGAGAGGTAAAGAAATTTGTCCCGAGTAATAAGATTTGTATTGGTACTTAGAATATCGGAACATTGATCGGCAAGTTAATGGAGGTAATAGATACTATAATTTAGAGAAAGATTCACATTCTATGTTTATAAGAGACAAAGTGGGTGAGAGAAAAAACAAAGTGGGTGGGAGAAAAAACAAAGAAGACTGAGAATACATGTTTTAAATTATGGTATTTAGTAAAGGAAAATACTCGAAATGGAGTTGGTATTATTGAAAATAAAGATTAAAAAGGATAGTATAGTAGACATACAACGATATGGTGACCGAATTATGATAGTGAAATTAGTGTTAGGAGTAGAGGCTTTGAATATAGTTTGTGCTTACACACCACAAGTAGGATTAGAAGATAGTATAAAAAAGGATTTTTGGGAGGAGTTAGATAAAGTAATTCAAAGAATTCGACAAAGGGAGATAATTTGTTTAGGAGGAGACTTAAATGGATATGTTGGTAAAGATGCATTAGGATATCAAGGTATTCATAGAAACTATGGTTTTGGGAATATAAATTAGGAGGATAAGGAGATTTTAAATTTTGCTGTGGCTTTTGATCTCTTTATAGCCAATACAATTTTCAAAAAACGAGATAAATATTTAATTACTTATAAGAATGGCTTGTCACAAACACAAATTGGTTATTTTATTTACCATAAAAAAGATATATCGTGTTGTAAAACTTGCAAGATAATTTTAGGAGAAAGCTTAACTACTCAACATTGACTTTTAGTAATAGATTTCCAAGTAAAAAAGTGCACAAAGAAGAATAGAGTGTATAGAGCTATTCAGACTAGATGGTGAAACCTCAAATGTGAGAAAGAAGATATATTTAAACATAAAGTTTTTCAAAGAGAATGACACAAAAAAAGCTTGGTGGTGGAGTGAAGTAACGTAAGATAAAATCAAGGCAAAGAAGGCATATTACAAATTGCATTATGACAAGACAACTAGTAAAACTTGAGACACTTATAAGAAAGCAAAGAAAACAAAAAAAAGCCGTTAGTAAAGCAAAAAACCAAAATTTGGGAGGACTTATATAAAAAGCTTAAATCAAAAAAAGGTTAAAGAAATATGTTAGATGCATCAAAGATGAGGATGAAAAGATTCTAGTGACAAATGATGATATCAAAAATAGATGGAAATTTTATTTTTATAAGCTTTTTGATGAAAACACATATAGTAGTATTAGATTAGGAGGGTTAGCCAAATCAAAAAGTATATAAACCAAATTTTCTATCAATGTATTCAAAAGAATGAAATCAAAGAGACTCTTAAATATATGAAGGTTAGTAAATATGTAGGACTAGACAATATTTCTATAGAAGTATGGAAAGACTAGGAGAGATGAGGCTCACTTGGCTTACAAGACTACTTAATGAAATATTAAAAACCCATAAGATGCTCGAGGAATGGACAGTGATTATACTTATATCCATTTATAAGAACAAGGGAGACATTCATAATTATGTGAATTATTGAGGTATCAAGTTAATGAGCCATACTATAAAATTATAGGAAAGAATTATCGAACGTAGGTTAAGACAATTATGTAAGTACACCTTCTGATATATTAAACAATTAGAGAAGTGACAAAAGATGTATTAAGCGAATACCAATTTGGATTCATGCCCGATAAATCTACTATTGAAGCAATTCGCCTATTGAGACGTCTTATTGAATATTTTAGAGTAAAAAAGAAGAACCTTCACATGCTATTTATTATCTAGAAAAAGCTTACGATAGGGTGTCAAGAGATGTTCTTTGGAAAACCTTATAAAAGAGAGGTATCTCATTGACATACATAAATCTTATAAGAGATACGTATAATGGTGCAAAAATATATGTGAGGATTCATGAAGGAATAACAAACTCCTTTGAAGTTAAGATTGGTTACATCAGGGATCAACTTTAAGTCTATATTTATTTATATTGGTCATTGATGAGTTAACAAAACATATTTAAGATGGAGTACCTTGGTGTATGTTATTTGGAGATGACATGTGTTAGTGGATGAGTTTGAAGAAAAAGTTAATAGAAAATTTAAATTATGGAGAGAAACGGTAAAAAGTAAAGGCTTCCAACTTAATAGAACAAAGACAAAATATATGAAATGTAAGTTTGATCATTTGGGTACTTGAGAGGACATAAAAATTAAGATTGACACACATTGCATTCCTCACAAGGAAAGTTTTAAATACCTAAGGTCAATTTTTTAAAGTGATAGAAAAATTAATAAAGATGTTACATATAATTAATGTCGGTTGGGTAAAATGGAGAGGAGCATCAATTTTTCTATGCAATAAGAAGATACCATTAAAGTTAAAAGGTAAATATTATAAAGCAACAATTAGACCTTTTATATTTTATGGTTTTGAGTGTTGGGCAGTTAATCGTCAACATGTGCAAAAGATGTCTATAGCATAAATGAAAATGTTGAGATAGATGAGAGGCCACACAAGAAAAGACAATATACATAATGAGGTTATAGGGCTCTCTTGAAACAAAAAATCTATGTAGCCCACCCGATGTAGTATGAGAAAAAGGCTTTGTTGTTATTGTTTCAAGCCACGTCATGTCACCTTTCACGCATTCAACCCAATAAATATCCGCCAGTGATAGATACTCACTACATGGAGAGAAATGTATTCATACATGTCATGTTTCATGCTGAAATAATACATCAAATCAGAAGGTTAAAGTTACTTTTTGTTTCTTAAGAACAAGTAAACGGTAACTTTTTGATTTATTAAATATGGATCATTCATCTCTCATTAAAATGGACTACATGCGTTTGCATCGGTTTTGCATACATCTCTCTCTATATTTAATGTGTGTTTGTTATGTGGAGCAGTCAAGCAGGACCCTACCATGCAGGAAAGCCTGCTGCTCCCCCAGTAAAAGTTTGATCTTCGAGGATGGGATTACAAAAGACAAGACTGTATACATGGGTCTAAATTTTGAGACTGAATGAACAAGATCATGTTCTCACAAGATGGCCCATGTACCCTAAAATATCTGTCTGCAATAATTTGTACTTTTGGGAAATGCATCGTAGCTATCAATGGGGACGATTGTAGACGTCCTTTATTCTGTTTTTGCCAGTTTACCTTATGAATCGTATAATTCCTGTTCTGCAGTAAATATTTGGTTGCTTCAGCTAGAAGACTAGCTATTAAGTAATGGTATTATTTCTCTACTCACTGCAGATGTGTAAAACTACAGTCTCTTTTCTCGTTGTAATTGTTCGCTAAGGTCATTGTGTTCCATTATGTTAATAGAAAACCCGACGGCAATTGGATTGCTCCCTCGTTCATACCTATTTTCTTACTTGAACTACAATTTTGGTCCGAAGACAACTTAAATCTTCAACCAATTTTCAGAAATACAAGTTTGCGAGACAGAAGGTAGCCAGTATTGTCTGGATTTAGTGCATCTTCACAAGTGGATCTTAGCCGCAGATTTCGTTCTTCATGCGTTGATGGAAAGAGAAAAAGAATGACAATGTTGTGATTAAATTATATAGATGTGTCTGATTTTCTCCCTAAATGATGACATATTCACAAAGAAGAACAGATCGAATTGATATTCAGGGTCTTCCTCTTTCTTTTTTGGTACAATGGGGAGGCGGAAGCCAGATGGAGGCGCCAGGTATCATACTCATGACCGTCAACTTGTAAGTCGGCCCCCTTGCCAGACAAGCTATATCTCTTTGTTTTCAGGGTCTTCCTCTTCAATTATTAGTTTCAAAAAAGTGAAATGATGAGGACTGAGCCATGGATAACTGCTAAATAAGTACTCTCTCTCTCTCTCTCAAGTACTCTCTCTCTCTCAGTCTTCCATGTTTGGTGTCTTGGCATTTTACATCTTTTCTTGCTCAGGATTCTGATTCAATTTACAATTATAAAATTGGAGATATGTTCACAGCAAATTATTTGAAGAGTACGAATCCTGCTCTTTGTTGCATGTGGGAGGTCAGAGATGCAAATAGTGAACTCACAAATCTAGCAGCCAGTATTTAAAAAACATCCCATGGGACACTTGCATCAACATTCATGCAACTAACCAAGACAGAGTCGATCCAATAAGTGTAATAAATGCAAATCATATAAGCTACATCTGTTATTCAACTCAACATTTCGTACAAGTTGTTGGCCCACCCTTGATTGATATAGAGATAGCCACATTTCCATCTTGAACCTTTTAGCAATTATTTTTTTGGGAAATGTGAATTCCGGAGCTGAGCGCACACCTCGGGTATCGAACTCGTGACCTTCAACTTATGAGTGGAACCCCCACCAAGGTGAGCTCCTGTGAACTTTTTGAAACTTGGCCCGATTGTGTGCAATAATTGCGAATTTAGGTCTCTTATCATCTCCTCCTGGTTTCCCATATAAGAAATCATATGATATGCTTGATCCAAAATCTGGGTGAGTGACACAACAGTATAATGCTGTGCTCTCAAAATCTTTCATAATCTTTGTAGAAGAGCAAGTGGGATGGCGTTGGACAGAGAAAAGGGTCAGTCCGCACTGCCAACTCGTATACGAAAAATAATTGCATCCATTTCTACATCGATCAACAGTGTTTGCTTATGAGTGATGATTTCCGCGCAAATAAGACATTCTACAAAACCAGGTACTGAATCCTCATCCAGTTTTGTCAGAATCAAATGGACTCAGTTCTAATAGAACCAAATTGATCCAAGATAGAGTTTTAGAGCGAGCCCATCCAGCCTGTTTCTCCATATTTTCCAAATATTTTGTTAAATTTTCATATCTTTTAAACCTTGGAAACTCTCAATAAGTTTTGATCCGATTCAGCTGATTTTTGCATAATTTTTTGAAATAATTGTTCCCAATAATCAGTTGTAGAAAAGTTGCCATTACTAAAGGTTTTAGACGGTGGGTTAGCACCATGTAACACTTGTAAATAAGCCGAACAAGGTCTGTTCACGGATTGGTTGTCAAAGAAAGGTCATTGTCTATGTTGAGCTCGTTCAACTCAAGCTAAACACAAACTGAATACAAGTTCTCCACTAGAGTTATACACATATGTACATATAACTTTTAGATATTTCAAGTTGATTAGAGTGAATTAGGGTTTTAATTTTTCACTTTGTTAGAAGAATGGCGAGACTAAAAAAAACAAACAAGTATGAACCAAGCCGAGCCAAAAATCTATTGTCATGTTCAGCTTGTACAGCTTAATTAAGAAGCCAACTCATGTTTCAGTTTTGTTAAATCAAGAAACCAACACAAACAAGCTCATTAAGATCGAACCCAGCTGAACCATGAGCGGGTCGGTTCATAGATAGCAACAATGGAGATGCACATGCATCGACAGGACACATGATGACAAAAAGATGAAAGATTCATCAAATAATGCACAGACAGTTCTCTCATTCTCAAGTGTTGTATTATAGCATTATTTATTTGAATTATTTGCATGGGTTGGATCTAGATTCCCATTACAGCTCATCAAATTCTTTTACGGGGGAAGAGATCTAGCTTGATGGTATGCTCGACAGGGTCCTGATCTCTACCACTGTTGATCTTATTTCTTTTTGTATTTGTTTATGATTTGTACATTCCCTCCTCCCCCACAGCATGTTCTTCTTATCTACGCTGCGCTCCTGAATATTGCCAAGCTTGCCACGCACCCCAAATCTTTGTGAAGATACCATTACCAATAAACAAAGATTATGATCTTGGTAAGACCTGGCCGGTTTCCGGCCGTAAACCGGGACCAATGGTTCCAAACCGACCGTTCTGGTTCTTCTACCAGAAACTGTAATTGAAACCGATCAAACTAACCTCCTTTGGATGTGGGTGCACTTTGAGTTCCACCTGTTCCTTGTCTGGTTTTAGGCTGGTTCTGGTTTTCGGTTTAATTCTAATTTCATTTAGAGATTAATTGATGAAGTTTTAAAGCAAAATCCAAAAAACAACTTGGAACAGCTGCTTTTAGACTGTGGTTTGGATTCCGATTCTAGTTCAGTTCCTAAAAAGGTGGAACTAGAAGCAAACTGTGATGGTTCCCGTTTCCAGTTCCAGTCCCTCAGCTCGGGCGTTGTTTAACCCACAAGGCCTGGCCCATGCCGACCACGCATAAATCTTGCCTCCTATTGGTACTAGTGCAGTACCTTGTCACTGTGACACGTCAAAAATGATAAGAGACACGTCATTTTGGTGAGTTTTTATGTATGAACATGGAGACGAAGGACAAGGAGAGATATAGTGTCTCCGTGACACGACACGGGAATAAATAACGAATATGCCATTGTTATTATGACGTAGATTGGTATGAAAAAGTCTTCACCACCTTCACGTGCATGGGATGTTCCCAATCATGCAGCACTAAATATATATCCTCTCGCTCTCAACTCTAAGCTTGCACCTTATTTGACAAGTAATATACATGAGACGATAGTGCTGCATATCCAAACCAAGCTCTCATAAATGATATACATAGTATTTTTTATAAGTATACTTGATTGAAAAAGCAAATTTGTGTTTTTTGACTTTAAATCTCAACAGTTGAATCTTTTCCATGAATGATTATGAGATTTATTCGGATATTGTAGCACACTACCAAGCTCTCAATATACATCTACTTTTAAACTTTTATTCTGAAAAGAAATTGCGTTTGATTAGTCTGCGTTTCAAGGAATTACAGTAGCAGTGTATATATGGATTGCTTTCTCTCTGTATTTATAGATTAATGCCGTTTGTATTAATTTTCCAAGAGAGAGAGAGCTGAGTTGAAATCCAATTAAATTTTATATGATACATTTCTTATCATGCTTGTTGAAGACAATTTTCTAATCCGCCATATGCTTTAAAGGCCCGACAGGTCGGACACTTCTGTTGGTGTATAGTGCACAAAAGAACCCAAAATTGTGAAATATGCGGATAAATTAATTAAGAAAAATCAAACATTTATGCTATGACATCTCGCTGCACAATCAATTCATGAATAATATTACTGATTTCTTCTCCTCGAAGACAAAACTGTCGGTCAATCTTACCTCATGCCTTGTGCCTTGGATTTTATTTTAAGTTGCCGGGTCTCAAAAAAGAAGAAGAACAACAGGATTAATCCTACCATCAGAGTGTTACACGAACTCATCCCAAATCCGTGAAAGATGAGATACACAAATCGAAAGAAGAGAGAGGGACTCTATGATAAGATAATTCGAAGTTCATAAGGGAACAATGCCAATTAGCAGCAAACAATTAGTTCTCCAGATAGATTTTCATGAATCACGCGAATAGAACTGCCAAACTTGGTATCTGCTGTTTTGCATTGAAGAAAAAGAGCACCGGCAGACAAGGACGTGAGAGCTTGATGATGTTCTTCATAGGTCACCCTCGTAGATGTGACTGGTTTCGATCGTTATTGAATACAAAAAGCTCGTCTTTAAGATGTTTCCCGTCTTTCCACCATAAGATATAAAGCATGCACGGATATACTTCCATGCCATTGCATGCCATAACAAAGCTTCCGTGACATGATCAATAGCGAGACTTTTGGATCTGATCATCGTATCTCATGCTGAGCCAAGCAAGTGATATCGATCTCACGCCACTTTGACAATGGCTCGCTCGAATATTCCACAAACTATAATCATTTCAATCATCATCTTATGAACGCTTTATTATGTTTAATAACGTAGCAAAAGATCAAAAAAATGCACCCATGAGTAAATTATGGTTGTTAATATATATAGTGAAATTTGGATCATACCTACTCAATTTTTTTGGGTGGTATGAGTATAATTTAAAACATTAAAGTTTTTGAATTATACTCATGATATCAAAAAGTATGAGTGACATTGAAGAGATCCAATCTCTCTTTGTATAGAGAGTAGTTTATGCCCATACTCATCTATGCTTAAATCCACTTAAAGCTTATTTGCCGCTCAATAATGATGGATATTTGAATTTAAAAACATTTAACATTATATACATTAAATGCAAAGTACAAAAAGTATAATAATATATTTTGTTTTTTAAATTCAAATCTTTAATATTGATTGTGATGATTGAATGATAAAAATCTTTTAAGTGGATTTTAGTATGGATAGAAGTATGCATATACTAATTTCTCTCTATATACATATAGAGAGAGGAGTCTTAGTTGTATGATGTTGTTTGATGTATACTTTTACATAAACATTTTCATCATTCGATCTTTAACATCGACAGTACATATTTGAAACAAATATACAATCGTATCAAGTTATTCAAATCTCTACCATCGATCTTAAAAGATTGAACCGTGAAGATGTTTGTGTAAAATTATGCTTCAAAGAACATTTTGTGGCTATGACGCCCTATATTGCAAATCTAGCTTGGATCTTTAAAGAATGTCCTTTGGAAATTTTCTAGGGTGAGGCAAATAGCACGTGGTTTTGTTTATTTTAGGATGTAGAAGAGTACTGGTGTGACCTTGAAACTTCTGCAAAGCGTTTGATATAAGCTCATGGTTGTAAATAGTGGACTTACATATTTTTCTAGCCCATGGTATTGACCATGAGCTAGCAGCAGATATCTCCCTTCGCCACACACATATACACCGCTGCACTAAAGCATAGCCGGTAAACCTTTTGATCCAAGTTAAAATCAGTATATTACTGATCAACAAGGATCGTCCATAAAGTAACATGTTACTGGGATTAACTTAGATCGCAGATGAATAATATATATATATATATATATATACATATATATATGTATATATATATATATATATATATACATATATATATGTATATATATATATCAGGACTCGACTGAGTCAGCTCATCATTCTTAAGCTCAATTCACTTCTATTTGTATATTCAGTGCTTAATACTTTTGCTTTTGCTTATATGTCTTCAATTTCTCTACATTTATTACAGAAAAATCCATTTTGGTTTGAGAAAAAAGTTCAAAACTTCATGCCCAAGCCCACTAACCAAGCAACTGCATCAACCTGGTGACTGACGATTCCACGCTGTTTCCTGAATCAACTGTCGCAAGATGAAGTGTTTGCCTTTTGGTAGAATGGAGCTAGCGGATCCAGGAACCGGTTTACGTAACGAGTCAAATCATGGAAGAAAACAAAAGGCTCCAAATCACCAACATTACTTTTGGCGATGAGCTGCCGCGGAGCAGCCTCATCTTTTTTCATGGCGGAATCTACCTTGTGAATCAATGACAGGTGCAGGCCCACCAACACAGATAGTGAACACCAATTCGGATTTTTATTACTCATTTAAAAATTAACCTCAGCTCATTAGCCCGATCACATTCCTTTTTCTGTGTGTGTGTGTTGGGAGCGAGCGAGAGAGAGAGAGAGAGAGAGAGATTGCTAAAATATTGAAAAATGGTACAAGTGGGAGGAACCGACTAAGAGCTTCTTATGGTTCATTTGTTAACTAAAGAACTTGTTCATGTTTTTTCCAGCCTAGCAGAGCATGAACCAAACATGAGCTGAATTAGACATGCAACTCAGTATAGTTTAAAGTTATAACCTTTTATATATAATTGTGAGTTTAACATTGAATTTCTAACCAGAAATTAAGTCAATATTCTAACTTTATGCAGTTTTCCTGTAAAATTGAAACTATTATTACCACGAAATTAGATATGTAGACCATTTTATAATTAAATCGAAAACATTATTATAAATACGTGGACTTGTTTATAATTAATTGAGCAAGTTTATATGCTCAACTCTAGGAAGTGAACAGCACATACATTTCTCAAAGCTCTTGTTAGTTCATGTCATATGGGGGAAATTCTAAATCACTCTGTTCTTACATGAGTCCGGGTTTAAGTCAGTGACTAACGTGGTCCGTGGCAACCTGTTGCATGAATTTGGAAGAACACAATATCTGCACTTCAAACCTGCTGCTTCCATTCCCATACTAACCAACCACGTGCATCCCACGATGCTAGATGGATGCGCACCTGTGTCATTCGCCAAAGTGCACACCTATTCTATTTGTATGAAATACATGTTTTCTTCTTTCTATGAATGGTTCAATCACATTTATATGGTTCCTATTTATATCCCATTGCTGTAAATAGGGTGATCATTTTATATGTTATATTTGCTTTTGCTCTCCTTCCATAACATACAAAATGTCATCTTTTTAATACTTTTTATGGTCAAAGCACTTTAGGGAAATAAGTGTACCGATTCAATGACATTTCCCTTTTCTCGTCTAAATAAATTCGTGGTGTTCGGTGGGTTAAGAATAATACACGTAAATATGGCCGGTTCTTAACCGGCCATCGGAATCGAACCAGGTCAGAAATCGGCTGAACATGAAACCGGTGAAACCAAAACCAGAATCGGGTCCGGAATTGAGGACTATCCGGTTCGGTTTTGGTTTCACCTCTTATAAAACTAGAATTGGAACCAAACTAGAACCAGCAGTTCCAAACCAACAGTTTTAGTGTTTTTTAAAATCTTTTCTTATAACTTTCAATTCTTAAAAAAAGTACTGGTTCCGAGCGGTTCCAAACTCAAACCAGAACCGCCTTGAAACCGACAAGTTTGAAATGGTAACCGAAACCTACCTGTTACAGTTTTAGGTTCTGAGTTAACGGGAACCGACAGTTTGAAACCAACAGTTCCGGTTTACTTGGAACCAGACATGTCTAAATACGGGATCGAGCATAACTACGACTAACAATTTGTGCAACGGACCCACTTGGTGTGGGAGAAGGCTTGATCTTCGTTTTGGTTGGTAGGTAGAGAATGAGTTTTATAGGTTTATATTCGCCATCACCCAATCATCTGGACCCCTTTATGACACATAATTTTTAGCTTACATTAGAAAACATTCATGGTGACGATCACACACAGCTCGAGGAATTCCTTTAATCAAGTTTTGTATATCGAGTCTAGTGTTGTTTAATGCAATTTGTATTGTCCTACTTTCGGGCCACGTTTTGATATCCTTTTGTTGATGGGGAATTTGGATATGGACCTCCTTTGTTTCCTTGGATGCCAGGGTCACCCTGATGCCCTCAACCCACTAGCAAATTCTCACTGCTAAAAGCTAAATAAAATAAAATCACATAAATGAATATAATATGAAAAGAAAAATAATATGATATAAAGTTGCCTCTTTTATGGATCAGGTTCACAAATTCCTCCTCATGGATGACCCAATATGACAAGGCTCCTTTATAGAAAGTTGTTGCATGTGTCTTTTTGCTTGTCTTGTTGCACTTAGGTGCAGCAAACCAGGTTGGCCCATGTGACCCCCTTGCAGTTGGCACCTGTTTGCTGCAAACATTCAAGCATCGCTCGCTTTCTCTACATCGTTGCATGCAAAAACTGCACACGCATTAGCACCAAAAATGTGATGCTTATTAAACTCTCTCTCTTTCTATATATATATTATATATATGTTGTGAGTGATTGTGTGTGCTATAACATACAGTAACTTCTACCTACCTATCGATGTTTCACAAATCCATACAGTTCGATTCCATATTTGGAGGCTGGTTTTGATGGATGTGCGGTACGATGGTCATGTTGGCCTTACGTCATAGAAAATTGTAGTTTTAGAGGTTCATACCCTTTAGTTTCTCAGGTATGGAAATTTATTCTTCGAGTTGCACAGTCGCTTTTACGTAAACTTAGTGTTAAATCAGGAGGGTGACTATGGTGGAAGTTACTAAGCCAATAAGAAAGAAATAAAGCTTTGCCTACGGTGCTAATTAACGACAGAGAATGCTGAAAGATAACATAAATATATCATGTTTAACGATTGAATTTTAGGATTTAGTTTTAAAAAAAAAGAAATTTTAAAGGATGACGAAAGGTACCAAACACATAAAACACATGATGAGTTGCTCTCTCTCTCTCTCTCTCTCTCTCTCTCTCTCTCTCTCTATATATATATATATATATATATATATATATATATATATATATATATATGTGTGTGTGTGTGTGTGTGTGTGTGTGTGTGTGGAGAGAGAAGAGTTGCAAGACTTATACATATTAGACCATAGAAAATGGATATAAAATAAAATAAAATAAAAAGTGAATATTGTTTTTTGAGAAGAGTAATAAATGTAAATTATCACTAAAACTTTTCAAATTTTTTTAGTCTAAATCATTCATCTTTTGATATAAATGGTCAAACATGTACGCGAGTAACCTCTCTCTCTCCTTATGCATATAGATATATAAAATCAAAAGCATTTTGTGGGGACACTCGTGATTTCTTCATGGCGGAATCAAGCTTAATGTGAAAGCGGAAACCAGGGGGGCAGAGGATAAGCAGAATGTATGAGGGACGTTGTCCTTAATTTTGTTGGAAGACCGCCTAGTAGGCCCAAAAGTTTCGCCTTATACAACCACACCGTGATCCAACAACATGAATCTGTGAGGCCTCGCCTCCCCTTGCACATGGAACAAGGCTTCTCCATGATGATGACCTCACAGCACTGGTTGGCCATGGCTAATAACTCAGCTAAGATTAGCTCTCAATGCATAATTTGGAGTTATACAACCACGATTTTTTTAACAGTACAATTACATTGTCACTTATATATGTATGTATATAGATATATAGGTGTGTATATGTGTGCCTATACACATACATATATAAGTGCCATTGAACTTGTACTGTTAAAAAAGCCCGGCTCATCCTTCCCACATGATGGTATTTGAGATGCTTTCCTGTGGTGTGTGTGTCTCTGTGGCCGTGCGTGCACTTATGTGTGCATGGAGAGAGAGGCCATGAAAAGGTTAGCAAAGATGTCATGTTCACTCTTCACTTACAATAATTCCTGGTTTTGACCAACTTCTCTATCTAAGTTAATCTCCAAGGGCTATACAGCTCTCAAAATTTTGTACTGGTTTTAGCCTGAGGTCATGTTCACTCTCGTCCTCTCGGTTTCATGTCCAGAAAAGGGGGTGGGTCGGCTGGCCTCGGGAAGAAGCTTCTCCGTAAAGTTTTTCTTTAAGAAAAATAGAGAGATACGAACGACAACAAAAGAGAGAGAGAGAGAGGGGCTAGCACCAATTTGAGAAAAAGAAGCTAATCATTCCCGCATGACGCCACCGAAAATGCACACTCAAAGGCCTTTCCTCACGGTCAGACTCCGGCTATCTACCACCCTCTTGAAAACCACGCCTTCTCTCTCTCTCTCTCTGTGTCTCTTACACACAGTGAGCCTATAAGCACAAGCTTTCAAGTTTCAAGCTTAACTTTGACCAACGTATATATCGTTCTCCGCGTCTGTTTTCAACACCCAAGAAGTTACATGATCGCCATGACACAAAAACAAACTGCTTAAGTTGCTACGCCTCGGACGCATTTCATCGTCTCTATTGTTGATAAAGACATAAGATAAACAGCAAACTGTATCATATCGAAAACCATACTCAATCCAATACCTCCTCCTCTATGCTCTTATTTATTCCCAGCGCGTGAAAAGTTATTAATGTTTAATGTTATTTTTAAGAGAACTATTTTTTTATTTATATGTTGATGAGAGGTGCATCTCCCGACTAATCACTAAAAGATGGCACAATCCCTAGCAGAGAGCCCAAGACTTTGTGCTGTAGACTTGAAGAGTCCCCACAACTGCCTGTCGCCGCTTCTGGACAAATCTGCTACGGAAAATAATTAATTCTTTTACAATTGTAGCCAATTTTTTTCTATTTAATTTTCAATCGCTCATTCCTCTCCTCCCTCCATCTCTCTCTAAATGCACATAGCATCCATTGTTATTGTTACCCCAAAAGCACTCATTTTGTTGGATTTTCTCTGTTTTCAAACTTCTTCTACTTGCTTCCCTTGGCTCCAATTTATTGCAAGGATATCGGCAGGACCGCATCTTCCTTTTCACGGCAGAAACGCATTAAATGTGTGCCTCCCTCTCGAGTACCTCTAGTTTGAGAACATTCACTACACAAACGGCAACAAAGCGTACAAATACAATTGATACAGAGGAGGTGAAAGCAGAACCCTGTGTTCTTCTCTGCCGACCATTATTAATTTCAAGGAGGAACTCTCCACCAATACCCGAATGTTTCAGAGAGAATTATTGAAACCTTTGAAGAGACCGGCCACTTGAATCAGCAGCCAAAGGGTTTTGTTGCCCCCATGGAGAGTCTCCATGGACCTATCATCAATCCTTGTGTAAGTTTTTCCACGACCAACTTTCTCTTTCTTCCTTTTCTCCCCATCCTCCGAGTGCCCATATTAAGAACTCTTCATTTAATTCATGTTCTTCCGCAATGAATATCTGTGTGCATCAGGAACTATGACTATTCCTGCACTATACTGTTAACATTCCTCCCTTCGACAGAGTTCACCTAATCACAATAGACATATGTGATGCATTAACTCGTTCAAGATCTCTTCCTCCCAAAAAATGCTCGCATTTCTTTAACTTTGTGGCTGTTGGTGCTGACCATTCATCTATTTCTCTGCAGATATTCGGAGAGAACAACCATTCGAACGTAGAGTGCTACGAGGGAACCCATGCTTTAGATTGGAGCTATGGAGGAGGATGGGGACCCATCCTCAGCACCGAATCTATGAGAGTCGGAGATCGAGTGCCGAACATGGCTCTTTTACAAATGCTTGAAGGAGGAAGATCACAACCACCCTCAGCGTTTTTTCCCACAGAGCCAAACTTGTCCTTCTTGTTCGCCCTGCAAAAGCTGCAGCAGCAGGGTTCTTTAAGGGAGATGGACACCAGGGTCCTGGAGCTGGAGAGTTGTATCACTCAGGTTTCCGAGACACACTCACCGGTGAAATCAGAGACCAGGGAGCAGATGCCCTTGCAGTCATCTAATGACGAACCAGCATCTCCAGGAAACGGAAAGGATGGAACGTCGGGATCTTCCTCATGGAAGCAAGGACCTACGCAACAGACGACGGTAAAACCACCTGTTGTAAGAGAGAGAAAGAAGAGGAAGCGTTCAAAGCCAAGCAAGAACAGTGAAGAGGTAGAAAGCCAGAGGATGACTCATATTGCAGTGGAACGCAACAGGAGGAAGCAAATGAACGAGCACCTCAACGCTCTCCGGGCTCTCATGCCCCCATCTTTTATTCAGAGGGTATGCAGCACACCGTAAGCCTTACATTCAAAGTACGAGGCCTTGAAGAAGACTTTTTTTGGAGAACCCATCTCCGTATCGAATTCTAGTATTATTGATTGTGTGTTTGGCTACACAATCACAACTTTGGATGTTGTTATGACTTTGAGACCATTTAAAAGGATTGAACGAGCTACCGAGTCGGTGTTCGATTTCAATCAATTGAAAATTCCAACCTTAAACTGAACGAGAAATTCGATCTGATACATCCATTTTCTGCTAGCTAGCTAGAAGATATATACGTTTTGGTTAAAGTTTTGACTGTGGATTTAAACATGTTTACAGGGAGACCAAGCGTCGATCATAGGGGGTGCAATCGACTTTGTGAAAGAGTTGGAGCAGCTGTTGCAGTCACTGCAAGCGCAGAAGAGGAGGAGACAGAGTGAAGAGGGATACAGCCCAGACACTGCGGTTCCTTTCAATGGGTTTTTCATGTCTCCTCAATATAGAACGTACTCTTCGCAATGCAACTACAAGTACCTAATGGACAGCCTTGCGGAGGGAGGAGGGAGCGAGTTCACTGCAGAGAACAAGTCTATCGTGGCTGACATTGAGGTCACGCTCATACAGACCCATGCGAATCTCAAGGTTCTTTCTCGCAGACGACCCGGTCAGCTCCTCAAAGCCATCGCCGCTCTCGAAGATCTCGACCTTGCCATCCTTCACCTCAACGTCACCACCGTCGATTCCTCTGTCCTCTACTCCTTCAACCTTAAGGTTCAAATTCTCTCTCTCTCTCTCTCAAATCCTAGACAACAACACCATTCTGCCTTCTTAATTCATTTCCTGCAGTTTCCTACATGGTTTCATCTGTTTGTCATCTTTCTTTTGTTTCTTTCCCCAAGTCTTAGAGCAGTACCCGTAACATTTTGGCTATTTTTTCTGTTGGAATTCTTTGGATATGTCATATGGTTCCGTTACTCTTGGTTATTCTTAATTCAATGGGTGAGACGTATAATGCTTAAAAAAGATTATTATCATGTTGTGTGCAGATTGAGGAAGACTGTAAGCTCGGATCGGCCGATGAGATTGCAACGGCTGTTCATCAGATCTTTAGCTATATCAACGTAAACTAGGTAACTCGCTTGGTGTTGTACATCGCCCTTTGTTTGCCTGCATCGTGGAAGGGTCTAATCTCGTGAATTTCGATCTCTCCTCAAAGAAAAGATGACTAACTCGGCTTCTTTGTTGGGAGAGAACTGAGAAGGGACAGACTCCGGAGGAGAGTCAATCGCATGACGACCGACGAATGCTGCTTTTCATGCAAATAGTTTCGTGGTTATGTTGTTATATTCGTTCCTTCTTTTCACTAATCGGTGTCCGCTTAAGTAACATTCAAGCTTCACTCATCATTGGCCATGTTCATCTGTTCTCTTGTTTTAGATAATCTACTAAACTCTCTTTCTCTCTTAGATTATATATATACATGTATAATGTGGCAGATTGATAGGTCAGTGGTCTCTTTTCAAGACATGAACGTATGGATAAAAATGCAGCAATTCTTTTGCATTTATTCTGTAGTTTGACAGTCGTTTATGGTAATAGGCGTGGACTTCTTTGAGTTTTTGGGTTACTTTTCATCCTTTTTGGGTATTGTTTCCAATAAGTGGGAATTGAGTCACACGGCTGGCACGTGTGTGGTCTCTTTATGAGTTGCTTGGTGCAATCAACGGCTGAAAAGCATTCCGTGCATGGAGATGGGGTAGGTTATGATGCATGAATGGGTAGAGAAAAGAATGAAGAGTGTACACATAGGACATCTGATTAAGATGGGCCACCATCGCTACGTCGAGTATGGCTCTCTTTTAAGGTACTGTGGAACTTTGTTGTGTGGGGTTGCCGTTCTATGAACTTGTTTCTCTTTTCCTCTCCTTTCAGCATTAATAGGTGGGACTGCATGGAACCCGGCCCACCTCAGCAATCTGTCGTTGAAATTTGGTGGTCAAATCCTCACATCAATGTGCTAGACGTCCCTCTCTATCCTTAAATCATCAAGTAGTTTGGGACATCTCTCTCTCTCTCTCTCACACACACATGGAGTTTTGATTGCATGCGCAAATGAAAAATCTTGCCCTTTTGTTCTAAACGTATTTACGGTGAGAGTCTCAATACCAGGGGAAGAAGGATGGCATCGCCCATCGGCCAGTGAGCCCTCTATACAATACGCTACGTTATCACAAAGTTGTCCTACATCTACATGCATGAAGCGGCTTGTGGATCGAGGAAGAGGTCGTGGTCCCTTCCTCAAAGTTACTGCGCCCTACACTCTTTAGACTGGATCAATCAGCACGTCAGAACCGGAACCCTTGAACTTGTGGGTCGAGGAAGGGGTCGTGGTCCCTTCCTCAAAGTTACTGTGCCCTACACTCTTCAGACTGGATCAATCAGCACGTCAGAACCGGAACCCTTGAAATTGTGGATCGAGGAAGGGGTCGTGGTCCCTTCCTCATAGTTACTGTGCCCTACACTCTTCAGACTCGGAACCCGAAACCTTGAACCCTATATATATGTTGTGTTTTTCCTCTTTAATTAAACTTTTTTTTTCACTCTCTTTCTGACGTGCGCGTAAAATACGGTAGCTTTTCATACGGGTCTAGATAGGTCAAAGTTTGAGACGCCCTTTTAGATAACTTTTCACGTAAGCTTACCGATTTCCGGTTCCTTCTGAGACCCGATCCGTCAGAGGGTCCACGTGCCGCTCAGAGCCTTCAACAGGGACTCATCTTCGCTTCCTCGTCCGACGTGACCGTCCTCACCTTCTAGGAATCGTGCACGACGGTACGTTTCCGTCTCGGTCGTATTCGCCCTCCCCTTTCGAATCTCCTGCTTCGTCTCGGGAAGTGTACCGGTCTATGGCTTCCCGCCTCCATCCTTCAGTATGCGTTGTTAAGAGCGAGATTGTTTGACCCGGGCTCGGGCGTAGGGACGCGTTGGGCTCATTCAGTTCGAAATAAGTCAACCAATCATAGACCCTGCTGACCTTTTCCTTCTTGGATCATCTGCTTGGCGCGAGGCAGCTGGTCTGCATCTTGGGCTGTACAAGCACGTATCGGCTGTAACCGAATTGTGAGACAATACCGAATCGGTGCAAACCCAGCCACCCATCTCACTGTTTCTTTTCTTTGTATTATTCATTGCATTTTTTGCTTAATCTGGGCACGCCAATGGATTGGATATAGAGTCCAAACAGAAGTGATATGGATTTGTTATAGTCTTGTCTAGCCGATTTTCAGGCTTGATTTCTCTTCTCCAGTGGGTTCGATTAGCACTAGAGTATGAGCCTACAGATGCATCTTTGACAACACTCACACGACCGTCCAAGTAGGTGACCGGGCACAGGTCAGCCTGGGCCTGACTTTCCGGCCAAAAGATAGGGCCCAACCTGGTTATGTCATGTCTGCTTTATGATTTGGTTCAATCATGCGAGAAACATTGGATCGAATCGTAAAGCAGACATGTCCCATTTGGGTTGAAACGGCCATAAAGAGAACGGCACCGGCCAAACTAACTTGCCCGGCCTTCCTCTTACTGCCCACGGGCCCCTCGTGTTCACCAGTCTCCTCAAACAGATCAGCCTTGGGCTCACCTTCTGTAGTCTCCCATTTACATGTCCAGCAAGGTTCGTCAGCCACTACTGGATCACCCTTACATTGACCAGTTTGCTCACTCTCCAAGCTTATTCAAACTCTTAAAAACTCTATGCTCATAAAAATTGTATAGGGTTATAAGTTTAACATACATATATGTTTATATACATGTATATATATACATATATGCTTGCGATGTTATATACTTTGCTATATCCTTAAAAATCTCAACAGTTTAAAGAGTAGAAAAACAACTATAAAAGAAAGAGATGCACTTGGTTTAAAGAAAACCCACTCAGAACAGACCGGTATTATCCAGTTTGACTGTGCTTTTGCTCGGTTTAAAGGAAACCCAAATATGTTTGAGGGGATGTGGCACAAAAGCTACCCTAATTCATGCATATTGCCGTCCCCGGACTTAACCACATATATATATATATATGGGGTAGGTCAGCATGCCCGACACTCACCGACCCGTTGCCATCCCTACCACCTCCTGAAAATCAAGAACAGTTTTCCATCTTTCTATCGACTTTAGGCAGGCCCAAGTGAACCTGCTCACCCGTTCAGTGTCTGACAAGACCGAGTTTGGGTAAACTGTTGGGGGGCGGGTCATGCCTGCCCATTTCCCAGCCCTCGCGGTAAAAGAGTCTTTTACCGAAAGGGAGAAGCGCATCCTTCGGCGAAACAGGTAGAAAAATGTGAGGCATAGAATGAGATGGAAATTTGTTGGGGGGGTGAGGGTGAATCGACGATCATATTCCCTGCCAGGCCAAAAGACAAGTTTTCTTGAAGGTGGTAACCAAATATTTTAGCTCCTTGCAGTGATAGTACATGCACAGCTTTTAGACTTCAGTGTGGTCCTCTTGTTTCTTCTGCTTGTCTGCTATCGATTCCTTAGATAGGCTCCCCATCTTTTACCTGCATCTATAATTTTAGTTTTACCATGCATGTCCTTATCATCATCATCATTCCCCATGCCTTACAATATCATCATGCACGGTTGAGTTGAGTGTACTGGGTTCAGTTCGAGGGATGGCCTGACCCATTTCTTTTAATGGATCGGTTCGATAGAGTACGAACACCTTCAAGTTTGGCTCAACCCACTTGGAAGCTTGTGAAGACTTGAGTCTGTGAAACACAAATTTTGATGTTTAATACTTGGCTCACTCTAGTTGGTGTACGTACAGTGTCATCCTACACCGAAAAATGTGCATAATGAGCCTAGCCAGCTTGTCTGCTTGAGCTCATTCGATCATATATAGTCCATCTTATTCATTCTTTAGTGCAGATTGGATCCGACCCACATGAAATGAGCTCAAGTATCTTAGATGGTGAGCTTAGATAATGTTTAATAAGGATAGCATAGAGCACAATGACAAATAAGAATCCAAATAGCCGTCTCCACTTCAGATGGGATACCGCGTGGTTTGGGCTTTGGTTGAGCTTAGTGAGCTGGTAAGTCTTGGTCTGGTTTCAACCTCAGATATGAAACCTTTATGCTGAGCCTGAGCTCATTAGATCATTGTCCAACTTATTCATTCTTGAGATTGAACCAAGTGCAGAGCAGATGAATTCGAAATGGTAGTTTTTAGTTGATGAGATTACTGAAATCGCGCACCTTGGTTTTGTTTTGACTTGAACAGTGAAATTAACTCTCTCTCTCTCTCTTTGTTTTGACTTGAACAGTGAAATTAACTCTCTCTCTCTCTCTCTCTCTCTCTCTCTCTCTATATATATATATATATATATATATATATATATATACGTATATTACATAAACTTTCAGGAATAGTGCCTTGATGTATCACCAGATTTTCTACCTCACCGTACTAACAATTGGTGCCGTGGGATCAGAGTACAAAAATTTGTTTAAAGTACTGACCGATTTGGGGAAAGAACAAACGTATAATAGGCAAGAATGCTAAAAGTAGTGATTCATATGAACTGTATGCTTCTCCAAATCTCAACACAGCTATTTAGCAATAGTGCCTAATCCATTTCGAGGTATCAGGACTTGGATCTGTTTCCGTCGGCAACCAAGCCAAATCCAACAATGCGTCGTCAAAACATTTTTTTCTTCCCCATATACATCAAAACTTTTTTACCCATCAGTAAGTCTTGGTCCCCTGCTCCAGCTCATGACTGCAGTGCGTTGCATTTCTGAGGTGAACTCATCTCTATGGTCCGTAACTGGAACGCTTTGTTAAACTCTTTGAAATATGTTAGAAGTTGCCAAGCAGATAAAAGACAATGGCAATAAACTGACATTCAAGCTAAAGAATGGTTGCCCAAATTCGTTTCACAAGCATGCAGACAACCGAGATCAGTTCGCAGAAAAAATGCGAATAGAGAGCAAGAAAAGGGAAGAAGAACAGCACAAGGATTAAGTGGTTCAGCCACAGATGCCTTCCCCACGTATTAGTAGGCAAGATCCAACAGTCGGCAGCTACGATGAATCCCTCAAATCTCTAATCCCTGCTCCTGCATTGCATCTTCCGTCCTCTCTGACCTCAAGGTAATCTTGTTTTTCCGGCCCTATGTTCAAATAAAGTCGCTAAACCATGCTAATCAAACTATTGGACAATGCCATGTGATCGATCTACATCATCCTCAATCCTATGTTTACAAAAGATTTAAGAAAAGAATTATTTTTCTGAACAGTAACAATTTTTGTCTCAAAATCTGCACAAAAAGATCCAGACTTTTTAGTTTTTTAATAATTCTTTTCACGAAAAGCCAGTCAAAGCAGAACAAACAGCTGCCGTTTTTCGAGTAAGGTGTCTAAGAATCTAATAGAAGACGTGAAACAGCATACAAAGAAACCAGTTTCTAGGCGTTGACCGATCAGAATGGAAGCCCGATGAGTCGCCGCAAAAGCTTCCGACAGGTCTTCGTAATGTGGCGTTTAGCCTTTTCAGAGCATAGCAGACTAACCGCAGAAAGCCACCAACATGGCCAAATCGCCATTAATGAGCCTGCAAAGGTTAACAAGAAGGACATGATGGTTGTGGTTCATTTCAGTTAGCTCCAGATAGCATTTAATTATTTGAGGCACTTGTTCCGTGAATACCAAGAATTTTTCATAATCGACGATAAACCGCCGTAGTTGTTTCAAGGTGGAAATCGTGGATAAGTGGTTTGGCAATATACATATTGTACAAGGGTTTATAATTGCCGTCTGCAGCAACAGGACAGGAACTTTGAGCTGTAGCGACCGATAACTTTGATGGTGGCCAGCGACGGATTCAGAGTCTTCCCTCTGGCTGGATGATCATGATTACTTATATATATATATATGTATATATATATATATATGTATATATATATATATATATATGTATATATATATATATATATATGTATATATATATATATATGTATATATATATATATGTATATATGTATTTGTATATATGTATTTGTATATATGTATTTGTATATATATGAATAAATCTTGTTGGTTACTTATAGTCTTATACAACATTTTTCCCTACACTTTTTGAATATATATGTATATATGTATGTAATTATATGTGTGTATATATGTATGTAGATATTTATGTATATACATACATACATACACATGTGTGTGTGTGTGTATATATATATATATGTATGTATGTATGTATGTATAAATCTTGTTGGTTACTTATAGTCTTATACAACATTTTTCCCTACACTTTTTGAATATATATGTATATATGTATGTATATATATGTGTGTGTGTGTGTGTATATATATATATATATATATGTGTGTGTGTAGATGTATGTATATATATGTGTGTATATATATATATATATATGTAGATGTTTATGTATATACATACATACATATGTGTGTATATATATATATGTAGATGTTTATGTATATACATACATACATACACATGTATATATATATATATATATTGTATGTATAAATCTTGTTGGTTACTTATAGTCTTATACAACATTTTTACCTACGCTTTTTTAATACTAAAGGTCTTGACACTGAACACCATTGCCCGCACACATCTCATTCTGATGGGCGAGAAAAGGACTGAAGGGAATTCGTCTTACTCTTCACAGATGATATAACATTTCTTAGCAGTGCATGGAAGACCATGAAATCTCTCTCTCTCATACACACAGAAATTTTCACAGGGAAATCAAGAATCACTCATGTGGTGGATTCGGTGTTAGATGCTTCAGCTTAGCACATGACTAAAACACCCTGAATTTACAGTCAATATATCTTCCTCAGAAAAGCTATCCAGTTCCGGATTCCCATGTGAGCCCCATGTCGAAGCCAGCCCAAAATGCAGTGTTTGTATTTATACAGGGAAAGTGGCGCAAAAAAAACATGGCGCAGACAGTTTAAGGCAAATAACTGCGGAAATCTGATCAAGTGCACGCTCAAAAGCCATTGAATTTGCACTTAGTCTCTAACTATATAGGCCAGACTTTGTAAGAATCGAAAAACCTGCTCAACGAAAAAGGATATTATTATGATTCAGAAAATTAAAGGTCTTAGCTTCCTTAGTTTTTACTAAATCTGATTTGTAAAACACAGAAAAACTCACATGAAGTATGCAATAATTTTCACATTCCAAACACAACAACTAAGCCTTTGCCCATACTAGACGGGGTCGGCTACATGAATTCTTTGTTTTTACATAGCCCTATCATGTGCCATATTAGCAGTTAACTCACAATAAGCTAGATCATTCTTTATTGTTTCTTTCCAATACTTTTGTGGTCGTACTCTACCTCTTTTAATACTTTCAAAATCTAGTTTTCATATCTTCTTACTGGTTCTCCTTTTTATATGTTCAAACCATCTTAAGTGATATTCTCCCATTTTATCTTCAATTGGTGTCACTTTTAATTTGTTCCTAATAACCTCATTATATATAGTCTTTTCTTCTATGACCACTCATCCATCTCAACATCTTCATTTCTGTCACAAACATCTTTTGTAAATATTGATAATTAACTGCCCAACACTCATAACCATAAAATATAACAGGTCTAATTGTTGCTCTATAATATTTATCTTTTAACTTTAGTGATAACTTCTTATCACAAAGAATACATGATGCTCATCTCCATTTTAACCAACCTACATTAATTCTATGTATAACATCTCTATCAATTCATCCATCACTCTAAAAAATTGACCCTATATACAACAACAACAACAACTAAGCCTTTTCCCATGCTGACCCTATAGGGTTAATAAAAAATTGACCCTATATATTTAAAACTTTTTTTTTGAGGATGCAATGTGTGCAGTTTTAGTAACCAAGATATAAAACTTATATTTCATATATTTTGTCTTTGTTCTACTAAGTCGAAAACTTTTACTTTCTAATGTTTCTCTCCATAATTCCAATTTTTATTAACTTTTCCTTAGACTCCTCCACTAACACAATGTCATCTCCAAATAACATGCACCAAGGTACTTCTTAATATGTTTTGTTAACTCATCAAACACCATTATAAATAAGTATGAACTTAAAATTAATCATTAATGTAACCCAATATTAACTTCAAAGAAGTTTGTCATTCCCTTATGAGTCCTCACATATGTTTACTTGACTGCATCATTTTTAGTTTTTCCAAAGTTCGCTTTGTGCTGCATCATTTTTACCTGACTGCATTCCGCTCGAGTATAACCGAAGAAGTTCCTTAATATTATTATGTATAAAATGCTCCAAGAGTACACTTCAGAGGCAAGCAGAGGTCTATCAAACGCATGTGTAATATACTCAATATTTAGAACTTCCATATTTTCAAGCTTCAAAATCTCTCCGTTTACAACTACTCATCCCTTTCCTAAATAGCAACTATTGACACTAAAACACGTAAAGTGAGGTTGAAAACCGGAATAATAAGTTACCAACAATGGAAATATCAAAGAAAAATTGAAAAATAACTGCTTTTCTGCAAAGAAACTCAATTAGCATCCACCATCACTGTGAGCATGCAGTTCATCGTTCAATCTGAATGGTTACATGGCTTATGTTATACTATGTTTGGATGTATCCAATCACATTATCTAGAACCTGATCAGTATCTGCCTCTGGTTTTATCTTCGCATGGCATGATAATAGAATCTTACCAACAGTGATGGCCCATATGTGCAACTCGTGCACAGCCATCACCTCTTCCATCTCACACAAACCCTGTTCCGACCTCCTTGCATCAATCTCCCTTGGCGTGCTCTCCATTAGCACCTCCAAAATGCTCCTAAGCATCTTGATTGTGGTTGTTAATACAATCAGAGAGAAGAGAAGAGTGCGTATCAGGTCGACAATCTGCAATTCTGGCTTCCAACATATGATGGCTCCGCCAATCATTACTCCAACGCTCTGTATTGAGTCTCCTAACACATGTAAATAGGCACCCTGAACATTGATGTTCTTTTTCTCACCTTGGGTAGCAGATTTGAGACTGGTCAGTGCAACAGTTATCTCCGGCATGATGAAACAAAGGTTCTTCCATTCCACCATCAGCATCACTAGTTGCAATGCTCAGTGATTCATGTTTGTGCATGTTTCCTCCCTCAAGGACATCCACTAGACACTCAGCATGGTTTCCCTGATGCTTTGAGTCTCTCCCATCCTCGTGGCTATGATCTTCCTTGTGTCCATCATCTGAGTGTACTCCATAATGCTCCGAATGGCTAACATCTACCATATGTTCGAAATGCCCCAAACGCTGATGCATGTTCACAATGGGACCATGGCCATGCTCATGTCCCTGGCCGCCATCATGATCATGAGCACCATGACCATGACCATGGTCATGACCCAACACCATAGCCATGACAATATTTACGATCAATCCAAAGGCAGCAACAATGAACATTAAGAAACCATCAACTTCACCATTGTTATGTATGATCCTAGCTATGGCCTCATAAACAAGTACACCAGTAAGAAGCCAAATCAGCTGTATAGACAGAAGGGATCCCAGAATTTCAACTCGGACAACGAAAACAATGAAATACCAAATGCAGCAACAACAGAAAGTAGGTGTACTGCATCTGTTAATGTTGCTAGACTGTCGGTTTTAATTCCACCAATTACTTCTACGCACATGAATATTATACAAAGAACTACAGCGATCCAGAGTTTCTTCATGGAAGCCAGTCGATCTTTTGCATTATTTGTGCGACTAGCACCATCAGAGAAGCCACAGGTAGGACCTCCACAAACCTTATTTCCCGCAAAGCTTGACTTCCCTGGAGGGACCGCTTTGGCATTTTCAGCTAGGAGAGCATCCTGAGATTCAATTGCTTCCATCTGAAACAAAAGATAACTAGCAGATCTGTAATAATCAAATCAAGAACAGTTCATGCATCTGCCTTCACAAGCTTTATTGTGTGTATGGTGGTCAAATGCACGTGGGTAATGTGATGTGTCACGTCCTTTTCATTTGATAAGGCATTTTTGTCAAGGAAATAGGACCATTCCATGTATTGCTCGAGCATCAATATTGTTTGTTAAGTCAAAAAGGTTCAGCAAAAAATAGATCATCAAACTAGCCAATAGAGCTGCCAAGGTCAAAATATATTATTTGTAAGCAAAAGAATAAAATTCAAGTCCAATGCTTCTACATCTTATCCACTAGGGAAAACCATGAATAACATAGCAAGCGTTCAGTGGTCAGATACAAACCAATCATGAGTTGTTTTACTTCATGCCATAAATTAAAGGAAAAGTCCAAGATAAAGAAAGAGACATTTATATTTTGAAGAAATATTATAGACAACCTAAAGCAGCAATAACAGCAGCTTGTAACGCAGCTTTCACACCACCAAGTATAATACTGGGAATTTAATCATCAACATATACACGTTCGTTAGTAGCCAAACGGAGATACTATGATGCTTTTGTGGTCATAAATGGAAAGACTAGATTTGAGGCTAATTAGGTAAAGTGGCTGTGATACATATGACACAGAAAACAAGACATTTAAAGAGGTAACGCGATGGAGCTGTGGACAGAAAGTGCAAGAAATTAAGGTGAACACTTAAAAGAAGCAAGAAGGCCTCAAAAGTGTTGGAAGGAACAATATTGCATGATCTTGCTTTTCTAGTCAAATTTAGTTTTATTATCAAATATACCTGTAGTAATTTGAACTCAGAAAACAGGTCAAGATGAATTTGGAGCACTCTTCCCCAGGTCTCCAATGAAGCTCAAAATATTGAATCAACTTTGTATTACACATACATAAATATATATAGGTACATAGACAGATAAATAGATCATTTTCGCAAAATTATAAATCCTAGAGAAGATTATTTGCTTCCTGCATGTTCACTCTGTTCAACATGCAGATACGGCATAGTTGGAAACTTGAAAGCATAGTCACTTAAATTAGCCACGCAATATCTCAAGAAACAACTTTAAGATATTACAATATTCTCTACAAATAATGAAAAAAGTTAAAAAAGCTTGCAGACACCCATACTAGTACAAAATTTATAAAATTTAATAGCTCGGAGCTCACGAACTTAATTGTTTCATTAGCAATCTTGCACTCTGTCTATTTTCTTCTGTTCCCAGCACAATCCTAAAGTGGAGAATGGCTCTCAATTTATTTTCCAAACCGTAGCCTGTCTATAGTCAACTACAATAATTAGCTAAAAAGCCTAAAACAAACCACGCATACTTAGATACTGTATCTCCCCCCTTACTACACATGGCAGATTTTGCTTATGCTAGAAATGTTTCCTTTGTCAAGAGTTTATTAATATATGCATGTATGCTAAAATGTAAGTTATTAAGACTAGCATAAGAAAAGAAGAGAAAATCTGATAACATGATTTCCAACAAAGTAATTAGTAATTACTTCATGAGTATAACTTATTCTGACCTCCCTACTTCTTTACCTCAATTCATCCTATAACAAACAAATCGGGAAAAAAATTCCTTTGAGAGCTCTTTCCATATGAACTCTAAATTACACACTATTCATTATACACAACGAATTTGTAGGGAAAAAAGTTTAATAGGTACATTTCTGATATTCACAGATTGAACTGTAGAAGAAAGTGTGACCGTCAAATACTAAATCAGTGCTTAACAATCAATGCATTACATCTTCTGCCAGAGCAAGTCAGCCTCTTCTTTCATTTTAAAACTAATCTAAGTAGGCAGTAAGCTCATTGGTTCTAATAGCCACATACAGCTTCACCATCTGTGATTGTCCAGTAGCCTATGGTAGATTTTTGCAAAGCATAATGATGAGACAGAAAAGAATAATGAATCACAACAAGATGAGGTTTAACTCTTACTACATGTGCAAGCCTTTCCAACAGAATCAGATTGAAAGACACCCAGAAGATTGTAAGGATAAAGGAAAACAGAAAACCTTAATGTAGAAACTGACTGCATAAACAGGAATTCACAAAAAGACAAATGCATAGGAACAACTTCACTCTCATTAAGTTTATTATTTTTTGGCAACTTTTTCACTTGTATAATGCCTAGTAATACAATCAGAAACAGTGCAAACAAGACAATAATACATAAAATTCCACAAAATATTATCCCATGGATGCCAATGAAACAAAAAAATTGGAACTATGGAGAGAAACATTAGAAAGCAAAGGCCTCCGACTTAGTAGAACAAAGACAGAATATATGGAATGTAATTTTGATCATTTGGTTATCTCAGAGGACATAGAAATTAAAATTGGCACACATTGCATCCCCAAAAGGAAAGTTTTAAATACCTAGGGTCAATTTTTCAGAGTCATGGAAGAATTGGTGGAGATGTTATGCATAGAATTAATGTTGATTGGTTAAAATGGAGAGGAGCATCAGGTATTCTTTGTGATAAGAAGATACCATTAAAGTTAAAAGGTAAATATTATAGAGCAGCAATTAGGCCTGCCATGTTTTATGGTTCTGAGTGTTGGGCAGTTAATCATCAACATGTACAAAAGATGTTTGTGACAGAAATGAAGATGTTAAGATGGATGAGTGGTCATACAAGAAAAGACCGTATACATAATGAGGTTATTAGAAACAAATTAGGAGTGGCACCAATAGAGGATAAAATGAGAAAATATCGTTTAAGATGGTTTAGACATATAGAAAGAAGATCAAAAGAAGAACATGTAAGAAGGTTAGAAAAACTAAATTTGGAAAGTATTAAAAGAGGTAGAGGACGACCACAAAAGTGTTGGAAAGAAACAATAAAGAATTATCTAGTTTAATGTGAGTTAACTGCTAACATGGCACACGATAGGGATCTGTGGAAACAAAGAATCCATGTAGCTGACCCCGTCTAGTATGGGAAAAGGCTTAGTTGTTGTTGTTGTTGTTGTTGGATGCCAATGAAACACGCACTAAAGAGGATATAAAGAACAATCTTCGAGTTCCATATGGTAGGCCATTTTTTTAACATAGCAACCAAAACACTAGACAAATATCATCTCTGACAAAATATGGTCTCCTGTGACTCTAAAAATAGATAAAACATCAGACTTACAAAGTTTTACAGTGTAAACTACTGGGAAAATATAGGTACGACAAAGTAGCTAAATCCAGTAAAACACTTGGTATACATCTATGATAAAATTGCTATCGTCAAGTACACATCTATGATGAATCATGAAATTGCTATCATGTTGTATGTGCTCTATCTGATTGCACTGCTAGGAATTACGCAAGTGAAATAGTAGGAAAATATAACAAACTGTATGAGAGTATGCAATTGCTGACACAAGCTATCTAGCCAATCTTATTGAGAAGCATTAGTACTAGAAAGGAACTACAAATCCAAACAGAATGAAGTCATGTTAGATGTATACTGAGTTTATGTTATAAAAAGAAACTCAGAAGGACCACAAAAGGAGGGTGAAACATTCCAATGTGGCCTCAAAAATAGAAGGAAATGAGTTCAATCGGCTGAGATTTCTTAAACACGCCTGGTCCAACAGCTGTTTTTTTGTATACAAGTTCGATTTGATGTGAAAGAGCAACAAAATTTATATAAAGAATTGTGGCAGATGGACACAGTTCAAGTCAAATCACAGGCCCCCTCTCAATCAATATATTTTAGCTCTTATTCACTCCGTCATTTTTGATACACTAGCTTGATGGGTTCCCTTTTCAAAATTATTACCTTAAGTCCAACTTATTTTGCATATTTTCTTTTTTAAACAAGTAGAAACTAAACAGGAAAAATTCCTTTCTTTCCCACAATAGACATAATTTAGTTGGACTTTTCAGTCTACACAAGCAAATAGACAGGTTATGATACTAGCATTAATGTGTATCACCCCATATCGTACCATGAGACCTAATCGCAACATGTCTAATTATCACCCCATATCATGCGATACGACCTGTATTGCACGATACACCCTTATTTATACAGAGGACCCGAGTGTACCTAAGTGTTTACTACGATTTTTGCTTTGTTTTGGGTTTTCTGTTTGAGTGCTACTGCAAGAGTTTGTAATATATTGTTTTCTTGTAATATATTGTTTCCTTGTAATAGTTGGTGGCACCATTTGTTTCCTTGTAATATATTGTTTTTTGTTTTTTATATTTATTTTTTATCTACTTCGTCTTTTTTTTTAATGATAATATATGAAGTGTGGATATGTTTTTGATGAACTTGTGGCAATATATGAAGTGGATGAATGTTTTTGGGTGGTTTGGTGGTTTATGGTGATTTGTGTCGATTTATGAAGTGATTTTATTTTCAGACTTATTAAGATTTAAGAAGATAAATTGAGATGTTATGAGGAAAAGGTTAAAATTCTCAATCTCAGTTTAAAGACCCCGCATGGCAATGAGGTACTTAGTTAGGGGAAGCTGATCAAGAATAGTGAAATTTCTCGATTGAAACATCAATTAGTAGGAACTAGAAAAGAGGTTGCTCTTTGTACAGTATCAGAAGCCATTAAATGACAATATTTATAAATGATTAAGAGTGTGGTTGAGAAAAGGTAAGAAAAAGAAGATATAGAGATGTTTGAGGAAGAGTTAGAGGATGTTGGTTTTTGATGAACTTATGGCAATATATGAAGTGGATGAATGTTTTTGGGTGGTTTGGTGGTTTATGGTGATTTGTGTCGATTTATGAAGTGATTTTATTTTCAGACTTATTAAGATTTAAGAAGATAAATTGAGATGTTATGAGGAAAAGGTTAAATTTCTCAATCTCAATTTAAAGACCCCGCATGGCAACGAGGTACTTAGTTAGGAGAAGCAGATCAATAATAGTGAAATTTCTTGATTGAAACATCAATTAGTAGGAACTAGAAAAGAGGTTGCTCTTTGTACAGTATCAGAAGCCATTAAATGACAATATTTATAAATGATTAAGAGTGTGGTTGAGAAAAGGTAAGAAAAAGAAGATATAGAGATGTTTGAGGAAGAGTTAGAGGATGTTGGTGGTGATGATAGCATTCTTCCCATGCTAGGATACACAATAATAATAGTTCTCGACCGAACAAGAGAAAGATGGTTTGATGTAAGTCGTAGATGAGAAAGAGATAGAGGAAGATCTTCTCCTTCTGAGTCCAATCATTTTTCCCTCTAGCTACTACATCGAGTGCTCAACTTGGAATCCATGTTGCTATGGCTTCAAAGCAATTATGTGAGCAAGCAAACCATGCAGTTAGAGGTGATTTTATGATTCATGTATTTCCTTTAATGCAGTGAATTTATTTCATTTTCAAGCATGACAGATGTTATTGCTAATATTGGCATAGGATATAAGATGTTCTCTTATAATAAATTGATAGAGAAATTATCGGATAAGACAATTCTTAAAGTACAAGAGTATTCTTCAATTGGGAGTTATGAAAGGAGATAAGGTGTACTATCATGATAGATGGATAAATAGATAGGCGAGGAAGGACTTTATTAAACTTCCTCATCTATTGTCCTAAACGACTTATGTTGTTGAGATCACTTAACATGTTAAAGGAGCGTCATACTAAAGAGGTTCTAAAGCAAGAATTTGATAAAGTGATATTAGAAGTTTTGCATGAAAATGTAGTCCAATTAATTAGAAATAATGCAACTAATTACAAAGCAACTACAAAGGAGTTTGCTGAGAGTTATGATATTTTTCGTTACCTTTCATTATACACCATGTACAACCCATTGTATAGGCCTCATTCATGAAGATATTGGAGAGATAGATGAGGTAAAGACAACAATTTAGGATGAGGTAAAAACAACAATTTAGTGTTGCCAAGATATAACTAAATTTATTTATAACTATGCATTTGTATTGTGTGTGACGAGGAGATATATTAATGAGGAGATATACTGATAGTATAAAGCTTCTTTATATTGTTACTACTTGGTTTTCAACTAATTTTGTGTATGTATAGAGCATTGTGAAATAAAAGTAAGCCTTAAAGAGAATATTTATTTCATATGAGTGGCAACAATTTATAGATTTGCCTCAAAATAAGAAGAACAAAAAACTGAATGAGATTTGAGAGATTATATTTAGGAGCACATTTTGGAACTCCTCTATTAGGTTATTAAAGATCACATGCCCTTTACTAAAGGTTTTAAATTGACTAGCAATTAAGAAAATCCATCTATGGGCTATCTTTATAAGTCATCAATAAGGCTAAGGAGACTATCATCGTTAATGAAAAAAAGTGATTATGTGCTTGGATGAAGGATTATTGATAATAGATATAATAAACAGTTTCATCATCCTATTTATGTTGTCATTAATTGTATAAATAGGCTAGTTCTTGATGAGAATAGAGCAAATGTTATATATCAGGTGACGGAGATCTACAATAATTCTCTTTACTTAATGAGTTTGCTTCTAGTTATTTGTAACTTGACTAATACGCGTCCAAGTAGACATATGAATCATTTATCTTTTCATCATTTAGGTATTTTGTAACATTTAAAAAAGACAGTGAGGTCAATAGAGGTATCATTATAGATGCATTGGTTCTTTATGAGAGTAGAGCATATGTTATACATCGAGTGATGGAGATCTACAATAATTCTTTTCACTTAATGAGCTTGCCAGAGTGAATGCTAATATCGGGTGATGGATATCTACAATAATTCTCTTTACTTAATGAGTTTGCTTCTAGTTATTTGCAATTATACTAATATGTGTCAAAGTAGACATAAATCATTTATCCTTTCCAGCATTTAGGTACTCTGCAATATTTAAAAAACAAAGTGAGGTCAATAGAGGTATCATTGTATAGATAGGTTGGTTCTTGATGAGAGTAGAGCAGATGTTATACATCGGGTGATGATGGAGATCTACAATAATTCTCTTCACTTAATGAGTTTGCCAATAGTTATTTGCAATCATACTAATATGTGCTCAAGTAAGCATATGAATCATTTATCTTTATACTTAAGTTTCTTAAATCTTATATTTATAATGTAATAGATCTTTATATTTGTATTTTTTGTTAGATGTTTGATAGAGTAGGTTTGGAAGTGATTGTCCAAACTTAGAGATTTTGCAATAAGGGTTCTGAGTCAAACATATAGTTCAATTGGTTCTAAAAAGAATTGGAGTATTTTTTAACACCTCCACACAAAATTGTGTAATAGGTGAAAACATAAGTGACTTAATTATCTAGTATATATACGTTGTAATATGCAACTACAAGAGAGGTAATTAATAGATTAGTTATTAATAAGTATTCAATTCAATGTTACGGTGGAGTAGGTTTGGAAGTGATTGCTCAAACTTGAGAGATTTTATAATAAGGGTTCTGAGCAAAACATATAGTGTAATTGGTTGTGAAAGGAATTGAAGTGTTTTTCAACACATCCACACAAAAAGCGCAATAGGTTGAAACATAAGAGGTTTAATTATCTAGTATATATATGTTGCACCATGCGGCTATAAGAGAGGTAATTAATGGATTAGTTGTTAATCAAGTATTCAATTCAATGTTTTAATTTTAGTTTTTATTCTTAAACTTTTAGTTTTAACTTTTATTTACTTATCATTCTTGTAAAAAATTAATAAAGTTAGCCTCAAGTAGGTATGAGAACTAATTTGATCCAATAAGTCACGATAATTTTGATGTCTTAGAGTAGTGGATTATGAAAGATGACGAAACAAATGCAGTCCAAACTTAAGAAGACATTCAATGGATTAATTTGAAAGGAGCCTAATAATCTGAGCAGGGTGATGATGATATTGATTTTGCTATTGAAGGTGGTGATCTCGAAGGAGGAGGAGAAGAAGAAGAAGATTATTTAGTTGATGATCTTAATTATAAATTGTGATTCTTCTTTTCCAATTATGAAAGTTGTAGTTCTAAAAAATATTTGCTACTTGTTCAATGATAAAAGTTGTGCTTATAATTTGAGTTAATGCTTAATGAATGAATGTTTACCCAATTTTTTATTTATGGGAATTATTTAGAATTGTTCTTGATTTTTTCTGAATTTTCTCTATTTTTTATTTTTAAATACTATTTTTTTAAATATCCAATACGATGCGATACACCAGTCTTGAACAAAATAAAAACATGTTACGAGTTACTATACGAAACAAACAACACTCCATCCTCATGGAGCCTAACTCCCTAATGCTAACTATGGTAGTGAACTTTTTTATGTTTGTGTTTTTGTGCAAATATGGAGAGATAAATCCACATCTTGTACCCCATCTATTAACTGTGAAACCTTTTGTTCTTCCCGGATGAACCAAACCATATCGAAGGATTAAACGTCCTTTCTGCATATTTTGTGGACACTTCATGAATCTATCACACATATGATTACATAGACATACAACTGAAGACCAATTAAAGATGCAATCTTGGGATGTATCACTCGCAAAAGTAATAACAATAAAACAGGCGGGAAAAGAGGTTATAGAACAGATTGGGCAACGTTACTAATTGAGAGAGTCTGAATTTCTATAGATGACGAAACCATTAGAAGTTCACGAAACAGTTCGTTACCTCTAAACCACTAAGTACCAAATGAAAGATGGTGGCGAAATGATGGCGCAAATACCAGCTGCCGAGTATCCACTTTTCTCTATTCTCGAATAGAATTCATGCAAAAAGCGGAAAGTTCATAAGCTTACATCATGTAGTTCTGGAACAAAAATCCCTCAAACCAAAACCGAGAAAAAAACCAGAATGCCCCAATTTCATGCAATCAATTATTATCAAACAGAAACACTCAATCATTTAGAGAGAACCTTTACAAGGAAAATGTGGGAGAAATAAAGAAACACAGGCAGATACCAGTATTCGCCATCCATGACAAAGACACACAGAGAGAGAGAGAGAGAGAAAGAGGAACCTGTCGGTTTTCTCATACTTGATGTTGGATGGAAGTTAGCTGGGCTTCCACTTCCCCTCCAGCACAAACATACATCACTCTCACTAAAACCAAATTTGCCAATCCTCCGATGATCTTGTTGGTAGACGACGACGACGACGACGAAAACAGAGAGACAGGAAGCCATGATAACCAAACATGGAAACCAATTAGGGAGAAAGGGAGAGAGTTCACGTGTTTCCCTTTCCACCCGATACATGCAATGAATCTAATCCTTGGCTTTTCGTAACGCTTCTCCGTTGGGCGCTGCAGCAATCTGAGTCTCCCAATTCGATGGAATCAGTGGGAAAATGGTTTCTTTTTCCGAAAGATCAGAGTAAACCTTTTCTGCTATTAAAAACAAAACAAGTTACACATCGAACTAGTAGTTGTTAAATCTTTGTATTCTCACTGGCTACTTAGCAACTAGTCCTTGCGTGACAGCCACTTAGCAACTTAGTACTAAGTTTTCACACTAACTAAAAGGCTGGCTCTGCAACAAAGGGTGGGGAGTTCCATGATATCCTGAAAACACGAGTACCATAGAACTCCTCTCTCTCTCTCCAGAGATTTGGGCTCCTCGTTTAAGTTGCGGGTGAAACAGGCATCAAGAGTTCCGGTTCCACAGAAAAGTCATAGAATGCAAACGTTACTTAAAAGGTTTGACAAGGTCCTGGCTGAACCAAATAGTACGAGAAGTATCGTTTTTGTGTAGCCGCCTCAACATCCGGTGGTTTGTGGAGTCAAGTTTCATATGATGGATACAGTGCTACGCTTTGAATGTGGTTGTTGGAGTACTGAATGAAGCCAAAACCAAGTCTTACCCCACACTAGGTGCGAGTACACCCTCCACAGTCAGGGAATACTTTCTATGATTAAGTGAATAATTTGTGTTTCTCTACAAGAAAATAAATTTAAAGGATCACAAAACACTGTATATGTGCGTACCTATGTGAGTGCGTATATGTGCTGGTTATTGGATTTTCAAGATTTTATTTAACTAACATTAAGATTTATTAATATTTGGATTTAGACCATTGAATTTAATAAAAAAGTAGTTTTAACTTCTAGAAGAAAGTGGTATTAAAATTTAAGCGTGGGGTCCGGTCCGTATGGATGCACCTATAGTTGAACCTCAAATTTGTGTTGTGTACTTGTCCCGTTATCTGCCAGATGGGAGCATAGCACATGGTAAATGTATACACTTATTTATGTCAAACACCATTGAACATCTCACCCATTTGATTTGTAAAATGAATGATTGAATTTTGAATTAAAAAGCAAAAAAAATATTATTGTACTTTTTTGTACTATTTTACTAAAAGATCTCAAAGAGCAAAGATGTGTAAGTTGGTGTGCATGGACTTTAATCTCTCTCTCTCTCTCTTGAATTAAAAAGCAAAAAAAGTATTATTATACTTTTTTGTACTATTTTACTAAAAGATCTCAAAGAGCAAAGATGTGTAAGTTGGTGTGCATGGACTTTAATCTCTCTCTCTCTCTCTCTCTCTCTCTCTCTCTCTCTCTCTCTCTCTCTCTCTCTCTCTCTATATATATATATATATATATATATATATATATATATATATATATATATATATATATATATATATATATATATATTGCGTGTGAGAGAGTGTATCCTACGTAAGAAAGCTAACGTAAGCCATGGCGTCCATGGTAGGCACATGCATGTGAATTTGGTATATTTGGCTCACAGCAAGGGCACAGCCAGCCCACCCAAGTCATTTACTTGGTCCCAATACGTAAGAGACCTAACGACGTTGTCTGCCTGCGGCCACGTTGTCCCCCATCACACTCATTTACTACCAAGGACGCGTACTTTTCTCATCGACGTGATATTTGCAACATCATCTTTCAACTTAAATCATCGATTTGCTCACAACAAAAGTCTTGACACCATTTTCTTATTTTTAAATTATTTGTGCACGAAAATACCTTCATTATGTTTACAAGTTAGAGTTTTAACACATGAATCTAAATTTTGCTACTCAATTTAGCTAGAAATTTTTTCTTTCTAGTCCACAGCTAATTAACTAGGGATTAGATGCAAAAATATCTTTAATTAATATACACTTATTCGGTGTTCAATAAAATTGTGTTCATAATGCACCCAAAGAGTTAGCTCAACTGACAGGACACTCGATGCCCTTGCTGCTGGTGGGGAGTTCAACTCCCAAGAGGTGCATACGCATGTGTCACACTTCGGCCTCCCCTTACAACCAAAAAAAAGTTGTTCATAGTGACAGAGAGAAGGGTGCCTATGGTTGAAGAGATTCAAATAGAAGGTCGTTAGTTCAATACCCAGGGTCTGCATCTCTGGTAGGGGGGATCACTCATGAAACAAAGTTTTGCATTGGAGATGATGTTCATGACTATTTTTTACAGATGCAGCGATTCTGCTGATGACATTGATTCACAATCAAACGAAAATTAAGATATTCTTACAAAACAACAAACCCTTCTTCGTTATTGATTTAATTAGGAGGGACCGCCCGAATAAAGGATTCATTTCCCTTGGCCTGATTCCGCAAGTGTCATGCACAGATGGAATTTAATTATAGGCAATATATCCTTTCCTGTTTTGGGCATTGGTCATTACGAAAGCATTCATGAGAGGTACAGTTCCATGTCTGGTTCCGGGTCCTTTAGAATCTGGATCCGAAATCGAATCATCCGTTTTTAAACCGTCGATTTCGAAACAGTTCCACTTCTAAATCTAAAATCGCTCCAGAACCGGTTTAAAAGGTTTAGTTTTAAAGGAAACTGGGCTTTGCCTCCCGTGGCAGAGAACCCTCCACATGGCCAACGGTAGGGAACCACCTCCCGCTGCTGAGAAAATGCTCAACATTAGATTATAAATGGTAAACAATATATATAAAATTTATTAAAGAGTGATTTGAAACGTTTGGTTCCGATTCTGATCCAATTTTGAAAAAACGGAAACTGTGAACAAAATAGGAGTCTGTTACATGCAAAAATCCCATGGCGCGCGTACCCGCGCGCATCCCTCATCTGGCGGCTTTAGAGGGCATAAGCACCGGGAGATGCTCAGGTGAAGGCGCACTCACTATGCTCACGGGGTTGAGCATAAACCCCTCTTGGTTCAAGTGTTCTATGCTTGGTGGCGTGTGTGGTGTTTTGTACATGTACGAGCCTTGTGAAATGTAGCTCGTGTATGTGGGGCGTGAGTTGTACTCGGGTGATGTGCATGAGTGTGTCATGCGCTCGAGTCATGTTGGTGTCATGTGGCATGGTGTGTTGTACACGGGTGTGTGAGTGTCACTCGTGTCACTAGGGAGTGAGTTCGATCCCTTGTAAGCCCGAGTATGTGTGTGTAAACTTGGGCGAGACTAGCCTAGGGTGTGCCTTGAGTCAAAGTGGCATAGGGCTAGGGTAGAGTCGGTTGGTTCAGGCCGGGTGCAAAGGTAACGGAAGCTATGGCAGGACGGTTACACACAACAAGGGTGTTGAAGCCCCAGTCGTCTGCCATCAATGCACTACGGTTACCTGTTGGAAGCCGAAGAGCCAAGGACGGTTTCACGTGAAGGCGCATGGGACAGTTACAGCGGCAGGTGAGGGGTCACCGTGCGCTGGAGCCTTGGAGCTAGTTGCTGCGAAAGCTGAAGGGGCGCCTGTGGCAGGCGCCCGTTACAGCAACTGACACTGGGAAGCCGAACCGTCACCACCCCCTACGAGCTGAAGGGGCATTGCAGGGAGATGAAGGGGCGCGTGCAGGGAGTGCAGGTGCCACCCCCTGTGCCAGTTGGTTCAGACGTTACGTGCAGGGGCAGCCGAACCACACAGGGGAGTTGAAGGGCTAGTCGAGTACAACTATAAAAGACCGTGCCAACCTTGTGGGAGGGGTTGGTTCCCAGACATAGGGGGTTCCCCGACGTGTGAGGTTCCCCGGAGTCCTGTGAGTGTCTTGTGAGACCATCACTGTAAGTCTAGCAAGGCGAGAGTTTCTCTGCTTGGTTCTTGAGAAGAACCTTAACTAGCTAGGGAGTGAGTAGGTGTAGTCAAGACCGTGTGAGTGTGTGCAGTCCACAGGTGTTTGTATTGGATAGTGTTTGTATTGGATCGGTTGTATCAAGGTTGGCGTAAAATACAGTTGGTGACCTTGCTTCCCTTTGGATGCTCTATTTTGTTGGTGATGACATTGATTCACAATCAAAGGAAAATTAAGATATTCTTACAACACAACAAACCCTTCTTCGTTATTGATTTAATTAGGAGGGACCGCCAGAGTAAAGGATTCATTTCCCTTGGCCTGATTCCGCAAGTGTCATGCACAGATGGAATTTAATTATAGGCAATATGTCCTTTCCTGTTTTAGGCATTGTTCATTACGAAAGCATTCATGAGAGGTACAGTTGTTAAACGTGAGCTTTTAAGTTCTTTGCATTTCACAGCACGGAGTAAAGGTTCTATCATGTCTGGTTCCGGGTCCTTTAGAATCTGGATCCGAAATCAAATCATCCGTTTTTAAACCGTCGATTTCGAAACAGTTCCACTTCTAAATCTAAAATCGCTCCAGAACCGGTTTAAAAGGTTTAGTTTTAAAGGAAACTGGGCTTTGCCCCACATGGCCAACGGTAGGGAACCACCTCCCGCTGCTGAGCAAATGCTCAACATTAGATTATAAATGGTAAACAATATATATAATATTTATTAAAGAGTGGTTTGAAACGTCCGGTTCCGATTCTGATCCAATTTTGAAAAAATGGAAACTGTGACCAAAATAGGAGTCTCTCTGGTTGCGATTATGGTTTTGGGGTGGGTTCAATCAATTCTGGTGACTGACGGTTCCACCACTAGTCCAGTTCAAAACTGGCAATGTTTAGCCCTACCAAACTAATATAGACCCTTATTAGTATCTCGTATCTCGTGTCTAAGACATGACACGACATCTGAACTTCAGGTTCCATGGTGTATGTAAAGAATATTAGGGTCACCCGATTCTTATTCCAGATCAAGTTCATGTCGTGTCACTTCATGTTCATCTTAAAAACCAGTACAATGATTCTTTTCTCCTTTTTAATCGAAAGCGTGCACATATGCCTGCTTCGAAAGAAGTCTATAAATAGTTTTTTTATATATTTTTTTTATAAGAATAGACTTAACTTATCGATGTTTTCTTCTAACACGACAACGTTCTATCATGTGATATCGATGGCTATTAATATACAATCGAATTCTCAAAAACTCACCTTTATCACATAAACGAGAGTTTAAAGTTTTTGAAATGGTTAATTGCCATCTTGTTTTTATCGTGTGGTTTCGTTTCATGTAAAAAACAAGAGAATCCTAGCACAACACAGAGCCTTCTCTTTTCATTTTACATTGGGTAGACATGGATACACATCACCTGATCTTCTTGCGTTTTGTGTCAAGTTTCAGGTCACTCGAACTTGTGTTGGCGATGTGTCATTTGGTTTCTTTCAAAGCAGTTTGTGTCAAACATGACCTAATTTTGTATATGAGGGGTGTTTAATTATGAGGCTTCGTTTATAGGTTTCACAATCAGTAGAGTCACAAGATTTCACTTATATATATATATATGTTGAAACCTAAGTCTTGGTAAGAAAAATTAATCAAATAGCTCATAACATAGTTAGCATGTAAGTGTAGTTGACAGATCACATGGGGCTGCAGTTCTTCCGAGGTTCTTCAAACCTGTATTTGTTACTCAGTCTCCAGTCCTTTTACCGGCAGAAAGAAAACCGAGACAAAATAAAAAAAACACGTGGTGACCCACATTCCGCGTCAAAGGTAAATGCTGTGTGTTTGAATTGTCACCATTAGAGCACCCCACCCCCCACTATTCCCATTGGCAACAAGTTGGTCCCCCAAACCCCATAAAAACCAAAGTGGTATATCAATGATCTCTCAATACCTCATTGGCTGGAATCTCTCTCTCTCTCTCTCTCTCTCTCTCTCTCTCTCCTGAGTCCTTCCTGTAAAGTGGCGATATGAATCAAGAGACCAGCCTTCTCTCCACAGGCACCCGTTACTCTTCTCTCCCAGAGTCCTACATCCGGCCACCGTCTGAGAGGCCAAGGCTCTCTGAGGTGCTACCCTGCGATACCATTCCAATCATTGACCTTGCGCACCCCGACCGGGACGAGCTCGCCTGCCAGGTCCGAGCAGCCTGTGAGTCCTATGGGTTTTTCCAGGTCTCTATCCTTCCAGCTTGCGCTGCTTAATTTGATTGTGCTCTTCTTACTTGAGGTAATAAATCAAAGCAACTGATATGTGCAGATAGTGAACCATGGCGTGCCCAAGCAATTGGTTGCAGACATACTGCGCGTGGCTCGCGACTTCTTTAACCTGCCCATTCAAGAGAAGATGAAGCTTTACTCTGACGATCCCTCTAAGAAGCTCAGGCTCTCCACCAGCTTTAATGTTAAGAAAGAGACTGTCAACAACTGGAGGGACTATCTTCGTCTCCATTGCCACCCTCTTGAAGAATTCATTCATGAGTGGCCCACCAGCCCTCCTAATTTCAGGTCTAAAATTGATATATATACACACAGAAACATATATATTCCATAACAAAATCCTTGAGGAATTTAGTTTGTTAATTTGATTTCCTTGACTCTTTGGCTACAGAGATGTGGTGGGTGAGTATAGCAAGCAATCAAGAGAGCTAGCTGTGAGAGTTATGGAAGTCATTTCATTGAGCTTAGGTCTCAATGAGGACTACTTAGAAAAAAAACTGGGCTCACAAGCCCAGCACATGGCTGTCAATTATTACCCAGCGTGTCCTGAGCCCGAGCTGACCTACGGCTTGCCCGCGCACACTGACCCAAACGCGCTCACCATTCTGCTCCAAGATGGGGTTGCAGGGCTACAGGTCCAAAAAGACCAGCAATGGTTGGCCGTCGATCCACTGCCTGATGCTTTCGTAGTAAACATCGGCGACCAGATACAGGTATTATACAATTTAAAATCAGACTCCCATTTTCTCACTTCTTTGAATCTATTGAACTGAACTAGAAAGCTAAATTATTGCTATTGCAGGCGTTAAGCAACAAGAGATATCGAAGCGTATGGCACCGAGCCGTCGTCAATTCAGACAAGGAGCGAACGTCGGTCGCCTCGTTCATCTGCCCGGGCTCTGATGCCGTGATCGAAGCAGCAGCAGAGCTCGCTGGAGATGGAGGAGATGGTCTTGTGTACAGAGCATTCACCTATGACGAGTACTACAAGAAATTCTGGAGTCGGACTTTGGATGATGAACATTGCTTACAGTGCTTTAGGAGATAACTAACACTTTGCTTCTTGATTAAAAGACCAGAGGCATTTGGTTCAGATGTAGTTCACCCGCCAGAACCACCCAATCCTTTCTAGAATTCTTCTTTGTTTTCTTCTTTCCTTTAAAAGTGGTGTATGTGTGTCTGTGCGCGTGCTTGTGTGTGTGAATAGTACAGAAAGAAGCACGCGTATAGCACCGAGCCGTCGTCAATTCAGACAAGGAGCGAACGTCGGTCGCCTCGTTCATCTGCCCGGGCTCTGATGCCGTGATCGAAGCAGCAGCAGAGCTCGCTGGAGATGGAGGAGATGGTCTTGTGTACAGAGCCTTCACCTATGACGAGTACTACAAGAAATTCTGGAGTCGGACTTTGGATGATGAACATTGCTTACAGTGCTTTAGGAGATAACTAACACTTTGCTTCTTGATTAAAAGACCAGAGGCATTCTGGTTCAGATGTAGTTCACCCGCCAGAACCACCCAATCCTTTCTGGAATTCTTCTTTGTTTTCTTCTTTCCTTTAAAAGTGGTGTATGTGTGTCTGTGCGCGTGCTTGTGTGTGTGAATAGTACAGAAAGAAGCAAAAGAACAGAAGGCGTTACTTTAGAACCAACCAGAAATGACCGTGACGCAACACATGACTATGAAGCTATGATGTCAGCAGCTTCATCGGATGCGTGTATATCGTATGATATGGCATAACAAGTTTATGTTGTATTCAGCAGCAAATCATGGCCGTCCATATGCCTGTCATCATAAAGGTAGTCGGGCCTGCCCAGACAAGATGTGTGATAACGATGAGCATTGGGCCTATTGATGGAAAAGATGGACGGCAGATATGCGACTAAAAAGCTTACGTCATTTGACGTGCTGCTTGCGTACGTCGATGCACGGATGGCGGTCCACAGAGATAAAAGAATTTTATCATGTGACAATATCAGCAAGCGGACGCATCTGGACGGTTAGGATTTCGGACAATCCTATCCGTCCAGATGAACGTTTGTAAGGACAAGATCTGTCGCAATCGCATGACGACTTCTTCACGAGGGACTGCTTTTCTTGTTGAATGTGGGGCCCATCTCATCCCCGGTACGATCATTTTACACCAATCATATTGGTTCATGGTCTCTGCAACGGGCCCACCGTTAGATTTCCTCGGTTTCGTTCTTTTAGAGAAGATGGGTGTAGTCTTTTCAAAATAATTGCGTTGAAAGTCACGCGTATTGTGTGGGTGTTACTATCTACCATTATATATAAAGAGAGAGAGATCCGTATATGCTAGCAAAATCCAAATGATTGATATTTGAATTTATAAGGTAATATGTATATGAATATTTCAAATCTTAACCATTCATGGATGAATGGATAAGATTTGTTTGGGAGAGAGAGATCCGTATATACTAGCAAATCCAAAAAATCTCAATAAGTGATGAGAATGATCGATATTTGAATCTATAAAAGAAAAAGTTTGTGTACTTTGTAAGTGCTTACTTTTGCTTTTAAATTTTAAATCTCAATCTATAAATGAATGAATGATATTTGTTTAGATTTAATAATACCTAAGAATACATATACTTGTATATAATAAGTGATTAGATTGAGCCATACACATACATAATCATGTCTACCTTAACTTTTAACAAAGCTCTCTTACTTTTTAAAACATTATTATATCTTTTTAAATAGTACTCATAAAAAGTAAGACCGATATATATACTTGCAACTTTACTCTTGGAAATCATCGGGAGCTTATGAAAAAGGGTAAAGGATCTCTCACCATCTCAATTATGCGGATGATCAAATCAATAGCCATCTAAGTGCATTGATTTGAACTGCTAGGATTAATCAAGTCAACGGCCTAGTCTTCCCGATAAATCCAGTAGAATCGTGTAAGATGTAAACCTTGGATCCTTTATTTGGGTTCTAATGAATAAACACATAAAACTGTAGAAATTCTTAGAGTTTTTTTTTTTGTTCTTATTGCGCGGCTGCGTCAATTTTTTCATATCATCATACTTAGCACATGCTAACCTAATTTGAAATCCAATATTTTCATTTGAGAGAGAGAATATTTAGTTTGCAGAGGCAACAGCCATCCCTGATAAACCTGAACCCCCATTTATTTCGTTAGAAGGAAAACAGTGATCCTGAAATTTTTATCAATTATTTCCAAGATATTTAGTGAGGGGTCAGCCAAGAGTCATGAGCACAAGGAACTCTGCCCTCCTGGCTAGGGGTTTACTCAAAAGAACCTTCATGTTGGAAGGTCCCCTGTTCGCCGCCTCGGGTGAGCGCATCATCTCGTAGGGGTCTGACTCATCCCAGATTGCGTATCAATAAACTAAAGAATTTAAAGTTCTTTATGAACTAGAGACGGCGATGTTTTGTCTAGATTGTGGAAATTTTGCGCCTCAATCTTTTGGCGCATTCAATCAATCTCAATCTCAAGTCATCTTATGAACGAAATTGTCGACTCTTTTTCTTTTGTTGGTAAGTTAAGATTAGACAGATTTCCTACATTCCCACCCTGTGTATTACAGACTTATGTAATGAAATATGCCTATAAAATCTTTTGATCTTTTATAAAGATACGTATCGTGAAATCAGGAAAGAGAACCTTGATTGTCGGATTTTATGGAAGATAGTTATCAAGACTGAAAGTGATCATCCTCCTTAACTTTCAAATATCAGTTTCATTTTCTAAAGTTGAAGATTAATTATGTCCTGGAGACCATACATTATCTTTTTGTGTCTTTGCTTCAATGTGTACAGTGAATTTGAGGAGCCCTTGCACCGGGATCTGAACCCGAGCGAAACCCTCAATGTAGGATAATGTTACACTACGAAGTCCAGCAGAAGCAATGAAGAAACTCCATTTGTAGCTTCCATGACAAAATATAGAGCTTGTTAGAAGTTTTTATGGCTTTAGTGATTCCCTCTTCAATATGAAAATGTCTCATTTTAACACTTGGGACCAGTTTCTGCTACACTGATATCTTAACCAGTTGAATGGTCTTGAGATGGTGAACCGTCAAACAAATTCTTTCAGTTGTCTATTAAAAATGCCTAAGATGGCTAGCAACCACGAATTATCAAATTCTTTTTCTCTATCTCATTTTCAGGCCCTCGACTGCCAACATGGAAACCAAAATAACAAGACGAAGAGAAGGGAAACCGCGGTTGCCGACCATCAGGTGTTCCATATCGGTAGTACCGGTTCGCACGGTCTGCTTTTAGATTAGCCTGTGGAAGTAATCTTTCCTTTACTGAGATTTTCCTCAATAAGAAATTCGTCATCTTTCGCTTTGTGAAGACCGTGACTCTTCCTTTCTTCGAAAATTATGGCTGTCATATTTCATAATAACTTAGCAAGTGTCAGTCCATTGCCATTGTAAGTTATTAGTGTGAGTTATCAAGTGGTTTCTCGGGCAAAGGTAACGTACACGGAAGAAGTATATTTTTCTCATATTTTTTTAGATACTTTTTTTGAAAAAATAAACATGTTTTAACTGATATTTTTGCTTTTACAAAAGGTTTAACGTAAATCTCAAACATAAAACTTTAACAGAAATCTCAAAGCAAAAAAAACAGGGACGTGAAAATGTCAAAGTATATATTCAATATAACAAGAAATACAAAAGCGTCTGTGAAAACCTTTCGCGGGCAATCGAGCACTTCTCTCTTTCTCCTCCCTCTTCTTCTTCCTGCTAAGCTTTTGCTTATGCTGCGCTTCGGCTGCTTCATAACAAGGAGCTCTCAATCCTCCAAACCCTTCAATTATGTTCTAAATGTATATTATCATCAGAGTGTTTACATGTTAATAACAAAAAACGTACAATGCTCATTTCATGAGTTATGGTTACATATCCGTATCTATATAGTTTGAAATCCACTCTGTTCAATAACTTTATCGTGTTGGAAGTTCAAATTTGCTTAAGCTCAACCTTATAATCATCATAGCACGACGGAAGATACACGTGTCCAGACCAATACCAACATGAAGAACAGTCTCCTTTCGTTGCTGCATTTAATGCTGTTCCTTCTATCATATTGTATCATTCACTCCTTTTGCTTATCACATTCACTTATCCACCACCATAAATAAATACCTTCTTCGACCTTCATGGGTACACAACTTGGTGTAGTAAAGCACTTATAATCTACTTGTCACAACAAAAACCACTTACAAACATGTTAGACACAGCATCAGATCAATGAACTTACCAGCTTTCGATGAGGGAAAACAGAAAAAGAAAAAGAAGAAGAGATGTTAAAGCGTACCAACTAACAGAGGAGCGTGAAACTTTGTCAGATATTTTAGTAGGAGGTATGATCGATCATTCCGTTTTAACCTGCTGGATTTCACCAAAACTCTGAAGTTCGGGTATGCTTGGCCTATCCTTAAGGAGGTATGATCGATCATTCCGTTTTAACCTGCTGGATTTCACCAAAACTCTGAAGTTCGGGTATGCTTGGCCTATCCTTAAGGAGGTATGATCGATCATTCCGTTTTAATCTGATGGACTCAAGAAGCCCTTATGATATGCATCCTTTCTAGCCAACCCCACCTAATGTGGATAAAGATCCTCAAGGAGTTCAGGCGGCTGACGTTGCTAGCAAGTTGGTTCAGTGCTGTCCTCGCTTTTAAGCAGCTTGCTTTTGGTTTTCATGAATTAGCTGAATCCAAGATGTTGCAGGACACAATTTAAGTGGGCAATTGTTATCTTTTTCTTAATAAATGCTTTAGAGGTGTCCACATAAGACGGTCACTTGGATCATCTTTCTGAAGCAAGAAGGAACTATTCCACTTTCACTGACTGACCCACATCTGTTAAATCTTTCATTACAGAAAGATCTTACTGGTTGTACCATTAGGGAGTCAAAACCTTAATCTAGATAATAATAAACAATAGTTTAATCATCAGCTAGCTTCTTCTTTTTCTCGGAAGGCATAATCATGAGTTCCTTAAAACTTCAATGGTTGCACCTAAACATATTGCGAATAATCTCTCTCTCTCTCTCTCTCTCTCTCTCTCTCTCTCTCTCTCTCTCTCTATATATATATATATATATATATATATATATATATATATATATATATAAAAATTAATCATGAACTGATTAGACCATCAAAAGCACGATTAATCAAAAAGGTCTTCAAGGGGCCGAAAAAGAATCTAAGATACAATAATACTTAATGAAACTATATTTTTATCCTCGTGGATAATTAGACATGTCGAGTTCTAGTGGTTTCATGTAAACCGGAACCGACGGTTCCGGTTTGTAAACCGTAACCAAGCTGTTCCTAGGTCTGTTCTGGTTCTACTTTTTCAATTTTTTTTAAATATAAGAGCATTGCATCCGCAAAGAGTCAAACTCGTGACCAACTTCAACAACAAGGGCGCTCTCAACTAACCGTTTGTTTGTGATAAAGAGCTTCAGAAAATATATTTAAATATAATTAACGATGGTTTGGAGCCATGTGTTTCGAGTCAATTTTTAGAGATCATGAATCACAACCAAAATGAGAGGTCTCCGGTTTTGATTACCGCTCCGAAACCAGTTCGGTAGGTTTCGATTATTATCGGTCCTAAGAACGGTTCTGTTCTGGTTTCGGTTCAAACCGACGAATTGATTTCGAACCGACAATGTCTATGAATAAATACACCCAACCCAACATAAGAAAACAAGTAAACATGCTTGCTATTCTTTCGGGGAAAACTTGTAAACATACTTAAGCCCAGGTTTCTTTAATAACATAGGATGAAAGATGATTTGATTAGATTTCAAAACATTAGGTGTATTTTTATCAATATGTTGTTTCAAAAAAATCCGCCAAATCGTCAGATGACTTTTGAAATCTGTGGTCGACCATCAAATATTTGACATGATTGCACCCGTCATTAATGGCACACTGACAAGACTTCATAAGGGAAACTCCTTCCAATCCACATGGTATTATGTTCTCCCTTGATTGAATCATAATTGAACCGGATCCACTCTGTTCTGAGTACAGTTTGTAGCCGTCAGTTTGATGAGTATGAGATGGTTGGCATCTTGTTGAACAAAAAACCAAAAAAAAAGTAGATTAAAAAAAGAATAAAACTTTCACAAAAGCACACAAAAAAGAGGAGGCACGCGTCGATGGTTCAAAGCAGCTTTATCGGTGAGCAATAATTTGAAGCCTGTTTTCTATCTACAACAGGATGTTGTGATCAAGGACACCCTGACCACCATTCATTGCCGATGCACCAGCAGTTTTTAAATTGGATCACAATGAAGCTTCATAAAGAAGCATTATGCATATAATATGATACCCATGCACCATCGAACGGATAAATATTGGACCTCAGTCATCAATTCTGGTGCCCTCGATGCTGCCGGTTGATCAATTGAATGGACATTACGGATGTTACAAGATAAACACTCGGTGATATGAAAGATCACCCGATCTCTCTTCCATATGAAGAAAGACAAATAAAAGTAAAACCTTCCTTTAGAATCACCAATCCCCGTATGTTAACGACAACACCCTCCTTCGATCTATTGGAATCTACCTTCGGTGGTGGCGGCGGATTCCGGTGATGCATCGACGGTAGGCGACTTCTGACTGCTTGTCTTCTTCTTTGGTGTTGTTCTTCCCGATCGCCTCTATACGCAGTAGATTTGGAGTAGATGCGAGGTTCCCACGCAGGGGCTTTCACGGGATGAGCTTCCAGGTATTTGTGGTTTTTCTCCTATGTTTTTCCAGTGTATTAAAGTTTATTCCACGATCTATAATTGTAGCCATTTATAGGCAGCCTACTCCCCCTCATCCGTGATTCTTCCACCTACGGCTTCCCTCATTCGAAGAAAATCACGGAGCCGTTACCGAAAATCTCGGTAACGGTCATCTGTTACTGTTTGGCCTCATCTGTTCAGGTAACGGACTGGATGGCCAGTCCAAACGTTACCTAAGCCGAGAATGTCCACTTATCTTATAACATCTCCCACTTGACCATTCGAGCTAAGTGTATCGACATACTGGTTTTCCTCCCACTTTTCAGGGTTTTTCCTATTTATGTCGATTCCTGATTACTATTGCAATCAAAGCCTATTGTGTGGTTATTTTCCTACACAATAATTTATCTATTATATAGTTATTTATCTATACAACAATCTATCCGTTGTATGGTTATTTACCTATACAACAATCAGACATATCTCAAACCCATGTTAGTAACATGTTTTGAGAAGAGATCCGCTGTTATGCCTTTTGTTAAGGGGTCTGTCAACATATCTTCCGTTGGCATGTATGAGATGGATATTTTCTTTCTCATAACCATATCATAAACATAGTGGTATTTCACCATTATATGCTTGCTTTTTGAGCAATCCGCTCCACTCTTAATAAGAGTAATTACTGCATTATTATCACAATAGATAACTACTGACTCGTCTGTTATTTCTAACTTCAAATCTCGTATGAAGCGACTTATCCAAACAACACTCGTTGCAGCCATACAGCAAGCTACATACTCAGCTTTCTGTGTATGTAATGCTACACAACTCTTTTTCTTACATGCCCAAGAAACAGCACCACCTCCAAACAAGAATATTTGTCCCGAGGTTAATTTATTGTCATCTTTGCTCCCAGCAAAGTCAGCATCTGAGTATCCTATCACTTTCAGTTCATCCGCTTGAAAACATAGTTTCACGTCCTTTATTCCTTTCAGATATCTTAGAATCTTTTTCACAGGTACCCAGTGTTGCCAACCAGGATTACTTTGATATCTACTTACAAGACCAACAATAAAGCTGATATTAGGTCTTCTATACAACATAGCATACATCAAGCTCTCAACAACTTGTGTATAAGGAACATTAGGCTTATCGTCTCCTTCACCGGGATAATCAGCCTTACTCAATTTAATCCCTTTTGCAACCGGTGTATCTTCAGACTTGCATTCACCCATTTTAAACTTCTTGACGATATAGTCAATATATCTCTCCTGACATAGGCATAGGAGTCTAGATCCATTATCTTAAGAGATCTTTATTCCCAGTATATAGGATGCTTCCCCCATATCCTTTATTTCGAACTTCAAATTCAACCATGACTTGATTTTGACAATCATCTCAATGTCGTTTCTAGTCAACAATATGTCATCTACATACAATGACAAGATGACAAAGTGGCTCCCACTGTTCCAAACATATATACAGTGATCAAATTTGTTAGACACAAACCCAAGTTCTATAATGACATTTTGAAAAGTCAAATACCATTTGTGAGGTGACTGTTTAAGGTCATATAGGGATTTTTTCAACCTATACACTTTATCTTCTTGGCCTTCAACCACAAATCCTTCGAGCTGCTGTATGTATATGATTTCTTCTAAATTTCCATTTAGAAAAGTTGTCTTTAAATCTAACTAATGTAAATCCAAATCATAGTATACAGATATTGTAAGAATTATCCGTATGGATGCAAATTTTGCATATGCCTAAACATAATCTATCCCCTCATTTTGTGAAAAACCCTTTGCAACCAACCTCGCATTAAACTTGTCGATTGTACTAGTCTAGCTTATCTCTAAACTAATCAAGAATCTTCACATGTGCAATATATCCTCACCTCCTGAGATGACCTAGGTTGGGTTTTCTTTCAAACCACATCTCATATGGTGTACCGAATACAACTTTACACGATACTCTATTTAGTATGAAAACAGTTGTACTTACTGCTTCTCCCCAAAATACCCTTGGAAGAGATGCATCAATTAACATTGACCTTGTCATATTCAGCAAGGTTCTATTGTATCTTTCAGCTACACCATTTTGCTAAGGTGTTTTGGGCATTGTATTATGCTCAGTAATACCAAAGTCTTTGCAAAATTCCGAAAATTTTATCAAGGAATATTCACCTCCTCTGTCTGATCTTAAGATTTTGATTGAATGTCCTAACTGATTTTCCACTTCTTACTTATATTTTTTAAAAGCATCGAGTGTCTCTGATTTATATGCCAAAAGATATATACATATATATATATATACATATATCTAGAGTAATCATCGATAAAGGTTATAAAATAACCCTTTCCCCGATGTGTCTTGACTATAAAAGGTCTACATAAATCTTTGTGAATAACTTCCAACATGGTTCTAGTATTAGAGCCAAAAGAATTCTTTTCTTTCATGTTTGGAAGTTGAGACCGTTAAGCTTTTCCGTTTTTGTCAATTCAGACACACATATCCTAGAGCTCATTTTTATGTGTTTGGCAAAAGTAACAATTAAGCGGTCTAAAAAGGAAACCAACATAAAAACACAAGCATACATAGCAAGAAACATGTTAGTATGATGCATGATATCAAGCAAATAATCTAATGCTCTTTTTGAAATTTTTATCAAGGGGTTTCTGCCTCTGAACCCCTAAAAGAATACCAAGGTCAATACTGTAATTTTATTTATTTATCTCCTTTTATTAATTTTATAAAATCTTGAGGATATACTCATAAAATTGCTCTTGGTATTGCTGTAAAATTCGCAACTGATCAGGGTTAAAATCGTAATTTTAACCCTTCGAGTGAATCTATAATATTTCAAAAGAATAGGGGTAAATTTGTCTTTTAATTGGATGGTAGGAATGAAATTATTCAAATCGAGAAGGGTAAAACTGTAAAGTAATTATTTGGTAATTTTCACAAACAAAAAGAGGGTAAAACAGACTTTTCACTCAATAAGGGCAAAATAGTTTTTTTTACCTGAAAATATCTAGACAAAATGATAATTTTGCCCAAAGGCAACAGAGTAATATCTGAAAATTGGCTGGGTTAAAATGGTCTTTTTAGACCGTCTTTGGAAAACTGTTGGTTTTCCTGCTCGCGGATTTCAATACAAAACAGAAAAATGTGGATACAAGTTTCAGAGAAAAGACAGGGAGGAGAGAGGGAAGAGAGGAAAAAAGTGAGGGAGAAGACGAGGGGGGGCGCCAGACCCTCTGGTGGTGGCGTCCCTGGCGGGTTTTTGTTGTCGCGCCTTTCTTGGAGGTTGTCGGCGTCCCTGGCGGGTTTCTGTTGCCGCACCTTTCTTGGAGGCTATCGGCGTCCATTGCGGTGTTTGCTTTTCAGCTTCTTGTCGTTCAGCCTCTAGTTTGTTTTGTTTGTGGCCTTCTTGGCTTCTAACCGTTCGGCCTGTGACCTGTTTTGCTCGTGGCCTTCTTGGCTTCTGGTCGTTCGACCTCTGGCCTTTCTGTCTTGTCGCCTTTTTGGCTGCTAGTTGTTCGGCCTCTTGCCTTTCTAGCTTGTCGCCTTTTTGGCTATTGGCCGTTCAGCCTGTGGTCTGCCTTGCCTCTGCCGACCGCCTTTGCTTCCTCCTGATCCCCTTTCCCGTGTTGATTTTTTTTTTCTTCTTCCTCCTCTCTTTTTTTTCTTTTTTCTGCTTAACTGTCCCTTTTTTTTGCAGGGTTTTTAGGCCCTGATACCAGTGCTGGAATCTACCTTCGGTGGTGGTGGCGGATTTCGGTGATGCGTCTGCGGCAGGCGACTTGTGACTGCCTGTCTTGTTCCTTGGTGTTGCTCTTGCCGATCGTCTCTGTACGCAGCGGATTTGGAGTGGATGCGAGGTTCCCACGCAAGGGCTTTCACGGGATGAGCTTCAAGATGTTTGTGGTTTTTCTCCTGTGTTTTTCCAGTGTATTCCACGACTTTTAATGACTGTCTTTTATAGGCAGCCTGCTCCCCCTCATCCGTGATTCTTCCACCTGCAGCTTTTCTCGTCCAGAGCAAATCACGGAGCCGTTACCGAAAATCTCGGTAACGGTCATCCATTACGCTTTGGCCTCATCTGTTCAGGTAACGGACTGGATGGCCAGTCCAACCGTTACCTGAGTCGATAATGGCCACTTATCTTGTAACACGATCTCCATTTGGGTTCATTGAACCATCACTCTTTTTTGTACTTTAACCTTAAACTTTTAAACTTAATATGAATACTTCTCAAAGTTCTACATAGTGATTTAAGTTCACTGTCACCGACGAGATCTTCGTCTTCATTTCACACATGGTCACAAAGGCACAAGATTACCAACCGAGCCAGATCTACCCAATTCAACGCTCTCATCTTTTACCCCCCAAAAGTTAAGTATCCGTATTCTAAAAATTGTGGCCCTAAAACAAAGAGAAAACGATCTTTGAACCAGATCTCACAACCTGCCGACATTAGTGATGGTGGTACTATTCTCTAGAAGAAAGAGAGCAGGACTCGCTCGTCTGTACTAGCAAACTTCAACCAGATTTTATTTGACAAAGTTGAGAAAGCTAGCTAGTAAAATCTACACAGAAACCTGTTTCAAAATGTTTTAGATTAATTAGCATTGAATTCATTCCTTCAAGTATATAGCCCATTAAACTATCTGAAATATATATAATATTAAAGAAATTCAAACCACCATTACATCATTATCTATCTTCCATACAGCAGTATTTATTATCTTCTGAAAATACACAATTTCGATCCTCTCCGTTTATAAGTTTACAAGGGACAAGTAGTAAACAACAAAATATGCATTACAGTTCCACACTGCAATCTGGAGAACCAAGCAAAGGTACCTGACCGGCGAACCCTGGTTTCAAGCCAACCATCACGTCACACTTAACATAAATGGCATCGAACTGACTTTTGAAAACCCCAGACTTCCATCTCAACTTCCCCTGCAACACCCATCTCATGGACGCTATCCCGTAGGCCTGAGCCATGGCCAACCCGCTCACCGCGTCGGGCGAGATGGGCACGAACCCACCACCGAGCATGGGCGCCAAGACCACCGAACTCCTCCGCGCCATATTTAAGTCTGGGAGTGGCGTCGGCACCGTGATGATCTGGTTCTTGAAGGTGACGAAGGCGCAGAGCTCATGGTACTCGGCGTCAGACCGCTCATTGGGGTTGCGTACGGAGACCGTGAACTGCATGTTGGTGGTGATGGTGGTCTGCGCGCTGGTGTTGAGCGCATAGATGGCCACAGACTGCACGGTGAAGCGCGGGCGGTGTGGTCGGTACACGAGCCACACTGCCAGCACGATTAAGCCAAGGAGCAGAAGGACGGACACCAGGATGGCGCAGATGAGTGAGCCCAGTCTGTGCGCTAATGGGTGACCCGGCTTGCCTGCCATGTCTTTCTTGGGGGAGGAGGAAGAGGAAGACGAGCCTGCAGCTTGCTTCTTGGGGGGTTTCTCTTCTTTCTTCCCTTCATCGTCAGCCATTATTCAAAGGTTTAAGTGGGATTTTGATGGAAAAGGCAAAAGTGGAGGACGGTGGTCGGATGCCAAAGCCAAGAAAAACCAGAGAGACAGCGAGAGGCCTGTATGGCTGTATATTTAACTATAAGTAGAAGAAACAATAAAAGAGAACGTAAAAGAAAATTGGAGGCATTCATGAGGTATTAAATATAAGAACTGATAATTGTTTTATATGATATTAAAGTTTGGGTTTGTGGTCTATCCAATCAGAAAGATTAACTGCGATTAAAAAATAGAAGAATATCCTTCATTGACGCTTTTCTGAGCAGTGTGGACTTTCTGGTAGGATTGGACCGGTTGGTAAATAAACTGAGCCGCTTGTGTTCGACAGTCGTCAAGAGTTTGTGCACGCTTCCTTCATTCTAACACAAACTGACTTGTTAAGCTATAATATTATAAGTCGACATCTATAATGCATGTTCAAATTTGACGCGATCACTAGAATTTACATATATATATATATATATATATATATATATATATATATATATATATATATATATATATATATATATATATATATATAGAGAGAGAGAGAGAGAGAGAGAGAGAGAGAGAGAGAGATATGTTGAGAGAGAGAGAGAGATGTTGACTATGGGTCCAAGCAAGTTTCAAATGGGGTACAGATCAGGCATCCTATACTGATGCCCAAACCCGAATTTTATCGGGTTGGGTATAGTCGGGACCCCATGGGTCGGGTCAATCTTGCATTCGTACATTTGATTCTGCGCAACCAAGATTTACTCAATTGTGCCTGGCTCGTTTGAAATCCATTGAAACCAGATTCACTCGATTAAGCTCATTTCGAAATCAAACGCAGTAAACTTTCATAAATTTGTGTAATTATATGAAAAAAAGAGGTATTTGATGGCTGAAGAAAAGTTAAATAATGTCTACAAACAATAATAAAAGACATATTCCAATTTGTACCAATTATATGGATATCGAGTCAATGATACAAAGCTATTCGAAGGGGTTATTATAAAAAAAGGTTGAGACAAGTATATAGCAAAAAAAGAACTAATTTGATTTGCATGGGCACAAACTAGCATTAAAGTTATTTATAGGACATCTAAAAGAATACTTTACCGTCAAGAATAGCAACCTACCAATATTTATTGATTTAGAGAAAGTTCATGATATATTTCTCATTACATGATAACATAGATTTTTTTATTGTTTCTCATACATTTAGAGAAAGTTCATGATATATTTCTCATTACGTGATAACATACTTTACAGTCTTTTTCTTCTTTTTAAATATTTTCATAATATGGTTTCTCATACATTTTTATCAGAGTTTCTTTTAGTCGTGTTTCTATTAAAATTGGCACACATTGCATCCTAAAAGAAAAGTTTTAAATAATTAGGGTCAATTTTTTAGAGTGATGGAAGAATTGATGGAAATGTTACGCATAGAATTTATCTAGGTTAGTTAAAATGTAGAAGAGCATCAAGTATTCTTTGTGATAAGAAGATACCATTAAAGTTAAAACGTAAACATTATAGAGCAACAATTAGAGTTGTCATGTTTTATGGTTATGAGCGTTGGGTACTTAATCATCAACATATACAAAAGATGTCCGAGACAGAAATGAATATGTTGAGATGATGAGTAGTCATACAAGAAAACACCGTATACATAATGAGGTTATTAGAAACAAATTAGGAGTGACACCAATAGAGGATAAAATGAGAGAATATTGTTTAAGATGGTTTGGACATATAGAAAAAAGATCAAAAGAAGAACTTGTAAGAAGGTATGAAAAACTAGATTTTGAAAGTATTAAAAGAGGTAGAGGATGACCACAAAAGTATTGGAAAGAAACAATAAAGAATGATCTAGCTTATTGTGAGTTAACTGCTAACATGGCACATGATAAGGCTCTGTGAAAACAAAGAATATATATAGCCGACCCCGTCTAGTATGAGAAAAGGCTTAGTTGTTTCTTTTAGTCGTGTTTCTAGATGTCTAAATCATCTTAAACAATTTTCTCTTATTTTGTCATCTATTGGTGTCACTCGTAGTTTGTTTCTAATAGCCTCATTAAGTGCATGTCTTTCCTTGTGTGACCACTCATCCATCTCAACATCTTGGTTTCTTTCACATAATCTTTTATACATGCTGATAATTAACTACTCAACACTCAGAACCATAAAGAGTTACCGTAACAAGAAAAACACTGCATTGTAAGTAGGAATCGATTTTACTTAAGAAGTTCTAACCATGAAGTTTAGTGCTTCTAAATCAGGGTATGACATTTATTTTACCAACCGTTAGAATGTGTATAGAAAATTTATATTTAAACATTATAGAAATCGATTGGCTTGCGACCTTCTCAAGATTACTGGCAAGCTCGAGACCAGCTCAAGCTCAAAAAGATCGAGTCAAGATCACGTCCTTCTCCACCAGAGTTCAAGTTTCTGCTGAGCAGCTCGGTTCACTTGCACTCCTCAGCATATATGCTAAAAGACATAATAAATCGATGAATCAGGCGAGTATGATGTAATTAAATTCTATTCTTATTATTACATAGAAGAACTCTGCCCAACTGAATTATATGTTGAGTTAGTTTTTAATGTAAAAAATATTTTTTCTACTTAAATAAAATATAAATAGTTTTATACTTTAAATAGCATATAATTCGATTATACTCCGTGAACGAGTTAATGATCTGAGGATGAGCAAGATCCTGAATTGAGGAACAGGAGCAGCCTGCCTTAAGTTCTTCCGGCTTGATTACCAGCGAGAGGAGACTCCTCCCATGAAAACCTGATAAGGCCGACGGAAAATGTTTGAATTTTTATTATTTAGTTACAGTGGGAGGCTTATACAACCCCTCGAATTCGAGCTCGCCACCTGCATGTGATTATATGCACTGGCATGTGCCCCCGACGCGGTTGTCGGTGAAGTGTGAAACTGCGAGCCCCGCCACCGTTGGCCTCTTGTGGCAAATTTTGACAAACTTGCGTGTAAAGTTCGTCATAATGCAGACATGATTCGTGGGTGAAAGGTGGTTTGGGCAGACAGAGCGCGGCGGACCTTGCCACCCACTTTTGGTTGAGAAATGCAAATGTTTTATGCACCCTAAATATAAGTGTACCTCAATCAAAAAGAATTCTCGGGTTCAACCCCGACTAAAATAAACATCAGAAATAAACCTTAACTATTTGTAAGTAAATTTTATAAATTAAAGAAAGTAGTATTTAATCCCCAACTTGTAGAACGTATGTTAGATATGTTCAGTGATAAAAACATATACTAGGCTTCATTTTCATTTTCTTTTTTTTATACAATTGGAAGCCCAAGTCAAATCCATGTCCCATATCGAACTCATGACCTTCAACTTATCAGTCGAACCCTTGGAGTGGATCTATTAATCACTGATGCGGCATCCCTGCTTTCGCTATAGATTCGAGTGCGTGTGCATGGTACCCGAGGATCTTAACATACCCAATTGGTTTCAATTAAAATAGAAACCATAAATTCTCATGAAACACACTCAGTTCAAAGCATGGTCTCAGATGTGTATTATTTTGCGGGTGATTAAGATGGCTTAAGATATAAAAGTAACTACTCATTCCGCTATTACCAAGGCAAATTCATACATCGAATTCTGGCCATCCACGATGTAATCGATCAAAAATACATCGTTGAGACAATATTTGCGATCTCAAAAGGATTTGGTATGAATATTTTCTTCAATTACTGTCTCCAACTTTTAAGGATTTCTATTTTCTAGGGAACCTAGTTTTAATTGTTCGCACAGCAATTCGGGGCATGCAATTGCTGGGTCACCTACTCCTCATTGCTTTTCCGGAACTGGATGTAGGTGTTGTTGCAGAAGAAGATGGTCCGGAACGGTGACCCCATTTCAGCATTAGATACCAAATTTAATGGAGAGGTAGAATTAGGAAAGGAACACCGTTTCTCTCCGTAGGCTAGTAAGGAAATGACTTTTTGACTGATTTCTTTTCTTTGGTATGTTTGCACATAGCATTGTTCACGGTTTTTTTGTTTTTTTTTGTTGTCAATGTATTTCGGGAATACTCCTATTTATAGTGTGAGTATTTTTCTTTAGGGTCCGGCTTTCCTTCGCTGTATTTCGTTACTAGGCTTTCTGCTACTAGTTGTTTTATTCATCCGAGATATAACTTATATTTAATAAAATATTTTGATTCTTTTGTAACTATAAATCTCGTGAAAATTGAAAAAGGGTCTTTCCAAAATTTACAGTAACGGATGCCTCAAGGATAATATGTTGTTGTAACTTGCATCTCCCACTTTGCCACTTGAGCCCATCAAATATGACATACTGGTTTTACCTCCCACTTTTGAGGATTTTTCAGTTTGTGTCTTTCATAGTTTGCAAGTATACATGCAATTTATATCTTGTTGTGTGGTTTTCTTATTATGTTTTTCCTACACAACCATCGTAGCGTAAGTTAATACACTCAAACAAATCTTAAATTCATGTTTGTAACATGCTTTGAGAAAAGATTCTCTGTTACGTCTTTGGTCAAGGGGTCAGCCAACATATCATTAGTTGGCATATAAGATATAGTTATCTCATTTCTTTTGACCATGTCATCAACATAGTGGTATTTTATCATTATATGTTTGCTTCTGGAGTTATATACTCCACTCTTGATAAGAGTAATTGTTACAATATTGTCACAATAAATGACAATAGACTCGTTGGTTATATCTAGTTTTAAATCATGTATGAAGTGGTTTATCCAAATGTCACTTGTTGCAGTCATACTACAATCAACATACTCGGCTTCTTGTGTATGCAATGCTACACAACCTTGTTTCTTTCAAACTCAAGAAACAAAACTACCTCCAAATAAAAAAATTTGTCTCGAGGTTGATTTGTTTTCATCTTTGCTTTCAACAAAGTCATTATCTAAGTATCCTACTACTTTTAGTTCATTTGCTTGAAAACAAAGTTTCAAGTCTTTGTTCCTTTAAGATATCTTAAAATCATTTTACACCTATTTGATGCTATCAAGCAAGATTACTTTGATATCTACTTACAAGACCAACAACAAAGTTGATATCAGGTCTTGTACACAACATACCATATATCAAGTTACCCACAACTTATTCATAAGAAACAATAGGCTTGTTATCTCCCTCACTGGGACAATCAACCTTACTCAGTTTGACCCCTTTTACAACGGGTGTAGTTGTAGGCTAGTACTCACCCATTTTAAATTTCTTAAAGATATAATTTATATATATATATATATATATATATATATATATCTTGACTTAAGCATAGGAGTTTATATTCTCTATCACGATAAATCTTTATTCCCATAATATAGGATACATCTCTCATATCCATCATTTTGAAACTTGAGTTTAACTATGACTTGGTTTCTTTTAAATTTCTTAAAGATATAGTTATATATATATATATATATATATATATATATATATATATATATATATATATATATATATATATCTTGACTTAAGCATAGGAGTTTATATTCTCTATCACGATAAATCTTTATTCCCATAATATAGGATATATCCCCATATCCATCATTTTGAAACTTTAGTTTAACTATGACTTTGTTTTGACAATCATATCATTGACATTCTCAATCAACAATATGTCATCCACTTATAACGATAGAATAACAAAGTGTCACCCATTGTTTATTTTGAAAAATAAAATATCATTCACGAGATAACTGTTTAAGGTCACATAGGGATTTTTTAAACCTATATACTTTATCCTCTTTACCTTTCACAATGTACCCTTGTATTTGTTACATATATATGATTTCATCTAAATCGTCATTTAGAAAAATCATTTTTATATTTAACTGATATAAATCTAAATCATAATATGTTGAAATTATCATAATTATCTTAATGAGTGCAAATTTCATAACTAGAGAATATATCTCAACATAATCGATCTCCTCTTCTTACGAAAATCTTTTTGCAACCAACCTCACCTTAAACTTTTCAATATATACATCGACTCTATATTTCTTTCTAAGAACTCATTTTCAACCAATAACTTTCCTTTATTTTGGTAAATCAGTTATTTTCCAAACTTTTTTTTTAATGGGTTCAATTTCCTCATCTATGGCCTTTTCTCAATCTGAAGAATCATATAAATCAATTGCTTATTGATACATCAAGTTATCTGTAAGTTCATCTAAATACACTTAATTGCACACTTCTTTAAGGTAAGTGTGATAATACTTTAAGTATGATTGTGTGACACTTAGTCTTTTATTTCCACTTAAAGTTTCATTTTTTCAAGAAGTTCATTTGGTTTATAATCTATGGGTTCCAATAATGATGAATCTAGATCATCAACACATTCATCATTATTTTTAAAGATATCATTCTTAGTTTCTTCTAAGAATTCAACATCCTTACTTTCTATTAATTCATGGTACTTGTTATAAAAACAATATCCTTTAAAACATTTAGGATATCAAATGAAAACACATCTCAAGTACCTAGTATATAGCTTATTCTTACACTGGTCAAGGATCTTTACATGTATAGTAAATATTGACCTCATCAGATGACTTAGGTTTGTTTTCTTCCAAACCACATTTCATATAATATAGATAATACAACCTTACATGGTACTCTATTTAATATATACACTGTTGTACTCATCGTTTCTTCCCAAAATACCTTACAAAGAGAAACATCTATTAACAAGAACCTTTTCATATTTACTAAGATCTTGTTATATCTTTCTCGTACATCATTTTGTTGACGTGTTAAGGGGATTGTATTTTGTTTTGTAATACAAAAGTTCTTTTAGTATTCTAAGAATTCTATAAAGATGTATTTCTCACCTCTATCATACCTTAAGACTTTGATTGTATGGCTTAATTGGTTCTCAACTTCCTTCTTATATTTTTTGAATGTTTAAATTGTCTCATATTTATACATTAAGATATATATTGAATAATCATTGATAAAAAATTATTAAATAAATTTTATCTCAACGTGATCTCACTCTAAAGGGTCTATATAAATAAGTATAAATGACTTTTAATAGGATTGTTGCTCTACTTGTTTCTTTGAAAAATGATTTTTTAGTTATTTTTTCTTTTATACAAGCTTCACACTTACTAAAATTATTTTCCTAAAATCCAAGCATAAAGTCAAAGTTGACTAATTTTCTTAATTTTTTGAAACTAATATGGCATAGGTGTTTATTCTATATATTCACATCAACTTAAAGGCACAACCAATATAAGCATAAGATCTTTCATTTTCATTGATATTGAACAATCCTTGTTCTGCGTCAAAAAGTCCAGTGGAGGCTATCCTCTCATGCTTCTCTATAATTACCCTATCAAGAATAGACCTTACTTCAAAATCCTTCTTAATCAAGGCACAGACCAAAACTAAATTGCACTTAATAGAGAGCACAATCAGCACATCAATCAATACTATCGATATGCTTTGTACACATATCATAAATGACTCAACCCTAATGACATCTAAAAAGTATTGTTTTTCATGTATACCCTACGTTCTCCTTCTTTACATTTAAGTTTATAACGCTTTCTTTGCTCTTAAAGATATGTTTGATCGTTATTCAATCAATCCACTAACTAGTTATTATATGTCTTTTTTTCATAGTTGAAGCACTTGACCTAAAAAATGGTTTTCTTGATTTCTTAAAAGATTAACCATATTTTTTTGTTCATGTCAAAAATTTTGTTTCGTTCATTCTTCTTTTGTTTGGGTTTAGACCTAAACCCTATCTCATCTTTAAATGATAACAATTTCTCCTTTTTGTTTTTAATCATATGCTCTTATTCAATTGCTAGTTTAAGGGATAACTTATAAAGGTTTATTTCAGCCCTCAATCTAAGAGCAATGGCAACAATATTTCACGATGAGTGAAGATTACTTGGGATAGTGAATATTTGCATAACTTTCATGGATGACTAATTTTGCTAGAGTCAGATCTCTTGTCATTACCAACATTTGGTTAACATGTTCACTATATTATCTCCTTTTATTTTATAGAAGTTGTATTTTTTGAGTAATACTTAGGTTTGTAACTTGACTATAGTGTCATATTTACTTATTATAGAGTCGAACAACTCTTTAATGGTCACGAATTTATCAGAAAACCTAATTAGGTCATCCTCCATATAGGTCAGTATTATAGTTCTAGCTATTGTGTCATCTTTTAAGAATTGTTTTATACATTTTTTTTTTCAGTTGTATTACGAGTAAGAGCAAATTGTTTTCTGAAGTACATAATCCACTCTTTCCAATGTAAGGGCTAATGGGATTAATCTTTTCTACGTTCGAAAAGTTTAGACTATTCAACTTTTCAATTTTTGCCAATTGATATACGTAAATTCTTGAAGACATTTTGATTTGGTTGGCACAAATAGCAATGAGACGTTCTAAAGGAGAAATAAGCATGGAGCATACAGCAAATAATATGTTTAATAGGCAACCATCAAAAAGCAATATGCAAAATATCCATTCACTGAAGTGTAAATTATTCTACGTATCAAATGGTAATTTCAAACAAAGTTCAAGTACATTATTTCACAATTAGTTTGAAGATAAAACTGTAATTTTTTCCCTTATTACCAGCCACTGTAATTACCCTAACGTTGAAATTGGTAAACCAATAATTTTGACAATCTATCCAATTTGATAATTATATAAAGATCAAGTAAAGAATTATGAAAAGCAAATCTAGTTTTTCAGTAACTTTTGAAACTTATTAGGGACAAAACAGTATTTTTATTCCTTAGTTCTGCCAAAACATAGAGTGCATAACAATATTAGACCCATGAACTTCTCTCACATTAAAGGATACCTTCATTATTCACCCAGTCAGTAATTGATAATTTTCACAAACTGGTAAGTTAACTTTAAAATAATTGAATGTTTTAGTAATTTTGTCATGTGACAGTTTGTTTTTTTAAAAGTAATGAAAGTAAAATAAACTTTTTACTCGAATACCTGATGTAGTTTTCCATAAAACTCTCGCGAGGGCATTTTTTAAAGCCACGGTAGTTTTGTATAAAAAAATGTCAGTCAATGGAGAGAGAGAGAGAGAGAGAGAGAGAGTTGGGAGAGAGAGGGAGGGAGGTGGGGGTTCACCTCCGCTATTTACCTTCACAGCTCCATTGTTTTTGGCTCTCTCAGGCCTTGTCACTGGCGGCCTTGACTCTCGACGGTTTTTTTCCTCTAGCAAGCCTTGGTTCTTGTTGGGCTTTCCTATGGCAAACCTTGGCTTTCGCCTCTAGCAAGCTCTTGCTGGGTTTTCCTTAATAGGTTATGTCTCTAACAGGATTCTAGCTGCCTTTTTTTGATGTTTGATAAGGGAGGCATAATCGGTTTTACCACGGTTAGGCTTCTTTTGTTTCTTTCTTTTTCCTTATTTGTTTGGTGTTTTATTTATTTTTAAAAAATAATTAAAATACCGAAGACATCTTCTCGTTCTCTTCTCTTTTTTTAAACCAATTATTTTGCGTACATTTTTTCATAAAATGTAAATTACAATCCGACATCGTCCACGGTTCTTTGTATTTCAAGAATACTCCTATTTAAACTATTTATAGGAATTTAGTATTTCTATTTAGAGTCGGACTTTCCTTCCCTATGTTTTCTTACTAGGCTTTTTGTTACTATGATTCATTCGAAATGTAAATTACAATCATTTAATAAACCAATTTGACTTTCCAAATTTCACAATAACAAACACCGCCCTCTGTAACTTGCTGTAACTTACAGCAACAAGAACAACATTAACTATGTTTTGCATTAATCAAGAAATTAGAACTTAAGGAACTAAACTATAGCGCCTCATGAAATTTGTTCGTTTACTTAAAGCAGTGCATGTGTTAAGATTGTTAAACATTAGAGCCTAACCAGACCGCATGTGCAAAGAAGAGAATCCAGTTGACAGCCAAACACAAGCTTCTTCAGTGAGCAAGCTATTTTGATGACGGTGATTTTGTTCTTTTCGTACAGACCTAAACTATGAACAAGAATAAGTAAAAAATCAAGAATGCTTAAAAGTTATGATGGAAAAGGCTTAGCTGTGATTAGGGAATCTACGAAGGATATCAACTGAAAGTTCGATCCTCCCAAGATTGCACATCATCGGCTTTTGCTATTAACCCCAAAAGCAAAGTAACAGCATAACCAAACAACCGTAGCAAAACATCAAAAATCTCCATTAAACACATAGAACTGTTCCCAACAAGCTATGCAAATACATACCCACAAAGCCAGAAATACAAACGAAAGACTTCCTCAACAGAGGAACTAACCACCGAAACCATAGAGAGTCCTACCCTGCCTCTTCAGAGCATAGACCACATCCATGGCGGTTACCGTCTTCCTCCTAGCGTGCTCCGTATACGTCACAGCATCGCGTATGACGTTCTCAAGGAAGATCTTGAGCACACCTCTCGTCTCCTCGTAGATGAGGCCACTAATCCTCTTGACACCACCTCCTAGCCAGACGGCGAATCGCCGGCTTCGTGATTCCCTGGATGTTATCCCGCAAAACCTTCCTGTGCCTCTTCGCTCCGCCTTTTCCCAAACCCTTCCCTCCTTTCCCTCTTCCTGACATCTCTTCTTAGTTTTCTCCTTTCGCTTTTCTTCACGGAGATGCAGAGAAAAGAAAACGATGGTTGTGCAGACGGAACACGAAGTGCTTAAATAATTTCTGGAGCGCGGGAATCGGCTTGTTTTCTGAATTTGATGGGTAAAGCATTACGGACCGTTGGATTAATGAGGAATCGACGGTGTTTTTTGTCGATCCGTGCCTACGGGTTTTGGTTCATCTTGACCGTTCAGAAAATTTGATCAACGGTTTTGAGCTATGGTAGTGGTCCTTATTCTCTTCTCTGGTTATCTCCGTGTTTTCTCTCAAACTGCAACTGGGTCTGTGTTTTTTTTTAGTTGGATCCTGGGTTTAACTGTGATTTGAACCCCGGGTCGCCCAACTGGATGGATTTTACCCTGCCTAATAATTTATGTGGTTGGAATTTGGGATGTGAATGGTTTGGATTCGGATTCAGCATTAGCCAAACTGAATAATCGGGTTCAAGTTTTGGTGACAAACCTTAATATTAGATCAGGTCCATTTAAATAATTGGGTTTAGTATGTAATGCAATCAGATTCAGCAATCCAGCCAATTTTGAATTTGGGTTCAGCTTCAGATGCAAATCTTCAATACTGTAATCGACCCGTTTACTAATTGAATTCTGTTTTTGGATAGATACTGCAGCCAACTAGATGAGTTTTAGTTTATTGGATTGTCGAACCATACCCAGATCACCGACCATGACTTGGAAGGCACAAACCCATCATGAGTCGGTTTCACCCAAACTGCAAATGGGCTGTTTTGGTTGATGATCCAGATAATGCCATCGTGCTGCAGAAGTGATCGATGCAGGTCTCACATTATCCAAATCCAAATTCAAAATATACACCCTGGATCCAAGTTTGAAAGTTAAGATCAAAACCTTGAACTCTTTATTTCAGAGAAACCAAACCCTATTAGATCGGTGTGTGATGATAAGCACCAAAGCTGTTACAAGAGGCCGAAGCCAGGTCCCTGGGTATCGAACTCACGACCCGCATCTTGTGAGTTGAGCTCCCTTTCAAGTGAGCTAATGCTCTGAGTCTGAGTGTGAAACACTACATCCTCTACCAAATGAGCCTCCTATACGAGGTGAGCAAAGTTGAAAACTATTTATACTCTTCACTAACTCTAACAAGTTGTTCAACAAAGCTCAAAATTTTACACCACCTCAAACCAAGCTGATTCACATGTTGCTTGGTTTGTCTACCAGCACGGCTTCCTGTTTGATCAAACATTGAAATCATAATAAGGTATGAGATCAATAATCCATGGACGTGAAAAGGAAAACTGCAAATAACCAAGTTGCTCGAACCGGACTGATCATAAATTCATCCGAGACGAGGGTCACCAAGTTCACCTACAGTACAACAACAACTAAGCATTTTCCCATACTAGATGAGGTCAGCTACATGAATTCTTTATTTTCACATAGTCCTATCATGTGTCAGGCTTGGAAAATGTCCAAACCACCTTAAATGATTTTCCATCATTTTATCCTCTATTGGTGCTACTCCCAAATTGGTACTCCCAAATTGGTTTCTAATAACCTCATTATATATATGGTCTTTCTTTGTGTAGCAACTCATCCATCTCAACATCTTGATTTCTGCTAGGACATTTTTTGCACATGTTGACGATTAACTGTCAAACACTTAAAACCATAAAACATAGCAGGTTTAATTGCTACTCAATAATATTTACCTTTTAACTTTAATGAAATCTTCTTATCACATAGAATACCTTATGCCCCTCTCTATTTTAACCAACCAACGTTCATTTTATGCGTATCATCTTTATCAATTTTTCATGACTCTAAGTATACCAACTTTGTGGTGGTGGATGCGTTGTATACCAATCTTGACTTCTATGTCATCTGAAGTACCGAAATGATCAAACTTACATTCCATATATTTTGCTTGTGTTCTACTAAGTCGGAAGTCGTTACCTTCTAACGATTCTCTTCATAGTTTCAATTTCTTATTAACTTTTTTCTTAAACTCATCAACTAATACAATATCATCTTCAAATAACATATACCACAATACTTCATCTTAATAGGTTTGTTAACTCATCAATGATCAGTATAAATAAATTCATCAATGATCAATATAAATAAATATAAACTTAAAGATGATCCTTGATATACCACAATATTAACTTCAAAGGAGTTTATCATTCCTTCATTAGTCCTCACACAAGCTTTTTCACCATCGTATATGTATGTTATAAGATTTATATATGTCAATGGGATACATTTCTTTTTCAAGGTTCTCTAAAGACATCTCTTGACACCATATCATAAACTTTTCAAGATCAATAAATGTAATTAAAAAAAAAAATTGCTCTCAAATATTTCATAAAATGTCTCAATAGGTGAATTACTTAAAATAGTAGATTTGTCAAGCATGAATATGAATTGGTTCTCTGTTGTACTTGATACTTTTGTTAACCTGCGTTCGATAATTCTTTCTCATAATTTTATAGTGTAACTCATTAACTTGATACATTGATAATTCAAATAATTATGAATGTTTTCCTTGTTCTTAAATATGGGTATAAGTATACTCGCTCTCCATTCTTTGAGTATCTTTTGAGTTCTATAATTAAGAACCCTATTTCTCGTAAGATTTTTCATACTTCTAGAAGAAAATTGTCTCATCCTACGTATTTACAACCTTCATATATTTAAGAGCCAATTTGACTTCATTCTTTTGAATACACCGCGGATTGAAATTGAAATTTATATACTTTTATGATTTGACAACTATCCTAAGCTAATATTAACATTTACATTTTCTTAAAAAACTCATAAAAATAAATTTTCATCTATTTTTTATATCATCATTCGTCATTAGAATCTTCACATCCTAATCTTTGATGATGCATCTAACAAAAGTAAGATCCTTAATTATCTTATCTCTAGCCTTAGCTATCCTAAAAATCTCATTCACTTTTTTTTAAGTTAAACTTTTATATAAATCCTTTTGCTTCAAATAACAACCTTTTTTTTCTCCTTTCTCAAGTTCACCTGCAATAATACATCAAAATTAAGTGTTTCTGTTATCCAAGGAATGACCTAAATTCTGTCTGCATAACAGAGAACGCAAGTTTTTTTTTTTATAGTAAAACACTGATTTCTTCCATCCCAAAACTCTCTTAAGTATCAAATATTCAAGCCTACAAACATATAGCGAAGTTTGGTTAAGAAGTCCGTCGTCGTCATCATCAGGCAGAACTACACTACTAAGAATAAGCTGTCTTTTCCACTGTATACATTGACGAAGTTCACAATAATCAGAAAATTGAATCCCCGACAAGAATCAACCACGGCAAAAATCTAACGTATAAGACATGAATGCTCAGTAACAATTGACCAAAGCGACAATCTAATGAAGGTGGTGGATCCGGTAGCCTCCAAACTAGCTGCATCATATGCAAGTCTGATCACTGTAGTGGATGCAATGATGGTTAAACAAAAGAAAATCTAATGTTGATTGCTCCAGAATATTTGATAACTCGACCGGAATACCATACAACCGTGAAGCTGAATGCAAATGGAAAACCAAAAACTTTGCGGTGCAGACGTTCACCATGTGCTAAGTTCTTCCAGAACTGCAAACGCATTTTCACTCAGCTTTGGAGATGATTCCTCTAACTACCATTTTTCGACCATGAAATTCCTGCATGGTAAATTGGAGGAGTAATAGTTAAATGAGAAAATATATACCTAGATGGAGCTCGAACAATGTAATGGATCAGTTTAGGTGACCAGAGAGATTATGACCTGTACCAAAACTCAATTAAGTGATGTTTTCTGCAACCAAATCACATGTTTCTCATGGGCCTTTTGGGCAAAAAGATATGAATATTAAATGGCATGCATCTTCACGGTAAATAACTCCGCCCATGTAAGGGATCACCCTTGCATTGCCGGTCCCAAGCCCGGATAAAGGAGGAGGGTTGTGTTAGGCTTCCGACAGCCAGCGTAAAACTTCATCGGATTTCTACAACATGGATTACAAAAATTATGAGCATTGCTTTGGGGCGTCCCCGCCTAGCGACGTGCTGCAGAGCCCGAATGCAGTAAGAAGTAAGCAAGGGCCACTACATTTTCGCCCGAATGTAGTAAATCAATTGCAGAGAGGGTTCTCACATCATGGACGGGTGTGGGTAAAGAAGTTAGTCCCGCTACATTGCCGCCCGAATGTAGTGAAAAATTTTCAAAGAGGGTCTCCGCATTTTTATTATGGACGGATGCGGGGGGTAAGGAAGCTAGTCCTAGATAATAAGATTCGTATTGGTTCTTGGAATATCGGAACATTATCGGGTAAGCTAATGGAGGTGGTAGATACTATGATTCGGAGAAAGATTCATATTCTATGTTTACAAGAGACAAAATGGGTTGGAGAAAAAGCAAAGGAGATAGATGATACAGGTTTTAAATTATGGTACTCAGGTAAAGAAAAGGCCCGAAACGGAGTTGGTATTATCATAAATAAAGATTTAAAGGAGAGTGTAGTAGACATACAACGATATGGTGACCGAATCATGACATTGAAATTAGTGTTAGGAGTAGAGGTTTTGAATATAGTTTGTGCTTACGCACCCCAAGTAGGACTAGAAGATAGTATAAAGACAGTTTTTTGGGAAGAGTTAGATAAGGTGTTTCAAAAGATTCCACAAAGGGAGATGATTTGTTTAGGAGGAGATTTAAATGGACATGTTGGTAAAGAGGCATTAGGATATCAAGAGATTCATGGAAACTTTGGTTATGGGGATATAAACGAGGAAGGTAGGGAGATTTTAAATTTTGCTTTGTCATTTGATCTCTTTATAGTCAATACAATCTTCAAAAAACGAGATGAACATTTAATTACTTATAAGAGTGGCTTATCACAAACACAAATTGATTACTTTATTTGTAGAAAAAAAGATAGAGCGTGTTGTAAAGATTGTAAGGTAATTCCAGGAGAAAGCTTAACCACCCAACATCGACTTTTAGTTATGGATTTACAAATAAAAAAATGGACAAAGAAGAAAAGAGTGCATCGAGCTATTCGGACTAAATGGTGGAACCTCAAAAGCGAGAAAGAAGATATATTTAAACAGAAAGTCCTTCAAGGAGATGTTTGGAATTATGTTGGCACACCCTGTGATATGTGGAACAATATGGCTATACATATTAGGAAAGTGGCGAAAGATGTGTTAGGGGTATCTAAGGGAGGTGTACCGGCACAAAAAGAAGCTTGGTGGTGGAGTGAAGTAGTACAAAATAAAATCAAGGCAAAGAGGGCATGTTACAAATTACATTATGCTAAGAAAACTAGTGAAACTTTAGAAGCTTATAAGAAAGCAAAAAAGGAAGCAAAAAAGGCCGTTAGTGAAGCAAAAGCTAAGATTTGGAAGGACTTATATAAAAAACTCAACTCAAAAGAGGGTGAAAGAGATATTTTTAGGATAGCTAGGGCTAGAGATAAGAAAACTAAAGATCTTAATTATGTTAGATGCATAAAAGACGAGGATGAAAAAATTCTAGTGGCAAATAATGATATAAGAAATAGATGGAAAAACTATTTTTATAATCTTTTTAATGAAAATAAAGATGTTAGTATTAGTTTAGGAGATTTAGCCAAGTCAGAAAAGTATATAAACCACAATTTCTACCGACGTATTCAAAAGAATGAAGTCAAAGAGGCTCTTAAACATATGAAGAGTGGTAAATCGGTAGGACCAGATAATATTCCTATAGAAGTTTGGAAAATAGTAGGAGAAATAGGAATCACTTGGCTCACAAGACTATTTAATGAAATATGGAAAAACCAAAAGATGCCCGAGGAATGGAGAGCAAGTACACTTATACCCATATATAAGAACAAGGGAGACATTTAAAATTGTGCGAATTATCGAGGTATCAAGTTAATGAGTCATACTATGAAATTATGGGAAAGAATTATCGAACGTAGGTTAAGACAAGTATCAAGTACAACAGAGAACCAATTTAGATTTATGCCAAGTAGATCTACTATTGAAGCGATTCACCTTTTGAGATGTCTTATGGAACATTTTAGAGCAAAAAAGAAAGACCTTCACATGATATTTATTGATCTAGAAAAAGCTTATGATAGGGTACCAAGGGAGGTTCTTTGGAGAACTTTGGAAAAAAGAGGTATCCCATTGACATATATTAACCTTATAAGAGACATGTATGATGGTGCAAAAACATGTGTGAGGACTCATGAAGGAACGACAGACTTCTTTGAAGTTAATATTGGGTTACATCAAGGATCAACTTTAAGTCCATACTTATTTATAATGGTGATGGATGAGTTAACAAAACATATTCAAGATGAAGTACCTTGGTGTATGTTATTTGCAGATGACATTGTATTAGTGGAGGAATCTAAGGAAAAAGTTAATAGAAAATTGGAACTATGGAGAGAAACATTAGAAAACAAAGGCCTCCGACTTAGTAGAACAAAGACAGAATATATGGAATGTAAGTTTGATCATTTGGCTACTTCAGAGGACATAGAAATTAAAATTGGCACACATTGCATTCCCCAAAAGGAAAGTTTTAAATACCTAGGGTCAATTTTTCAAAGTGATGGAAGAATTGATGGAGATGTTACACATAGAATTAATGCTGGTTGGTTAAAATGGAGAGGAGCATCGGGTATTCTTTGTGATAAGAAGATACCATTAAAATTAAAAGGTAAATATTATAGAGCAGCAGTTAGGCCTGACATGTTTTATGGTTATGAGTGTTGGGCAGTTAATCATCAACATGTACAAAAGATGTCTGTGACAGAAATGAAGATGTTGAGATGGATGAGTGGTCATACAAGAAAAGACCGTATACATAATGAGGTTATTAGAAACAAATTAGGAGTGGCACCAATAGAGGATAAAATGAGAGAACATTGTTTAAGATGGTTTGGACATATAGAAAGAAGATCAAAAGTAGAACCTGTAAGAAGGTTAGAAAAACTAAATTTGGAAAGTATTAAAAGAGGTAGAGGACGACCACAAAAGTGTTGGAAAGAAACAATAAAGAATGATCTAGCTTATTGGGAGTTAACTGCTAACATGGCACACGATAGAGATCTGTGGAAACAAAGAATCCATGTAGCCGACCCCGTCTAGTATGGGAAAAGGCTTAGTTGTTGTTGTTGTTGTTGTTTTGTTTTGCATCTTCACGGTAAATCATGTTCCCAAACCAAAATCAAAACCAAAGCCTTTTCCCACACACTAAGTTGGACAGATACACAACAACCAAGGCATTTCCCATACTAAGTGAGGTCAACGACATGGATTCTTTGACACCATGGAGCTCCATCTTGTACCATATTAGTAGTTAAATACAAAAAAGTCAAATCAGAGTGGCGTCAGATACATAGATTCTTAATCATGATGCCCCTGATCACCTAATTCATGGCATATAACAAGATCAGAAGGAGAGATTTTTCCATTACTGAGGCAAAAATTAAAAAAAATATTAGCTTGACGATAAGAGCTAAATACTTACCACCCCATCCGAAGTTTTTGCAGACTCGAGCTCTGCCTCTGAGGAAAAAGACAAGAATGCATATACCCGATTCCTCCCCATTTTGCGGTCATACTGCATTCTTGCACTAACTACAGTTCCGTATTGACTGAAGTGCTCGTTCAAATTCTCAGGCTTCACAGACCATGCAAGATTGCCAACATAGACTTTGTGAGGACTCTCATAGATCAAATTCTTCTTAGCAGATTCTTTTTTTCTGGGAGTTGTAACAGGTATGAATCTCACACACAATTCACGTCCACCAAGATCCTGAGTGGAAAGGAAATTCTTAAAAAAGGATAATAGCTAATGAACATCCAAGATTGCTATTTTATGACTTACAGATTTGTCGAGTGCATTACGTGCACCTCTAGCTTCAGTTCTGGAACCCATTGTAACATAACTGCATCCTCTACTTTTCCCAGTATCAGCATTTCGTGAAACCTGAAATGGTGAATGCATCAAGCAAAAAATGTCACTTTCAGACTCCAAACATCATAGGGTATAATTGGAACAAGTAGAGGAAGCCTAGAGCATCACCCCACATGAAGTTATTCTTAATTTTGGCTATTTTGTATATGTTAATCGAGGTGGTCACTTTTACAAATATTGGCTAAATTTTAGTAACCTTTTGAGCAAATCACGCAACCTCTAAAACACTTGCTTTGGTTAATCAAGCATTAATAATGATTTTGTAGTGAAAACTACCGTCTTACAACAACAATAACAACAACTAAGCCTTTTCTCATACTATACGGGGTCGGCTACATGGATTCTTTGTTTCCACAGATCCCTATCGTGTGCCATATTAGCAGTTAACTCACAATAAGCTAGATCATTCTTTATTGTTTATTTCCAACACTTTGTGGTTGTCTTCTACCTCTTTTAATACTTTCCAAATTTAGTTTTTCATACTTTCTTACAGGTTCTTCTTTTGATCTTCTTTCTATATGTCCAAACCATCTTAAATGATATTCTCTCTTTTGAAAACTACCATCTTGTTCGTACAAAAACATCTATCTACACTATGCTCTGTTCTACACTATGCTCTGTTTTAAGCATCTAAAAAGATCATCAATGCAATCTTTATCTTCTCAAACTTTTCTAGAGAAGTGCAGAAATCTTTACAGTTGATGCATTTTGTTTCTTCTGAATTTGGATGTTTTATTACAAGACTTGAGTCAAAGGGTTGAAAAAGATTACCTTAAGTATTCTTTTAAGGGTAAACCCATCTTCTAAGCACTAGTGTACTTGGAACTAAGGGAATTACTTGTTCAGCTAAAATTGGCAGATATTCAGAAATAGGAAAACTTTTTTGAGTAACAAATAGGACCAATATGCGGTAGACATATTTTAAATTGATATTTAATCAACAACAATAACTAAGCCTTCTCCCATACTAGATGGGGTCAGCTACATGGATTCTTTGTTTCCACAGCAGCCTATCATGTGTCATGCTAGGAGTTAACTCAATATAAACTAGATCATTCTTTATAGTTTTTTCCCACACTTTGGTGGTCATCCTCTTCCTCTTTTTAACATTTTCACAATCTAATTGTTCATATCTTTCTATGAGAGCATCCATTGGTTGTCTTTCTACATGTCCAAACCATTTTATCCTCTTTTGTGGAAACTCTGATATAGTATGATTTTATTTTAGCAGAGTGACCTTTTAAAACAAGCCTACCCTGATTCAAAGACACTAACAAAGGCATAAGCTCCGAACACTTAAGTTACCAGAATTCAGTATGCTTTTAACTAGGGAACTACCACACATCGTAACTTTGGTTTGGAGAATTCCTAAACATTGTGAACCAGAAACAATTTAATTTTTTAAGCAAGCAGCAAATTTACGTAAACAAGAAACCTTAGTGATGCAAAAATTCATAGTACATCACATAAGTGTTGTAATTAGTTAAAGCCACAGAAGGACACCTAAACAAAAAAAGAACAAGTAAGCAACCTAATTTCTAACGTAACAACTGAAATACACGATATGCACAACAATATTCGTTAATTGTAAATTCATCATCTCCGCCTTCTAAACATTTATTTTCTTAATTTTCTCTTTAAACTATGAAGTTCTCCTAAAATAGTTTCCTCCAAAGAAAATAACTTCAATCTCCCAAAACAAAAGGACATCAAATGATCTTGGCTTGGCAATCCACCTGAGCTTCAGTTTGAATTAACAGTCAGCTGCTGACATTGTAACAGCTCCAAAACCACATATTACAAGCATATTTCTTTCCACAAACCATCACATCGCATATATCATGGATCAATCTTCCAGTCACACTAAACCTTGCTATGTAATTTATGGTGTGAATTGTGAAAGACCGAAGTTTGAGACACTGGTTACATGAATCCACAAAGAAAACACAGTAATCGCATACGGTTCCAACGCACTTCTTTTAATTTCACGCTAAAACCAACAGTCGCGAATACATTCAGCTGCTGAGATTGTAACAGCTCCAAAACTACATATTACAAGCATAATTCTTTCCACAAACCATCAGATCGCATATATCATGCATCAATCTTCCAGTCGCACTAAACCTTGCTATGTAATTTATGGTGTGAATTGTGAAAGACCAAAGTTTGAGACACTGGTTACATGAATCCACAAAGAAAACACACAAATCGCCCACGGTTTCAACGCACTTCTTTTAATTTCACGCTAAAACCAACAGTCGCGAATATCTACAAATGCAGTAATTAAGCTGCACTTTATCACCTTTATCCACCATTCCATATCACTGACTCCACATTTAACTAAACGAAATCGACCAGCAAACGACAATGGCGATATGGACTGTATACCAATTCAATCAAAGAATTCCTGTTGCTTATTCCGATTACTGACGATCTCAAGAGACAAAAGTATTCTTCAGAAAAGTCCCTTTCGGAAATGCATCATTCAAAGTTTTGCAGCGAATTCATTAGATTTATCATAAAATCTAAATAGAGAACCACGAGGAAAGCTGAAAAGATATCATCTACCATGCTGGTTTCCAAACTCGCAGCTCCTACAGTGATTAACGGGAATCACAAGTAGAGGCAGGTGAACAAGAAATTACCAAGACAAGAGGGTTTTGTAGGACATCAAAACGCACAAACTCACAAAATTGCTTCAATGATTAAAAGGAAGAGGGATACGGAAGCAGCTGCTTACCTCTACGGATAAAACCGACCCATATGGTCTAAACACTTCCAATAGCTCAGAAACGTCGGTGCTTTCAGGGAGATTGCACACATACAGCTTAAACGGTTGAGCATCCACTTCCGCCTCTTCTGATAAAGCACCCTCCTCTTTAGACTCTTCATCCGTCACCGAAACATCCACCGTCACATTTTCTTCAAGCACAGAAAGAATTTTGGAAAACTTCCTCCTGGTGGCATTGTTGGTGAGGAAGCTAAAAGAGTAGAGAGTGTGTGAAGAGGAAAGCTGCCGGCCGTAGGATGAGGAGATGGTCGGCGGAAGAGAGGCGAACGAAGGGAATCGAAGGAAACCATGATGTTGGGAGGGATTGAGAGAGTAGATTTTTGTTGCGGGGATGGGAGAAAACGAAGCAAAGCAAGAGGATGCCATGGATGACGGCATCATGAAACGACCGAGCAAGGGAATTGAGAGAACCTCGCCGTTAAAAGACTGGAGGAGGATTGGGTAGTACGCGGCCTCCTCGCTGTTTGGCAGCCGAAGAGTCCCTTAGTGCCGTTCGATTTCAAAATCAACAGCTAAGATGAAATATTTGACTGGATTCCCCATGAAATCGAGTCGCGTATAAATATGAAAAACCTTTAAATTGGGATCTGCATACCTTCTCTACTTTGTATTGCTTCATATTTAGACACCATGACTGGTTGCCAATAGCCTATGTGCATGACCTAGCCACATGACACTGCGCATGAAGCTCTACTTAATTCGGATTTAATTTAACTTAGAGTCGTAAAGAAAGACACCTTGGTTTTAAATACGATACAAATTTGATGAAGATGTTACACGTAAAATTAATATCGGTTGGCTAATAAAATATAGAGGAACATAAGATATTCAGATAAGAAGATACCATTACAATTGAAAGGTAAATATTACAAAGCAACAATTAGACCTGCTATGTTTTATGGTTCTAAGTGTTGAGATGTGCAAAAGATGTATGTAGCATAAATGAAGATATTGAGATGGATGAGTGATCACATAAGAAAAGACCGTATACATAATGTGGTTATTAGAAACAAATTGAGAGTACCATCAATAAAAAGATAAAATAAAAGAAAATCGTTTAAGACGGGTTGAACACGTAGAAAGACGACCTAAAGATCCCCATAAAAAGATATGAAAAATTAGATTATAAAAATATTAAAAAAAGATAACGATGAAACAATAAAGAATGATTTATTTTATATTGAGTTAATTGTTAGCATTGCACATTACATGACTATATAGGAACAAAGAATTGGAAAAAGGCTTAGTTGTTGTTGTTCTTTAGTTGTTAGCATTGCACATGGGTTTAGAATTGCTCTTACTTCGATTCGCAAGGGCCACGTACAAGATATCTCAAGGGCAAATCACCTTAATTGTATCTTTTTTCTTTCAGTTACAATGAGAGGCCAAAATCGGGTAATGGATCGAACTCACATTAGTTGCATGTGTCTCTCATTTTTTACTTGTAGCTGTGCTGATTTAATAGAATCCTATAATTCAACGGGTGTGCACAAAGCTTCGCTCTTATTTAGGCTTCATACTCTTTGAGATCCATTTAGTTTTGTAAAGTACACTCAATAACTATGCAAGGTATATATATATATATATAGGGAGAGAGAGGGAGAGGGAAAAAAAATAGGTGATGCTAGAATCTCTTTTAAGTTAAGCTCTTGTTGACAATTTGAATCATTCGTACCTTTCATCAAACCATCCATCTCTCTCTCTCTCTCTCTATATATATATATAGTGTGTATGTATTTGTTTATATAAAATATATGTGCTTTGTGTATATAGTTAAATATATTAAGTATATATATTATATAAGTATCAATATATACATATAATTACTTTAAATTTAATATGTCACACCATAAAATAGGTTGAAGTGGAACAGGATGGATTATACTAGAGCAGGTGCTGGATTTGGTCGCCAAGACCCATGGGACGGGGTTTAATAAGAGTCTTCTAGTGCCGAGCTGGTGCATGGGGTGAAAACTCGCCCCATTGCCATCCCTGTCTTAGAATAAAATTACTTTTTTTGTTAAAATGGGTATTAAAAGCGCATTCAAGTGTCGACCTGACCCCAGAAGTAATAAAAAGGTGAAAGGGGTTTTTGGTTTCAAATGACTTCTCCTTTGATACTGTAAAAGAAATCTCTACCTTTTCCTTAAGCAGACCAAAATTAACAGCAATCAGCACAGAAAAGAGATCAAACTCTCCCCTGTTTCCTCTGGACACATAAAAAAAAAGATTGACTAAAGCTATAATCTTCTGTTATTTCACTTAAAATAAGAGGCATTTAATGAAAATAATACGACGCATGCGATCTGCACAGAGTAGCTAGAACGGGAAAATAAAGTAAACGACAGAGAGATGTACAGATATGCAGGATGCAGCAGTGGGAAGTTTTCCGCAAGCACAGTGAAAGAAAAGAAGCTGCAATTTGAATTTTGAAATATCTTGACATCCTGATGGGTTGTCATAAAACTAAGTTGAAAATTACAATCGAAAGCTGATGAAGTGGGTGCTTTCTTTTATTTATTTTTACTTCACATGCTTCCTATCTTTCTTCAATGTTAGACATCGGAATAAAACATATTCAGACGATATATACACCCTCGACTCAAATCTGAAAGAAAAGAAGTTGGGCCAAGATATAATTCACCCAAGTTTTTTTGTGAGACACAACACTTACTTTACGTCTATAAAATACTTGTGTTTTCTTATATATATAGTGATGGACACAAGACTTTGTATGCCTCACCTGTTGTCTCAATGTATTGGTTACAATACGTAGTTCCTTACACCTTAAGAACCGGGTATCGAATTAGTGAGCATCTTCAACTCGAAGGCGTGAAAGTCCTTTGAGTTTGGTGGGGAAGTCGATCCCTAGAAAGACTTTCCTGCAAGAGAAGCATCTCTTGTGAAACTCCCTTCTCATTGCTCCGACCTGAATCTGAACATTCTGCTTGTGGCTGGTAATTCTGTAACCTAACTTTTTCAAGATCTAACCTAAAACAAACCACCCATCTGTAAAGAGATGGACTAAAACCTCCAGCACAGATTCCATCACACGTTAGCAATGGTTCCTGTTTCACAATATTTACCAAAGCCATAAGTAGCATTTTCAAAGATGAAGCATCATTTGAATATGCTGAGGTGAAGTATAATTGAGTGAAGTCTCAGCACTGCCATGAAGCATAATGGGTTCAATTTCAAGGTGAACAAGGGGAAAATAAGCTTTAGCTGTTGTTATATGGTAGTTTAGTGGTTCGATTCACTTTGAATTGTTTTACTGTACAATCATATGCTCTTGGGATCAAGGTCCTCAGTTTAAGTTGCACTCAGGGTGCGATTAAATCTCAACTCCGGGTAAGATTTGCAAGTAACAAATAAAACAAAATGGACCAAGACAACAGTAGACATTGCACCATGTGTCATATCACATGGACATAACCATATAGTAAACTATATGGGAGACAAGATATGAGATATGATACAAGTTGGAGAAACAAAAAAAGACAAAATGAAGATGCTTAAAAATTGTAATAGTACAATAGAGGTAGTGTACGTGATACATAATATTACGTAAACCTTTGAAATGATAAAACAAAAAGTATTTAATGTATGTATAAAAATACAAAAATACATTTAATTCAAATATCAATGACTGTACCAATAGAACAATGACGATGTTTATGGAATATTATATTTATCATTATCTCTAATACAAGATTATGCTTTCCATTAAACATCAAATCATGTAAAAGGCTACATAAGTGCTAGATATTTCAGTGTTTTACAAATGAAAAACGTCAATCAACTTCATTGATGTACCAATTTTGAAAAATATCACAAAATGTTGCAAGACATAACTAAGGTACCCGCATTGGTAGTTCGGCACTTGCTCTCCTTGAGCAGGGTCTCGAGTGTGAATCTTGTGAACGGAGAAAACCAACTGCACATGAATGTCAAATTCAATGGTTTAGTGTTTTCCTGTTTTCTGTGAAAAATGATCATTATATATTCTTTCTAAATGCTTCATGTATTTCTAAAACCTACTCCTTGTCAGTAGTTACATTTTGTTTTGAAGTTTTTGCATTTTGAACGGATCTTTAATGGTTGCGTCCAAAGAAAGGGGAGTCCAGTGACTGAGAAGCTGCCCGCGTTCTTTTTCCTTTTCATTTCTCGAAAGGAGCGAGCTCGACCTTTCTGCTCTCCAGGAAGGCCAACGTTATTTGAACCGGCGACCGCGTTTTTCACCAATGCCGGCAATCTCTCTCTGCTTTGAATCCGTCGTTGTTGTTGCGGAAAATACTTGGTGAATCTCTGTTCTAGTTTCGCTATCCCTTCTTGATGGGTTTGCCTCTGGGAGGAAGACACCAAAAGGGAGCAGGAGTTGGTCGGGAACTTGTTGGAGGGATCGGCGCCAGATGGCTTACTCTTTTCTGTATTTCCAGCTTCTGCGTTGGCTCTCTCATTTCCAGCAGGTCTCTGTGTGTGTGTGTCATTGCACGCACACATGCATTCTGCTCCTGTTATTGGGAAATGATCATTCTTTTTTCGGGATGAAGTAGGGGTGCTTTAAATGAAGCTGTTCAATGAAAATTTACATGCCCTTTGGAGGTTTGTTAGGAAACATTTATTTGCTTTGCTGATTGCTTATGTTCAATATTTGTAATGTCGATGCTAATAAAAGTTGTTTCTACCTAGTTTTTGCGTCTTTCTCACAATGCTTCCACTTCCTTTGTTTTCTGGTTTAATATGCCATCTTGTCATGGATGTATTGGCAGTCTAGGAATCACCCACCTTGTACTTCGAATATCTTTATTTCATTCGGAAATGTGGAACTAAAGTCCTCGTTATTAATTCAATATGGCTGCATGCGGGTGTGGAACAAATTTACACAGGGCAGGCTTTATGTTCATTTACGGGCACTTGAATCCGAGGTTCATCTTCAGAATTAGTGAGGGCAACCATACAGAAGGTGTGATACCATTTATCTGGTTGACTCGAAACGACCTTCAAATTGCGGTTGTCAAGAGTTCGATGACTGGTTCATGCACGTCTGTATGGCCCTGCCTAACTCCAGCACGCCAGAAAAGAAAACACACTCATGACCACGAAAAAAGACTGGTAGGAGATCATCATGCTACTAGACAAACTATGATGAAGTTCAAAGTACCATGTTGGGTCAAATGATTGTATATCCACGATCATGCTTGTTCGTGATGTCTGAGAATGCAACCTAACCATTTCAATGAGGTCCAGAGTTGTGGCTTTTCATTTTAGTGATCTGGAAAGTAGAAAGCAGAATACTTATGGAGGTAAGATTACTCAGAAATTTAGTCGTTCCATTCGGGTCACACTGCAGCAAAACGATTGCTTGTTTTTTCTTGCGCAATCAACTGGCAGCAAGGTGTACCTTAACATTAACCTTAACCATAACCAACCCTTTCCTAACTAGCTGGGGCTGGCTAGAGGTTGTAACATGAGGACTTCCTAGAAGGTCACCTTGTCTGCTATTTTTCTTGCCCATGCACGCCTAACTTCCATAAGCTTATGAGATCTGATGCATCAGTACTGGAAAGATCGCAATACCCAGTAAAAGATAGAGTTTTGTGCCAGGGGGGCTGATGAAATCCTCCTTTATCCTGGCTTAGGACCAGCTGTCATCACAGGTGGAATTAGTGTGCAGCAAGTAGTGAATATTTTTGACATGCACTGTGTTTCTCTTATAATAAAACATAATTGCAGACAGTATGGGGTTGTCCGTCTTCAGTTCTTCAAACTATCACTTCCAATTTGCTTGCTGTCTAGCTCATTGATCTTTGATGTACACAAGGACCGAGTTGCTATGGTTATAAGGGTATCAAATTATCAATAGTTGGAGCTCCATAAACATTGTATTAATCAATTTGGGAAGCATAGCCAATTAGCCTCTTTATCCTTATGAAGGTCAACCAGATTTGTTCAAAGATTACTTACAACATTTTCATGTGACTTTGAAATTTCATTCAGAACTATTGTCCTATGTCTTATTGTGCCAAATTGCTCTCATGTTCTGTAGGATTTGGGGCCTTCCTGATCCAGTAAAGATACAGGAGAAGGATGCATTAAAAGCTGGTGCCGACTGTCAGAAGAATGTAGGTTGCATTTCAAAGGACAAATCAAGCGTGCTATGTTTTCATTTTCGTTTCTACTTTTCCAAAATCAAAATCTGGTTGTCTAACAAGTTTTCCCATCTGTTCCTTAATTATTCAGGCAGCTTCTATACACGCTGGTGATATCCTTAGTCAGGTTTCAAGGACGCATGATGTAATCATGTAATTCGTCTTGTTATTTGGAAATCTTAATTTCTTTTATTGCATGATTTGTTTTGTCATTTGCACTTGGAATTTTTTGTTGGTCATCTGACATCCAAAATCTTTTACAATTGACATAAGGATCATAATATCGTATGCCAAACAATGAAGTAGATCCATAGTCTGTTGAGTGATAGACGTAATCTGCTTCTTTCAGGACTTTGGATAAAACAATCTCCACTTTGGAGATGCAACTGGCTGTTGCCAGATCTGCCCAATCGAGCACCCCCGTGGTTATGAACCATGGAGCTGAAACTCCAAGAGAGCATCCAAAGGTTTTCTTTGTAATGGGTATCATCACTGCATTTAGCAGTCGGAAATGTCGGGACTCTATCAGGGAGACATGGATGCCACAAGGTTTTTATGATCGATGAACAAGCTGTTGTATTGTTCAGTTACATGAACGTAGAAGATGATTCATCCTGATTTTCATTTCCTATTGCCTTGATTTACAGAAACAAAGCTTGCAGAATTGGAAAAAGAAAAAGGAATTGTTATATGCTTTGTTATTGGCCATAGGTACTTTTGTGTCCTTTCTTCTACCAAAATCATATTGATACCTGAGATGCTTACTCATGAACCAAATCAAATTTCTTTCATCTGTATGTTGCCATTCTATCTCTCCATTTGCTGCTCTGAGCAACAGTGGCAAACTCTTTTCTTTGCAGTGCAACTCCTGGGGGGTGTTTTGGACCGTGCAATTGATGCAGAGGAAGAGCAGCATAGGGATTTCCTGAGATTGGTCTGTCTTAATACTTCTGGTCACACAAAAGAATATAGGTCTTGCCTAACTCATTTAAGCCTTATGAAATTAGTTCAAAGTTATTTATTCTGGCAGTTGTCTTTCTTGCTTCAGAACCATGTAGAAGGTTACCATGAGTTATCATCCAAGACACAAATATATTTTTCAACAGCAGTAGCAAAGTGGGATGCTGATTTCTTCATTAAAGTTGATGATGATGTGCATGTGAATCCTGGTTTGTGTCTCTACTTCCATGTTTTGCTCTTATTTTGAGTATATGACGTAAAAACATGCACCCTTCCTTGCAATTTCAGGAATGATATCCTCCATTCTGCTACGTCATAGATCAAAGCCATGTGTTTATATGGGCTGCATGAAGTCTGGTCCTATCCTCGCACAAAAGTAAGAAGTTGTCTATTATTGGGATAATACGTTTATATAAATTTGAAGATGCAATTTTTCTTTCTATTGAGACAAAAACCAAAGGTATTACTTGTGAATGTTAGGGGCGTTAAGTATCATGAGCCAGAATACTGGAAATTTGGTGAGGAAGGAAACAAATACTTCAGACATGCAACCGGGCAATTGTATGTAATCTCTAAAGATTTAGCAACCTACCTATCCATCAATAGGTAATTAGGTATGCCCTCTTGCTGCACATTTTATTTGTGAGGTCATCAAACGTTCCTAAAATTTTAATTTATGGATTTTACCGGCCCATTTTGCATAAATATGCAAATGAAGATGTCTCTCTTGGTTCTTGGTTTATTGGCCTAGATGTGGAGCATATTGATGATCGAAACCTCTGCTGTGGAACACTTCCAGGTCCATCGTCTCCCTTATTGTAAAGCTTAACCTTGACAGTTAGAAGTTTCAGTGCTCTTTTTTTGTTTTGATAATGGCAGTATTGATTATTGTTGCCCTTTCTAGCCAAAAGTATCTTTTACAAATGACGTTTCTTGAAAAGGTTATGGCTATTACGCAGCACCATGCACTTTCACTGGATTCTTCTATATAAATTTGTATTTCATGTCATCCATTAACAAAGCAAAGTAATTTAAGCTATAAGTGACATAAAGTTATGTGAGAAGCAAGCCAACAAGAAAGAGAATGAAAAGAAAGCAACTGGTCAAGCTGAAGTATAATACTGTTTTGGCATTTTTTTTAGTGACGAAAGAATGCTACTTAAAACTTTTGTAAATAAATGATCTCAAGTGTCACCGAAGGTAAGAGCTCATTAACGCTTTAAATCTCATCTGCAAATATATATTTCTTGATATCGCTGTATTTGTTTCTGATTCCCTTCATCCTTTTCTTTTACTTTACTGAACTCTGCTTGACAGAATACCGAGCATAGCTGAAGCTACGGCTCTGGCTCAGATGGGCTAGTTTGCAGCCGTCTTATTGGATTTCATCTCTCTGAGATGCTAGATGATTTGAACATAGTATAGGCTCCATGCATGTCTTTAATATTTACGAATTTTATTTATTCTTGGCCAAACATTTGCCTTTGTGATAATCCAGTCAGCTTGCTCTTGTAAATGGCCTTTTTTATCATAGGGAATGGCATCATAAGTAAGCCTTTATTACCTGGGGAAACCGCATCTATAAGGTGAGAGTTGCTCGGTGACATAAAACCCTGACTTAGGACTCTCACCTCCAGTTGTGCATGCTTGGCGCTAGTTTGGGCAGAGGGATTAGAGCACACAGCCTTCTTGTTTAATACTGGACTAATTCCTCCCGTTACCCTTTGAGAATGTAGGTTTAGACATGTTATGTCTGCACCATTTAAGCCATCCATTATATCGGCCTTCATGACTTTGATGATGCAAGTCTCTGTCTCTCTTTCTCACACGCACATCCGCACACACACATAAACATTAGTGTTTTTTGCAAGTTTTGCTGTGAAAATTAAAATCATGCGGAATGCATGCAGATTGTGAATGGAAGACCCAAGCTGGAAACCCATGGGCTGCAGTGGTGTTTGCAAATCTGTTGAGGGGATGCAAGAGGTTCATGAGCGCTGTGGTGAGGGAGAAGAAACTGTTTGGAATGCTGTCTTCTGAAACTGATTTCTCAGTTTGGTTTCTGTATACACTCGAATATAGAAGCCATTCAATTTTGAATGTAGGTGTCTTGTCACCTTTGCTGCCATTATTTTGTGTGAAGTAGGATTGATCTGAAGGTTAAGGTGTAATGTATTGCATGTTGTGAATATCGATAACCTTCACATTGAAGCAAACAAATTTTTGTAGCCAAGGTCATGTATAAAATCTTATTTTACCCTTACGTTGTGTTTGGATTGGAATGAATTTGGGGTGAAGAAAATTCGTACATTCTCTATTTGGGTAACAACAACAACTACAACTAAGCCTTTTCCCATACTAGACGGGGTCGGCTAACATTCTCTATTTGGGTACATTTGAACAATTTATTTGATCTCATTCCTTCAACTAGTTTGCTGTTGATATCTCCACCTCCTTAGGTAGGAGTCCCCATTACTCTGTATATAATAAAAAAGCATGGGAAAATTGTCGAAACTAGATACTGTTGCTGTAAAATTGAAATAATTGAGACATGAAAAAATGCGTCTTATGTATATTTATTAGAAATGATAATTCCTATTCTTGAGAAAAATTGCTCTTGAATTTATCCAAACAGAGTTTACTGAGAAAGTTTCATAATGCTTGACAGTGCATATACATATACCATAAAATGTCAATTAGCATAATGATTTTAACAAAGCTTGCATAAATAGTGGAAGTTATCTCCACGAAATGAAGTGGGCCTGACGCTTCCCTCAAGGTAACCTTGTTGTACATGAACAGAGGTGGTTTACTGCCACTGAGCAGCTTGAGTTAATACTATTTTAAGTTAAAGAACGTCCTTTCTGACTGCATTATGATAATCCAAATACACTGTCATACATCTACGATAAGATCCGCGACCTTCAGCTCGGTGCTCTCAAAGAAACCCTGAAGCTATACCAGGTGACACCTGGCCCTGTCTACGACTAAAATGTTCCATCAGATTGGGTTGGAGATTCACCAATTTGGAAAGCTCTGAAGCCCACATACATACTGTAAGTACCAGTATGAAACTACAAATGGATAATCTGTAAGTTAACACTTTGCAGTCATGGATTTCTTCAAGAGTTATGTGTAATGAATAGTTGGACAGTAGGATTCCAGAATGTCACGGTTTATTGCCTTCTTTCCCACTGTAATAGCCTTTTTTTTTCTAAGTGTCCCTTGAGATAAGCATCATCACTATCTATAGCCTCGCTATTCTTTTCTCATCTAAATATGGTCCATGAATTCCTTATGCTTGTGATGCATGCCCACATGCTCGTAGCTTCATCCTTATGCATATTCTAATAAAGGAAGCTTCATCATAACTGCACGCTGGAAAATCGGCGATAACTTTACTAATGCTCTGCTTTTCACATGATTTCCCTTTGTAAGATGGCAATGGCTTCTTTAACATATCGCCAAGGTTCCACTTTATTGTTGCTTCATGTCAGATTCCTCCACGTTGCGATCAGTACAATAGATGCAGAAATCGGAGAAAGTGCAATGGTTTGCTTAAGCTGCTGTTTTTTTCATAAAGTTATAGTTCTGAATAAATTGACACTACCACTTTCAAATTTGTTTGTAAACAAGGAGGTTTGTAACATGACGCATCATTGGATGATGGATAACCTGCTAGAAAGGTAAGAATTTATGCTTTATACAATTATACAGAGAGAATTTAAACTTTATTTGGTCATCCTAATCTGATTTCCGAATGAAGGTAAAGCAGCATCCTGAGATTTGTGCACTTCAGAGAAGGCGCAGCTGTCGATTCAATCGTATACAACTACAAGCATGTCAAGCCACGCGTAAGAGGCTACAAAAGCTACAGAAACCGGAGACTGCTTGGCCTTCAATTCCCTAATTCAAACCCTCTGCTGTCTCATAATAGGAGTGATTGATACTGGTGTGTGAGTGTGCGTTTCTACTCGAGTATAATCATCCTGACCGAAAAACGCTTCAGAGTTCGTAAATGGTAAATACAATATACGCATCATCTTTAATGCGTCTTTATCAATATATTGGATTTTATATAAAAGGAATCGTTCACATGAAAGTATTGCTCATTGCCTACGGACATCAAGCTGGAAAACAACTGCACTCTCATTTCAAGTGTTCCTGTTAAAGGAGCAAATTTTGATGTTAGGCGTGCCCTTGACATGATGAAAAAGTTGGAGGGGGAATTTTGGATTTTGCGACTACTTGTGTGCGTTTCTGGAATTTCGCCAACTCATTTTAGGTGAATTATCTGGCATGCAATTAAGAATATTTTTTATTAGTTTCATTTCTTTGTTGTGGTTTCAAAAGTTTCGATCCTAGCAATAATGGTGCTGCTCATACTGATAGTTCATTCTCAACGATTGTCTTTGTTCCGAACTCCATATGGGTTTGGACCGCTGTTGTTTAGGAGATCTCAATCATTTAGACGACCCCAAATCTCATTTCATTATAGGTGCACGTAGATAACAGTTACAAACGTTCGGTCCTGTTACTTCTATTTACACTGCTACGTTAGAGATTCCTGATGCGAAAATAACCATCACTTCTAAGCTTCAATGACATGCCTAAGTTGCAACTTTTTACGGTGACACCCTCACTGTGCTGCAAACTTCAAGGAGATTTCTCTTTCGGTAGCTTGTGTTGTACAGATGGAAAGTACATATTATGGTCATGATATTCCTATCGTTGTGAAGGTGGTGAGTTAGGAAGCTGACGATCTCTCTTAACTTTGTGCGTGTACCTCCTCTAGTTAATTATGTGGGAGTATATGAGTTCGGGATGAATCCCTTATGACATCAACCTCCAAAGTGGTTTTCAAATAGTTATTGGCAAGTAACAGTCCATGGAACTAATGTTTAACAGTAATTGCCTGCGTATTGCTCTCTCTCTCTCTCACACACACACACAAACACACACACGCACGGAGAGAGAAAGAGAGAGGAGGGGGGTATGCTTGCGTAAGAGTCGACGTCATGCTTATCTGACAGCATATATGACTCAAGGTGGATGTGAATTAGCTTCATAACCAGTTTGGATCTCAGCGAGTGCATGGTAAAGGTCAACATATATTTCCTGTTGAGCTTGAACGATAAAGTAAAAAACAACTAATATTCAAGTGTGCATGGTAAAAGTTCGTGACGTTAAATCCGGGTCAAAACTCATCAGACCATAAGCATTTTATATGTTAGCTTCTATTCGCTTTCCTTATGACAGTAGGACCAGCAATACTAATGTTGCATCTTTCAAGATGGCCTGGTCCTTGGTGGTGGATACGGTTCATGGTTGAGCAAGCTTTGGTGCACGTGGGTGATCCAGTTTTCAAGCTTTGGTGCTGTAGATTGGGAGTACAAACTAATGGAGGGTTTAATGTATGTGAGTATTCTTTAGCGTTTTGTTAACTACTAACTATTATTTGTTAGAAGCGTTGACGGTTGCCTTGAAATCTGTACAAAAGTGTAATGGTATTGATTTGCAATTGTGATTAAACTACCCGTAAGAACTGTTTAAACTAAGGCCAAGTGTGCAGATTAACCATTATGATCAAGTGCATAGATAACTTCAATCAAAATGGCATCTTGTAAGGTCAAAATGCACATGGTAAGAACGTATAGAGAAGTATTACTGGTACGAAATACAATCCCGAAACCCTTAGCAGTCTTATTTCAGGTGTCATTCTCTTGCATACCATCTAGAAGGAAGACGAGATCATTGGGATATTTTATGAGCCAAGTAGCAATATTTTACTACTTCATGGACCCCGTAAAGAGAGCAGATCAGATCGTAATATGGGCAAACCAATCCTTGATTACAGTTGTTTGATGTTGAACCCATTTTCACTTTGAAATTGGGGATTTGTGCGACACAGTAGAAATTTACAATGGACTTTTCGAGATTCACGGTGTGGATTGCATAGAAACCAAGACCAAGTAAAGATATAAAAAGCAACCAAGAAGACGGATACTACGTACAGTATGAACTGATCTGCTGACAGTATGCGTTCGAATATCGCCCCACTTGTAGCCTCCATGTGCCACATTTTGAGATGGACAACTCAGTAAAAAGAGACATCATCGAAAATGGTTGAAATAGAAAAGTCACCCGTGACTGCCGATGCCCGCGTGATTGTTTCCATGATTAGATCAATAATATATATCGTTATGTAGCATAGATAGATAAGAGTTCTCATATTTGCTCCCTCTTCAGCCATGGTTTCGCATTTGGGAGCCATGGAAATTCTTTCATGCCATTACAGCATAGCCAGATTCATATTTTTTCTCACCACAGTCCTCTACCTTGGGCACAATATCATCAATGCTGAAAGCAGCGAAGTGAGTATATAGATTTGTTCAAACAGTCATGCATGCTAGAGTTAGTCAAAATTTTCATCTAGAATCATTAATGTGTTATAATAACATTTGAATCTAGTTTGGTTTACGACAGGTATATATTGTATACATGGGCGAAAAGCAACATGAAGATCCGGAAATAGTCACTCAACTGCACCATGGTATTTTATCTAACCTGCTCGGAAGGTAAATACTTCGTGTTGATTGATGGAGTCTCATCTGCTTCATTAACTTGTTTTTTAAGTAGTGGAAGGCAATACGTATTTGATATTGAAACTCTATTTTGTTTGTCTGCAGTAAAGAGGCAGCTCTCGCTTCAATCCTATACAGTTACAAGCATGGCTTTTCTGGTTTTGCTGCGAAGCTCACAGAATCACAAGCAAAGCAAGTTGCAGGTAAACAAATTTTTTCCAGTTCATTAATATCAACATTGGTCGTGCTCGTTTTTTGCTTCAAGTCCTTTAATGATTTGCATCTAGCAGCTTGCTAAATAAGTGATGGCTCATTTTGCAAAGTGCAGGGATTCCTGGTGTTGTTCATGTGATGCTAAGTCGATCATATAATCTGCACACAACCAGAAGTTGGGATTACTTGGGTCTCCAACCTGATACTCCGGAAAATCTCCTCTCGGCAGCCAACTATGGAGATGGTGTTATTATCGGAGTCATTGATTCCGGTAAAATCCAGCCTTACCAAAAAATATGGCATTCTTATGTATTTCTAAAGGCTCCGATAATACATCACATTCAGCTACTAGCATGGAATTTAAACAAATCCACCTCAAAAACTTAGTGACATTAGATATTTCCATCATTCAGTGTGGGCTGATTCAGGGCTTGGCCAGAATAGACCCTCTTTTTTGTTGAACTTGCCAAACTGATTTGGGTCTGAACTGATGATGGATGATTCCTTTTATTCCATACTAGTTATATTTTCTTAGAAATCAATTATTATTACATTGCCATACTGATTTGATCCCCATTCTCAGAATCCTTTTAGAAAACGATTTGCTCCAAAATATGACACTTGAAATGCTGTTTTGATCGTCACTGATCACATACAAATGTGAACTCCCTTCAGGAATTTGGCCAGAGTCAGAAAGCTTTAGTGATCAAGGATTAGGCTCAATCCCACCAAAGTGGAAAGGCTTATGCGAGGAAGGAGATCAGTTTAATGCTTCAAACTGCAACAAGAAGATACTTGGTGCTCGTTTTTTCTCGAAGAACATTATTTCCCGAGCTGGGTGGCCATTTCCACCAGCTCTAGGCGCAGAGTTTTTGTCTCCAAGAGATGCAAACGGCCATGGCACGCACACAGCCTCAACAGCAGCTGGCTCATTAGTACAAAATGTTAGTTTCGCAGGGTTAGCTTATGGAGTAGCAAGAGGGGGAGCGCCTCGTGCTCGCCTGGCCATTTATAAAGCTTGCTGGAGCTCTCTAGGAGTTTGCCTGGCTGCAGATGTGCTAGCAGCTTTCGACAGCGCCATTAATGATGGTGTTGACATCATCTCTGTCTCTGCGGGTGTGGACAATCCTCCTCAGCCTGGTTATCTTGATAGCCGAAACGATATATCGATTGGCTCGTTCCACGCAGTGGCCAGAGGGATTACAGTTGTTTGTTCGGGTGGTAACGCAGGGCCGAAGCCTCAAAAGGTAGGGAATACGGCGCCTTGGATCCTTACAGTGGCTGCTAGCACTATTGATCGCTCTTTTCCTACTGCAATCACTCTGGGTGATCACAGGATTCTCATTGTAAGTGCGTGTAGACATTGACTATTTGTATATATTGGTTTATCTTGGTGCAATGTAGCATGTGTTGTTTCCTGGTTTTGGAAAACTAAAGCTTGGCTCCTAAAATTCATCTTGGATTTTAAACACCTCTTTTTCATCAGTTCCTTGGGCCCAAGTGTATCAATCATGCTCAAATCCTGGTTTTTGGAACCACCACGTTTATATGGAGGCGCTGAATCTTGCATAGAAGATCAGTTTGCATTGCTAAAAACAATTTCCAACGCATTGTTGGCACGAAGCTTCATCTTCAAACAACTTTAGTTTCTTCTTAATGCAGCAACTTATGGCCAAAAACACTGTCAACATACTTTGAATCACCTAATAGAGTCAACAGATCATCATCGTGGTATGGTTTATGGGATTGTGATGCAGGGACAATCCATGTTCTCTGGGACAAGCCAAGAAGTTCTCGGACAAATCGTGTATGGTGGAGATATTACTAATGCAACGGCTACTACCCCAAGTAGCAGGTAACGCTACTTCGTCGATTACTGCTAGAAAGCAACTTAAAGAAATACGTGAAAATAAATGGAGGAGAAACTACCTCCAGATCACCACCGTTGGATTGTCATATCCGCGTTCAGAAAACAGGTCGCAATAAGAAGACATTTATTGACGTGATAGCAGCTACTGCGCTGTCCATCACAAGAATGGACGGTGGCGATTTCAGAGAAACATTGTTTCTATGATTTGGTGTATCACCAACCACATGCTCTATTGGGTTTGCATTTCCAAGAAGTTCTTTTATCAAAAATTTTAAATAGCAGTAGGTTGTTTCACTTGGCTTTGAATCCATGAGAACCGAGGTTATAAATCTGGGTCCATATCAAACAATACAGATCAATACATACAGTAGCTGATACGATAGAAAATCGTATTTGGTCATCACCAATTACATGATGCAGCTTCCAGCTTATTTGATTAGATATGGCCGAGTCTATGGATCTTTCAGAATAATGTTTCCCTTGAAAAACATGTTCTGGTGCTTATACTAATATGTCCACAGTTTGTGTTGGGTCAGCGATAAGTTATTATACTGTTCAAATTTGCAAGTCTTTATGTAATTATATTCATGTGAGATTATATATAAGACCTTAGCTAATCTCTGTAACGTCTCATGCTCATCTCAGTTGTACAGCAGGATCACTGAATTCAACGCTAGCAGCTGGAAAAATAGTACTGTGTTTCAATGGCCTTAATGATCCACTGTTTGAGTTCCCTGCTGCTGTAACAACGGTACGAACTGCCGGAGGAGCTGGAGTCATTTTCTCAATGCATAATATGAACATCGTAACTCCGTGCTCATCAATACCATGCATTCAAGTAGATTATTATATTGGGACTCAAATTTATGCCTACATCAAATCCTCAAGGTGTTTCATTTTATCTTCGTTAACCTTTCCGTTCTTTTGTTTGTCTTAATGATGACATCACTTCAATTATAGTTCTTTGCTGAAAATTTTCATTTGTCTTAGCAGCAATTCAACAGCAAAGCTGAGCTCCTCAACTAGTGTAGTAGGAAGAGTAACCTCTCCAAAGGTGGCTGCATTCTCCTCGAGAGGGCCAAATTCTCAAGCGTTGGACATTCTAAAGGTATCAAGGAATTGACTATTGAATGTCATAGCAGAATACGACTATTATCCTCTCTTAAAACATATTACAATGTCTGTGTGTGCGCATGTGTGTACTCAAACTGGTCAAGTATTTATCTGATTTGATGGAACCTGCTGAAGTTTTATTAGCAAGTCCAGATGTGGTCAGAGTAATCAGGTTGGCCTTATAATAAGATTTGAGCGAGCAATGATGCATCCAGATCGCTTCAGCTTTCTCTAGTTCCTAATACAAATTCATTGAGGTACTTTGATTTCCAAATATTTCATGAAAAAAATCCATGTGCTCACTGACGGTAGAACACTTAATCATGTCGATCTTGTGTCATTGTTGATCTGTTTCCATTTCACAAGTTTAGTGCAACATCATCCAACGTATCTCTTTGTGTATTATCCCTTTGCAGTTCAACTGATCATGGTTTCTAAAGGACTGTAATTTCCTATTATATAACAGCATGATATTAACTCCGCCCATGTAAGAGATCATGTTTTGGATAAAGGAAGAGGGTTGCATTAGGCTTCTGACAGCTTAAAACTTTGTTGGACTTATTTACCATAAATTGTGGAAACAAAAAATCCATGTAGCCGGGAAAATGCTTAGTTGTTGTTACTATATAACAGCCTGATATTGCTGCACCGGGAGTAAACATCTTAGCCGCGTGGGAGGGTTCAATATCCTATCGCTTTTCTTCTGGAACTTCAATGGCATGTCCTCATGTAACTGGAGTAGCAGCATTGCTCAAGTCTCTTCATCCAGCTTGGAGTCCTGCGGCCATAAAATCAGCCATAATCACTACAGGTTTCGTTATATAAACCGTCTTCAGTCTCACCCTGATGCCTCTTCCATTGTTCCGGCTGTGGTTGATCCTGCAACGTTTTATTATGCAGCTGCTACGACAGATCGATACGGAGGACCGATCAAAGCAGAAGGAAGCCCTCCTAAACTCGCAGATCCCTTTGATTATGGAGGTGGTCATATCGAGCCCAACAAGGCAGCAGATCCTGGCCTTGTATATGATATGGGCACTACAAATTATGCCCAGTTCCTCTGTTCTTTAGGCTATAATAATTCTACTATCAACAGTGTAATGGGTGCCCAGACATCATGCACCATAGGGGGCTCTGCTTTTGATCTCAATCTTCCATCTATCTCCATTTCCAACCTCAAGCAAGCAACGACAGTGGCAAGGACGGTAACAAATGTCGGCCCGGTGATTTCTACATACAAAGCCATGGTAGAGGTCCCTCGTGATGTGAGAATGAGGGTGAAGCCTTCTATCCTTCGGTTCAATGCTGCCATTAAATCTGCAACTTTCCGAGTAACATTCTCACCTCTCCGGCCCATGCAAGGTGATTTCTCCTTCGGAAGTTTGAGTTGGACAGACGGCAAGCATGTTGTCAGGATCCCCATTGCGGTTCGAGTGGTAATTCAGGACTCATATGCAGATATCTCCTAAGCTCTCGACAACTGTCGGTGATATATGCGACAATAAGTTTAGAGGAACATTGCTTCATTTTCCTAATGTCCATCAATTTCATTTTCCTGCTTCTGTGGGGATAAGCCCCCACGGATTCAGGGACTGAATGACTCGGACATCTCATTTGATCTTGTTCAAATCAAAATTGACAAGAAATAAATGAAACATAATTTTATAGGTGCGTTCAATGTTCATCATATGTCATGTTTATATTGCTCTTATTTTTTATGGGACTCGAATTATTTTAGAGATGTCACACTGACACTTCTATGAAAGTGCCCGTGTACGACACTCCGACACTCTATGCCTGTGCTTCTCCCGGGCCTGAGTAACCACTGCCCATCATAAATATCTTCTAATGCTGTATCACTAAGATTTTTCATGAACATTGACTGATTACTGCTTAGTGAATTAACTTTTGGGAATAACACTCTGGATTAACACACATTAACATTTACTAACACTTTTATATGAGAAATTATCATATATAATAACATATATAAACCATACTTATGCAGCTAGACATGATTTTTGAAAATTACCTTGCCCAACACCCGCAACCAGGTAACATAGTCTCGGAGCGCCTTGTGTACATGCTAATGGCCAATACAAATAAAATGCAATAATGGATAAATTATATTGCTCCGGAAAGGATCTATGAACCCAGACTCCAAGGTTTCAAAATTGTAATGTTTCCACATTGACGAATTGAAAGATAAGAGAAGATTCATGAAACTGATATAACGGGGAAATTGGTGAGGAACTGCTCCTGGAGTCTTACTAACAAAAAGTCAATGATTGCAAATAGCATCAATTCAATCTGAACCACGAACTAATAAGTCACAAGGTGCTCAAGAAAGTCCTTTCAGAACAATTTAACAATCTAGAGAAATGTTTCCAAACGAAAGTAGTTTAGTACTTAAAATCATGAACATACAAATGGAAAAATCCGTTCAAATGAATTTCGTTTTGCATGGCAGTGGATCCTAAGCACTATGGTACATTGGAAACAAAATCTGAATTGAAGCAGCAGCATCGGATCAAGATATCTCCACCTGAAGTTACATGCTTAAGCGCAAAAATTGTGAACAGAAGCCCGTCTAGATCTCTGAGTGGTGTTCTACTAATTTCAGTAACTATATACAATTTGATTGATCGAAGATGGTAAACATCCATGTTGAATCATGTTAAGTTACGATAAATGCAAAATTAAATTGGGAGGAACCTCCTTAGAAGTATGAGAAGATGATACAATGGATAACCTTTTGTCACAGAGAAGCTTAAGATTCTTTTGTTGCCTCTCTCGTGCAATCCTCTTCATCAGAAATGGATGGACGTTCCTCGGAATCTCTCTTGCAACTTAACCTCCTCTTCTTTCTAAAAGTGTTAGCAGATGCTGTCGCATTCCCTTTAGAACGTTGCCTCCTGTCGCGAACTCTCCAATCATCTCCTTTTCTAAAGATAGTCTTCTCTGATTTCCAGTCAGGGCAGCTCGAATCTATCACTGTTACTTCCGTGCAAGAATACAAATCCATATGTGCATCCGGAACGATTGCACCCTCCTCTTCCTTGTCATCGGCCTTCAGATCTTCTTTAACTCCTTTCCTTTTCAGTCGAGGATGTGCACTACCTAAATCCATCGATTTCTTCTCGTCTGTCCCTGAGACGCTGTTTTGACGAGACTCTGCAGCAGATGAAGAGGTATTCGCGGCACTTCCGTTCCCCAGATTTGAGCTCGAGATCGTGCAAAATCTAGGGTTCCTCTGCTTCCTTAACCTTTTCTTCTCCTCCATAACTCTCGATCTATGCCGATCGTTCATATTGAACAGGTCAGCCAACACGCAGCTAATGATCGTGCGCAAATCCTCCTTTCTCTCCCTCCCAGCAGACACCGCCTTCACCCGCACGCTATCGTCGGATTTACCAATGGCGGTACCGGGTCGTACTGAGGTACCAGACCGACGGTCGCAGGAAGATTCGGCCTCGCCAGAAGCCGGCGGATTGACATCGAGAATCTCTTCCACTCCGAGCTCATTACCGACGGGAAAACCCTTGGACGTCCGGAGCCTGTCCAGACAATTCAGGCCGGAGTTGCTCCCGGGAACCGAGCATATCATGGCGCGATAAAGGAGAAGAACCAACAAGGCGCTAAAGTTCAAGAATGATCAGTTCATGAAAGGCCATTGTGAGAAGGGAGAACGGAAACTGGAATGAAGAAGAAGGACAAGAAGAGTCGAGGATTAGGTTGTGTTCATCGAGCCCTCTTCCCGGCGGAAATAGTCGCCTTCCGCTGGATTTACAGTCAGTCGGAGGACGCCAAACATATCGGAAACGGGTCTGACCCGAAACTGAAACTAATCGCCTTTGAACTAGTGAATCGGGTTTCCGATCCAAAATCCAGACTTCGAGGATCATGACGATGAGAGGCTTAGCATCTCTACTAAAAGTGGTTGAAACGCACGGAGAGCATTAGCTAACCGGCAGGGCCCTCTAGCGCTGGTGCTGGTGGTGAGGAGTTCGACTCCCAGAGGGTGCATGTGTGGGTGTTCGATTTCGTCCTCCTCTTGTAAACAAAAAAAAAAAAAGGTTGAAACGACATCGGGTTGTAAAACCCACCCAGTATCTTGGTTCATTGGTTGCACCACCGGTGTGGCTGGTGAACCAAGCCATTCATAGCTTGACTCGTTCCTGACTCTTCGTGTTTTGTTTGTTACACCATATGAGCTGGAACCCGAACCCGAATGTTTGTTTCAGTTCGGTTCGTGAAATAGCTGCTAAGGTTTCCCGTTTGAAATGGGAGATCAGAAGATTGAGTTTAACTGTTTGAGAAGGAAAGACCAAGAGAAAACGGCTATTTGTTTATCAACATTCACGAAAGCCCTTCTCTCAAATAGATTGGACTCAGCTTTGGTGAAGATGTCTAAGCAGAGACTGTTCGGCTAGCGGTCACCTTTGATCCATCTCACAGGAAATGAATTGAACACCAAGACGGCGCTGTCCGAGTTAATACCGTCTGCTTTCTTCCAGTAGGCTGCTGCTGTAGACCGACATGATATACTATTAATCACTGAATCCGACCATCTAAAACATGGAGTATCTACTGATCCTAAGAAATCAGCAACGACACCACTAACGTGATTCAGACCCTGTCCTAAATTCTAATGAAGATATGGAGATAGTTTGGAATACTGAAAGATAATGAGAAGCTAATCCATGTTTCACAGCGAGCTTCTCACTTGCCATGCAGCACATACACAAATAACAGAAATCATCACCTTCTTCGATCAGCAGATGCAAAGGACATAAATAACTGGCAAAGATAAATAAAATGGCAGAACAATAAATTAACCAGAAGGTGACTGTTGACCTTTAGATCATTAGTAGACATGGAGTATAGCAACTGTATCTGAAAAAGGTAGACTTCAACACAATCAGATACTAGGTATTCATGATAACTAAGAGGAAACAGAGTTGTTGTGGCTTGCGAGTGTGCTCAGCAAAACGTTCACTCCTATTGGAAGTTGTTTCCTCGGAGGAGGAACCCCTTCACTTCCGCAAAAGCGAAACTATGTGGACCCAATGTCCTCCATCTGTCGAGTAAAAAGGAACACACTTCAGAGAAATAAAAAGATTCATTTACTAGAGATACCGTCCAACGAAAGTTGCAGAATGTCTGGCGCATCACTAAAATCAGCATCACTTAATACAACAAAACTACACAGGAATGAATGTAGGACGTATTAGAGGCAATATTAAGACAATATCTTGATCAGAAACAAAAACGTTGAGACAATTCCTAAAAACGGAACACCAGAATGTAGTGGAGGATTATGAAAAAAACATCATCACCATGCCTTCTCAGTTTTGAAGGACAAGGTCTGAAAGCTCAAAGATTGCACCTTTGTGACCCAAATAGACAACAGAAGGTTTTGTCGGTCAAATGCAAATCATGTTATGAACATCATTAATCAAAACAGACCACAACCAAAATCAAGACCAAGCCTTCTCCCACGCTGAGTGGGACCAGAATCATGGTAATAACAACAAAGCAGATGTCAACAAAGTGAAATAAGTAAATCCATGGTGGGGTAGAAATTTATTTTGGAGGTTAGGTTAGGCGTGCTTCAATAGCATATCCAGTGTTTTTACTAAAAAGGACATCATGTCAGATTCCCAGTAAGAATTACTGTTTCAGTACATATCCATTGGGGCAAGGCTTGGTGATTACATACCTCATATACTTGAGAACCAACAAATAGGTATAGTAGTTTGCAAGGTATGTGACAAGTTGACTTTTAACCTAAAAAATCCATCTTTAGCTCCAGTGCAAAGTTGAGCTCCTTTGGAAAACACAAAATATAAGAAGTAATCTTCTCAAGTTTAATCTTGCATCTTTTACATGTTGAACTTGAATAAACGATGAGCAGGAAGCCAAGCAGGAAACATGTCCAGATAAGCAAAACTGTGAGAATCACTTCAAAAGTGATAGTGAACCCAATTGAACTCCATTAATTTCTCCTGAAATTAGTTCAATGCGCTTATATGTGGCATGGGATAAACGACAACTGATTGGAGGCCACACTTTTCAGTAACAGCAAAAACATAACATGCCTTGTACACCACACATGTATGGCCCAAGGGTTAACATGAAAGCATGAAAAGTAAAGGCACGACCGGAAAAGGAATCATCCTGAAGCATCATAGGGGTTTGTGACAGTGACAGGTGCGCACTTGGAACAGGAAGAAGCCAGTTCCGCTGCACACCGGTCAACACAAACTCTGACCAGATCATGGACACACTTGACGCAACCCACACGTGCTATTATGTTGAATTTCAGATATGTTAAAACCCTTCCATTCCTCCAAATACTTGTGAATTTCATCCTTCCACAAGTCAATCTCCTACAATGCAGTCAAAAGGGACCAGCGCCAAATGATGGTAACTTTTTGCTAATGTTATCATTAGCATATAAAGAAGCCATAATAGTTAGAAGTGCTGAGACAGCCAATGCTCTAAATGGTCAGGTTTGGGGAGCGTACTGCTTGAACCATATTATCACCTGACATGGTATTGGCCGTTCTAGCCACTATACCACCTCCAATAGCTGCTATATCACCTAACGTGTTCTTATTCTTCTGTTCTCTTTTTCTTCCTTGCTTCCTGTTTTGTTTCTTTTTGTTTTTCTTATTCACTGCCTTATTCTGTTTTTCCTATTCATCCCATTCTTGTTTTTTTTAGCTTTTTCCCCCTTCTTTGGTTCTGCTTCATGTATGCATGTTTGCAGACGTTTCCCACCTTTCTATTTCCAACACTTTGCTTTAGATTCAAACTTAGTGACGTTATTTAGCTTTCATAACTTTATTCATAAATGATGCTTTTAATTTTTCTTGTTAAGATTGATCTGTATTTATAAAATTTGTGGGGTATATCTTTTGTTAATTTCAAATTATCTATGGTTTTTAATTTTCATTTGCTTTCATGGTGGTGTAGCAGTAAATATGATATATAGATCTGATAACACCATATGAAGAGTGGATGCTTCCAGTTAACTGCTACTAATAATGCACAGATTTTTAGAACTGCCAAAGACATTTGCCTATGCTAGCTACTACTACTACTAACGTAAGAATAATATATGTCCCTAACATGGATTTTCTATGAACGACAAACTGAATAAAAGAGTCCTTGGTCGCCTATGATAGATACCTAGTCAGTCATAAATGTATCTTTGGAAAGTTGTTGGAAATAAAGATCCAAGAACCGTTTGTAAGGCAGACTAACAAAAGACATCCCAAGGCAGGTGAGGGTGAGCAACCATTTTAAACCTAAATGTGGACTGAGAACTGAGCTTCCAAGTTGAATAACAAATGCAAATGCAGATTACATCTCACAAGTAACACTAGAAATAAGAAAAAACAAAAGAGAAGTAGAAGATGCATATTTCATATGATAACACTTCCATCAACATCACAAATATCAACTGCACATCTAAATGAGTCATTAAGTACCAAAACCATTGACATGGCGATACAACTACCCCGATTACAGATCTTGGTAATATTTTTATGTGTGATGCATCAGCGATTTAAAGACCTAATATTATAAAAAATGTTGCAACATTCAAATTTAATTCCTATAGTGAAAATCCGCAAAAACAAACGGTGGTGATATAATGAAGTATTTGCTACATTTTCAAGAGAAGGTATTCATTCCTTTTTACTTTTGTATCTTTGGATTTTAAAGTCTTCACAAAATAATTTCATGTACTTTCCCATAAGAAGAATTGGATAAGAAACATTGCTGATTATGTTATCACAGTTTTTTATACTCGAAATCATTTTGAACAGACATTTTCAAGTTCTTTCCAAGAGATATAACTTTTTGACAATATCTGTCAAGAATCACCTCATGAATGGGAGAATGAGAAAAAGCTTGAGTTCCGACTTCTGAGGTTAAGCAACTGGGAATGAATATGTTAGCAAAACTCTTTCTAGGAACACTCATGTTATTACTGCCTATACAAAGTACAACCGCATCAAGAATTTTCTAATTCAAGGTAACCAAAAATGTTGGTTTTAGATCCATATGAACAACCCTGAAGCTCTGCAACCATCATTACAAGAAGATACAGCACTGGAAATGATCGAGTCAATCACACATCTCACTACTATTATCTTGTAGGATAAAATGGGATAACCAAAACAATGGCGAATAACCAAGAAATTCTGAAGTTCAGAATCTTGAAAATAAACAAGAAAAGAAGCAGTATTGAATCTATTGATCATTCGCAAAGAAACAACTGAATAGAATGACAACACAATCTGAGAATAAAGCAACCAATTTGAAGATAAAATATAAAGCTTGGTTCATCTAGTACAATTGCAGAAGTTGTCATGGCGAAGAGTTCATCGTTTACAGGGAAGAGTTCAAGCTAACAAAAGATTTCATTTTTGATAGGGAAGAGTTTAGGCTAACATTTTCTCTACTCAATAGACAATAATGAAAGGAGGATATGGGTAAGAAAATAGTTCATCAGAGATTTGGTTTAACAAGACGACTTGTATGAATCAGATGACTTAAACCACAAGGTCCAACCAACAATTCACCAGTAGCTCCGAAGAATGAATCAACCAAAGAGATGAGACACGTAAATGGAAGACAAATAACACAGTAAGTGTTTAGCATAAGCAGCAACTCTCAAAGTGCATGCAGAAACAATGTAACCACTACCATCAAGACTTGTACAATACGCACTCTTTCCTCAATAGCAAACAGACAATGACAATCGATAGTGTTAAAGAAGGAGATTAAGACACTAAAAAACTTTACTCACTATGTATCTACGTGCGATCATATTTGAGAATACTATCTCAATTATCAAATTCTCAACGAGTCACGGAGTCGAGACACGCAGACGAGAGAGAGAGAGAGAGAAAGAGAGAGAGAGAGAGAGAGAGAGAGAGAGAGAGAGAGAGAGAGAGAGAGAGAGAGAGAGAGAGAGAGAGAGAGAGAGAGAGAGTCAAATGAAACATCCAAGTTCAAATTACACATCCACAAAAACTTAAAATGTGAAGACGAAATAACAATCAAAACCTCCCCTACGAGTTCATACCAAATAAAGCATTCATATCCATGTAGATCACCACTAAGTGGAGTAAACACCATGAGCTGTTGAGTGAATCTTCTCTACCACTACTGCTGTTGGTTGGGAGGCGGAGGAGGGACACCAGGCCGGGGCGGACCGAACATCTGAATGGCTCCTCCAGGCGGAGGAGGCATTCCAGGCCTAGGTGGCGGTGGCACCCCTTGCTGTGGCGGCGCCATACCCGGCCGCATAGGAGGCGGAGGGCCACGCAACACCTGCGGCGGCGGTGGAACCCCCTGCCGGGCGCCAAACGCTTGCGGAGGAGGAACGCCCGCCATAGGAGGTGGAGGCATGCCAGGGCGGGGTAGGAATTGCGGCATGGGAGGCCTGAATGAGGGCGGCTGGCCGGGAAGGCCTGGCATCCGTATTCCAGGTGGCGCCGCAGTTGGAGGGTAGGAAACCGGCGGAGCTGAAACCTGGGCCATGGGAGGTCGCGCGATTTGGGGCTGCATCATGCCGGGAGTGGGGCCACCGACGCCACGGATAGGGCCAGCCAGGCCGGGCTGGGCCTGGACGAGAGGAGCGGTGGGTATGCCGCGTCCGGCTGGCCGACCGACCCCGGGACCGGCTCCGGCAACAACGGCCTTGGCACGAGACTCCTCCGGCGGTGGCGGTCCTTCCACTGTCATGGAGACGACTTCCTCGCCACGGAGAAGGACGAGCCCGAGGGTCCGACGGTCCTCGCGCTCTTCTTTCTTTCCCTTGACGGGAGGGAGACGCCGGAACTCCTCGCAGTCACCGAGCACAAGGTTCATGTGGCGATCGAAGGCCATAAATTTCCCGACGAGCTGCCGTCCGTCTTGGATCGTCACCCTCATCCTATAGTTAATGAACTGAAGCATCTTGGAGCTCTTCGACATCGACATTTTCGCTCTCCTCTCTCGTTCGCTCTCTCCGTCTCTGATCTGATGAACTTGGGTTTGGGGGGAAAAGAAAACTAGGGTTTTGGGGTTTGAGAACTGCGTTGGAGGGGGTCGAGAGACTGTGGCCAGGAATAAATAAGGATAATTTGGAATGTATGCTGAAAATTGCTATTCTTGAGGGATGTAAAGGGAAGCTTGTGAAAAAAAAACTGTTGTTGCCATTGACACGACACGAAAAGGAAACGATCACAGACCGATAAAGAGCCGTGACCGATGTATAATGTATTTTTAGAGGTGGCCCAATTAATAGAAGGGTTTCAGGCCGAAAATTTGGTTTAACTCATAATGAAAGTAAGGCCAACTGCTAGTTAGCTATACCACACAAGGCACCGTGGATTTGACTCGGTTGTCTTGTAATGTATATATATATATATATATATATATATATATATATATATATATATATATATATATATATATATATATATATATATATATATATACCTAATATTACTATGCTTTTTACCTTAAAAGATATCAATTATTGATCTTAAGAACGGTTGAGATCTTTAAATGAATTTGAGCATGGATGAGTGTGCATGGACTATGCTCTCTTTTATTCATGATCAAATCTATTTAAAGATTTAAATCAATTATTGAAATCAACAATTGAGATCTTATATATCAAAAGAGCATAGTTCACGAGTACACTTATTCGTGTCCAAATGTATCAAGATATCTTAACTGTTCAATTTTTTAGATGTGTAAGTATAAATGAGTGTGTATATCTATTATGTTTTTTCTCTCTATATATACATATACATGTATGTATGTATATTAGGTGGATGATGCAAATAACTCATATACAAGCTCTATTGAAAATTATATAATTGAAGAAAATAAATAGTTGATATAAAAAAACAAAAAATAAATTACAAATATACGCTGAAAATCAAGTACTTTTTCACTTTTTATTTTAATCTCAACTATCCATGATGAGATAGTTGGTATTTGTTTAAATGGAGTTTACAAATACATGGTGTGTACCTTTCTAATCTCAACTATCCAGGATAAAGCTCTATGGGCTCAAATTCATCAATGTCGAGCAAGAGTTTTCTTATATATATACTTCTAAAGTAAGAAAACTCTTGCTCGACATTGATGAATTTGAGCCCATAGAGCTTTATCCTGAGACAAACTCAATCGAGCCTGTTCATGAGCTTGCCCAAGATCGAAAAGAGAAAAACTTGAATGAGCTGTACTTGAGTTTGTTAACCATGTGGCTCGAGTCCAACTTTGTGCTGCTCATTTCTTAAACGATCAAATCAAGGTTGCCTATGCGGTCCACTCGGTTTGGTTGCATCTAGGTTGTAGCGAGCTCCTGAATGGCTGCTTCTGCTTATAAAAGGGAGATAAGCATCTTTTTCAATTTATTTTATTATTTGTAAATTTAAAAGTTCGTATCCTACTTAAAAAAAAAAGGACGTGAACTCGTGTTGTGCGAAACACGAACTGCAATTAGGTATATTGCAGTTGGCAGTTGTCCTCCTCGTGCTAGCTACTCATGTGTAGGAGACAGCATTCGCGCCCTCCTCACTGCTTGGCAAGTTGGCGTCGTCATCCACGCTCCCCATTGTTTCCTCCGCCTCTCTCTCTCTCTCTCTCTCTGAAAGACGCAGGGAAGGAGGAAGGCCCAGGAGAGAAATGGCGTCTTCATCTACACCCATCTCCACATCGGCGTTCCCTCACCCCGCTACTCAATCCACGCCCAAACCTCCTTCGTGTGCACTTCCAACCTCGCTATTCCTTGGATCTGTCTCAAAAATCCGCCGCCTGTCTCTCCTCTCTTTCTCAAACCCTCGCCCCACCGCTTCCTTCTCCAGTGCTCTCAAGCAAGCTTCCTTGAAATCTACTGTCACCACCGCTGCCGGTTCGCCGGTACAACCATCAAATCAAGAATTACGTATTCCATCGCCAAAGGGTTTTCGTTATCTCTTTATCTAATCATAAATGTTGTTTTCTTCTTGTGCGTGATGCAGCTGATCACCAGAGAAGAAGGGCTAGAGCTCTACGAAGACATGGTTTTGGGGAGGTCATTCGAGGACATGTGCGCTCAGATGTACTACAGAGGGAAGATGTTTGGGTTCGTTCATCTCTACAACGGGCAGGAGGCGGTATCCACGGGATTCATCAAACTTTTGAAGAGAGAAGATTCCGTTTGCAGCACGTACAGAGACCACGTCCACGCCCTCAGCAAAGGCGTCTCGGCACGGGAGGTCATTAGCGAGCTCTTCGGCAAGATCACTGGCTGCTGCCGCGGCCAGGGTGGCTCGATGCACATGTTTTCGAAGGAGCACAACGTGCTCGGTGGCTTCGCCTTCATCGGCGAGGGAATCCCCGTTGCAACAGGCGCAGCATTCACCACAAAGTACCGCAGGGAAGTACTCAAGGAAAAGGATTGCGACCATGTGACTCTCGCGTTCTTCGGCGATGGAACCTGCAACAATGGGCAATTCTTTGAGTGCTTGAACATGGCTGCGCTCTGGAAATTGCCGATTGTGTTTGTGGTGGAGAACAATTTGTGGGCGATCGGAATGTCGCACCTCCGGGCGACTTCCGATCCGGAGATTTGGAAAAAGGGGCCGGCATTCGGGATGCCTGGGATTCATGTTGATGGGATGGATGTGTTGAAGGTGAGAGAGGTGGCGAAGGAAGCCATTGAGAGGGCGAGGAGAGGAGAGGGGCCGACCCTTGTGGAATGCGAGACTTATCGCTTTAGGGGTCACTCATTGGCTGATCCTGATGAGCTCCGTGATCCTGGTAAGCTGTTGATGCTTTCCGTTTAATGGAAACCAGCTCTTGCATTCTAATATGTAATCGTGACTCTAGGAGCTATGAAGTTTACTGCAATGTTTGATTGTGACTTTATATGCATTGGAATCAGACAATCCAAGAGACGTCTTATGTGTGATTGAGGGTGTGAATTCTATCCATGCGTTTAAGTTGTATATTGATGTGGTTTCTTTGGAGGAAGGGGGCGGGGGGGGCTTTAAATGTTTGGAACTGATTTCTTTGAATTCACCTGATAATTGTTTATGATTCACTTGTTTTGGCAGCTGAGAAGGGCCAGTATGCAGCTAGAGATCCGATTGTGGCATTGAAGAAGTTCATGATTGAGAACCGTCTGGCTAATGAAGAGGAGTTGAAGGCTATTGAGAAGAAGATCGATGAGGTTATTGAAGATGCTGTTGAGTTCGCAGACCAGAGTCCTCTTCCACCACGAAGTCAGCTCCTTGAGAACGTATTTGCAGATCCGAAAGGTTTCGGGATAGGTCCTGATGGAAGGTACAGGTGCGAGGATCCTGGTTTTACAGAGGGCACTGCTCAGGTTTAGAGATTGGTTACTTAACGTTGTTGCAGATGTTTAATATGTAGTAGCAGCTTTGGATTATCTTTTTCTTTCTTGTGTGAAACTTTTTGAGATTGTTGATGCTGAATGAGGCATTGATGTTGTCTTCAGTTAGGATATCATGGTCTTCTGCGTATTATGTAGCAAAATCTTTGTTGTCTTTAACTTTTGAAGCTTCACAAGACTTTGTTCTTCCAACATTCTGGTGTTGTTATACTCAGATAAAAGTCTCCAACTTCTACATGCTACACGTAATTGCCTATAAGTTCCCAATTCCCATATATCTTCTCTTTTCTAGTCTTTGACCAAAGTAATCATAGTCCAATTTCTGTCCAAATATTCATAGATGAGTTCATGAGAATCAATATATCGGCTCACTGGACCAGTGAATTACTTTGTTGAAGGTCATCATTGTGGTTTAATTTTTTTCTTCTTCATGCATATTGTTCTTAAATGTACTCCAGGTCTTTATACTCGATTAGTTGTACACCTACCTTCTGACTTTCTACACTGAGCGGCCATTGTCTGCATTTTTTATTTCAATTGGTTTATATTATTTTTCATTTTGTCATCATTGTTGAACTCTTCTGCATATCTCTGTCTTCTCATGGAATAGACCAACCATTTTTAGCTGTATATGTCAGCAGTAGACTGAGTGTAATTTCTAATTCAATCTGAAAGTATTGGTACTCACCTAAATCATGTAAATTGCGCTTCTTTGGTCCTTAAATATAATCACAGAGTTTCCTGCATGAATCTGTTATCCATTCATCTGGCCTCTTTTGGCTTTAAATTGGTAGAACCTGTAGTTTAAACAGTGACAGCAATTGATGTCTTGGAAGATTTTCTGTATCGAGTAAAGAAACTCGTGATTAGGTACACCATCAGATCTTGTGCCCATTCCAATTCCCATTATGCTATGTCACACTCAGGGATCTGTATGTAACAGATATCTGTTTACAGACACTTTAATGACCCCTTCTGACAATAGAATGAGAATATGCATAACCTTATATTGGTCTGATATGAAATTCTAATTTAGTACTGAGCTTCCCCTCTTCTCTGTTGTCCTCTTGATACCAGCTTATTTTCAGAGCCAATAACATTGAAATGTTGAAATGTTTTTCTTGTTTCTTCAGATTTTGTGCTCTATTCTTCCTTGTAAGGCCATCCCTTTCAGATTGATTAAGGAGAATTTCCAACACAAAGAGGACTGTTTTAACTGCTCTTTGATAGACTACTAGACTCGGTTCATTCCAACACGAATTATACTTGCTTCATTTCATGGTATACCTTGGATGTGCTCTTTCACATGAATGGTTCCAAAAAGAGTCAATCTGCCGCTGCCTGGCAGTGTAAAACTCTGAGTTCGCACCGTTACCTTCATCAAACCTTCCCTTTAGCTATTGCCTCAACCAGAAGTTAAAACCTTCTGGAGACATCACTGTTACAGCCGATTTACTCGGCCTCCCCTTGTTACAGCTGATTACCTCAGTCCCCCCTCTACTTTCATCAAACAATTATTTTGCTGAGACCAGCATGGGGCAGTACTTTCTAGTTTTCCTCTGCTGGAGAGGGCTCTTCGTCATTCCCCCGGCCAAATCAAGCTCTTAGGTCCGACGGGGTGGACGGGAGTGAGGACATAAGGACCTGCTTGAAATCGTGGATGAAGCAGCACGAGTCTTTTTCGCCCCGTTGATAGCAGGCGCTACCATATCAACTCTTTTTCTAATTACTTTATCAATGATCCGATATTTCCGTGTAACCATACATTCACCTGAAGACGAGAATCTCTGCCAGTAGAGAAGCCAATATGTCCAAGATATTGCATAACAAATTTTTATTTTCTTCAAAAAGCTGTTTCCCACGTACTACAGAGTTGTTTATACTGTCTTCTTAATCTTTGCAGCACAGATCAGTGGAACAAGCGTGAAAATCTTCTCGGAAGAAAATCATGAACATGTATTTGAATTCCCTTAAGAATGGGCTACGAGAGAAAGTATCCAAGTCCTTTTGCAAATTATAGCAACACATATTCTTCCAAAGCATATATCTTTAACATGGACTTCCTGGAACAATTTGCGTAGGGACCATAAGAACAATACTTCTACGTTTTGGTTACCAATGCTCTGCTAGAATGAAGGGTTTCCAATGGTTTCAGCTCTACCTGAATCTGTCCCCATACACGACCCATTAGAGTCAGAATTTCCGTATGCTTATTTGGGTCAGGCTTGTGAAGCTTACTAAAATGTGGAGTTGGGTATATTTAACCAAAAAATTATATGAAATCCAGCTCTGAACTGAGTTTGATTAACCAACCCAAACCAAGTCAGATCCAGCACTAAGTCAGGTTCTTGGTTGTCATGGTGCTGTCATATTAACATTTAACTTCAAAAAACCAAGCATCTGAGTTCTTAAGATGCACAAAATCTTAGCGTTAAACTATTAGAGAATTATCATCTTTCATATCATCGAAGATGCAATAGAACTCGGACCCCTTATTGATAGTCTTGCTAGAAAGCTATTTCATGGTAAGATGCTGTAGAGAAAAACCTTATCTTCCCTTTGAAAGTCCTTTAACCTACCACATTAAATCCAACCAACCTCTAATAGTTAGGTGTTTCTTGGTGGAGTGGTTAGACCACTACTCAATATGAGGCTGTAGAATGTAAAGCATTTATGCAAGACGTCACAATTGTACAACAACAACAAAAACTAAGCCTTTTCTCATACTAGATTTGTCGGCTACGTGGGTTCTTTATTTACATATCATCCGATTATATGTATGTCATGCTAACACAGTTAACTCAATATAAGCTAAATATTTTTTAATTAATTTTTTCAATACTTTTGTGATCTTTTCCTTTCTTTTTTAACATTTTTAGAATCTAGCTTCTCATATCTTTTTACTGAGGCTTCCTTTGGTCGTCTTTCTATATTGTCGTGATTGTATTAAAACTAAAACTAAATATTCTCTCCTATCAAGTGAGGTTGGCTACATGGATTTTCAGTCACCTTTGTTCTCACCTTGGTGTCATATTTGCACTTAACTTGAAAAATCAAGTTATGTAATGGCCCTGTTATTTTCAGTCACCTTTGTTCTCACCTTTGATCTAGGTTTAATCTAGTTTAGCAAGAAATCTAATCTTCCAAGTTCACAAATTCAATATGGGTATGGCTAGGTGGAGGGTGGAAAATCATAAATAAGCAGGCTTACGCAACGGCAACATCCATGTCAGAGTGCCCCTGTTATGTAATGGCCCATGTATTAGACAAACGAACATGCTTTCACATGTACAAGCAATTTTAAATGTATTCTTATACGTAAATTACTATTTTTAAAATAATATAATTTACCTTATGATTTTCATGTAAAAAATGAATCTCATGCTCATTTAGCTGCATTCTAATGCAATTTCTATTATGAAAACAAGGTTCTTGACCCGTTTAAAGCCATGCACACCCAGCCAACTAACTGTGTTTGCCATGTTTTTTCTCTACTCACACACAGACAGTGATTGCCGTTTGCCGACCCACCAAGACCAGACAGCTAATGTGTTCCACTTATTGATCAGGGTATACAGTCGGGATGCCCAAGGCATCCTTGGGGTGATCTCGTAGTTCCTACCGAGTGGATGAAAAATCAAGATGGTATATATATATATATATATATATATATATATATATATATATATATAGAGAGAGAGAGAGAGAGAGAGAGAGAGAGAGAGACCCTACTACATGGGCCAAGAAGAGCGGAGGTAATTCAAGCTTTTACCTGTTTGTGCTGGTCTTTCCAAACTAACTAATATGATGCCATGAGCCAGGATGAACCTAGTGACAAGCAGCTCATCTCATATTAGTCTTAGAGACCAAATGTGTGCAACGGTGCCAAAGTTTGAGATGCTGCTCAAGTATCACGTCACATAGCCTAATTAAATTAAAGATTTAATATGGCTGAACATGTATATAACCTAACGTAAGTTCACAGGGGATGGCGAGATGCCTCTGATCAGCAGCCTGGTGAGGCACAAGTTTTTGCGCCCGTTTTAATTTCAGTATTGTACCCGAAATAGTTTGTCCCACCTTAAATCTTTGTATATGTAGAGCATTATGTTTACATCACATGCAATCACACTTAATATAGCACGAGTGTCTCGAAGCAATTCAAGCCATCGAATTCCGGTGCTATCTTTGGCTGCAAACTCTTTCTCCCTCTTTCGCTCTGTCTTCCTTTCCTTTCCCCTCAAATTCTCATTCTCCCTACTCAAATCTTGATTCTCCAAAAAGAGAAAAAGAAAAAGAAAATCCATTGAAGACGTTTGAGACGGGACAAGCAGTACACGAAACTTTAAAATGAAGGAAACTAAATTCTAAGAAATGCCATGAAGAAACAACAGACCTCATCCTTGGCAGCGGCAACCTGGCGAAGAAAAACAAACCGACGGCAGCCATGGAGATAGCTACTGCAGGAGCTGAGCTCGCCATTGAATTAAGATACCTGGGAAACGAATTCCTTGGAAGAAAGGGAAAAAAGTGAGAAAATTGGAAGATAGATGAACTCTGCCTCGCTTATCCTTTTTTGTGAGGATTCACTCTCGAGCGATTCAAATAAATAGCATCGCTATAAAAAACTCTCCCCTACGCTCTTTGCCTTGTGATTTTGTGGGTTGGAGGAAGAGGTAGCCTTTGGCCAGCCTGACCCAAAACCTACGTGTCCTGAAATCTTGACCGTCCAATTTGGTGATGCAATGAGCATAAAAGGCATCCAAAACTACGATCAAAACCGAAAGCAGCGTTAACCAACCTAGCAGGCGCTTCACCAACATGATGAAGGTGATCAGTTCGATTCCCAGGGTGTGCATATTCATTGTTAAAAAAATAACCACATCAAAAGCAAGCCTTTTCTCGCGTTAGATGGGATCACAATTGAAATTATTCTTTTCTTTTTAATTTATGAGGAAAGAGTACTGATAAAAATAGCAAACAATTGGAGGGTAAATTGGAAAAGCAAACTAAGGTTAGGTAAATGCGTTAGGGAGGGAGTATCGTCACCGTTCATGCAACTAATTGGATGGAGACATCGGGGAGGCGCGTTTCCTTCGCCGTTCCATATTCGGTTTCTTTGGCTTCATATTGGCAGACCACTGACGCGTGAATCACCAACTACTTTGTTTACACTTGGCCGAAGCCAGATATGTTATCGAACTCACGACTTTCAACTTAAGGTCCAGCCCCCTAGCCAGGTGATCTCTCTCTCTCCCTCTCTCTCTGAGTGCACAGATGAATCTGGTATCGGTTTGAGTCTTAAATCACCTGAAACCAAAGAAAAATGCATTTAAATTTGAAATTTAAAAAATAAAAAGTATGAAACCAGCTTGTTCCAGTTCTGGTCCAATACCAGTTTCATGGAAGGCCAAAGCGACACAAGGTGGTCCCGAATTCTGGGTATGGCTCGATCGGTTCCTATTCAACCCACTTCTTTGATGTTTGAGCTTAACCAAACCTCCGTGCCTGAGCGATGAAGAGGTCTATGGATCCACGGTCTTTCACACAAAGTTCAATCTTTCTGGCTTCCACACATCCACTCATTTATACTCGGTGAGGAATCATCCATCTGGAGACCCGATTCGGCAAACGTCGAATCTCTAGTTACCCGCAAAGCAAGAAAGGCCGAGCCTCAAGAAATTTAGCAAGAATCATGAGTTTCTTAGCGAAGCCAGAAAAGAGAGGTTCCGAGAGGAGCACGAAAAATAAAATTCCGAGTAATTGAGCACCAAGAAGCCATCAAATGAACTAATCTTCAACTCCATTACGCATCTTTTGAATCAATCTCTGGGAAACAAGGATCTTAAGTATTTACAAGTAATTCGTGCAACAATCAAAGAATTAAACGTCCCAGAAGCAGAACGGGTTCATTGTGTCAGTGCGACACCAGTGTCTCGAAGCAGTGCAGCCCGTCAAACTCCGGTGCAAATCTTGACCGCGGAAACACCGTCCTCGTCGACAGCTTCGCGCTATCAACTCCGCCTTTTGGCACCTCCTTAATCGAATCAGTACATCGACTCACCTCTTCTCTAGAAGGCTGGCTTCCCGCGAAGTACGCGCCGACAGCCGACGCGGCCTCGGAGAGGGACGGAAAATAATTACCGACGGCCATCAAGGAGGAAGACAGATTGAGCGCGAAATGAAGAGCGAAGTTGAGATGTGAAGGAGAAAAGAAGGGAGTGGCAATATTTAAAGGTGGGTGCGCGAGGCGACCAGGAGGTTTCCTGAAAGTTGGCGCGACCGACTCTCAAAGGTTGGTTAGACGCGAACCGGATTCCTTTTCTTGTTCTTTTCTTTCTTTATCCCGATTTTGACTACATTTCCTACTTCGCGTCCGCTTTTCTCTAGAAGTCAAATCTTCTCTGCGTATTGCGATCTTCCACGCGGGTGGGCGTTGAGTAGACCCAACTAAGACCAATGGCAGGCGTGGAAGGCCCCACACGCATCACATTGGCATGACTCAGATGGACCTTCTTGGGTTTGGTTGTTCAGGTAGTGGTTTGGATCCAAATCCAACTATGAAAGGATGTAGTTGATTCTGCTGGTAATACAAGTGATGATATAGTAAAACGGACGCTTCTTATTCCAAATGTAACACGATGATATCAATATGAATCCCACATCATTTGGATCCAAATCCAAATCTAATACTTAAAACTATTATCCAAATGATGCTAAACCAAACCAAACCTAAATCAATTGTGATGCCTCCAAGCTCGAGTTAGTGCCTTATGGAACTCGATTCTACGAGACTGCCTTCCCTAATGGAGAGTGAACACTGTTTTCTTCTTTTCTTAAAGCTAAAGAAAGGCCTCCGATCATGGTGGCGTCTAAATCAACAATATGATCAAAAGAAGAAGACATCATGTCCTCTCATGCAGCTCAACCCTCTTAACATGATTGTACAACAAAAGGTGATGGCCTTATCGTTGGACCCCTTCCATTTTTAGTGTATTGCAAGTTGATTCTATCAAATCCAGTCGTATGGATGCATAAACATGCTTAGATAATTGAACATCAACTCCTTAATCATTTAAACCCAATTTGTTCGGGTGATCTTTTTCTAATGATCTACTATTGGAAGATTGATTTGTACCAAATTAAGCGTGTTGCATTCAGGCATACGGTTCAATTCGATTGAAATTTACATGCACCATGATGAATCAAAGAGGTGTTGCAAAGGTATGGCACTTTCAGGACTTCACCTTAGCTCCGCCAGTTGTGGTTAGTTGTGCTAAATGCCACCACCCATGGGGAGCCTTGTTACCGGATCAAATGAGCCAATCCAGGGGTGCCCTGCGCAAGAAGGAGCTGGCACTATCACCGGGAAGGTTTGCCATTGAAGAGAGGTTTTCCAAACGTTTGTAGATCATGGAGCTATAGTGGATCCGAGCGTTTGCTTAGTGGGTGGAGTCTTGTTAGCTACGTTCACTTAGGTCCATCTAATGTAATTGGGTTCAAGACTTTCATTAGACCACACAACTGGTGAGTTGGTTCTTGGATGTCAACCGTGCGACGTCAAAAACCATCGCTTCATTGCAAATGAAAGCAATATGAAAAGAGTCAAAACCAATACGCAAACAACTTCAAGGTCATGAGTTCGATACCTGGGGCGTGCATCTGGCTTTGGTCTCCAGATTGTACCAGAAAAAGAGGTCATACAATATTCTAATACACAGAAAATGATATTGTACTGTAATGTCATTATTAGACTTTGCAAATGGAGAGAATTGGCCAAAGCAAGATTAACCGCATACACGGATCCAACTGCCAAATCAGAAAAATGCAATTGGTGCTATCATATAATTCTCCGGTATAGTTGTATGGCCGTATCTGTATCACCATAGAAGTCTTTTTCCAAACTTTATTTACTAATAAAATGAGTTTCTTACCATTTTAACTGTGATTCTATTTTTTTTTAAAAGCAAATCTGGGGAAACTCTATTTTTGTTGAAATTTTATTAACTTTATTTAAAACATGTCAACTGTATGACCATGTGTCTGCACGTTGCCTCACATACGCCACGGAAGGCCCATCTATAAATAATCTACGAGTTTGTACGAACCTATAGAAGCCAGACGAGCCGAGCCAAAAAAGACTTGTCCATGCTCTCTTTACGTACTTGTACTGAACAAGCTATGTTGGAGCGAACCCTGCCGTTCAAAACCACAAACAGCTCCTTTCATCTTCGAGCCCAATGGTCCTTGACCACAGGCCTAGCAAAGATCACACTTCATGCGAAACGGCAATAATACGACTGTTACTATCACAGAGGGCTCTCGACTCACGTGATGGCTGGCCATGGGTTCGACTCCTGGTGCGTGCATACCTTGCTACGTCCTCTAGTTGAAAAAAAAAATTTATTTAAAAATCTAACTAGAATAAACTTCGAAATTGTTTTCTGACGTTGCATCTCAATTGAAAGGTAGTGTCTTGTCATAACGGCCCCGCTATTACGTTTGAGCAATTTTTGAGCTTTGTAAATTTTAATATAATAAATCAAAACAGCAAAAATGTTTGGCAGGAATGAAACTCCTTTTCTTTTTCTGTTTTTGAGAAGAAAATAAATATTTACATCACATCACGGCTTTTTCAATATGACCACGAACGCATTCTCCATCACTCATATTGCGCATTTATGCCACGTGTCCAGAACTTAGTGGGAAGAGATTGCCACGTGGGGCAAGCGTAGCCTAGAAATCGTTCTTCGTGGGACCCGCCAGAGAGCGAGTTTTTAACGACGCGTCGCTCGAATGTCCTACGTGGCAAGAGAGAGTCGTTGGGGTTGCGGAATCTGAAAGAAAATTAAATTGCGTTAATTCGAAGAGGGAGGAAGAAATATAAAAGGGGGAAGAGGGTTAAAGTGGAAGACGTGTAGGGCAAGAGAAGAATCGCCTCAGAGTGTGGTGGGTGAAAGGTAGATACCGGCGGAGTTGCCGGGGTCCCGTCTGGTCTCGCCGACTTCTGGCACTCTTCGTTCCTTTCTCCGTCTCTACGGCATCTCTCGTAGTTCGGCAAATGAAGAGGGCCGGCGTCCTCTTCGCTTCTGCTGTCGCGGCGTCGTCCGCGGCATTCACGTCGTCGGATGACCGTCAGATCCGCGTCCTGAAGCCATCGGATGAGGTGAGAGAATCCCTCCGGGTCTTGCTTATTTTCTCATTCGACGGAGATCTTTATTTGTTCATTAGGCTCATCGTTTTACCCTCTTCTCCTCATGTTTAGTCAAACTGTTTTGTATTCCTGTGAAAATTATTTTCTTTTTTCGGATTGCGGTGAAGGTTCTTTCCGTTTATAATTTTTATCGTCTTTGTTTGCGATTTTGTTGCGGTATATTTCACTTTTGCTTCTTTCCTTTATAGGTTTCTGCTGATTGCCTATCATGAGTATTTTCTCTTTCTCGACCATATTAATTCTAGATATTATATTTTTCTCCTTTCTCGTTGCAGATTTCCCCTCTTATCCTTTCCTTATATAAAAGAAAAAAATTTTGTTCTTGCAAATCTTGTCTGGTTTTAGTTAATATTGACCAGAAATCATGGTTTTGAAAGATTGCCCGAATTCTTCTTGCGAATTGTGGCTTGTTCTAAGGTTTCCTCTCTCGATCTTTATTCTTCAGGCGGCATCGACTGGAAATGGCTCAACTCCGTCACAGAGAAACCTGGACACAGAAAAGTTCAAACCAAGGTTTGATGGCCTTCGGTTCATTGAGACCTTGATCACGGCTCACAGATAACTCGGTCTCCCTCCTGCGTTTGCCTTCTCCTTCACAGTCTGGTGCTCTGGTGCGAAGTACGTGGAGAGCCCTTGTTCATCAAGAAGAAGAAGACTTCGGAGTGGAAGCAACCAGAGAGTCTTAGAAACAGTCCCGATCTTATTCTGTGGGGCGATCAGTTTTGATAGGTGTGTGTATCCGTAGTCTTTCGAGTGTATGAACTGTTCGGTTCCTTGATCTTTATTTTGGCTTGAATTGGTTCAGTATACGGGCAGATTTCGTCATTAATTTTCTTTTACCTGTTCGTGGAAGTGTTATGCATGCCAATGTTGAGACTCTGTTTGATTCGTGGAAATTAATTTCTTTGATGGCACAATTTCGCGAATAGTTCGCTTTTTCACAACACTGTTTTGAAAAGATATCTGTGAGCTTGAGAGAGAGAGAGAGAGAGAGAGAGAGAGGAGGAGGCTTTTGGGGTCGGGGGTCTGGGGGTCAAATACAGCGACGAGGAGGATGCCGAGTATCTGTGGCAGAGATCTGATCAGAGTAGTACACCCGAAAGCAAGCACAGCTTCGTATTTTCGTACTTAGGGATCTCCGTAGGTCCCCCAGGAATGGACGAAGGAGGAGCGTTCTAGGCTCTTGAATATGTTCAATGTATTTGGGGCCATGTAGATGGTAGGAAGTGGGGAAACCGTAGAAGTATCGTACCTTGTACCATCTACAAGGCGTCAACGTGCAGCTCAGAGCTGAAGTTAGATCGTTAGGGTCTGCGCTAACTCGGCAGGATTCCGAATCTTGTGAACATGATGATGCCCTTGGTTGCATTACCTTCGCCAAAGACGCGACGGACTATTTGGACGCCGTCAACGTTTGAAGCTTGGATCTTTATACAAGGTTTTAGAGGAACTCGATCTTGATTTGTGGATGCTTGTAGTTCGGAATTTCAGTGCGCTCGAAATTATAATTTCATAAGCTTAATTTGAGTAAAACTTGACACTAAGGGAGAGAAACAAAAAGAATTGTGAAAATTCAAGTGCTTTTTCTCTATTTTTGTTCTCTTCCATCTCACATCAAAGCTAATCATGCTCATATCGGCCTAAGCCTGCAGTTCTAATAGCAGGGAGCCAAACGCAATCTTACTAATGGGTTCATCTTCAACTTTGAGGAATCTCATAAAGCGGATGTTGTCACTGGGCGTGCCATAACTTGATCACGTTTCAATGCGCAACAATTGAGATGCATGCAATCATACTCTTTCTAGGGACTTTTTCTTTTTTGTTTGCGACTGTTTGACAAGGATTTTTGGGTTTCAAATTCAAGGATTAAAGAACTGAATAAGTTGTCCATTAATAGGTAGAATTAAACAAGTTACCCTTTTGAAAATTATATAGACTTTACATATCTTCGCCAAAAACTGCATTGGAACTGTAACGGATCAGGCAGTTTGGATCCGAACCTGATGGGATCCATACCCACCCGGATAAGAATACCCACCCGGATAAGAGAGTAGTAACGCTCGCAAGGTGTTACTACTGCACAAAGACAGCAATGGCAGCCCCATTGCTGTCAAATGTCAGACATTTATCGGATCTTGAAGGCCTTCAAAAGGCCTCCATGGTGGGCACCGTCGAGACGGACTGGGCAAGCAGCCAGAACGTCGAGCATCGACGAGCAATCGGTCGGAATAAGGTTCGTTTTTCTCAATTCTTTTGATAAACTGGTTGATAATCGTCGTTTTGCACTTGGGTCAAAGCATTGAGGTAGAACAAAGGGTTTTGGCGAGTTTGAGTAAATCGTGGGTGTCAAATTGACAACGAAATAGTTCTCATTCATCGAATTTTTCTATTTTTTACTTCCCCTTTTTATTCTCGTTTTTCGGTGAAACGCCACCGTCGATGTTTGTTCTTGGGCTTGGTCGAAAGATGATAGATAGAAAGAGAGTGGGCTACCTTTGGTGGCCTGAATCATTGCCTAAAAACAGAGAAATAGCTACTGAAAAAATCATGAAAATTGCCCTTTTTGGGCATGTTTATTTCATGTCGTGTCATGTACGAAATGCCACAAACCGACACCGATTTGTGTCGTGTTCTCGTGTCACATGTTAAGAAATAGTTCTGTGTTAAAATAGGTCAGAAACAGGTTCTATGTCAGGTTTGGGTCTGGTTTTGAAATGGCTTTTAAGTTTGAAACATGACCCGTGTCAGTGGTTGTAGGTTCTATGTCGACACGGTGACACGAACTGCCTACCGTGTCACTCAGTTTGGATTGGATATGTATTACGGTATCACTTCAGATCCAAGATAGTTTAAACAAATCTAAATTGAGTTTTGAGTGATTTTATGATTATTTGAGATACGATTTAGATACAATTTGTTGCGTTAAATTTATAGTTAAATAAATTTTAATATTTTAATTATTTAAAAATTATTTAAAAATTAAAATTAAAGGATTTGGCGGTGATAAGAATGACCTAGTGGTTTGAGATTTGATCTTATTTCTCCTTTAGGTAGGGGGTTATACATTCTTTTGCATAACCATGCTAGAAGTGATTTTTCTTATTTTAGATAGATTTAAATATGAATGTTTGATAAATATTTTGTTAAAGTTTATGAAATGATGTTCACAATTATGGTTTATTTGATATGCTTTTGAAATAAAATGTGTTTACAATATTGATTGATAAAGATCATGTTTTGATATGCATGTGTTGTATGAAATGATATTCAAATATTGTGTGGATATGTAATTAGATTTGGATACTTGTGGATTTGGACATGATTTGTAAATGTAATGAAATATAATTAGTTTTAGAAATATAATGATGAGTGAATATATGAACCGTAATTGTGTGGGGTCTTTAGAGACTTGTAGATTGCTCGGGCGATTCGGTTTGGGGCGAATACTGGGTGTGTTCACAGGTACTCTGCCATGAGAGTCAGCATAGTTACCGTCGTGAACAGGGTTACCGAAGTCACGTTAGGGAGGATCGGACGACTCTCACGGCCTTTGGGGTAGACACAATATGAGTTGTAATTATCGTAACTAATGATGTGTATATGTGTATGTGAATTTATGAGTATGAATTTAATATAATTATTTAAAGATGAAACTATAATTTGTTATGAAATGATTGTTAAATTATGCATGCTTTTAGTATGATTTTTGTTTAAAGATGTTTAACTTCCCTATTGAGCTATGTGTAGGAACTCACCCTATTATTTTATAGTTCATCCAAAAAGCTAGTACTTCCAAAACACACAGAGAAGAGTAGGAGTTGGATAGAGTAGTTTTTCTTAATTTTAAATGGTATGATAAGTATTTAACGATTTTAGAAAGTCTTATTATTTGGGGTTATTATGAGGTGGGCCTCGCACTATTTTGGATGTATTGATTAAAACTTTGATATGAATGTTTATTTTAGTTAGATTTGGTATCTGATCTATTCCCATGTTCCGATCTTCCGTTCATTTTGAGTTAAATTAAATTAGTATTTTATTTCAGTTTGATATGAATGTCCCTCCACCTCATGTATTGCCTGTCCCTCTCTCCTAGTTCCTGCCTTTATCCTGGACTGAAAAGAAAAAGCCAGTGGCGCTTGTGACCTGGTGAAGGAAACAACCAACCAGTCAACCGTCGAGTTGATCTTATTGAAGAAGCCAATACACACCGTGACAAAACAAGTGTTTTTAGGAAAGATCAATACTATTAATTGGCTCATAAACAAAGGGGAAGGTGGAATGTTCATTCAAATGAGAAAGATGTGGAAAAGAATTTCCCTTGTTAGCAATACGATTTCTATATCATTGGAGGGGCGACACTGGTGCACCATTAAGTTTCTACAAGGTAAAGTTGCTTGGCTCGAGCTTAAGATGAAGAGGATTGGCTGGTATCGGTTCCCAGCTCCTACTACTGCTCATAGAGGAGCCACCCATTGCGGATTTCTGAGCCTAGATCATCTTGTATCCATTGGTAGAATGAATATCCTTTTTGGTGGTGGTGGAGGTTATCTATGCCTAAAGCCCCCTGACAGAGGGCGACACTTGGCAAATTGGAGGACGTCCAGCACAGCACATAGTATAGTGGGAGCTTACTTAAAAGGAAGGTAGCTATTTGCCAAATAATGGCACAGTTAGAATCTCAGTTTGGAAGATTTTTGGTTACAAAGACGAGGAAGGGCTCTGTATAGCACCTTAACCTTCATGGAGTTTGAATTATATTTTATCATTACTTTTTTGTGGTATGAGCATAATTTTAAAGAAAAATATTATTATGCTCGTGTCTGGAAAAAAACAATGATAAAATGTGAGTAGGTAGTATGAGTGGTGACATGAGTGAGTACCACTGAATCAAGACATGGTTTGTACACGAAGGAATTGGGTAATCTTATATTTCATACACATATTAAACGAGAAGCATTTTTCATATCCAGAATTGGCATATGAAATATTCTAATCATAGATAGCAGATTTGTTTTGAGATGCATTTTCTAAAAATTAATATATATCCACAAATATCCATTTTTTGTGCTCCCAGTAACAGAGTCTCAGATTACACAACGGAACATACAAAAACAACACCAACGTCACTGCAGATCCCTCACTGTCCATGGTAAAGTCTAGCTTAGTTTCAGTCCAAATTGTCTAATTATAAAGCTCAATTCTCTTTCTTCACTTAAGGATCAGCTCTCAAAGGAAAAGAATGTGCCACTTCTACTCAGAGTGAGACGGACTTACGTTAATGTCCCTCAAAGTAAGTGGAGTAAACTTACTTGCATTATTGATGTGTGTGAGAGAGAGAGAGAGAGACATTCCTGCACATGTATGGCAATAATGGGAGATCAACTCGGATACGTCGGCTATCAAGAACAAAAAAGCTGCCGACATGGTTCTGCCTGTTCTTTTAACGTTTCTAAGCAGGTAATAAGCTCAATCGGACAGGGTAAAGAGCAATAGCTACCTGGCTATAAGTTTGAAGGTCATGAGTTGAACAGCCGGAGTTGTGCATTTGGCTACGGCCTCACCATTGTGCCAAAAACTGTCAAGGGAGAAACTGCCGTGAAGTATAAAGCCACACCCTCATGATAACTTATTAAATTTTACCACTCATTTAGTTAATTTCTTGCATATTTAAAATATTTATACAGATTCAAAATATTTGCAGAAATAGTATTACATATAGTTCTCAACATATATTACATATTACGCTCTTACGTATAAATAACCGGTATAGAAACTCAAGATTTATGGTTTGCAACCCCGGATATCGGAGGCCGTTGATTCAATTTAGTCCATTGAAGGCCACTGCCTGCGCGCCACGCGTACTAGAACATCTAGGGAAGACGACAACACGTACTGCGTTACAAATAGAAAGAGTTTGCCATTTCACGGTCACCACAGCTCCGCCCATCACCTCTCATAATTCACTCGCTTCACAAGCGAGTTTGTGAGAGAGGGAAAGGTATAAAATGGAACGCTACTAACCTCTTTGTTTCGTCCGCCTCTGGGCAGTTTTAGGAGGAAGAAAAGGTGAGGTAGTGCATTTTCAATGCGTTTTTGCTTTATTTCTGCTTTCCTTTGCTTGGGAAATTGCCGGATTTGGTCATGATGATGTCGACCATTTTGCTGGTTTCTTCTTGAGGGTTTATGAGATGGAAATCATGATTTCTCTGGGGTTCTACTCATCAGGTGTTGGGAACGATAGTCATTCTTTTGGTCTGGGCAATGCTCTCTGCCCATTTTGATCCTTTTATCTAGGGAATTATATAAAACATGTGAAAAGGAAAGGGTGGTACATTGTTGGATTTTTGCTTTCTTTTTTGTTCGCCTTTTGGGGGTTATTCTTGATAGTAGAAAGGAATAGCTTTTATGGTTTATGTTTGTGGTGCAAATTTGGGAATGGGTTAGATTCTCCTCGAATCTCGTTTTAAATGTGGATTCCTCTGCATCGCCAGGGATTTTTGTTCCGACGGATGTGTATGGGAAAAGAAAAGGAAAATCTGAAGTATCAAGTGCTGTCAAGTAATGACATCTTCCGTTTGCTTGATGTTTCTGCTGTATGATCCTTTTGTGCCTATGTGGATGGAGATTAGCCCGTCTCTGTTACCATCATCAACCGTATAGATTTCTACTTTCGTGCCATTTTATAACAGCGTTTTCATTCTGGTTCTGTTATCTTCGTGTGATACATGAACGTGTAATAACGTAGATTGCATGTGGTTTTTCTGTAAATTGTTGCTTCTGATCTTATAGTTCCGCAGAATCCAATGCGATCTGTTTGTAGCGTTGGTCGCATATGTTTTTTCGAAGGCGACGGAATCGTGCACGATTTTTGACTCGTTGGTTAGCTGGTGGTCTTCCAAAAGGTTCTGCAAATGCATGAAGGGTAGCTAATTTCGCTGTTTCTATTTTACAGGGTTCGCCAGAAAACCGCAATGGCCACACTGAATGCCGCACACTTGGTCTCAGGTGCCTCACGCTGGAAATGCAGCGGGGCATGTGACTCAGAGGCCGTGAATGTTGTTGCCCGTAAAAGGACTCCTCTCCAGAGGCACCAACTGAAGTCATACAATGGACTAAGATCTTCAAGTGCCGTGGATATGCAGACGACTGCCAGAGCAATTTACAGCAATGTCGTGCGAACGGGTTTTAAGCAGGAGGACAAAAGGGCAACTTCTGTGATTCAGTGCAAGAAAGGAATGAACTTGGTCTTTGTGTCAGCAGAGGTGGCTCCATGGAGTAAAACAGGCGGACTTGGTGATGTTCTTGGAGGACTCCCTCCAGCAATGGCTGTAAGTATAGATTTTGATTTAATTTAACTTGTTTACTTCACATCAGTTTCCTACGTAGGTTTGAAGGCCTTGTTTTAGTTTTGTTTCGCAGAATATAGGTTTCCTTTTGTTTGAAACATATTTATTGCTTTATGAGATTTTTTCTTTTTGTGCAAATGGGGTTGTTTATTGTGGTTATTGAGGCAGCATCTATTGATTTTTCTCCAGGCTAGAGGTCACCGTGTCATGACAGTCTCTCCCCGTTATGATCAATACAGAGATGGATGGGATACTAGTGCGTTGGTTGAGGTGTTTGCGGAATCTTGAATTATAATATATTTATTTGCTTTACCGAAGTACTCTCTTGCTCAATCTTCATATCCTGAAAGTGGCTCTGATGATAATCAATCTGTGGACTTGCAGCTGAAGGTTGGAGACCAAATTGAAACTGTGCGTTTCTTCCACTGCTACAAGAGAGGGGTGGATCGGGTTTTTGTTGACCATCCCATGTTCCTTGAGAAGGTTCGACAAAATCTGTGAATTCACCCATAGATGTAGATTGTTAGTAATCTACAAGCATGTATTCAGAAGGAAATTTGTGTTGGTTGATGGATGGTTATGTTTCCACTTTCATTTGTAGGTATGGGGTAAAACTGCTAGCAAGATATATGGCCCTAAGGCTGGAGATGATTATGAAGACAACCAGTTAAGGTTTAGTTTGTTGTGCCAGGTGAGAACCTCCTTGTAATCGGCAAAAATTTCATCAGCTTCCTTTCAAACTAAATTTTAATTTCTTTGACTATGTTAGTGAGATCTTTGTTTTTTTTTTACCAAAGTGATTCTTCCTTATAGTTCCTTCCCTTTTCTGCTCAAAAGTATCCCCACCTTTCAAAATGGTCCAAACATTAAAGTCAACTCTCAAACAGATTGTGGAAGGGATTTCTTCCCTTGTGGTATGCATCACATTTGATAGCAAAAACTTGGTTTAAGCTATTTTAGAAATAATTTAGATTTCAACTATATGATGGAATATATGGCCTTGATTTTACAGTAATCTACCTCTCAGTTACTAGATTATTAGTTGTATAACATCTGAAAATTGGACTAGATGCACATATTCATCCTCATAAATAACTGAATGTACTGGTTCTTAGTAGCTAAAAAGATAAAATTCGTTAAATAAACTGTTCCAGCTTCCTACCAAAATGGCCCAGTTGATTTGTAAATAAATTGGAAGGCCGGTACGCTTTCTCCCTTGGTTTTGACTAACAATCAACAGAAGAACAAATGTGGTAATAGATTGATGAAGTAGGGATATTTTTAAGTTATCCAGAAGGGAGCAACAATTTGGAAATGACTCCTAAACTGATGATGAATTTTGAAATACCAGATTTCTATGTTCTTTTGTGAACTTGTAATGGACAAAGAATTGGTTTCTTCGATCTGTATTGTCCGCATTTTGCTCACAGTTCTTGTTACTCTGTTAATGTGCAGGCCGCGCTTGAGGCCCCAAGAGTGCTCAATCTTAATAGCAACAAATTCTTTTCGGGACCCTATGGTACACTTTTTACTTCGAGCACCTAGTTTTTTCTCTTTCATGAAAGATCAAAAAACTCAGTATCATGATAAACCGATGGTATATGTTGTAAACAGGGGAAGATGCTATCTTCGTCGCCAATGACTGGCACACTGCTTTGCTTCCGTGCTACCTGAAAAGCATGTACAAGTCAAAAGGACTATACAAAAACGCCAAGGTATAAAAATCTTGCGGTCAAAAGATTTGCTTTTGACAAGTTACGTCTTAGTGTTCTAAGTTTCTTTTCATCTCATTTGCAAATGTAGGTTGTGTTTTGCATACATAATATTGTGTACCAAGGCAGGTTTGCTTTTTCCGACTATGGCCTTCTGAATCTGCCAGCTGAGTTCAAGAGCTCCTTTGATTTTATTGATGGGTAACATTCTTTTTCGCCTCTTCCTGGCATCCAGCATATGCTTCTTGAAGTCATAATTTAACTTTTTAGCATTTTTGTTGCCTTACAGCTACAAGAAGCCAGTAGTAGGCAGGAAAATCAATTGGATGAAGGCAGGATTATTGGAATCAGACAAGGTTCTGACTGTGAGCCCATACTATGCGGAGGAGCTGGTATCTGGAGAAGCCAGAGGAGTTGAGCTGGAATCCATTATTCGCAAAACTGGCATAACGGGAATTGTGAATGGAATGGATGTTATAGAGTGGAATCCAAAGACAGACAAATACATTGATGTCAACTACGATTCTACGACTGTGAGATTAGCTTCTGCAAGGATGTTCGGTTCTTCAAATTCCATTCAGGATGATTGGTATTTGTTACTTACTGCAAACAATAACTCTGCAGGTCTTCAAGGCAAAGCCTGTCCTGAAAGAGGTGCTTCAAGCGGAAGTTGGGCTGCCTGTGGACCGCAACATTCCACTGTTCGCCTTCATTGGCAGGCTGGAAGAGCAGAAAGGTTCTGATATCCTTGCTGCTGCGGTGGCTGAATTCATTGGGGAGAACCTTCAATTAATCGCTCTTGTATGTGGATTGAAATTCAGCGTTTTAATGCGCTTATCTACAATAACTGGAAATTATGCTGATTGCTTTCTAGTTGGATTAGAATCTAACTGCATTACTCTTTTCATTTTTTTAGCATGCTTGCATTTATACATGTTTTCTGTTGCATGCAGGGAACCGGGAAAAAACACATGGAGAAGCAGCTTCAGCAGTTAGAAGTCTTGTACCCTGACAAGGCTCGCGGAGTAGCCAAATTTAATGTTCCTCTTGCCCATAAGATAATGGCAGGAGCTGACTTCCTTTTGGTTCCCAGCAGATTTGAACCTTGTGGCCTTATCCAGTTACAAGCAATGCAATATGGAACGGTATGTATGACAATTTGCTACTTTTCAGATTTCTGGTGGATGGATTGCTTCAGCCTCTTTATTCATGTTATGTTCATGAGATGGAGTTAAACTGCATAGCTCCAGTCTAAAACCGTCGATGTTACTTCGACTAGATAATCAATTTCCTAGTTTGCATGCGTGCATTGGGTTTGATCTACATAGTCTATGGCGCTCTGCAAGTGAAAGAAGGCACTTATGTGCTTTATGAGAGCGTGTGACCTGATGTGTTCTTTATGGCATGCTAGATTTGACGTTGTCTTATGAGCTGTCATGGATTATAAGTTATTTGTAAGTTTTTCCGCTTGAGGTAGTGATACTATTTTTATGCACGACAGCCATGTAACGTTGTCACCACTGGTGGACTCGCCAACACTGTCAAGGATGGGTTCACAGGATTTCAGATGGGTCCGTTCAATGTGGAGGTATGCATCTATTCTGTTCTCTTACCTGCTTTGTTGTTTATCTCACAATGAGGGTTCCTAATCGTACTTTGCTCCACGGATCTGTAGTGTGATGCAATCGATCCGGCTGATGTGAATGCTCTTGTAAGCTCTGTGAAACGATCACTGGGTGTCTATGGAACACAATCGTACAGAGAGATGGTCGGCAACTGCATGGCCCAAGATCTCTCATGGAAGGGCCCCTCAAAGAAATGGGAGGAAGTGTTCCTGAGCCTTGAAGTAGAAGGCAGCCAACCTGGATTTGAAGGGGAGGAGATTGATCCCCGTGCCAAGCAGAACATCGCCACCCCATGAAATAAACGTCCTTCACCTGCGTTCCCTGGCTGTCCACTAACTGATATGGCTGCTAACGGACTTCTCCTTACAAAGAATAATGGCGTTTGCCTTTCGGAGTAGTACTATTGATTGTTAGTAGCCTCCAGTATACTTTGGCTCATGGATGTATTCCTCTTCTCCTTGTTGGTGCATCTATTGATCCTAGGACAATCAGACGATGCCATTTACATACATATTTTTGGGGAAAGGGACATAAAGCCAGCATATTATGTTGCTCATGGTGCTGTGCAACGTAAATTGCCCTTGAGACTAAGTTGAACTGCCCCGTAAGTTGGCCCAAATCTCTTAATAGGCACCCTTGCTCAGTTGAGCCAGCACATGGCTGAGTTGCACTCTTCAAAGAATGTAGGAATCGATACATGATGTGGGACCTCGTGTGTTCTCTTTCAATTGATTTTCACGCGTTGCCATAATAAATGTATTTCGTTTTCGAGGTTAATCGCATGTAAATGCAGAAATTATACATGAACAGGGCTGACAATCTCAGAAGCATGGAAACATACGAATAAGACCGGAAATGTTCGTGCTTGCGTTCAACTCTACAGAAAGCACGCTGCTCATGTAGACACAGAAAAACGACAAGTGAACATCAAAATTCACGTTTGTACGGCACGAGAAAAAGTGTACATAAAAAAATATAAAGCACACGAAAAAGTTGGCAAAACGCATTTTATAAAACATGAAACTATTTCGCAATGTCAAATGGTGATCTGCAGACCGCAGAGACCGTGATGATGACGCTTGACAGTCAAGGGCTCGGCATGTTGTGTTTGGAGGCAATAAATAATCTGAGGAACTCTCTGAAAAGCAGAAACATCACCTCCTGTAACACAAGTGTGATGATGTTAGCAATATAGAGGTTCTCTAGGAACACGGCATAGCAGCAACCTGCTTTTGAGATCTCAGATGGTCACCATTGTCAATGGGCAACAAATGCAGTTTACTGCAAACGCGTCACATTCGTGTTGTCCAAACATGACTAGGTTAAGTGTTTGCAGAAGTTAGTGTTGATCCTACCTGTTTTTCTTACACGACCCCACACCACATGACCCGGTGATACGATTTGCCATCCCTGTGTAAAAGTATCAAAGATGGTTGGGGAACAAAGAACCACGCTAGGTAAGACGTGGAATTATGAAAACTTGAGTGACCGGAACATGAGCTCGATGCCCGTATGAGCACCTACTAGGAGCCTGCCTTACTGCGGTAGGTCGTGAAGCAAAATAGAGAATAAACTACGGAAAATCATGCACCCTTCAAGTTCCAGGTGCGAACAAATAAGCAACTTCTCAATGAAGAATTATCTTTCAATCAAACTATAACAGGATATGGTTCCATTAATCCAAAGAAGGATCCTAGATCAAAATACTACTAAAATTGATAGTCAAATTTGTAAAAATCTTAGGTCATTTTTTAGAAAAAGACTTGCTAATCAAACAAGCTAAACCCCATATCATCGTCGCTTTCTTCTTTTGGCTCCTCCTGCATAGCAAGGCCAATCAAAACCAAGGGTAAAAAGGAGAACCAATAATAGCGAGAATGAACGCTTGAAAAGAGTCAAAACCCTACCTTCTTTTCTTCAGCAACAGGAGCAGCAGCAGCCTGGGCTGCCCCACCACTACATCCGGTTGAGACAGCAGCCACAACCACTGGTGCACCACCTCCTGTCGTTGATCTCAAAATTATTAGAAAGAATTTTGGAAAGAGAAAAGAGCTAGATCAAGCAATATACAGCACAAACCTGATCCGGCACTCAAGATAAGATTTTCAACATTCCTCTTCTCAACCAACTTTGCGAACAAGCTTGGCCAGTAAGATTCAACCGCAACATTAGCTGACTTCATCAGTGTAGCAATCTTCTCAGCCTGCAAAAAGGAAAAAAAATGAAGAAGTCATACAGAAACCAATTGAATGAGCAGAACAATGTCCATTTCACTAATGCACAAAGCAAACCAAGAAAGCCATGAGCATAAAGACGTTAAAGGCCTGTTTGGTGCATCCCCGTGAAAGGATTTGAATCAAGTAATGGAATCCATCACATGTATAAATCTAAATCCTTCCCTCAGTGACAATTAAAATTAGCGTTCAAGGCTAATGAAATGGGTCCCATATCGGCCTTTTCATGTAGATTCCATTTCAATCATTTGAATTTGCAACTTCATCACACCAGATATGTCGTCTCTTGCGTGGTTCTAATGCACGAGTGACGGGAACACACCCTAGGTCCTGCGTTGTTGGATTCTGACCTAATTTACAGAGGCGTAACATGGCACGGAGAGACCCTTCTCTTTCCATGGGAACCAATGAAAAACAGAATCTGTAAAATAGGAGCAGTCTGCTCATTGACGTGCCTATGGACTAATGTTGTGAAAGCTGATGAACTCGTCATCCATGGTTAGTAATTACAAGCATTTTCAGGTCATGAATTTTAATCATGTATATTACTATAAGAAAGAAGTGTTGATTCAACTTCATTCATGCACCATTGGACAATCAGTACAGCGAACGGTGAAAAGACGATATTGTGGAGAAAACGAAAAGCTCCGCCTCAAGTTTAGTACCACATCAACAAATTCCTCGATAAACAAAACCCAAAAACAACAAAAGACCGATTCACCAAAAACAAGATTCCCACTTTTATCTTTCTACTTGAATTGCAGGTACATGGTTCAACCTCACTACTTGCGAAAGAAATCTTACTATGAAAGCGAAAAACTCAACCGCTGCACATGCATAGAAGGAAAGCAGATTATAAGATGACCACACCGAATCCCTTATTCATGATAGGCACACGAAAAGAAAAGGAAGAACATTGAGCATAAGTACCGTAATGGGAATCCCGTCGTCATGGAGGATGAGAGAAGCGTAGGTGCACGCAAGCTCAGCCGCAGCCATTTGCGAACGAATCAGGCTCCTGGGGAAGCAATTCAAGAGAAACCATTACCAGAAACGGAAAACTCGTGAGAATCGCGAACAGCAAAGGCAATCTCGGAGAAACTAGGGTTTTAGGAGATACCAGCCGACGGTGAACGCGGGTAGCAAAAATGGGGACCGTTCTGAGAGAGGATTCGGCGGGTATGAAGCTAGGGTTTTTATTCCGCTTAGAGGGCCGATACGTTTTAAAGTCTTCTAACCGATTCAGAGGTCCACTTAGGGAACCGAGTTGGGTTCGGAACTCTACATCCAACCCATTTAGGCGGACGTGGTATATACAAAAGGTGTTTTTCGGGTGTTATTTCTTCATACTACATTACAGAGATAGTGATACATATTCAAACATGTTCGTGTTTAAATCTACTCAAAGATTTCTACCATTCAATAAAAAAATTTGAATTTAAAAAGAAAAATATATTATTATACATTAAATACGAACAATACATTTCAATTTTTAAATTCAAATCTTCATTACCAGTAGATTTGAACTGAGCTTAAGCACTGACCATTCTAGATACCAGCTCATTGTTGCTTCCTCGAGATGATTATCGAGGCATTGTTTTAAGATATTACTGATATCCCAACCATCATCTTGCTCACAACCCCATATTGTTGCTTCCGTCGTGTAGGAACACTTGAACATGATATGTTCTTTTAATTGTTCTATTATAGGATCACCAAAGGTTAAGTGTTCTACCTCATTTTTTCATATTATTGATTTTCTTCCCAATATGATCAAACTCTTCTTGATCCCAATGGTTTAATTTCTCTTTCACCATCCCAAGTTTATTAATAAAAATCGCAACATAGATTGTTACTACACCTTTGATCGGGAAATATTGATTGCTTATTAAACCCTGTGAATCAAGTGAAAGTAAGACACTCAAAGTTTGGGGGCTAAGGAGTTCTTGATGGAAAAAAATGCATTCGGTTCTCCATTTACAGATGCCAAACTCATTACTCTGTTCACTTAATGAATGAACCGGGAGCCATCCATGGGCTTCCTCCATTAACTAGGAACTAATGGGAAGGTTGGGATCTCACTCAAACTTCTGTTCTTGGAAATAATATTACAAAGCCTTCGTATATAATGATGTAGGTCTGAAAAACGAACCGAGGTGGTCATAGATCCGGTAAGTTAAACTAGTACCGAGCTTGTTCACATTTTGTAAATGAATATTATATAAACCATTTCAATTAATATTATATAAGCCACATACAAGCAATTCGACTTATTTTTACAGTTCTAACTGAAGTTGTTGCTTCTTGGGACACAGGGATCGGTGGTTCCGGAAACTGAACTGTCCTCATCCATTTTGAAGGCCTGACCCGTTCACTTTTCTTGGAGTGAGTCTCACATAAAGGCCAAATTCCCCCGCACAATTCCCACAAGAAACGCCTTAGACCCTCCGATATATTGAAATAACTTGGGCCTCTTTTCGGAATTAAAAGTATAAAGTGGGAATTCTTGCTTGCAAGGGCAGCGTCGTTGAGGCGTCAAACTCTCTGCGGACCTGTACCCTCGCTTTTACCAGAGAGCTTCTCTCTCCCTCACTCAGAGTCAGAGCCACCCATAAAACAAAAGCAAAAAGGATAGCTCACGACGGAATGGCATTCGATTTCCAATGCTGGACTCTCTTCACCTTCCTTCTTCTCTCAGGTACGCAAAAAATCCGATCTTTCTGCCTTTTTCCGCGCCAGCGCTCGCCGGAAATGGAGTTCGGACTTACCGGATGTTTTTTCGGCGATTGCCGTTGGTTTTCTGATTGCAGACGCGACTTTTCCGGTGATATCTTCGGATGGAGTAGGCATCAACTACGGCCAGCTCGGGAACAACCTTCCCACGCCGGCTAGAGTCGTCGGGTTGCTGCAATCTATGAATGTTAGTAAGGTGAAGCTCTACGATGCGGATGCTAGAGTTCTACATGCGTTTCGCAACACGAGCGTGGAGTTTGTGGTGGGAATTCCCAACGAGTACGTAGTGAAGATGACGGATCCGGCGAAGGCTCTGGCTTGGATCAAGGTGAACGTCCAGGCTTACCTGCCGGAGACGCGGATCGGGTGCGTCACTGTCGGGAACGAGGTGGTCACCGGAAACGACTCGGTGTTGACAGTGAGCCTCGTTCCGGCGATGCAGAACGTCTATGGCGCTCTGAAAACCCTTGGGTTAGCGGATAAGATTCAGGTGACCACTGCACACTCGCTCGCTGTTTTGTCGTCGTCGTATCCGCCATCTAGCGGGAGTTTCCGAAAGGATCTCGCTGGGACTATTCGACCACTGCTCCGATTCCTCGCCAAGACGGGATCGCCCTTTCTGATCAACGCCTACCCATTCTTCGCCTACATGGGCGATCCGAAGCACGTTTCTCTCGATTACGTCCTCTTCCGGCCAAACGCCGGGATCACCGACCCGAAATGGGGGCTCCGTTACGATAGCATGCTGTTCGCCCAGATCGATGCTGTGTACGCCGCTCTTGAGGCGGAGGGACACCGCAATCTGAAGGTGAAGGTGTCAGAGACGGGGTGGGCGTCAAAAGGGGACCTAGAGGAGACCGGAGCCACGCCTGAGAATGCCGGAGCGTACAACGGAAACCTGATGAAGATCGTCGCCGAGCGGAAGGGAACTCCCAGGAGGCCTGCGTCCGGCTTGGAAGTATACGTCTTCGCCCTGTTCAACGAGAACCTTAAGCCCGGGCCGACGTCGGAGCGGAATTACGGACTATTTAAGCCTGACGGTACGCCAGCATACTCCGTTGGTTTCGACTCTGCCAAGCTCAGCCCTCTCTCCTCTCCGGTCATTTCTCCTACACCGTTCAATCACACCTACTTCCCGCCTCCTAACCGATCGGCAAACGTTGCCAAAGCAAACGACCCTTCAGCGACGTCGTCCCTCAGTTCCGTCTCCTCTGCAATGGTAAGGCCTTCTTCCCTTTTCGTTTCCTCCCCTCTGTTTCGCAAGTACCAAAACACGACGAGTGGATTCGGGTTGTGGGTATCTTGCGGTTTTCCTCCGTAATTATCGCCATTACATGCTGTGAAACAGCTGGTTTGTATGTCTATACGCACTCTTTTGTGTTGAACTAGTTATTTGGTTTGTAGAACTATGTCATGTCTTTTTGCATATTTTTAGTCCATCCGGAGGCGTCTCGTTCAAGAAGAAGGGTTGTCTAATTCTTTTTGGTAATTGGTTTAATTTGGATTGCAGGGTTTGCGAACAGGTCTTGTGGGGTTTTTGACGCAGGGACTGATTGGCTTGTTCCTCGTCTGTCCCTGAAGGGAAGCACTATAAAGGACGGTGAGTCTTATTATTCTTTAATTCGTGTTATAATCTTATGGGTCTCAAAATCGATAGGGAAAAAGACATCCACTTTAGTTCTTTTGTCTGTTGCGAACCATGAGATGCCTCCTTTTCCTTCAAATTGCCGTGGGAATCAACCTCAAGCGTCAACACCAGATATCACCTTTGCCAACCTTATCACTAACTTCACAAGATGCTAAAATGTGAGCTTTCACACAATAGCTCTCATCAAATAATTGGTGTGCTTTTGCATAAAATGTGATTTGAGTGAAAGATAATTCAAGTTACCATCTGAATTAATTTTTTACCTAGTTCTAGTTTTCGATAATTTAAAATCAAAACACACTAGGTGGGATCGGCTGTATGGCTTCGTGTAGCATTTCGTAAGTCGATATTTTTTTCTTCTTTTCGGTACAATGGAGAGGCTTAAGTCAGATGCATGCCCTGTCTATCTGCCACATGTATCTTGTGCGTTAATGAGATCATTTACTCTCACTATTCCCTTTCCATATCTTTTATCTCTCTTTTAACTGTGCACCATTTAATTTCTCAGTAAACTTCAATAATACCCTACTCACCTTAAAACGTTTCTCACATTTTGAACTTCTATTGGTATTAAACATATAATTCAACACCTTCATTTTTCAGTACTATCATCTTTTGCGCACATCGCAACAAGATTGTTACATATAGCTTCACAAATATTTATCTTTTTGTTCTTTTTTACAATGGGAGGCCAAAGCCTCACACACACAAGCCCGTGCACCACCAGGGATCTACCTCGGCACCTGACAAGAGCCCTAGAAGTTAGCTAACTCTATGGGTGCCATAATATTTACCTTTTAATCAATAATATCTTCTTGTTATACTGAACCGCTTCACTTACCTCTCCATTATAGTCATCCGGAATTAGTAAAGAAGCTTGAGTTGGAAATTCCTTTCAACTAATAGAAATCATAACTACCCATCAATATCATGACATCAGGTGTTGGAAACTAGTATTATGTATAGGGCGGCGGCAATGCTCTAGTGCGAAACAGTGTACACCAGGCAAAGAGGGCATTCCCCTCCGTGCTCAGCTTAGAAACTGCAAATTCCATTCTTATATGTAACTCGCTCTTTTCAGTGGGAGGTATGGCATGGTTCATTGGAAGACGAAAGGAGGCGGAATCTCGATTGTTGTATTTTGCAGGAGGGACGGACCGAGTTCATTTTCTCGCGAGTCCTGTGCACGCACTCTCCTGATGATTCTTCAGTAATGTATGTCTTTGCAAACCAACATGAGTCGGCTGATTCTTTCTTTGTTTCAGTTTTCATTACTAATTATTATTATTTATTAATGTAGTGGAATTAACATGGAAAGAAGTAATCTCTACGTTAACGTGTCATTTTCTCATTAAAATTGATTGAAGTAGGTTTTACTTAGGCCGCAGTGTGAGTCTCCATGACCTCAGCACATGGGCGTGACAGTGACAACCAACTAATTTAATAACATTAGTCAGTAAATTAATTTAGGTTTACTCCAATGAAATGCTTGTAAGTATTATGGAGAAGGAGAGGATCACGTGAGTACTGAAGCGTTATGTCGAGTTCGATGCTCCATTTGCCAGGTACTAATATATATTCACATCTTTTTAAAACATAAGCTCCTCTTACAAAAAAAAGGAGGAAGGAAAGAAGGCTTCAATGTTTTATGTCCAAAATAAGGTGAGAGGTATATAGTGTGTGTGTGACCCACATCTACACCATGCTAGTTCTACCACCACGCCATTCATCCAATTTTGTTGCCCTCCATACACTAATCTCAAAATTATTCATTCACTAAAATATCCCTTCCAACACTCCCTACCCCATAAATCAACAACCCCATCCACAGTCCAACCCCTCTAATGCATCACATGTGCCCTAAACCACTAACCCACTTGGCTCTCCTTTTAACCTCAATAAATGACCCAAAACCTCACACCATAACTCTCCCTACATCAAAAACACCTCACTTTACCACTCAGTAACTCTAGTAAATACAGAGCACTCTGTACAACCAACCCCACATGCTTCTCTTGGATCACCAACGCCACTCCACAACCCAATTTGTCATTAATGATTGTATATCACTTTGAAGGGTTTTCCCCTCTCACTTACAAAATCCAACAAGGCTGGGGTATTGTTCGTGGATTGGGAATATATATACATACAGAGAGAGAGAGATTAATTGGATCCTGCCTATTATTTTTCGAGAGTACGAGTGTAATAAAATCTATTCTCTCGTGCTAATTCTTCTTATGCCCCCTCAAGAGAAGAAATTAACTTTCTTAAAGATTGCATAAGCTACGTAGCTTTTAAATTATGGTTTGAATTCTGAAAACCCGAGAACACAAACCAAATTCACAGTGAACTTAACGTGTTATCCAAAACTAAAAAGAAACAGTCACTGCATGTGTTAATTCATGGCATCCGTTACCACAAATGGCTGAATGTGAGAATCTTGGATGATCAGTGGTGGATGGAATGCATATACTCTTTTCATTAAACTGTGTAATGAACAGTGTAGTAACTATTAGATGCATATTTGAGTGTATGTATGTGTGAGATTAATTGAATATGTTTGCGTCTGTTGGATGCTAGCTTCAACTCTTTCATTATAACGAAAAAAGAAAGTTTTAAAGGCAAATATAATAAAAATTGAATGCAAACAAATAGTGGACCAAATAGGTAGCAGAATATTGAATATAAAAAACATTAGACGATCATGAGAACAAAATTGGGTGTGAAGAAACACTGAACCAAATAAAAATTATGCAACATGTAGGGAGCACTAAGGGGCCGTGTTTGGCAAGCCCAACCTATACAAAATCTATTTTGGCCAGGTACCTACAGACCCATATAATACTCTGATCAGACTCTCATGGATAGACTATATGGAGTCAAGCATGCCACAAGAAAACTATTTAAGCAAAGCCCGAAGCCAACATGCTTTGGTTTAGATTGAGATTTGATTTCGATCTAAAACATTAAAGAACATTAGTTTTCCAAATATCATTGAAAATTTTCAAGCTTTTTGCATAGGATATGGGTATTGATCTAGGCCTCCTATTGGTCTTCCAATATGAGTTTTACACTAAGGATAAGTTTAGAACATTCACATCTTTCTTTCTTCGATGGCCAAAAGTCGTATAATTTATATCATAAGTGATTAAGTACCCACATCGGTCTTCCAACTGATTCACTAGAAAAGAGACAAACTCAAATCATTTATATTATAAATGCTTTCATTAGTTTTCAATACTTGACAAAATAGTTCATGTTCATAAGAATGGACAATTTTCAGTTCTCCAAGTCTCTTCCTAATTCACATAAGATCAACATGGAAAAACACACTAAAATAATTTAGCACTAAAATCAATAACGCATACAACTTGAATGAAAAAAATAATCAATGAAATATTTCATGTGTCATTCCATCTACATATGATTCCAACAACAACATGCGTCGTAAGCAACATATAAATGGTTAATGTTCTTGATTTAAATCTAAAATAAGAGTATCACTTGATAGTTGATACCATGAATTAGTAACGAGGTAGTCAATCTCATAGCTAAGAAACCATTGTTTTCTTGCCTTCCACCTTGATTGTGTGAGTCGCCAAAGAATACATGGAAAGAGGAATTAGGACAACAAAACATATTGGTTCGAATCGGTTCTTTCTAAAATCTGATTTGAATACATAATTAATATCATTAAAGAGTTCAAATTGTTAACTTTTTCAGCCGGATGAACAGAAACTTTAACAATTTAACAAATACCTAATTTTAAAATTCAACATGCAGTTCTTGTCACGGAATTGACTCCGAGTGGCGCCATGTCTCGTGAGGAAGTGTCAAGGATCGGAACTAGAAAGAGTTTTACACACCGCTCTCTTTTCTTGCAGCATGCAGCTGAGTAGGAAGGCGCCCTACTGCCATCATCGAGCTTCATAAGTCTTTCGAAATTCCAGGTGGGGGCAACCGCCTCCCAGGGACGTCAAGTAGGTCTGCCACTGTGACTGAGTTTATCCTAGCACTAGGCGCGTCCAGGGTTCAGATGCATGCATCACACATCACCGAATCTGATAGTTGGTCCTTATCGAATTTTGGAGCAGAGGCAGTATTTCATCAACTGAACCCATGTCTGTAAAAGCATAGCTCCAGTTGATGTAGGCCTAACTATAGCATAAATAGAAAGATCAGTTCCGGTTATCCCCTAATCTTGAGTCTAAACCAAACTCTCTCAGGCCGGTTCCGGTTCTGAAACTGCCCGCTCTCAGGCGTATTCCAAAATCTGTGGATGTGAAATGCCAAACAAACTGAGCCAATCAATTCAGCATATTCCATGGTCCATAAAAAAAATATCAACAACTTGGACCTGTGGAAGAGATTATTCACCACTTCCAGTTACAAGGTATTGTACCTTAACCCATCGAGAGAAGAGGCCATGGGCAGCACAACTCTTGATGTCATCCGTCCTCACTGCAGATACAGGGCTGTTATGGAAGCTATACCATCTATTCTCTTCAATGAGCTGCAGGGTGATAAAAAGAAATTCATGGAAAGCAGATTCTCAAGAAAATCTGTCATAAGATAAGAGACCTTTCCCCATCTAACAATTCGAGTCTTGGTGGATGTGTTTAAGGAGACAGACAGATGCATCACTGTCGTAAGGTTTGGTAAAATCCCTCTACCTCCATGCGGAATTGCTCCATCAGGCTTTTGTCCATTGCAGAAAATTCCCCACTGCTGCCCCCGGTAGGAGTCTGAGCCTTGTCTTAGTTCCAGTGTGGCTGATCATCCTCTCAGACCAGCTACGTACTGATCATTGCGTTCGTAAGCTATTGCTTCAACAACTAGTGAATCAGACGTGAGCCCCTCTCCATAAGGATTCCTCCTTTTGCTCCCCTCCTACAAGGTATTAGCAGCCGTTTCCAGCTGTTGTCCTCCTCCTAAGGGCAGGTTCTTACGCGTTAGGCACCTGTCTTCTACTAGAAACACCGCTTCCAAGCCGACTTACATGAGTTAAGCCTGCCTTTAGTGTTCATCCCTAGAGTTCATCCTAATTCAGGATCAAACTCTTCATGAGATTCATAACTGCATTACATGTAGCTTCCTTCTTCGTGGACAAAGCTAATTCACAATAATCTTTCATCCCAACGCATAACTTGCTCTATATTAGCATGAAGTTTCTTTTCAATAATATAGCCATGTCAATCCCACAAGCCTCTTATCTCATTCGCTCACGACAGAGGAACTAAGTTAAAATAGAAAAGCTTGGGCTGGGTTTAGGGATAATCAGGCTTGCTCGAATTAAGGACTACCACCACGTGAAGGTGACACTGTACCAGTTAAGTTTTTTGTGAAAATCCAAAGTACCTGAAAGAAACAAAAACATGTTTGATGATGTGCAGAAGATCATCATATAAAAGTTGCCCATCACTTTTCCCTGAAACCCGTAACATTTTCTCAAAGATCAAAAAGGTACTGTATGAGAATGGTTAGCTGCTATATAATTTTCTCCTGTTTCAGGTTGTCTACATACATTGCTAATGATTCATATGGATTGCCAAAGTATGTATATGTTCAGTTATAAACATGAATATTAGAAAACTTTGGCTTTGGATCTTGCTTAGTTGGGTAGTATCACACGTCTATAACAGCACCCACACATGACGAACCTAGCTCTGCAAGCAATAAGGCATCAACAGTGTTTAAACACGTAGAAGGCAATTGCAGCAACAAGTGCATGAAAGGATCAACGACGGCAATAAGCTTTGCTGCAAATAGGGCATGCCAGCATTGATTACATTGACAGTGGAAAAAATTATGAGGACATGAATGATGATGCAAGCAAATTCCACACTATCCTCCCAACACACATCGTGGCTTTCTGCTGAAGTTAACATATCCACCGAACGTTCCGTCACAAGTTTTTAAATGACACTAATCGTCAACGACGACATGAATTGTATTGATTTTACGACTATGTTTTTAAGATACATCTATTAATGAATCATTACTACTCCAAACATGATTATGTTGGTCAGAGTTTATGCCAAATAATAAATTTTTACCTTTTTATTTGAATTATATATTTGCTGCAAACTCAACATCCATTGGAGTGTCTAAGCAAATAAAAGAAATGTTGACGAAGGCTCAGGAGGAACTATAGATAACATGATCGTATGCGAAGAGGGTTTACCATATCCAGGCTCTTAATGACAGAGAATTCCAGATGGAGAACTCATGAAAAACTTCCAAATGAAAGAATCACAGGAAAATGACAGAATTCCAGCTCGAGAACTGCATCACAACTCTAAACTTGTTATAATCTTTGCGTCCATCTTTAAGTGTGCTTAAGATTTCTAATAAATTGAAGCCACACTTTTCAAAGATTACAAAGCAGAAAACATGTAGTAGATTATTTTTCTCTTTAAGACCACATCGTCGATGATGCAAGAGACAGGATGAGGAATTCCAATCTAATCGCTGGAGGTTGTTGGCTTCCTACATCGACCAGAACAGATCGACGAAAAATTTATTTTTGTGTTTGATAGCAAAGTGTAGAAATCAATAAACCATACTGAGTTTTGGCCTTAATTGTGAATGAGCTGCATGAATTCTATGTTCAATTCTAATTGAGCTCTCGTTACAGTTGTGGATATAGTCATTCTCTAAATCTGTTTAAGCATCCAACAAGAGAGAGTTAGTTGTTAGCTCACTAGTAGGCCCCGTTACGTTGTGTGGCCATTCTTGGCAACCAACACAAGTAACAGTTGGACGGGGCATTGAGCCGTTAGTCGTGTTTACGGTTAAAGGAGAGATTGTCATAACAGCAAAATCTTAACCGTTACCAAAAACCACGGTAACCATCCGGATACATAGACTCCTCAAGAGAAAAACCCACAAGAAAAAATCGGGAAAAAAGAGGAGCTCGCACTGCTTGCATACAATTACATATATTCTAAAATATATGAAGACTGAAAAGACACGTATAAACACTTTTCCCTCCAAATAATAGGGTGCGAGGAAACTGCGTAACAACAACAAACCTCAAACTCGAAAAAGCCCGAATAAGGCAAGAAAAATCCGACAGACCCAACCATCAGAGTGGTCATTCAAGGTGTGTTTGATTGCGAGGATGGGACTATGAAACTGTAATTTCAGTTTAGTTCGAGTACCTGCTGCCCACCTTAGTGGGTCTCGTCATCGGGTACAACCCCACTCTTTACACTGATATGATTCTTTGATTATAAAAATTGGAATTCTAGTTCCAGTTATGTCGTCTCGGGCCCCGAAATCAAACACCTCCTTTAGAGATTTAGTTGGGGATTTGGGTTCTCTTAACCAAAAACCCCGTCTTCTATTAACCAAACTTGAGGTTAAAATATTGTTAAACTTCTTGCCGTCACTTCAACAAAATACAATACGTTAAAATCAAGGTTATTTCGAAAGACACTTCTAGGGGTTTTGACATTAAAAAAAAAAGGATCACGATTTTTTCTCGTCGGTGTAGGAACAAAACCAGTGGCGTGTGGAATTCCTCGCCGCGTTTCTCGGGGAGCGGTAACATCACCAACGAGAGATCTCAGCCGTTGAATCGGATCCTGTCTCTTCTCCCCGGCGCGCCAAAAGCAAGAAATCGTTCTCTCTCTTAACACCAATTTAAAACCCTCCCGGCCCTTCTTCCCTTTTACTCTTCCCCACTCTGCAATCTAGGGTTTTTACCGCTCTCTCGGTTCATCTTTCTCCGAGTGGTTTTCGGGCTAGGAAAGCAAATTCTGATAGGAGAAACCTTTCTTGAGGCGACGGAATTTGATCGTCGCCTTCCCGGGAGGGAAAGCCAAGACCACATCTCCGATTCTAGCTTAAGTGAAACATTCTTCTGGAATTGAACCCTAACAATCGGGAAAACCCCATTCGCTGCGCGCTTATCACGCGGAAGACAAGGTTAATGGGGTCACATTTCGACGCATCGTACCTTTCGGCGCATCCGTGCTATCCGAACTCCGTAGCATGGTCCGATGAAAACTTGCTCGCCGTTGCGACGGGCCACATCGTCACCATTCTGGTAACGTGGTCTCTGGTTAAACGAACAGTTCGACTTTTGTTACTTTGTCGATCTTCCAACCGGTGGGATTAGATTTTTCAATAACTTTGGGTCGTGGTTCGCAGAATCCTTCTTCGCTTTCAGGACCTCGAGGATTGATCACCGTTCATAGCAAGCCGCCGTTTCAGATAGGTTTTGTGGAAAAGCAAGGTTTGATCGTTTCCGTAGAATTCGTTGATGTTTATCTGTTTATCCACGAAGATAGTTCTACAAACAGCTTATGTTTGGGTTGGACGCCCTTTTCTTTCTATGATGTATCTCTTCAGTACATCCGAGCCTATGCGGCGCATGTAATGGTCTTTTCACTTTACATAGAATAGCAATATCTGAACTCGGAGAAGCGTTCCGGGAATGCTGGCATCCTAGCTACTTTTCATTTTGTGTTTACAGCGAAAGACTCTCTCTACTTCTATTGCCGAAAGACTCCACATTTTCTCTGTTTTTCTATCTATATATTGTATTTAGACCTTGCTGGAACACGTGGTACCTAAGTTAATTATCTTTACTCGCTTTGTGTTGGGTAAGATCCTGAGGAAACTTGGTGATTGTATTTCAGTGGAGTCAAAGGGATCATTATTATCCTTTTGCCTCATGTGAGCATCTTAGTTTTTTTTTTTTTCTAATCATATTTTAGACATATGTGGTTAACTGGCACAACTATTTGTAATTTTGTGGTTCTCCCTTACATGTGCCATGAATTGTACTCAGAGATGCATCTATCTCGGAGGTAGTCTTCTTTATTTTCCTCTAGGAAGAGTCTTCATCTTATTACGTGCATATTACTACGTCCTACACCAGCCTTTAATCCTTTTAATTTGTAAAACTAAATGTCAGAAGTATCAAAATGTTACTGTCTCGCTGTTTCTTTCCTCTTTATCTTAGAGCTCCTTTCTTCCCTATTTTGCATCAGACATTTTGACTGTCTACTGATCCTTGTATTTTAACAATGGAGCACATGCTCTTGTCATATGCATCCCACTTTACCAATTTCAGTACATAATGACATCCTTCTATCCACATTTGATATGTAATAAATGGCTATATACAATCATCTGTTTGTTTGCTGTGATTCCTCCAATACTTTGCTTTCTGCTGTTGAAAGAATTTGGGTTTTTAAATTGTTCTCTTTGAGTAATCACTCTTTCAGTTTCATGCAGATCTTCTGACTCCATGCTTGTTACCTACATGCCTGTTGCGTGATGTACACCCTTGTGTTCGATCCATATCTTGGTCGCATCAGGGTCTTGCTCCTAATTCAGGGTATAGTAAGATGTATTACAGAATGTGTGCATTTATGGGTTCTACGATTCTCTCAAATCTAGTTGTGTGTTTAACATGCACCATGTGATCTGAAAGATCTCCATGAGATTAATGTATAACTTTCTTTGAACTTGGCACAGATGTTTGCTTGCTGTGTGCACTGTTGATGGCTGCGTAAAACTTTATCGTGCACCCTTTTGTGATTTTCGTGCTGAGTGGATAGAGGTATATGCCCACGCAAGCTGATCCTCTCATATCCATGTGTTTTATCTTTAATGTGTTAGGGTACTTTCATTTTGTCTTCTTCAAGTTGTTCATTGTTTAATCATGCTTGTTTTCATCTAGTACGTTGATATTCTGTGGCCATATATGTTTTTAAGGGGCATATGACATTAGGAGTGTTAGAGATTCATAATCCAGTAGGTACCTGCAGATGTTTTAGAGTTTATTGACAGTGTTCATTCTCAATTCTTGTTCATGTTGGCAGGTCTTGGACATATCTGACAAACTATATGGTTATTTTCTTGATAACAATTTCGTGGAACGTGACAATGGATCCACACCATATTTTCATGTGAGTGCTGGTAGATATAATGCCATAGAGAATTACATTCCGGTGCTTGTAGATACAACATTTTGCTTCTGCAGGTTTCAATTTTTACTTTCGGATCCACAATATACGCATCAATAAAGCTATTCATGTGAATCTTTGTTGAAGCAGAAAATTGAAGGACATCATACAACGGCTTCTGCTACAACTGTTGCTAAAGAGTATGGGTCAAAAAAGAAGCTCAAACACAAGATCACTAAGAAGTCAGTCGTAAAGTAAATCATTTGGCTGATACTTTTAACCTGATCTTGTAAATTGTTGACTCCTATTTCATCAATGCATCAATGTGAAGACATTCTTCATTTTCTTGTTTTAAATATGGTGTATGCAATATGCATATTTGATTTGGTTATGTGCTTTCAATGTTACAACCAATCCATTGCTAACTTAAAACTGGATGTTTCATGAACTTCAGCTAGGAAGCAGATGCCATGTACTTCTTTTCCAACCAAGCACTGAATACTTCTCATATGGTGCATCAATAAACTTAAAAGTAGATTTCATGTTTGAACATTAATTCATGGCTCATGACACTGTTGATAAGTGTTGGTTGACAAATTCAAGGCTAAGTTGGTGCTAATAAAGCTGGAACATTGAAGGTTACATAAACACCTGAGACTTCACTAATAGGCATTCAGCTGACCATGCCTTTCCTTTGGGACAATGAATTACTGATCAAACTGATCTTTTGTCAGAGTGGACTCAATGGTGGTTAGATGTGAGCCAACTAACGGTATGAAGGAGAAGCCTGTTCTTGATGGTGATGCTGTAAACAACCAGCTGGAGGCTTCCAGAAGTTCTGCCACTGTCTATGGAGAGTCGATACTCATCCCATGTTTGTTTTCTGAAGGTGCCTCAGTTGAGGTACACACATGATGAAAAATGTAGATAACATTGAGTAGTTAAACCTACTTCCTTTTCATCTCCTTTTGGTTTGCTTTGTTCCCTTTCAGTTATATTTATTGTACTTCATATAGGTTCTTAAACATAGGTCTTCTCAAAAGTTCTGGCTCAATGGGAAAGTACTGCGTGTTGAGGAGGGAAAAGTATTTGTTCGCTTTACTGAAGATAACGCAGGTAAAAAATTTAGTCAAGAGACTGTTAGGCATGGTATGCATGGAAGTATATTAATTTACCTTTTTATTTTCCGAAGTTCCAAACACCCTTGTAAATTTCTAAATTACAACATGCCCCCCAAAATTGAAGTGGAGGCATGAGTACATGCTATTAGATGAGTGTAGAAATAAGTTACTATATATATGTGTAATGTATATATGTATGTATGTATGTGCAACTTTTCTGTGTATTTACTCAATGTTTGAGTTTAAATCACCATGTATCCTACCACTAGATTCATTACGGATGACTAGATATCATATTTTGACTTGATAGAAAGCATCTTCTAGGTAAGTTTCAAAACTCTGAACTCTTCCTGGATTCAACATTTTTCTAAAGCTTATTTAATTTTTGTATTTAAAATTTTTGAGCTTCTTTCTTAGTATGTTTCCGGAAGAGTCTAAAAGGAAATATTGGCAATGAATATTGTTTTCCTTTATCGGCATCTCGCATCATATCTGAACAGATATGGGCATCGGTTTGGCTGATGTTTGAGTGAGTCCCAGAATTGATTATGCTTCAGGTTGTAATCAACTTGTGAGCTACCTCCTTTTGTTTGATATGTAGGGTATTTGGTTTGCATATCCTTGTCAGTTGTGGCTGCCATTAATTACTTAACCTCTTTATTTTGAGTAATGGTTTGTGGCTTTATTTGTAGTTACCAGCAAATTTTATTCACTATAGAACATCTGGGAAACTTTTGAACTTTTCGTTCTTTTCATTTTTTTGAGTTTGAGGAAAATATTGCACTCATTATGATCTGTCATGATGCACTTTTTATTTGGATATTTATACGCTTCACATGACACTTTTGCAATATCACGCTCCTCAATTTTTACTGTCACCATTATTTTTTGATGTATAATCCTTTTGATGGTTGGAGACTGAAATACAGAGGAATATGACGAATGGTTTGCGTTGAACTTGGAACCTGCTATGGGAGAAGAAGAGGCTCTCCTGTGGAAGATTCGCCCTACACTCAATCTGGGAAGCCTGCCAAATGAAATATACTTGGCTGAACGCAATGAAGAGATGGAACAAGTTCTCATGAAGGGTCAGGCTGTGGAAACTTGGCTTGACCATAGGTACTTCTGGTTTGGGTGGCCAAAGAGAACTGTAAGTTGATTAACTAGTTTGACCATAACTCGTTTGTTATTTTGTGCATGCACAGGTGGACTGAAGGCGTGTTTTTGGGGTTTAATGGTGGTGGACTGTTAATAGACTTTCCTGGTAATTATTTAGATTCTGCATGTGTATGCTTGAAATAGGGAATCAATTTGGGTTTCTTTTCCTCAATTGATGGGCCTCTTATCACGCTTGTTTATGTTCATTTTTTTCTCCCAAAATGTTTTGAAGTAATACATGTTTCTTTTTCTTGATTGTGCACCACATGAAGTGGTTAAGGTCGAGTCACACCTGTAATTGTTCGCTGGCAGGTGATTGCGGCTGTGTTACATTAATGCCTGACAATGTTCGCCTAATGCCTAAATGGGTTCCTGATCGGAAGTCGTGGCAGATAACTGTTGTCAAGATGAAGATAATGGGAACAGCTGTCCGCGATGTATGCTGTTTTACCAAAATGGCTGTCCTTTTTATTATGTTGCAGTAGCTTGTGAAAGTTACCATGTGGATTTAAAGTGAAAATGCTGGAGACATTTAAAGGGCTTGCTTGTCCAGCTATTTCTTGGGCACACAGTTTGTGAAGATCAACATTTTCCATTAAGCCCAATAAATTTCCCTTATATGAAAACAAAAAAGACCCCATCTAGTATGGGAAAAGGCTTAGTTGTTGTAAAAAGCAAAAAAGAAAAAGAATTAACCCAGTGTGTCATGTTTAAGGGCTTACCTTGTGAAGTATAAATCTGTTATGCAAACACAGGTGCATCAGGATGAACACAAGGAAGGTTCAAAGGAGCAACAAGAAGAAAATGGCTTTCAGACTTTGGTGTCAGCAGCTCAGTATGCCTACCGCAATAACCTATTACAATCACTTGTAGTTTCATGGTCACCAACGCTGCATTTGTCAGCTGAAGTTGGTGCTACTCCAATGAGTGGCTACTCCAAGACTTGTGCTTTACTTGCAGTTGGTGGGAAGTCTGGTAAAATTTCTTTTTGGAGATTCAATGAACCACAGTGTTACACTGTCGATCATTGTCCAGTCTCTATTGATACCATACTCGTTGGGCTCCTCCAGGCTCATGATTCTTGGGTTACTGCAATCAGCTGGGTTATTCTGGAGTGTACATCCAAGTTTGTCTTGGCTACTGGGAGCTGTGATGGGTGGTGAGTTTTACTCTCTAAATACTGTATAGGAGCCACTCATCCACTTCACTCGTGTATGTACTTTTAGTTATGCTTTGGGTTTCTGACATCAAAGTCATAATCTTCATTAACTAGATGATAAGCTGCATAAACCAACATCCCTTTGTTTAATTTATCCTAACCCAGGCCTCTATTATTTCAAATGTTAGGCAGAGATCTTAAATATGGTATGAGTTGGGTGTATGCATGAAATATCTTTTTCACCTCTCAAAAGCCAAGAGAAAAATATGATAGAAAAGAACAACTTTTCTCATCTTCGATTGCAGTGTGAAATTATGGTTGGGAGATATCGCGGGAGTTGTGACATCTAAGGAAGTGAATGATGATTGCCTTTGTCTTCTAAGGGAGGTATAAGTGTTTCCATGCACGTATGTGTGTGCACTTCACGTCAACATTTGTCTGCTTATCTGTACATTCACCTATTTGTATAAATTTTCTACAGGTGGTAGCTGTTACTGCTGTTCCAATCTCTGTAATTTCATGCATTTTACCTTCAAAGTTTCATGACGAGATTCTTGTAGCAGTTGGAAAAGGATCTGGCTCATTAGAAGTAGTGAGCTGTGCTATATCAAGTCGTGAAGTCAAGTTTGCTGGAGAACTAAATGCACATGATCAAGTGGTGCGTTGCTGCTACTGATGTTATCTTTTATTACTTATAATACATGTTCTAAATGTGTCGCACTGTTTAGGTCACTGGTCTTTCTTGGGCTTTTGATGGCTGTTGTTTATACAGCTGCAGCCAGGTACATCTTTCTTAGTATTGCTCTGCGGGAACTTCTTGTGCTACATATCCTTTTCTTTTGTGCTGGTTTGTTTGAAAAGCCAAGAGTGGGAATGGAGTCGTTTGATCTCCGGTCAAACAATGCCCATCAGATTGATGATTTTTGTTTCCTATTTGCATGAACAATCTATTCCCTTGTCTTCTGGGGATTACAGTGCTTTTTTATGGAGTATGATGATGAGCCTGATATCTGAGATGTGCATATGCATGTTCCATCATTAAAGCTGCAGTTTTACCATTTTTAAGCTCATTTGTTCTCATTACCTGTCAAACTTTTGATCTCAGTAAGATGTGTCTGAAGTGTTTTCACACATTCTGAGTCGTATTTGCAAGGCTTTTGGGATTGTTAAGTCAAAACAGATACTTTTAGTTGATGAATTAGTGCAATTTGCAGGACAATTCTGTTCGATGCTGGAGATTGCAATTGAATTCTATCAGTCTGGTTCCATTTCCTTTAAGTTCTCTTACTCTTGCTTATGGCAGGAAGACTGCCAATGAGGTACTATTTTTTTTCTTCAATAAAAATCTTGATATATCATTTATTTCTACTCTTACATTGTTTTTGTTGAGATTCTCTTACAGATACCACGGCATATATTTGATTCCTGTTTTGGCCTGGCGTTATCCCCTGGAAGCTTAGTTCTTGCTTTGGTAAGCTATGAGCATTTGTCAGATAATTCTTTTAATCATGTTAGCCCTGCCATTTTCCCTCTGTTCTTATGTCTTTCAGTAATTAGCTATTGTGAACTCTTGAATAGAAAAATTTTCTATAGTTACATTAAAGTCTAAAGATGATAGTGGATGAGAGAATATGGGGTTAAGACTGGACGTTCACTCCGTTGCTTCAGTTAATTTTCTTTGTCGTTTAGCAGTGTCAAGTGTTGTGTCATCTTCGTGGTTACGAGCTAGCAGTCTAAACTAAAGATGATTGGTTAATATGAAACAAAGTTCTCTATCATGAGAAATGACACATTTATCTATCAATGTACGTATAGAGTTACATGGACAGCTCCACCTATGATGAGTGTTTGCCCTATATGGCTGGTGGCATTGGATAGAGGAGGGGATTTGCATTAAGTAGCGGCAAGCCATGTAGAGCTTTATCAGATCCTTTACCATGGGATATCATCTTTCCAGCACTATGCATTGGAAACTTTAGAACTCCATTGTTAAGCATTACATGGGTGAGAGTAGTACTTGGATAGGTGACCACTTGAGAAGTCTATGTTGTGGCCTCTACGTGGCCATACCTAGTCTTGGGAAACGTTGTTTGTTAAGGTTAAGCTTAAATAGAATTGCAGTGGCAGCTTATGCAATTAGTAATGAGAGATCTACTGCAGAAAGTAGTTATGAGAAAGTTTAACTCTCCAAATATTTTTGTATGCGCTTTAGGTTTCACATTAGCTATTCAATGATCCTATTTAGTTGGAAAAGCTTTGTTCTAATTTCCCTTCGCTAGTATGGATCAAACTTAATGCACATAGCATCCATATGAGCAATCAGCTTGTCAGCTGCATGCTGCAGGAACGATCATGGATGACAATCTCCATTTGATGGTTGGTTATTGATTCTTGACTTGAGTGGAGGCATGGTTGTCATGAGTCAATTTTTTTCCCACAAGGTCCTAATAGCATGAGATTTGTCATTATGTTGTGGACCTGATGTGATTGCTATATGGTGAGGATGCTGAAAGCAGTAATCCTCAAGCCTTGCTGTCTCCGATTGCTCTCTTTTGAGATTTGAGATGACCCAACTTGTGCATTGGTTTGATGTGTCACCTGGCCTTCATGGCATTACTCGTTTCCATATGTTCGAAGGACAAAGCCATATGTTGTCTCCGTACTAGCAATGACCTGTAATTAGAATAAACGTTCATTTGTATCTGTACAGGTTTGCCAAACTTAGCTTGTCAATATGAAAAAGAATGGCATGTTTTGTGTTTTACCTTAACAAAAGCTGGAGGGGAAAAGGGACTTTATGAGTTCATTGTTACTGTTAGTGTTTATGTGTTTTTTCATTACTAACACTCAACAATCACAAGTTCTTTGCCTCCTGTAACCTACACATCATTACTATTTTCATTTTTCGTTCACCGTCGTAGCGACTGGCAGTTTCTTACACAAGACACAATGACCTGACACGGACATGACACTGAAAATCCGTGTCAGTGTTGGAGTCCAATTCATGTTTGCCACTGCTAACATGAATAAATCATGTCGATTAAGCCAACACAACCCGATAATTAAAAGATAAAGTAAAATTATCAGCTAAGTGCCAAGCGGTAGGTACCAAGCTTACAATATAGCTCTTTTTCTCATTAAGAGAGTTCCCAAGCCAGCCGAAATGCATACAGTACTTTTTCTCCTTTTTATTGAATAACCATTCAGCAAGAGACCTGTGGTGGTTAGACCAAGCCTACTGCAGCTACATGATAGGGGTCTCAGTTACTGTACGATTTCTAATCAAGTTTATTTCAAGTTTAACATATTTTCTCTTTTACGAATTCATTGGTCCTGTGCAAGATCTTGGCACATCACATCATGTCCTCGAGGCAATATCTTCATGCCCATTGTGCCGAGTTGGTGAAAACATGATTGCAAGTGGTTCATTCTCGTAATAGGTTGATTAACGTGGAACATATGTTGTATCATGTTTGTTTTTGTCAATTTATTAAGTGAACATGATTTGACATGACATGAATATAATCTGGAAACATGGATTGCCATGTGGCTTGGGCTTTCAATGTTGTCAAACATATCTGATGTAGTTAATTTTGCTTGTTAGAAATCTTATAATCAACAACAACAACAACTAAGCCTTTTCCCATACTAGATGGGGTCGGCTTAGAAATATTATAATCAATTAAAATGCTTTTTCTTTGTATAATAAATCAATGAAACTTCTTTACAATGTGTTTTCAGGTGCATGATATTGACATTGGGCTTGTTGATCCCATGTACGAGTCCAGGTAAGGCTTTGATTCTTTACAATTTTGTAAAAGATAATCCACCGATCAGCTTTGCTGTTTTTTTTTTGGTGTCAAAATAACATTCATTTGCAATCAAAATATCTACACAGATCCCAAAAAGCAGCTATAGAATTGATTTGGACTGGTGGCATGGTCAGAGTCTCTAAGGACATTCTGCCTGGTGGCTATTGTGAAGCTATTCCTGGTTTCTCCGAAAGTGACCTGGTTTGCTGGGAGTCCAGTATTTTGTGGTCCCTTGAGCAGTTTGAGCATCCTGCAAAGCCACTCGTGCTTTGGGATATTCTGGAGGCACTCTTGGCTTTCAAGCAGGTTGAACTAAAGTATGTAGAAACCATTCTCTATAAGTGGTTTTCCATTTCGTGGACAGACTCCCGTTCAGCAGTTTCTCTTGAAAATATATTGTCTTCTGCTCCTAGTGAGATCTGCCAACTTAATTCCCGCTACATTCACATGGTCATTATTATCTGTAGACGGTTGGTGCTATCTCCATTGAAAATGAACCCATCAAATTTAGGACGGAATGAACCAGGTTTTCTGAATGATGAGGCACTGAACCTGTGGTCCAACTTGCTCACAAGTGGGGAGGCAGAATTACGGAGAAGGCTTGTGGCTTTAACTTTTTCAGCTGTTTTATCCCTTGCTTCAGGTGCAGCCAGTGCGCTTCCTCTAGATAGGCCGTGTTGGTTTCCAACTGGTGTTGCACAAATGCAGCGGTGGGCGGTCCTAAACTATAACCTGATTCCAGATGACCTTAGGCTCTTGAAGATGGAAGTTGATCGTCTTGGGAAGAGGTGAATACCTAGAGAACTTTCTGTTCATGTTCTTTACTAATCCTGTTCAGGTGGATTATAATGGCATTGCAAACACCGACCTATTTTGATTTTCATTTATCTGTTTCAGGCACCGTTTTACATCTCCATCCCGTCTGTTTCATATTACAGCATTAGATGTGCATGGTTCTTAGACTGGTTCCTTTTTGTTCATGGAATCACTGTGAAGTTTCTTTCTTAAATTGTGGGGGCTCTGATTCACCCTTTCACTGTTTTTATTAGAAGATATTCCAGGAAGAAGATTTTTTTGTGAAAAGTTTGTTTCCATAATAAAGCAGTCATCTCTTCTTGGTAACTAGATCTCAATTCCTTTTTTTGTTGGTATTGTGAACTGATCATATTCCTGTCTTTGCTGCAGGCTTTATTCTGTCTGTGAATATGTATCAGAAGAAAAGTGCAACTTTTGTTCTTCATCAGTACCGTTTGAATCTCCAGAGATGGCAGTTTGTGATGGTAGTGAGTGCGATAATGTAGTGGGAGAAAAGCATAAACTCCTCCGCTGTGTAGCTTCCATGCAGGTTTGCGATACTGCTCCATCCTGGTTTTGCATGTGTTGCAAAAGATATGTTTACAAACTGGCGCCAGCTAGCTTGTTCATGGGGACTTCATCACAATATTTTAGCCATGTAACTGGCTCAACCTTTTCGCGAACATATCCAAAACCTTGCTGTCCTTTTTGTGGGGTACTTCTGCAGAGATTACAACCAGAATTCCTTTTGTCGGCATCCGTGGTATAGAGTAAGTTTCCCCCCCTATCTCAGTGTGCATAAAGTTTTTGTTTAGAGCCTTCATTCAGACAAGTTCTTCCGAACTGTGGAAGGATTCTACCCATGCACATTGTAGGCTCTCAATATACATGATCTATATCTAAATGCCATGTCAGAAGTTTGGTGTGTCTTCCTGGAGATGTGGCATAGCGATCACAGTTTTCTTGCGGATGCTTCTTCCTTGTGTGGTTACACATTAAAATGTTCCAGTGGAGTTGGGAATGAGATGTCATAAAAATGCAAGCTACTCTGTCACAAAAACATATGGATCACATTTTTATGTTCCTGAACGCATGTAATTGGTCTATAACCATTGCTAGTTGGCTTAGTGCCAGTAATGTTGGTTTTATTTCCGGTGGGTGGAATTGATTAGGAAGGTACTAGGAAAGACAGGTACATATCATATGCAAGGAAGGTTGGTTTTTGAACCTCTTCCAGAAGGCTGAAAAACTTGCTTGGTTTGTAAAAACCAGTTGGGTAATCAGGCTAACATTAAGAGTTGGGCGTCTCATTGACTTTCTGCCATTGTTGGAAGAAATGGCGGAGCTGTATCAAACTTTCTTGTTATGTTTGATGGCTGCAAAGTCGAGAGCTAAATCAACCTCAAACTTGGGATCTGTTTTCAGTGACAGAGGAAGTAAAATTGTGGCACAGCACCTTTCATGATTGATATATGGACTTCTTGCAAGGGGAACTCTTAATAAGATCAAGTGCGAACGATGACACTGAACTGTCTTTGATGTGCTGTACCAGTTTCTGTAACTTATCTGAAATATGAAAGAGTTGGCGTAAGTACAATCAGCTAGCTTTACCTGGGTTAATATGTATTCACAGGCGTAAGTTGCGCTTTTACGTAGCAAAACCAGTGACTTTGCTCCACTCCAGAGGCGGAATTTTTTGAAGGCATGACTATCCCGGCCCACTGAACACTGTTGAAGCAGTAAAAATTGGTGATCAAGGATGCTGCATGCTAAAGGGCAGCTGCTGGATTGATCTAGAAGCCGCCAGTTATTAGTAACAGGTGTAAATTTACTAGGCCACGGTTTTGGATGTGCTTGCTTGATGATGACTGCATATATGGGATCATGCCCGAAATTTGCCAACTGCAATAGTGACACTCTGAATCGAGTGTTAACTGACGTGAAAGGCTTTCATGCGGGCAGACTTCATCATACGAGGATAAAACTAGGTCGAAATGCTATTCCAGCCCCTTCACAGTGTTACTTAAGAGTAACATTTGATACCTGTGCTGGTTATGGATGCTAGCATATGGTAGGCCATGACTGACACGCTTCAAGTAGTTGGAACTTCGAGGACATAATAGGATTGCACAGCCAGTAACAGTTTCCAATCAGCGAATAGAGCTGGGAGAAGGCTGCAGATCTATGTGGATCTTCCCGTGTCATCGTACCTACAGAACGTTTTACTATGGTCTCTTGGATTCATGATGAATAACAGAGTGAACATATGCACCAGTTCAGTTTGTTGTGGGGTATAGGTGCTGCTGACTGTCATACGAACTCTTATTGAATGTAAGATGCATTGATTAGTCAGAATGAAAGCTCAGTATGCTGGTACTGAGATCATCCCCTTAATGTATGAGGTATTTATGTATAGAAAATCGAGATTTGTGCTGTTGTCCTGCTGCAGGTGATTGTTTTGCCGTGCATTGCAGGACATTGAAGAGTTTCACTCTGAAAGGGTGCCCTTGAAGTTAATGGTTCGTGAAAATTGCATGGTATTGGAGTCTCTTCTATCCGAAGCCAACGATGAGCAATTGTTGTTGCCAACGAACTCTGATCGATTAACATTTTCAAGACTGGCCATCAAGCGAACCGTTGGTGGTTCTGCCCGGTTAGCTTTTTCCCTTTTTCTTTTGTTGGTTAAATCGCTTAATTGGTTAAACCATATCATAGCGATGGTCGATATGATATTGGTTCTGTTGTGCTCTTGTAAAAATACTACAATAATTGTTTTGCATTTTTCCCTTCTCGTTTGAACGGGTTCTGTAAGCCATTGGACGTCCTTCGAATTGGGTTGCTTCTTTCTGTGCATGTAGGGCCCTTTGCTCACATTCCCGTGAGAAGTTGAGTAGTTTTCACGTGTCTGCCAACGTAACTGGAGCATTGAAAGGATGTTTGCAGGTTGGAGCAATTTAAAAATGATTCTGCTGTAAGAATTATAATGATAAGGTTTTGTCAACTCCGGTTCCTAAGCGAATCTGATTTCGCAAAAGGCAAATGGGATTGAGACGCCCTCTGGAGTCCTCTTGACGATTAAGCGCATGATTATGTTTATCTTTTAAGAGGAAAGCACGTGTTGCTATCTTGGATTAATTAAAGGAAATAGGTGGTGGCTCTTATAGACTTTTCTAATCGCATGGATTTATTCATGCACGCGTGATCTTGGTTAAAGAAATGTAGACCTACCAAAATGATTTGATCTCCGTTACAGACGCATTTCATAAACCATGCCAATCCCACATTGTAGTTGGATCTTTTGTATTTTATCCGGATATCTGAACAATAAAAGAATGACAAATTAAAACGTTCAACCAGGTTTTGATCATCCTGATTTGGATGTGATTTCCCACTAACATTCTAGCACTTCTCATACTAATTCACTGCGATGATATCAATACAAGAAGGCTAAAGCGAGAAACATCACCTCTTGTTGCACCCAAGTACATGTAAGAGGCAACCTAAACAATGCGAGTAGGACCCTTTCACAACGACTCCTTCAATTCACTGTATCGCAAGCAAGATCTTTGATTATGATCCAATCGTATGGACTTGTTCAACATGTCTAGATTGGTGAACAACTTTCTAATTGTCAGAGTTCGAAGGGGTTGGTGATTTTCGACAAAGCAAAAAGTCATTTGGCTTAAAATTGAAGCAGCCATGTTCCATATTTATTTTAGACATTCAAGTTTATTTGTTATGAACTATGCTGCTTAAATGTATCAGTAAGCCTGCTAATATATAACATCCGCTATAGTGAAATGAAGGTATCTTTCCGCAAGGATCCCACAATGAGGGTCACATTGAAGCTCTGCCCTGGACAACGTCCTGGTCCGAGCGGGTACCTGAACCTTTGTCAGTCCCATAAAGCAGGTCAATTGTTTGGTGAGAAGTTGGTCCCCTCGACATGTCACAAAAGCCATGTGAAGGGTCACGATGATTCATGTTATTTGTGGGAAGGGTGGCAGTGGGTTGCACGCTCCGCAAAAACGTGAGCCCCCCAAACTCGGCTTTAGTTCCTTTCACCTGTCGCACTCGCCCACTTGCATGGCCCATCATCCGTCTCTCTCACAACACAAATGAACAAGGCGACAGTCGTTATTATCATGTGTCCGGCCGCCACTCTCCATCCCATTCCCAACATATAATCTTGGTGATCCGGAAACGCACAAACCCGACCCGAGAACTTCGTGTTGCTGTCCGCCCAAATTAAGTGAAAAATACAAAAATTGGGTTGTGCTTGGATGGGCCTGTTTTGGCATGAACACGAAAAAACGAGATGAATGCGGCCTGAAACTCGAATTTGCTGGAAAATTCAGACGCTATAACAAACCCAACACAAAATTGGCTGAAAAGTCTCTGTTTGTATCTAGCCAAGAGGTACAAATATTAAAAATGGTTGTGTTTCATTAACCTGTTCGTGACAGTTTAACTCAATTACATGACGAACACGAGAAGTACAAAATTAAAACCTATACGGAGAGATCACTTCTCATTAGAATTTACAAGTCCGCTTAGTCCAATTGAACGGCGTGACAATTAAGAAACATTCTTAAAATACAAACAGTTTGGCCTCTTTAGGCATGACGCGGTCTGATTCGAATTAACATAGGTGTTTCGATTAAATGAGTTGATTCTCAATTACTACCTTGAACAAGTCTCTATTGAATCGAAAATTCACTCTGGCTGATTATTCAATTCGGGAATTAATTAGTGTTAAAGAAGGCGGTCCAACCGATGTAAAAGAATTAGTGCCGTGGCCTATAAGTGTGAAAAAGGAAGAAGTTGCACGACGAGAAATAGCTCACCTGGCTAAGGGGTCAACTTACAAGTTGAAGGTCATGAGTTTGATACCCGGTGCATGCATCTGGCTTCGTTTCCCCTATTCTACCAAAAACAAAAAAAAAGAAATGAGGAAATTGTAAGGAAGAGAAAATAGAAATCAAACAGGGGAAACAGATAATACGTTATTTATCAGGAAAGGCCCATACATATATATGTGTGTGTGTTTGTGTAAGTATGTATGTGTCCGTTGTCTTAAATGTTTTTTTTGTTAGTGAGAATAACAAGATCTTTTGTTGTCAATATTAACTGTATATTACGTTGAATACAAGCATGTGGTTCATTTTCTACTCCTATTAATCTATGCAGGCATTGATGGCAATAAGGACCAAATTCACGGGCGAAGTGAGGTGTTCGTCTCACTGGAAATTGTAGAAAAAGTATATAGAAACAGTCCAAACTTTTCATACACTCAAATCTACCCACAACTTCACCTCACTCCAGAAAATTTTCTATGCTCGCCACTAATTGATGATCTTTTCTAGTTCTCTGATCTTTTCAATCAAGAAAAGCCAGAGAACACATCAACTTCTTCGCATACTTTGCTTTGTCAATACAGAAAGTTTCCGTTTCCATGCCTGTTTTTATGCCCTCTGCTCTCCTCTTCTCTTGTCGATTATTTTTTGCTCTGTTTATTTGGATGATGGTTGCGACTTTGTTTGACAGTTTTCGACCGTTGCCACCAGGATGCAGCCGTCAAGATGAACCTGATTTCCACTGGCGAAAGGTGGGCTCTAAGCCGTTGAAAGGAAAATTTGGACCCAGTGAAAATTTAATTGAATAGAGTTCCTATGGCAGTTCTTTCTGGAATTTCACAAAGCCAAATTCCTTGATACTCATGTAGTTGTGACATTTGAGCAACTCGCAACACCCATGACTGCGAGTTTGAGACTCGGGACATACATAACTCGCTTCTGCCTCCCACTATACAAAGCAACTCTTTTTCTCACAATAGATGGAGTCTTCAACATGAATTCTTTGTTTTCATAAAAATTAATTCAGTATATGCTAAAATACATAAGCTAAATCTTCTTTTCTTTTCAATATTTTGGTATTCTTCTTTTTACTTTTTCAACATATTACCATATAGTTTTTATACATTTTTAATGAATTTTTTATTACCTTTTTTAAGTTATATTATTGGCATCACACTCAATTATTGAGTTAAACTCACCTTTTTGACAGACGGACCTGACCAGTTCACCCGATTTGTCAAACTCCGGACAAAAGTTACACGTTTGATATACTTTAAGCTCTAACAAATGAACGATTAAGACGAGTAACGATGAAACAATTCGAAATTGTTTTAATCAACTCTAATGATCAAACCCGTTTCATGTGTACCAACTCCCGGAAGCCACCTTCAAACAAAAGAACACCGTCGTTTCTGCAACCGAGACGGAGATTCCTCAAACACCGTCGGTCGAACGTACGCGTGTCAAACGGCAAGTGGTTTCATTTGGTCATGCGGAGAACAGACGCACTCGAAAATAAAGCAAGGATCTCTCACCTTCGCTGCTTCTCCAACCAATGACTGCACACCATTCATGCTGATGCTGAGAAGATGGCGTAAAGAGACGGAAGGCGACGTCAGCCAAACGGGACTATTTGTTAATACACATTTTATGATGCTATTAACTAGGGCCAGATCTTTTTTAGCTAAAAAATAATGGTTTTTGCTTCATTAAGAACTATTATAAGTTTATATTTTGAAGTAAAAATCTTTTTCAAATTTATCTTCAACGTTACCAAACTAAGTTATGTCATCACATTAAAAAAGAGAGAGAGGATATTTTATCTTAAGACTTTTGCACAAGAACTTTTTGGCATCCAATCCCCTTGGACTTTTAAACAAGAACTTTGGCCATCCAATCCCCTTGGCATGAGAAGGTGAAAAAGAACAAACCAAAGTGCCTTAGGATAAATAATACCCATCCAAGAGTTTCACGAATACTAGAAAAGATAAAACATTTTGATAATTTTTTAAAGTATTTATCATTTAATTTTTTGTATTTGAAGACTTCACCACTTTAAAATGAATCTATGGTGAATCATTTTTAGAAAAAAAAAGTACCTTGCTCATATTACCTTACGAGAAGATTCAACTCAAATACAAAAAGTAGCCTAAGCTAGATGATCTGTTTCTACTGTGACATCAATTTTAAATTTAAATTTAAGCAAAAATTATATCAAAAGTTCCTTTTCATTTTTCATTAATAAATTAGGTAAACTGTTGGAAAATGAAACTACCAACTGAAAAACTCCAAAGTCAAGTGTCCCATTGAGCGTCAAACTAAACCAACAAAGAATCACACCTTATCAGATATAAAGCGATGTCTGCTACACAGATCATGAATCATTTTAACATGTAATTGAAACAAATAAAAGATCCCATGGTTATAAACCTTTTTGAAACTTTTTTGGTACTTCTTTAAGTGTTATGTAATTTCACATATTTGAAGGCTTTGCGGCTTGTTGAAATGCTCACAAATATATTTATCGAACTTTTTCTAATATTTTATAACAAGATCATTCTGCATATAGTTGCCAAAAGAGAAAGCTCCAAACTGTGATTGAGTTGACTGCAGTACTGTTAAGTACTATCTATTAAAATCTTTTATTATTATATTTGTTTGGAGAATTTTAAGTTTCTTTTGACTAAAACAAATCTATAAAAAACCAAAAAATGAAGGATTTTATTTGTATATATATAATATTATGTGCAGAGAGGGGGAGAGAGACAGAGAGGCCGGAGGAGGAGAAGGTGAAAGGGGAATTTTGCCCTGATTCTGATTGCTCTCTCTCTGTATATTTCTAGAATACTTTCTTCTAAAAGACGATCGATGGCGAAATAAATTGTTATCCTTTGGCGTCTTAGGGTTTTCCTTGTTGTAGCTTCGTCATCTCATTTATTCTTGCTTATTTTAGCTTACTCTGTTTGCCAGAGAGGATTTCCACTAGAGAAGTTGTGTTGATCAACGAAAGCCTGAGGGGACAGTGTGAAAGTGAGAGAGGAAGAGAAATAAAAGAGGCGATCGATCTTTTCGGCGCCATGGCTGTGGTGGAGAACGCTGGAGTCGGTTTGCGAGTGAACGGCGGGTCGTGGTCAGAGGATGTCTCGGCTAACGGGTTCGAGACGGTGGCTTCGGACTCGTCCTCCTTCGCAAATGATCAAGAGCAGACCAAGGCGAAACATTTCTCCGGTTTGGGAGAAGTGGGTCTGCATCCATCGAACGGCACTCTGCACAATGCTGACCTCAGATTGGACGTTCCACAGAGGTCGTCGCCGGCGCTGTCTCTGCCGGCCGCGACCAAGGCGGGATTGGTGCCGAAGAACGGAATGCACGAGGGTCTGGTTGTCGCACATCAGCATCGATTAAACGGTCTCGAGTTGCGCGAGAATGGGGATATAGGTGGTGAAGGTGGCGATGAGTTTAAGCGGGATATGAGGGAACTCGTGGATCTTCTCTCGAAGCTTAATCCGATGGCAGAAGAGTTTGTTCCGGGATCCGGTGTCTCCATCTCTAACAATTTTGTGCTGCAAAACAGTGGCGGCGGAAACGGGAGCTACAAAAGGGTGGGGATCGGCAATATGTTTGGTTCCTTAATTTGTTGACAAGAAGAAAAGTTTGATCTTTATATGTATTATCGATGCAGAATTTATTACTTATGGTTGTATTCAATCTGATCAGAAGAAAAACTATAAACAAGGGAAGAGGAAGATGAACAGTCGGACGGGTATGGCCCAGAGAGAAGAGATTATTCGGCGGACCGTATATGTTTCTGATATCGATCAGCAGGTTTGTCAGATGGCTTCATCAGTCTTCTAGGAGAATATATTCTGTTTGCTTTTGGTTCGTCGAGTTGTGTCCTTATCGGTAGATGAAATTGAACAGTTACCTCCCGTGGCTTTCTTCACATCGCTGGTGCTTTCAGTTTATAGCGTATTGTGAACAGAAGAAAACCGAAATGACCATGAAGAATTATTATCGTGATCTTTTTTGACGTTTGTACTGATTTTAGTTGTTTCTGCTTGGCTTTTTAAAAGATCTTTAGTGATTTTAGTTATTCCTTGTTAGTGTTTTTTTTTAAAGATTTCTACTGATTTTAGTTCCCTTCTCTTGACGTTTAAGTAGGTCACGGAGGAGCAGCTTGCAGCTCTCTTTAGTCATTGTGGGCATGTGAGAACTTTGGTTTCCTGCTTATTGCTTGCGTTTGTTCCTTGTATTTCTCTAGCCAATCAAAGTTCTCAATGGTATTTTATTCCCCTGAATACTGTGTGTTTTTGGTTGAAGGTTGTTGACTGCCGTATATGTGGTGATCCAAATTCGGTTCTTCGTTTTGCCTTTATAGAGTTCTTTGATGAAGGTAAAAGCTTGATTGAGATAATGTGCACTCATCATCATGAATGGAGTTGCTCTGATTCAGATGCTTCCCTTTTCAATTGCAGAAGGTGCAAAAGCTGCTTTAAACCTTACTGGGACTGTGCTTGGATATTATCCAGTAAGGGTGCTTCCGTCAAAAACTGCAATTGCACCGGTTAACCCATCATTTTTGCCAAGGGTGAGGGATCTTTTCCCTAATCTATTATTAGTTTGTTTTCTTATCCCAAGGGTGAAATGAAGGCTGTGAACAAAGGTGAAGGAACGAAGCTTAGGCTGCTTGTTATATTTTCATGGAGTCAGCAGCAATAGCTCTTCTTGTTTAAATAACGAGTTGAACAAGCCAAGCTTAGGCTGCTTGTTATCATTTCATGGAGCCAGAAACAGTAGCTCATCTGAACAAGCGGAGCTTGTATTTATATTTGTTTCCTTCTCAACTCATACATGTCAGTTGAGGTGACATCAGCTCATTAACTCATTGGTTCACCTGCTTGTAATTTTGCCAATGCTTGTCAATAAATATTCTACAATTTTAATATGCAAAAAGGTATAAACAGTCATCTATAGCTTGCCTAATGTGGTAAACTATCACGATCTGAGCCAAAATGAGCTTAACGTGTCCATTATCGTCTCATGTAACAGTATTACCTTAGTCATAGGTTGTCTCATGTGGTTCATAAGATGGACCATGGCTGTAAGCCTATTGAACAACAAAGAACAACTCATCTCATTTGACGGAACTATTTTGAAATCACGTGGATTCCCTTGTTGAACTCTTCTTCTAAAATCTGTCTATGTGCAGACTGAAGATGAACGAGAAATGTGTGCAAGAACTATTTATTGTACTAACATTGATAAAAAGGTAGAGTTAAAGCAGTCTCACTGACATTTGTTTACCGCAATCAAGTCATGAGCTATTCCTAAGTTTTTGTGTATATTGCAGGTTTCCCAATCAGATGTGAAACTTTTCTTTGAGACACTATGTGGACAGGTTAGAGCTTTCTGGCTCCAACAGATCTTAAACGCTTTCTTGAGATGATCTTCTTGATTTCGAAAGAAGCTAAAGTAGATATTCAATGGTTAGGTTTTTCGGCTAAGATTGCTTGGAGATTATCATCATTCAACACGCATTGCGTTTGTTGAGTTTTTTTTGGTAAGTTTTAATTGTTGCTTAGGTGGACAATTTGGTAACTTGATCTCATATTTATGCTAATTGATTTAGTAGTTATCTTCTTTTGTGGTGTCTGTCGTGGAACTTTTTTTTGTTGCTGTGTGAGAGGAACCTTTATCAAGAAAAGGCCAATTGGGAATCCATGCTGGTGTATAAGAATGCTTTTGAAAAGGGGCGTGCAAAACTTATACCGTGGGCTACATTGCTGAGATGGAAAAAATTTCGTCTCATGTCTAAAAGAGCATGATAGAATCATTGCTTTAAAACTTGCTTCTTGGTTTGCATGGCATGCACACAAAAGCATGGACATGCACATGTGGAAAAAAACCAAGAAGCAGCTTATGCTCAAAATTGCATGGACAATTTCCATGTACATGAGATATGTCGTGTTTAATGTATGAAGTACAGCCATTAGTTCTTTGAAGATTGAACTGTTAACCATGCATAAACATTTCATTGCAATGTACCTTCAAGTGGGTTGCACAGTAATCTCCATTCTGTATTTCTTGACATTGTAAAGCTTGGACATAAATATTACTATTTGGTTTTGTGGTCGTTAGATACATATGGCATTGCTTTTATTTAGATTATTTTATCGTGAGTCATCTGGTCATAAAACTGATGTTGAGGCAAAACAATATTGTGGGCACATGTGGTCACAATTGGTCCGGGACTTGGCTTTTGTAGGCAAATATGTTTAAATAGAGGATTTGCTTCTATTTATGAGAAGGTTGTGATCCTGTCTGAGTTAACGGACTTTAAAAAGAAATGCATCTTGTTGACTCACCTTTCTGACACTCGGTTTTTATGTTTCAATTGACTCTTCAATTAATGAGTTTGGTAATGGATTTATAAGTGATGCTAGTGGTATATTTGCCTCGGTTTGGATTTTATCTGGTTGAGTCCTTTCCTTCACTATGGAATATGCCTATTTGTTAGCTCTGCCTGAGGCTCTTCTAGAGAGCTTCAGAAGTGCTTATGTCAGCCGTAAGTCTGGCTTAAGTAATTCTTGCTTATGCTTGCTGTAGTTTGATATATGTTCCCGGTGCTCTTTCTCTTTTGTGCTAGGGTGTCTGCTTTTAAAGTTCCGGTTTCAATGAGCTATTTTCCACAAGTACTGTTTGTGGAAGATTTCATTTTACTACCTCTGCTATGTGAAGATTTCTTAACTCGGATGGCAGTGAAAAGGCTTGTGCCTTTCTTAAGTCTCAATTTTCTTTGCTGGTTTCAGATTTTCATAAGGCCCAGTAGTGTTGTCAGTTGTGTTCCTTGATGGAAACATTATCTAGAATGTTATTCTTAACATTTTCTATTGTTTGCTTCAGCAAGTTGTATTTCATTGTTGATCTCTCTTCCTAGATATCAAACCTTTTCATTGCTCAGTTGTGGTTTGTATCTAATATGTGCAAATCTCTCATCAGTCTGCTATTTATGTCTAGTCTGTTGCGGTTTCATCTTTCCATCTTAATGGTGCTGATGTGGCATATTTTGTTGCCACACTGTTTATGTCATGTCACAAGCAAAGATCTAAGTAGTTGAATATGGTGGATCGGTTCTAAGTTTGGTTTTGTTAAAATGATGCTTGTGTGGCTTTAAAGTTTCTATCCGGTTCTCCAGGAGCTTCATTAAGTGACATAGAGCTTTAGGATGCATATGATGCAAAGTTGGGTTTACCCTATGTTGCACGGGTACGCCTAAAATGGTGTCGTACCTGTATCCGGTACATAATGGTTATGGGTACACGTATGGGTACGTCGGGTATGTACCCATACCTGGTATGTGAGTACGCATACCCGACATTAGGTATGCTGAAAGGAATGAAAGAGCAAACCTTAAACCATCGCAAGCCTGATAATGAAGTCTCCTTTCGCTGATAAACATTATGCCCTCGTACAACTCACAAGAGAGAAGATCAAACACTCGAAAGATTGCAATGTACATCAAACAAGTATAAAGCACACAGAGAGGTGAAAGAAACCATTTTCTTAGTTGGCCCATATTAATCGGCTGTCAAATTTACACTAACAATTTCCTTTCAAACATCACAAAGTTCCATAAGAAGAAAGAAAAATCGAAAATGAAATCTAAATGTAACTGGCACCATAATGCCCTTTGAACAGCTTCACCAACCCCACTCAAGAACTCGTGAACTTGGTAACAGCCTTTGTCCCCTCTGAGATAGCATGCTTTGCGAGCTCTCCAGGAAAGGCTAACGGAGGTATGGATCTCCTGAGACATGATCGTAGGCTTCTTGACTCGGTAATGCAGCTATCTTCGTCGATAACGGTAGGTGATAGAAGACGAATGAAATAGAAAGCGAAGAGTTTCAGATAGAATGAAGGGGGAGGATGCTCGGAAGAGGTTATATAGGAAAGGGGAAGAATTTTGGTTGGATGATACTTTTCGGACCGGATTGATGATGTGGATTTCACCTAGACATCAATAATGGTAGAGTGATCGGATGGTAGGAATCATAAACACGTCACTGATCAAGGTACTACGTGCACAAGAGATTAATAGAGTATGTTGAGCAACTGGACTCGGTAATACAGGAAATTGCGAGAGTGCCATTGTACGACGGCTACAACGGATCGGATTATGGAGTCGATCCATCTGATACGGTTCGGCCCGGTATCTAGGCGGATTCAACCACTTAGTTCTTTTGTTGATGGGAGACCCGAATGGTTCCTAATCAATATTATAAATATCACATATGAAACGATCAAAAGATCAACGCTTTGATCCCATTTGCTCCCCTTGCTTTCGTCTCTCATAGTCATAGTTAGAATACAATTATTCTCAAACACTAGAATGCTCTTTAAGATATAGAATGCTCTCTCTCTCTCTCTCTATATATATATATATATAAAATTTTTTAATAGTGGCATACCCATACTTTAGTTTTTTATAAAATTATGTATCCCATACCTGCACCGGGTACCGGTACCGTACCCGTAACCATGCAACATAGGTTGCACCCATTCTCTCCTTAAAGAATATTCACAGGATTATGTTACTCTCCATTTTAGTTCATGCATTCCTACATTGATCTCTTTTACAGGGTATCAACTGTTCTAATCCTTCAGTTGCTTCTTGTGTCTAATATGTGCCATTCCCTTTTCATTCTGTTGTTGATGATGTCTAACTGCATGCCGCTACTTCCGTCTTTCCATCTTGATCGTGTTGATATCCCATCCTTCAGCGCACACTGTTTGTGTCATGGACAATGCAAAAGCTCTGAATAGTTGGATAGGATGGATCTGTATTGTTGCTAAAGAATGATGCTTATGGAACTTGCAAACCTCTATTTCTTCTTGAGGAATTTCATTACCGAAACATAGCTTGAAGGTGCTTATGAATTTCAAAGTATGCCCAGATTCTTGCTTCCAGAGTTTCTTCACAAGCTTATGTTACTGCACTCCATTTTACTCATGCGTTCCTATACCTTAACATGAAATCCACCTTTAACTTTGTGTTTTAAGTGCTCTTAAACTTGATCCCACCATGAGAGTGCATTTATCCAACAATTTATGTTAGTCACACTTTATGTTAAACCCCATATCCTTTAACGTCAAGCTAGTCCTGTTTTTATTGCACTGAACCACAATGTCATAAGACCATTCTGGCACTTGTTTATGCATGTCTATGTAACTAGCATGTTTCATTTCTTACTGATGCTCATCATGCTTTCTCTTTGAAGTTGGTAGAATCATCACGACTCAATGTTATCGTTTTGAAGACTTCTTCTAAGATTTTACTGTTGTGAAAAATATTTGAATGTCATCATATTTTCTGTTCCATTCGCTTGAGATCTGGAAAGCTGCAGGATGGAATAACTTAAAGAAAAATATATTCACGAATCTATTTCTGCAGTTACCTATTACTGTCAATTTCTAAGATAAAGGGATTAATTTTCCTAAATTCTCCAGTATATCTTCTGTAGATGACAAAACTACAAACAATGCAGTTCAATTGTTATGCAATAGATTAATTAACATGTGTTCAAAATCTTCACTGGATGATGCCTATCATTTGGGAGCCCTTTGCTCATCTCTTCAGTGGAACCTTTGCTAACCCTCTTTGGAAAACGCTTGCACTGTTGCACATCATATCCAGAAAGTTTTGTTTTAAACCCACAGTAGAACTGGTTATCTGTTAGTTATGCAGCCACTATTGTCGATAGCGATGCATTATTTATTGAATTTGGTTTTCTCAAAATCGATGGTTTGTGGATTTTCCTCTTGCAGGCAGAAAGTGCTATCAATGCATTGAACTGCAGCGGTGCCGTTCTGGGCTCCTTGCCTATAAGGTATTAACGTCAAACATGTCCCGCTTACACAAGCTATAGCACTCCCATTCTTTCTAATTCTCTAATTTGTTTCAACTGCTGTTCAAAATGTTTGCAGGGTCAGCCCGTCTAAGACACCAGTGAGGCCTCGTGCTCCTCGCCCACCCATGCAATGAGAGGAGATAGTTTATAGGTAGCACAAAGTGTCGTTCTCTTAATCTAAGCATCCCATCTGGCCTAGCTGTGTGTTAATTCTCTCCACATAATGGATTTGCTTCGTCAGTGAGTGATGTTCTGGGATGAACTTGTCTTTCTCGCATGTAGAGTTTGGTTGGAACTTCGAGGATTTGGAGTTTATCTCAGTAACCTTTCAGGTGTTCCAAAGTTTCTCTGGAATTTACCTTCCAATGAGTAATTTATATTGACAATGTTTAGTAAATTTATGGAGCTCATTCATTTACCATTTCCACTTGGGAATAGTTTGTTAAGATAAATATATAGGAGGTATCTGTTAGAATGACCAAGGAATATGGTGTCTTGAGGAAGTTAAAGACATGAAGGTGCAAATTTATTTGAAAACTAGGACAGATTCATGTTTCAGGTTCCAGCGATGTACTTTAATATCACGTGTCATGAATGCAATGTCGACTATACATGAATCCTGAATGATATGCACTTGTCTTATAAATTGAATATGCAGGATAGAGTGCGAAATTAAAGAATGCACGAGCATGAGGGCTGTAACGTATGAACCCCCAAATGACAGCTGAGCCCCCTTCGACTATAGAAATGGCCGTCGGACTCCTCGGAATCCTTTAGTCAGGCGGCTAGAGATATGCCCGTGGTTCATTTTGAAGTTCATTAATCTCGGGGTTTCAAATCCGAGGGGCTTCTCTTAATCATTTAAATTTAGATTCTCATCTGGAGAGTGTAATTAGTACTTTGCGTTGCGCAAATTAGAGCTGCATGTAAGGAATACCTGAAATGTAATAGTTAAAATATTTCTTTTCACTAAAACGTAGTGAATTTTGATGTAAACATGGGTAGGATCAATTTTGATGTAAATCATTGAGGTTGCTTCATGTTATTTGTATCTTATGGATCTGACCCCAAATAACTAAAGGAATCTGGTCTTTTGTTCCCAAATTTAACCCCAAAGGGTTGGGTATGGGTTGGATTCTCGTAGAGCCTAACTACTTCGCATCCTCTCTGTTTAACGCAGTTAATTGCAAGTAGGGGTGGCAATGAGTTTGCCTTATCCAAATCCCATCTATGTATGTTTCTGGCATAGTTCTTGTCCTGTTAGGCCAAACAAGATTCAGATCCAGGTCTGTCACTAATGTCCGTAAGTGGTCTTTTGAGACCTAGGCCAACCCAGTTTCCTGGTTGTTGAACCCGTTCTAGGAGCATTTCTAGCGCATCTCGGGATGGAAATAAACAAAAATCCCTGCTGCAACAATATTACAACTTGAGAACGAAGGGTCATGAAGGCACTTTTTTGCCTTGCACAACTTGTGTGGTTCAAAGTGAGTTGAGATCTATTGAAGAACGTGCTTGGAGAAAATCTGGATCCGAAAAGCTTATAGTGAGCTTCAGATGAGCTGTTATTGTATGATGAGCTTCTACAAATCACACTCCAGATTTTCTTATTCAGAAGTTTTAAAAGAAATCCTCTTAAAAAACATATGATCGATGGTATGATTTGGTTTGACGGTTTAAACTGCCAGAATGGATCGACCAAACGCTCCATAGAAATCCAGTTCGGCCATCAATTTTGACTTGACTTTGATGGTTAAATAATTTCGGTCACGTTAACTGTCAAAGTCCAATTCATGCACAACGAGCAGTAGCCTACCCGGCAAAGGGGTAGTAAATACACAAGATGAAGGTCACGAGTTCAATACCTGGGGGCGTGAATCTTTGGCTTCCCCATTGTACCAAAAAAGAAGTTCAATTCATCCATTAAAAGATATGTTGAACTTAATTTCACAATCAGAAAACTTCGGTCAGGGGTTGACAGCAGCGGAAGTTACTCCTATATATGATTATTCTATGGTTGGACAAATTGACCGGAATTTACTGTCGACCATATATTCTCTTTCTGCATAAGAGACTGCGATCTGTTCTTTTCCTGACCTGAAGAAGACTGAAAGATAACCCTCCATCTGAAAAATCACTCTCTTTCTAAAATATTGCCATCTGCTCCTTCTAAAAGATTCGCGAGTATCATAACATAAAGTTTTTATTGCTTACAGCGATTCTCTGTTCATTGACAGCACCATGCTCTTACCTGATTCAGGTTTTGCGGTTTAAGATTAGATCAAGCATGTAGAGAAGATACAATTGTCACAGGAATGGAATGGATTAAGAAAAGGTGCGGAACTTATGCCATCATAAGGAAAAGGTTAGCTTTGTGCAAAAATAAAAGAGAACATTCCTTGCACAATTTAGCTGGCCACGTTAGTTATATTTATTGATTTAATTATTTCAACAGGCCACGTTAGTAAACACAGCTACCTTATAACCTGATACTATTACTTGAAAGCGTACCACGCAAACGCACGTTGTATTTGAACCATTAGATGCCCTGCCAGCAGGTGAGAAGAGGTCTGTTCAGATTTTTTCTTGTCATCACGAGATTGGCGTCGCCCCATGGCGCCATTATAATCAGAATGTCAAAAACACAGATGCTCATCAAAGAAAAAGTTTAGTTGTATAATTTAAATAGACATAACTTGATAACCTCATAGGCTCATAGCAAAGGAGCAAGTTCAATTTTTTTTACTGTAAATGTACTATATATATATAGATAGATAGATAGATAGATAGAGAGAGAGAGAGAGAGTGCGTGCAAGTTTGACTAATCTTTTTGAAGTCCTGGTCAATAGCGGCACCACCAGCACTAAAGATCGCGCTGTGTGTGTGTGGCTGCTTCTCCACATTGTAATGATAAAATAAGCGGTAACATGGTGGTCTAATTCATTGCCTCCCTCGAAAACAATTCAACCATTAAAAAGCTTCCCCCATTATTTGTCCAGAACACAGGAAATAACCTCCACCACCACCATTCTCTCTCTCTCTCTCTCTCTCTCTCGTTTATCTGTGAGCAACACCCAGTTAGACCATTAAGACTATCACTGTACTTTCTTTCAACTCACCACGTCTCGAAATCCACATAGAACACAACTGCAATGGGCAATGAAAATAGAAAGGTCGAGTACAGCGAAGCACATACACCCTTTCATCAAATTATACTGAACGTGGTCACTCATTAAGAAGAAAAAGGACCCCTTAGTGGATGATCATGGATGTGGGAGCCACGTTAGCCATTGATCGAACCTCTTTATTCTTCTTCTCTTTCCTTGTTTTCTCTTTTCATTTCCTACCTCCCTCTCTCTGAAAGGGATGGAAGTGCAGCTAGTTTTTGAAAAAAGGAAGAGGGAGAGGAAGGAAAGGTCATCACAATGCATGCATTTCTGATTGTGATGCATTTTGTTCGTGTATCTGCCAATCTTGGATGTGCATTGGTGGACCGATGGCAAACAATCAATGGCAATGGAATACAGGCGAACTTGGAGATACAACGTACACTAAGATCTTTGTTGGGGGCTTAGCATGGGAGACGCAGAGGGATACAATGCAGCGTTATTTCGGGCAGTTTGGGGAGATATTAGAAGCTGTTGTAATCACGGACAGAGTTACAGGAAGATCCAAAGGATATGGATTTGTAAGAATCCGATTCAATCTCTATAACCTTATATAATTTTCTCTCTGTTATCATGTGGATTTATTGGCCATTGCCCTGTTATGATCTTCTCTGTAAAGGTGACATTTAAGGATGCGAATTCAGCATTTAGGGCATGCCTGAATTCATCGCCAGTTATCGATGGAAGACGAGCTAACTGCAATTTAGCATATCTTGGCGCCCGTCCATCTCAACAGTTCAATCAAGGTGAATGCCTATCCTGATACCCATCAAGCTGAGTCTCAATTAAAACAACGCTAACCAATACTTTCGTTTTCTTTCTCATTGAAGGAGGAGGCGGATACAGATCGGCGGCTAGAATTCCGGCTTACCACCCACACGGAACGTTTTACTCTTGTCCCCAAGGATCTCAATACACAGACAATCATATCGTTCCTTATCCAACTTATGAGTAATGTCACTAATTCACTCAAGTCTAACACATTCTACACAAAATAATAAAAAATTATATACGAAACTTGCTCATTGATATTTGTTATTGTGTCAGGCTTATCGGTTATTCTCAAGAAAACATCTACCCCATGGTGAGTATTGCAGTTGATGTCGCTACTCTTGCATTTCTTTTTTCTGGAAGAAATTGTTATACATCATCTATTTAGATAGTCTTTGTACATACGGCTGATTCCTCTGAAATTGCAGAGTTATTATAATCCATATGGAGGACACTACTATCCAGGTACAGGGGCGTTCCCTAACGCAGGAATCTACCAAGGCTACACACACTACACACAAAGCAGTTTGCAATACCCACAGATGGTTCAGTACACTCATTATATGCCTCAACAGCAACCCCGATCTCATATTCTCTCTCTACCCGCAATTATTCAATCCAACACAGGTTCTCTATCCTTGTTCCTCTACATTCACTTTTGTTACGAATCCATCTGTTTTAAATGGTCTTTCTCTTTTTATGGTAAACAGTCATATGGGGATCAATGTCACTATGACGGTGTCTGGTTTTATTCTGCAGGACGCTCGACAGCAACCACTGCAGCTGCCACATCATCTCAACCGGCCGGAGGTGGAAATTCCGATGAGAATTCTTCTTCTGTCTGAGTTTTTCTTGAGAAAGAACTTGTGGGTGTTGGTCAGGGAGCTTAAATAACAAATAAGGGAAGGGAGGCAAATCTGGTGTTCCTTCACTTTTCTCTTTTTATCTGCGTGCTGAAGACATTTATTTAATGCATTCATACGCATGGTGAGTTGTGCTAATCAAGAAACGGATGAAAACAACCAATGTTTGATTCTTTTATGCTATGTTTTTGCTAATCATCATTATTGATCATTTGTTGTTCCGCGTCTACTGGACGGTTTCTCACGTTCATTTCCCCCTATAATTTACTGCGTCTGTTTTTTTTATTATATAATAAACTGGGTTTGGTGTTGATTTTAACCAACGGTGACAAACGTTTGCCTGCTCGATTACATCCATGACATACATATGCTCGACTACATCGCCATCACAGACAGAGCACTTTCCCTGTAGATTTAGATCTGTTACCACAATCTTCCATTTCGGATCACAGCTTTTGGTTGTCGGTGTTCATATCTAGTTGTTTTTTTCTTTCATTTTCTGTCAATAGGTCAACCCTTTTCCTTATTGCAAAAGAGGAAAGGTGGGAATTCAAGAAGTAGATCTTTCGTTGCCGGGGGTCAAATCAACAAAAAGAAAAGTTCTGAGTTGAAGGTCTCAAGATCGATAGCCGAGGTGTGCATATATGGTAGTAGCCTGCCTAACCCCAGCTAGCTTGAGTGAAACTAACTTCACTTGTACTGATATCCCTGACCTTTTAATCTTCTAGGGATGTGCTTCCTTACTGGACATCTTGGCTACTTTCTGGTCAGTTCATGTTCGAGTCAAAAGATCAAGAATGAGTTCATCACAAACTGAATTGAGCTGAACTAACCACGACCAGCTTGGTTGACTTATCATATCACTAATGTAACTTGACCAGTTCTTAGAAGAAGCAACTTAAATGCGCGTGTGTATTCATGGTCTCAGTTGCTGTCACAAAGATATGCAAGAACCAATGGATTTTTTTTGACATAAATAATTTTCTCAGAAACAAATATAAAATATAGTGAAGATGTTTCTGTGACCCAGGCATATTTGGCATTGTTACTGGATCAGCAACTTCTGAATCCGACCCATATCCAGGCTCAGATGCTTCAAATCTCTGTGTGTAAGTGGAGTTTTCGTTCGAATTACTGTTGGTAAAAACACACTTTTTTGAGGAAATATGGGCAGAAGTTCAGAAAATCGAAGGTAAAATATTACATGGTTTGTAAGAACTAATATTGACATCTTCAAATTTCTTTCTCCGATTTCTGGTGAGGGCGGCTGCCTCACCTCGCGCATGAAAAGGTGCACCATTCATTCAACGTGTATGTGATATGGAAGGAACAAATGACAAACTTTGTATAACTTAATGTAACTCAGACTCTGCAAGATAAGGAAGAAACGTCGGCCTTCAATCGAGTGGTCTGCATACACTTAATTGTGCTTCTCCGCTATTTCGTAATTTATTATTGAAAAAAGAGGTTCCTCACATCTAAGGGAGTTATATTCTGAGAATAATAATATGAGTGTGCTTAAATATAAAGGTAATTAGATCAAATATCATGTTCAAATAATCCCAACGTGCCAGCCAGTATTTTATTGATACAGGAAGGTGGGTGGCTGTTCAGTTAAAGACGATAACAACGATCTTGACCTTTAAAGTTGGCAGAAGGATGTATGGGTTGACAAGTTCTTCTTTTTCCTTTTCTAGAGATCAACGCTGTTGCCAATCTCAAGCCAACTTTTCACATGTTTAAACAACTTCAAAGTCTTTATGTTTAATTAAAATAATGAATCAATGATTAATTAAATCCCTGTGATTAAGGAATGAGAACCACCACCCTTTGATAACATGGATTTCTTTAATGGTGTAGACTTTGAACGTGAGACTTTGATGTGAACTCTCGTCCATACCCAAATATGCTTCTCGTGTAGACTTTGAATTGAATCTTTTGTGTATTTTATATGCACGCCCACTTTTCTCAAGGATTACAAACACTCATCGCTGTTTGCTTCTATAAGGGTTCTTCTCATTAGAGTAGGAAAACATATCTTTTCACATGTAAATTTTCTTAAAAGAAAATCTTCAGATGGTGAATCAAGTCAAAGTTTCATTATTATATATATTCTTGTAAAATAGAAATTTGAGTTATTTAACTACATTGTGCACCATTAATTTGTGGCTTTCTAGAATATACATACACAAAAGTCCTAAATAAATCTGAATATATAATAAATTATGCATTGTGCACGATCAATCTCTTGGTACTCTATCATAAGTTTTTTCTAGATAAATAATATCATGTGAATGTTATTTTTTTTACTCTAAAATATTTCATAAGACATTTTAATAGTTTAATTGCTTCAATAGTAGATCTGTCATACATGAATCCGAATTTGATCTCTATTGTACTTGATATTTGTCTTAACGTATATTCAATAATTATTTCTCATAATTTCATAATTTGACTCATTAACTTGATAACTCAATAATTCGAACAATTCGTAATATTTTTCTTGTTTTTATAAATGGTATAAGTGTACTCACTCTCCATTCCTCGGGTATCTTTTGAGTTCATCATATTTCATTGAATAGTCTTGTTAGCCAAGTGAGCCCATTTATCTTAAGATTTTCCGTACTTAGAATATTATCTTTTCCTACATATTTACAACCCTTTCTATATTTAAGAGGCTCTTTGACTCCATTGCTCAAGCATTCTTTTGAATACTTCTATAAGAACCCGAGACATGCATGACCTAAAGATTCTGTTTTGTGTCCACCCGAGCGACATCACATGAAAAAATCTGGTTCGCAATCCCACATCATAGTGTGGTAAAACTATCATCTCGTTGTATTTCATTTCAATCGTTGATAGAAAGAAAGTGGACTTTTCAAATGGAAAATCTTTTCGAAAGGCTAATTTTCAAATGGAAAAGTCACTATAATCGTTCATCATCTATGTCAGTGGCGGATCTACATTGAGCCAAGGTGAGGCATTTGCCCCACCTGAAATTTCAAAAATATTCAACTTATGATCGGATTCACGGGCTATAATACATAGTTCACCCCACCGAAACTATTCAAAGGCCTATTCGCCCCCACTCCAAAAGAGTTTCTAGATCCGCCACTGATCTAGGTTTCACCCTGGGACAGGTAATCTAAGAGATCATGATCTGGTAACAATTCACATGCCATTCATGTCATTGTAATCAGATCATTGAGATGTGCTTACGGTTGTAGATCATCATCTCCCTCCTTACACTGGACACGAACTCGCATGAGCAATTACTTTGTGCTGCTGATGCTGCATCATGATATCCCACATCACCGGCTCCAACCTCTCCGAATGGGGCTCAATTAGGTCCCATCCTAGGTGGGTTTTCTTGGGAATTAAAATTTTCAAACGAGAACATAACAGTAAAGAGGCATTTGGTGTGTGTAGATTTTTTTTATGATTCTACCCAGTTAGTACTTCAATAACTGATCAAGATTTCATCATCAAATTAGCTCGAAAACTTTACAAGTTCCTGTTTTCAAAATTTACCTGTCCAAACAGTGCTTGAATTCGATTTTATCTAAGGTAATAAAAAATACAAGGTGAATCTCAAAGGCCCAAGTGATTATAACCGATTTTTAGCTTAATTTTTCGCAAATTCCGAAGAGAATGATAAAAAATTCACTGAAAATATAAATATAGAGTGTCAAATGAATTTAATACTCATTGCCTCCATTCAGAGAACTAATCGAAATTATAAGGCTCATCACAAACTATAGCTGAACAGGTATTGATTCCATACCAAAATTGAGATAATTTAAATCTGTAGCATTCATATTATATCCCTAACATTTAATTGAGAGGGATGCCACTGAAGGTCATAAATTGTTGTCATGACTATATCTAGACTGTTGGTCTACGCACACACACGCATACATTTCGAGTCCATTATTGTGGAATATATTACAAATGAGAGGTTTTAGAAAAATCAAAGCTTGACCTCACTCTTTTATAAGATACTGTGCAACTTGTGTTGCGTTATGCATCGATCCAACTAACAAAACTTATTAATATAACGAAGATCAACAACTATATTCTCATTGTCATTCTCTTCCTCTTTCTTTCTGTATCAGCTGCAGTGAACACTCTGCCTCCTTGATTCATAAAGTTTACTTCCTCTTCGTAAGAACAAAACTGTGCATGATCAAAACATGCCCAAATTGGCACAAGGAAGTGTTGGGTTCGATGACCTGCTATGCACAAACAGAACCCGAGCTTTCAGAACGAAAAAGGAAGAAGGAAAACAATCTCTGAATTGGCCCTGAGGACTGTCGATACATTGAATTTGGTGAATTCTGTAGTACTCCTGGTTGTTAACGCAGTGCATGTCTGTACCAGCAGCGTCGGTGCATTGAGTTTGACCCGAACCCACTGGGCTCCGGGTCTTATAACAAGAGATAGATCTACTTATCAGATTCAGACTAGAAGAAGTGACTAGTACATGGAGCTGACTATGGTTTGTAAAAATTTATTCTTAATCTTATGGGCATGATTACCTACTAAGATCCGCGAAATTTCAATGTATTAAACAAGGTATTATTTTCTTCACGCGGTAAGGTCCAGTTATGATTTACATTTTTCGAGTCAACGGCAAATCCCATTTAAATAATCAATAATTTGGCTGTATACTGAGATGATCTGCAAATGAGGTCCACGAAGGATATTATATATATATTACTAAATGTGCTAAGTTGAATTGAACATAACCAATGATTTGGCTACATATAATTAATGTGAAAAATACTTATTTCTGCCAACATCCACCAAATTTATAATTTTTAAACTAAATGGAATTCTCATAATTAAAACATGAACAAGGAAAACCAAGAATCTGTATAGCCAAGACTTAGTTTTGGTTTTGGTGGTCTCATAATTAAAATTCGTTTTGAACCTTTCCGGAAAAGAAAATCATTTGTTTCTGTGCACCCTTTGGCCTTTGACTAACCATACACTTCATTTTTTTAGAATTTCGCTTATTTGAAAAACCGACTATGTCTGACACTTTTATAGTTATGAGAGAAAACTTCCATAAAGATTATCATAGAAATTATTCGCGAAAAATATTTTCTCAAAGCCAGCTAACTCAAACTGTAAAGGAAAACTAAGGGAAATAATCCAACTTGAAATTTCTTTCAGCAGAGGCACCCTCAAGGGTGACTTACACTAGTACAAATCCGGATTTTCCGACTGTTCGTAAAATCACTATTTCCGGTGGTTGGATCCTCGAAATTGTTTTCTAACAGTAAATTGATTCTGCAAAAGGTCAAATTTGTACCAGTGTTAATAATCAAATGGTCTCAGCTGTATCAATAACTATCCTTTATTTTTTCCAAATTGGTGCCTTGGAGTTTGAAACATTTTTACATCCTCTGAAATAAATGACACCAACGATTAATTGAGGGAGGGACTCCTCATTATTGAAACTTATCGCAACTAACAGTAAATCATCAATGTACAGTTTTCAGTTCAGTCCCATTTACTAAGATCTATTTTCTTCCTTTCTTTCAAAAGGACCAAAAGGATCAAAAGAATGAAAGAAATGAGTATTATTTACCTTATAATTTAATGTTTAGGTAATAGTTAAACATATGTTAATTTTTACATGGATACAATCAAGAATCAAAAGTATCTCATCAATAAACCCCTACAAGCTTTAGGGATTGAGGATGGGAACACGAGGGATGTGTTTAGGAAAGGCAGAGACCTACTTTCTTAAAAGAGAACCATTTAAGGGACGATGTGGAAGAAGAAGTTCGCCGAGAATTTGAACTTTGAAAGTAATAAAACGCTCACCCCATATAGAATATCACTGATTGATAATGACCAGTTAGCACCTTCTTTATTGCTATCTCAATCAACTTGATTGGAACAGTTCAACATAAGATGACCAGTTAGCACCATCCGAAAAGCCCTCCTGCAAACCTTCGGAAACATGCAGATTCGGCGTAGTCATGGGTAGCTCACCCACTTTAGCGTTAGTGTGAGAAATGGCATAATTTCTGTTTTAGTTTTTGGCCCTGCTACTAGGGATCATCTCTTTGTATCAGAAGAACAAGAAGGAAAGAGAATTTCATGGGTTCCCCATCTGTCTGTTGGTATGACACTCCATGAACGATTCGATGCCCAAGAATATCCCAAAAGCACAAGCAAAAAGATCAAATCCAATACTTTGCTTGTTTGTATTTGGAGAAAACGCCGCACTTAATTATTATCTCAAGACCTTACAAGTTGAAAGAGGGTTTGGGTGGGGCATGAAACACAAAGTGAAGCTTCAAAATGTTGGAGATTCCTTGCTTCCGGTGACGTGCTTCAATTATGTTCAGTCCTGTAGCGTCTGTTCCCCTGAAAAGCATGCAACAGAAGTTGTTTGTGTTTGAGGTTTCCACACAAGGGTTTTTCGGGAGAGGAACTCAGTTTGTTATCTTTTCAGACCATTTCACTATTTTTTTTGTATTAGCTGCTTCATTTAAATAGGCAGCATGCTCCCCCCTTCTCGGATTTTCCTCCTGCGGCTTTCCTCATTTGGAGCATTATCCAGAGCGTTAGTGGAAATCTCAGTAACGTCCTCTGGTTATGATCCTTTCTTATTCGAGCTATAGGTAATGATTTGGATGAACAGTCCAGCCGTTACTTGAGCCGAGAATGGTCAGTCCATCCTTCCTTATCCATTTAGAAATGCTGTCTTTACATCTAATGTAAATCCAAATCATAGTATTTAGATATTGCCACGATTATACGTATAGATGCAAATTTCGCAATTGGAAAATATGTCATAACATAATCTATTACCTCTTTTTGCGAGAAACCCTTTGCAACCAACCTCACTTTAAACTTGTCGATTGTACCATCGACCTTGTATTTCTTTTTCAGAACTCATTTACAGCCTATGACTTTCCTTTCTTTTGGCAAATCAACCAATTCTTAGACTTTGTTTTTCTCAATGGATTCAATTTCTTCATCCATAGCTTTTCCCCAGTCTGTTGCTTCTAATGAGTTCATGACTTGCTGATAAATTAAGTTATCAGTCAACTCATCTAAATCTACCGAATTACACTATTCTTCTGCAAGATAAGTGTGATAATCCTTTAAGTAGGACGGAGTGACTCTTGGCCTTTTATGTCCACTTAAGGTATCAGTAGTTTCAGGAAGATCTACAATGGACTCAAAAGATGATTGGTCTAAGTCTATCAGATCATCAATGCATTCATCATTGTTTTCCAAGATGTCATTCTTAGTATCTTCTAAGAATTCAACATCTCTCCTTTCAATCAGTCCGTGGTCCTTCTGATAAAACTGATATCCTTTTGAACCTTTCGGATATCAAATGAATATACATCTCAAGGACCTACTGTCTAGCTTATCTCTAGACTAATAAAGGATCTTTACATGTGCAACAGATCCCCACCTCTTGAGATGACCTAGGTTGTGTTTTCTTCCAAACTACATCTCATACAGTGTAGTGAATACAACTTTACACGGTACTCTATTGGGTATGTAAACCGTTGTACTTACTGCTTCTCCCCAAAATACTCTTGGAAGAGAGGCATCGATCAACATAGACCTTGTTATATTCAACAAGGTTCTATTGTATCTCTCAGCTACACCATTTTACAGAGGTGTTCTAGGCATTGTATTTTGTTTTACAATATTAAAGTCTTTACAGAATTCCAAAAATTCTGCCGAGGTATACTCACCTCATCTGTCTGATCTTAAGACTTTGATCGAATGTCGTAATTGGTTTTCCACTTCTTGCTTATATTCTTTAAAATCATCAAGTGTCTCAGATTTATGTGCCAAAAGATAGATACATATATCTAGAGTAATCATTGATAAATATTATAAAATAACCATTTTCATGATTTGACTTTACTCTAAAAGGTCCTCATAAATCTGTGTGAATAACCTCTAACATGGTTGTTGCCCTTGTTAATTCTTTGAGAAAAACTTTTCTTGTCATTTTTCCTTTTATACAAGCTTCACACTTGTTAAATACATTTTCCTCAAATCGAGGCAATAAGTCAAAGTTGGATAATTTCCTTAACTTTTTCTAACTTATATGCCCTAGGCATTTATGCCACATATTTACATCAACAATAAAGGGACTCTGAATATAAGTAGTTATACCAATTTCATTATCAGAATGCTTAAACAATCCATGTTCTACATCGAATTCTTCAGAGAATAATATTCTCCCATGCTTTCCCACAGTCACCTTGTTAAGAATAAACCTAACCTCAAAACATTTCTTTACCAAGGTAGGAACTAAGACCAGATTGCGCCTTATAGATGACACAATTAACACATCAGTAAATACAATTGGTTTGCCTTACACAAATATTCTAAAGGACCCAATACCCAAAACATCTAAGAAAAATATTATTTTCCATATAAACTCGATGTTCCCCATGTTTGTATTCCTTCAGATCCATTGCCCCTTCTTTGGTCTTCGAGATGTGTCGTGTAGCTTCTAAGTCTATCCACCAACCTGTCACTGGGCGGTCCATATACAAGCATTCTGAAATCATGCAGATTATGTCATGCTTCTTCGACTGTCAACGCTGTGAGTTGTTTCCTCCACCTTTCTTGTTGTGACAGTCCATTTTGTAGTTTTCCATCTTTTCGTAGTTAAAACACTTGACCCGAGAAGCAATTTTCTGCGATTTCTTAAAATTTTGACCACCTTTCTTGTTATTCTTACCAAACTCCTTGTTTAGTTTTTTTTTTCTATTTAGTTTTGGAGCTAGACGCTATCTCATCTTCTACAACTAGCAACTTTTCTTTCTTTTTTTTAACCATATGTTCTTGCTCTATTGCTAGTTTTAGGGGCAACTCTGAAAAGTTAATTTCAGGCCCTAATATGAGGGTTGTGGTGACCATGTTTCATGAAGGGGGAAGACTGTTTAGTATGATAGATATTTGCATCGGTTTTGGGATGAGTGATTTTGCTATGGCTAAGTCTCTAACCATTATCAACATGTTGTTTACATGCTCTATCACATTATCTCCTTTTATTTTAAGGGAGTTATACTTTTGTAGTAACAACTGTACATGCAATTTTGTAGTTGTATCATACTTGGCTATTATTGAGTCAAACAACTCTTTAGCGGTCTCGTATTCTTCGAAGACCTTAATAAAGTCATCCTCCATATAGGTCAATATGATTATTCTTACTATAGTGTCGTCTTTTAGAAATGTTTTATACATTTATACTTGTTGCTCACTTGCGTCTGGAGGTGGTAGACGTAAAGTTTCTTTCAACACATACTAAACACCTTTAAGTGTTAGAGTTAGTGAGATTCTCCTCTTCCATGTTTGCAAGTTAAAACCGTTCAACTTCTCGATTTTTGCCAACTCAGAAACACATATCTTAGAGTTCATTTTTATGTGTTTGGCAATAATAACATTTAAACGATCTAAAAAGAAAACAAAGAGCACACATAGCTGGAATCACGTTAGAACGATGCATAATATCATAAAAGTAAACTAACGCTAATTTCATAAGCTCCTTGGGACAAATTTGAAATTTTTCCAACGAATTTTTGCCTCTATACCCGTTAAATAATACCAAGGGCAAATCTATAATTTTAACTATCTGTCCTCTTTTAAAATATTTGAAAAAAGCTTAGGAACAAACTTCTAAAATTACTCTTTATATTTCTGTAAAATTCGTGATTGATTGGGGTTAAAATTGTAATTTTAACCCTCAGGTCGAAACTGTAATTTTTTAAAAGTACAAGGGCAATCCTGTCTTTTGACTATATGGTAGAACTAAAATTATCTCAACCGGGAGGGGCATAAACATAAAACGACAACCCAATTTTTCCGTAACTTTCACAAACCACTAGAGGGTAAAACAAACTTTTTGCTTATTAAGGGCAAAGTAGTCTTTTTACCTAAAAATATCTAAACAATTTCTTAATTTTTGTCCAGTGGCAAAATTGTAAATAATGAAAACCGACCGAGGTAGAACAAACTTTTTAGTCCACTGCCCGAGACGGTTTCTGAGAAACCACTGGCGGTTTCCAAAACCGTAGGTGGTTTCAGCCCATGATTTTCTATGGAGGTATAAAAGGAGGAGAGAGAATCTTAAATGTAAAAGAGATAGGGAAGAGAGAGAGAGAGAGAGCGGGAGGGCGATCGTCCGCCGACCGTCGATGTTTCTCTGGTTTTTCTAACGGGTGATTACAACTTGAGGGGAGAGAGAGAGACACAGAGAGAAACTTTTGAGTTTTTTTTTTGATCTTGGTGGCCTGCCTTGAGGTCGTTGGAGGCTTCGGCCGTTACTGGCTTTCTGCTTTCTGTCGTGGGCGGCTTTGACCTTTTCGGCTTTCCTGCCTTCTGGCCGTGGACAACTTTGTCCTTTACGGCTTTCCTGCCTTTTACTCGTGGGCGACTTTGGCCTTTTCGGTTTTTCTGTCTTTTGGCCGTGGGTGGCTTTTGCCTTTTGATGACTCCTCTTTCCTTCCTCTTCCACCTTCCTTTCTTTTCTCTCCTTTACTCTCCTTTTTTTTTTGTTCTCTGAAAAACTCCTATTTACCTAAACTTTTTTTTGCAGGGTCAATGACGAGGGTCTGATACCAAATGTTGGAGATTCCTTGCTTCCAGCGATGTGCTTCAGTTCTGTTTGGTCTTGTAGCGTCTGTTCGCCTAAAAAGCATGTAGTGGAAGTTGTTTATGTTTGAGGTTTTCACACAGGGGTTTCACAGGAGAGGAACTCGGTTTGTTATCTTTTTAGACTATTTTACTGTATTTTTTCTGTATGAGGTGCTTCGTTTAAATAGGCAGCATACTCCCCCATCTTCTCGGATTTTCTTTCAGTGGCTTTCTTCGTCTAGAGCGTTATCTAGAGTGTTATCGGAAATCTCGGTAACGTGCTCTGGTTATGATCCTTCTTTATCCGAGCTACAGGTAACGGTCTGGATGATCAGTCCAATCGTTATCTAAACCGAGAATGGCCAGATCACGTCACAAAATACTCGCAAAGCGAAGAAGGGCGAGAAGAAGGGTTTTTGCTTATACTGTTGTGAGCTTTTTCATTCTCTTTTTCTTCTCCGTTTTCCAAGCAAATCCAACGGAGGGTGATATCTGCAGGCACCATTGCCCTCACCTTACGTCTAAGGCCTCTCCTCAATCTCCGCCAACCCCACAAATTTTATGTCAATCACATGCCGGAGTTACACCTCTGTTCGATTTAAATATCAAGCCAGATGCATCTTCAAAAGGACATATGACATTATAAATGTCCTCATAGTTGCCAGAAGGATTTCGAAATAAAAAAGAAGAGCCGGTGGGGATTTGCTTATTTTAGTGTTTCGTTGACTTCCCTCTCGTAACTACACCGGTAAAGATGAAAAGCCACAGGTACCTTCAGAGACGGCGACTTAGAGGTTTAATTAGCATGCATGTGAATTGCATGTATTCCATTTTTTAAAGTGCGCAAGCAGGGTCAGGAAAGATCTTGAAGATCTTCTTTAGAAAAGATTGAAAAAAGTACATCAACTAATCTTATCTAGGCCATCAATCAATGAGGTGGAGAACTACGCCTCGTTGTCCACATTAACTACAGTATGATTGTACTTAATCTAGAGTAGATAACTTCTGCCAATGGGTGTCAACCGAGAACTTTTTTTTTTGGTGGCTATGGGAGGTTGAAGCCTAGGCCACGAGCACGTACCCCGCCTGGATTCCAACTCGCCACCTTCGGCTTGGAGTCAGAGAGCTCTCTGCCAATTGAGCTAACGCTCATAGATCCGGCACGATATATTTTATTTCTTAGATTACACATCTAGAAGGCAAGCGCTGGAATAAACACCGGGGAAGCGCACAAAGAGTGCATTTCTAACCCCTGCAGGTGCTTCTCAGAGAATTGTTCTTTCCCATTACCTTTCATTTTAAACAGCAATGGTTTGATATGGTATATAACGTTCTTTCCCATTTCCTTTCGTTTTAAATAGCAAAGGTTTGGTATGGTATATCAGCTACCGCTTCATAACTTTTAGCTGAGATGACCAAAAAGCAGCCTGCATTTATATGCCATAAAAGAAACCCATGCCTTCCCCTGCAGCAGCCAAAGATCAATCAATGAGCTTGAATAGTTTCTGGATCAGCAAGTTAAGCACTTAAAGTCGATGGAAAAGGGCATACTTGCAACAATTTGGTTGCAGTTTATGTGGTATACATTCAGTACACAAGTTTATAAGAGGAGTATACACTTTAAAATCTGGCTGTCAAATTCAAATTACTTGGAAAATTTTCTATGTATTTAGTGCACAAAATGATGTGGGGGCCTGCAAAACATAAGCATGCTTCTTCATTAATAAAAAAAAACGAAGCCACCAGCAAGCTACCCACGCTCATGAGAAACATCTAAGTTGTTGGCAATCACCTTTTCAAGAAAATGGCTTCATAAAGGGCACAATCTCAAAGGTCAAAGGCATCTCTGTGACGTAGAAATACTGCTGAAATTCATTATCAGTAGATCACATCTTAACGTGATGAATTCGTCAACCTCTTAATTCGTGCTTTTTCCGCTGTGTGGTCTGTGTACTTAAAGGGGTGCAGATTCAGGAGCTAAAGACAGCAGACTTCTACAGAGATCGTAGCGGAAGATGGGCAGATTCACAAATGGCTCAGCAGATGCCTCTCTTGTGCCTTCTACACAAGGCAAAGTCATCACCTGCAAGGGTAGGCTTCTCTCTCTCTCTCTCTCTCTCTCTCTCTCTCTCTCTCTCTCTCTCTCTCTCTGTGTGTGTGTGTGTGTGTGTGTGTGTGTGTGTCTGTGCAAGCTAGCGCGCTTGCGTGCATGTATACATGTGTGTGGTGGTTTTACTTTTTCTGCTTGACTGCAGCCGCGGTACTTTGGGGACCTAATGAGCAATTTGTGATTGAGGAGATACAAGTGGAGCCCCCACAAAAGTTGGAAGTTAGGATTAAGATTGTCTACACATCAATATGTCATACGGATCTTAGTTTCTGGAAAGGAGAGGTAACAACACTAGGATACAAAGACTCCAAAGCTGAACATCTTCCTCTCTTCTTTTCTGAGTTTCTGTTTCATTGACAAGATTTCTCACATCATTTTTTTCTTCTTTTTTCTTTTTTAATTGTAAAGAATGAAGCACAAAGGAAGTTCCCGAGAATATTAGGTCATGAAGCGGCAGGGTGAGTGAAGAAATTTGGTGATTTTTCAGTGAATTTGCCAACATCGCGTATCGTCACCAGCAAGAATACAACAATCGATTCTGATTCTTAGCCAACCAAAATAAAAAAAATTTCCCGATTCTTAAGCTTCACCAACAGAAAGATGATTTGAGTGAAAAGTTTCAGCAACTAAAAACAGAATTTTGGTGAATTTAATATGAGTTCCAGATTGCCAATTTTGTATCTTCACCTCTAAGATGAAAAGAAACATTTGTCGAGTTTTTCCCTACTAAAACAGGAGTAAAACGTATTCTTTGTACTTAAAGATTGAACTACGCTGGGTGCTTGAAGGATTGTGGAGAGCGTCGGGGAAGGAGTAACGGATATGCAGGCAGGAGACCACGTGATCCCCATCTTCACTGGGGAATGCGGCGACTGCGCCTACTGCAAATCTGAGAAAACCAATCTTTGTGGGAAATACCGCGTGAATCCCTTCAGGTACACCATGCTGAACGATGGCAAGACTCGGTTCTCCATTAGAGGGCAGCCCATCTATCACTTCCTTTCCACCTCCACCTTCAGCGAGTACACCGTCTTGGACCATGCGTGTGTCGTCAAGATCGATCAGAGGGCTCCATTGGAGAAGATGTGTCTACTCAGTTGCGGGGTCAGTACAGGTACATCTATATGTGCTTATCGTTTTTGTCATAGATCGCGTCATGTGTATGACTTTTGCAAAGGTTGATAGTATCATGACATAGAATTATTGAGATTCTTAGAAGTAATGCTTTATCCTGATATTTAGATGCTAGATTTACATAGAAACTCTTCATCGTCACCCTGATCGTCGTAACAGAAATTTATCAGAGTCCGGAGGGTTGATATTTTGGTGTGGTATCTTGAATGCAAACCACATTTAGCATGTACCGGTCTGTCTTTAACAAAGGATGCGACGCATATGGGAAAGGATGCCTGAGAGTGGGGAGGTGGGACCATATTAAAACTCTTTTGTTTTAGTGGTTGGCTCATCTGTGCCTAATAGTTTCAAAAGAGACTTCGAAATTCGTGCATAATCATGAGACCCAATTTGTGAAATGAACAGAACAAAGGAAGGAGTAAAAGAGGGCCACACCAACAAAAACTGGCAACTATTGGTTGTAGTAGCTTGTAAGCATATATGGACTAGTATTCCAATTAAATTCTTTTCAATCTTAATTCCAATAAATTTTCCGAATAAGTGCTATCAATCCAAAAAAATTAGCAGCAATGGCGACTTAGGGTGTAAAGCAATTCACCCTCCTTGGTTCAGAGAAGGAGATCAATTCCCTTTTGGTTCTGTGACCACGTGGTGGTCCTGAGATGCCTGCATTTACAAGTATGAGCCACAAATGATCACACAGTGTTTAGGTGCAAAGATGCTTTTTCGGGCAGAGGTAAAATCCAAGTAGGTAGAAGATCAAGGATGCTTTATTTTTTACATTTTGTTGATTGAGGTTGATATATTGTATTTGATTGATAGGAGTTGGGGCAGTGTGGAACACGGCGAAAATGGAAGCCGGAGCTACTGTGGCTGTCTTTGGATTAGGAGGAGTGGGTCTTGCGGTGAGTATGGAACTATCACATCCTTGATTTTGGCTTCATTAGTTTAATTTTTCTTACTATATTTTATCTGTACTTTGGAGATCCTCGGGGACAATAGAAGGGCACAAAGTGTTCGTCCGAAGACAAACTTTTATAAAGTCAATCCTTTTTTTTTACCACTTCAACCAAACGGATAATTCAGAAATATAGGTTGGTGTCGTTTCCGATGGAAACAAAACACCCTTTTTCCCCGGGCCAACGTATACAATAGCAGTATCAGACACGTCTGTCTCCTTTGAGTTCACAGGGTTACTCTTTCAAGAAACTGAAAGGTCGTTACCTGGTCAGGATCCTTGTATTGGCTTCATCAAGTTCGAACACTTCAATCAAATAGGTTAATCTCAGTCCGTATGAATAAAGAAACTGTTCCGGCGATAAGCTCAAAACCAAAATAAGAACTCAGGTTAAGCATTCTTGGAAAAGATCCTCACGCTGCCGGATTTATGCCACCGGGAGGATGTGCTAACCAAGTCTACAGACTAGGGTGCAATTTTCCGGTATCATATTTTAAAAAACGTGACCCCTGTTGCTTATGGGGGGAGGATTTTGCCTATCGATTTGGAGGCACATATTGACCGCTAAACTATATAATATTGTTCTCTACATAGACGGCCAGTTTGGAACTGGACTCGGTCAGGAACCTGCCAGAACCGAAACTGGTTGAACTACAACCAAAGTCAGGAACTCACCAGTTCGGCCTCGATTCCACCTTCCCTGAAACCGATACAGAAGCCGTTTGATTCAAACTGCTGGTTTTGACCTTTTTCTTTTAATTTCTTCTTTGAAGAAACCTTGAACGATGTGACCGAAATTGGTTAGCAGTTTCGGTTCTGGTTCTATGAAAGGAGAAACGATAAATACCCTAGGGTTCCATTTGCTGGTTCCAGTTACTACAGGCTTGGGACAAGTTTGGCTGCGGCTCAGGACTATTTAGAACTGCCCATATCATCTACGACCTAAAGCAGCAGTAGCTTTCCAAGGTCCCTTAAAAAGAACAGAAGAAGGAAAATCTACCCAGTGACTTTCAATTTCACTCGACTTAAACCGGTCATTCAAAATTGTTGCCTGTAGAATGACAGATCACAATAAGCTGCAGTGACGGCTACTAAATGCTGGCCATTCGAAATTGTGGCCTTTGAGAAATTCAATTTTCACTAATAGTTATTCCATGCTTTTTGTCAGGTTGCAGAAGGGGCAAGAGTGAATGGAGCCTCCAGAATAATTGGCATAGACATTAACCCTGATAAGTTTGACGAAGGTAAAAAAAAAAGTCATCGGTGTTGACACATCAGTGTTTATGCAATTAATTTTACCTGAAGTGTCCAATAAGTGCAGGGAAAACCTCAGAATACCAAAAAATGTCTTTTTCCACACTAAATGGGGTTGAATATACGGATTCTTATTGTGATGGGTTCGATCTTGCTTCACAATAGAATTTAACTGAAGAAATGCAATTTAGAGGCCTTCTGCCCCATCCTTTAAAGTGTTTTATCTTCAAATTTTTCATGCCTTGTTGCTGAGCTCTAAATGACTACTTTAAATGTCTCTACCACCTTAATTTTATTTCTGTGTGGTCGTACGTCTACTTCACTACCTATGTTTGCTTTTATAACGAATGACTCCCAATAGTTGATTAACTAACACTTGACACCACGAAGTATTACCACAAAGCAGTGCTTCTCTTACTGCAACCTTATTTACATTCTAATTTAAGAGTGGTCTCTTATTACACAAAATAGCATTCATCTTTCGTTCTTGCAAGAACCCGATATGCTAACAAATATCAGGATTCTTCATGTGCTTCTAAATAGTATGTCTTGTGTGTATACCAAGTAATGTAGCTGTTGTTGATAATGGATTTGACAGCTAAAACGAAGGGCGTAACAGAGATTTTAAATCCCAGAGATCACGATAGACCCATTCACCAGGTAAAACTACAAGCTGGAACATTTATTTCTTTGGTTTGACTTAATTGACTTGATGCATGTGCAGGTCATTCGGGAGATGACCGATGGAGGAGTTGGCTACAGCTTCGAGTGTTCAGGCAACTACGAAGTTCTGCGTGAGGCCTTTCTTTCTACTCATGATGTAAGCATTAACTATTCCTACCACCTGTTCCTCTTAGGTGTTAATTTTGGAGTACTTAGAATTCGAATAATTGTGATAACACATACGAAAGCGTGCGTAAAATACACAGTTACGAGGTTCGGATATTAGATAATGTTGAGATGGATGAGTGGTCATACAAGAAGAAGACCTAATGCATAACGAGGTTATTAGAAACAAATTAGGAGTGACACCAATAAAAGATAAAATGAGAGAATATCGTTTAAGATGGTTTGATCTTAGAGAAAGAAAATAAAAAGAAGAACTGTAAAAAGATATGAAAAGCTAAATTTGGAAAGTATTAAAAGAGCTAGAGGATGACCACAAAAATGTTGGAAAGAAATAATAAAGAATGATCGGGCTGCTAACATGGCACACGATAAGGATATGTGGAAACAAAGAATCCATGTAGCCGACCCCGTCTAGTATGAGAAAAGGCTTAGTTGTTGTTGTTGTGGGGGAGGACAAAGGCAGCCGGCATTTGAATTCATCACCTTTAACTTGTGAATTGAATCCCAAGCCAGTTGAGCGAGCCACTGCTCTTTATGCTACACAAGACCCATTTGATGTACAAATCAATTGTGGAGTTGAATCAAATATGGTAAATTATTAGATCCTTGACATCCGAATTACGGAAGAATGGCTGTTTTTTGTAATTCGCACTCCGTCTTCAAAATGTCTTTCATGAAGTTATGGCCTCCTGCTGCACGCCACCTTTGTTTTTTATGGCCAATATGAAGTACTAATTAAATCAAATAGATCGAATTGCTCTGGCAGGACACCATTGGGCCTTCCTTCTTTCCTGAATAAAAAATGCTTTAGAGATGTTATGCTGATTTCACCTTTATTTCGTAATTTTTCTCAAATCAAGCACAAGATTACCTAATGGTAATTAAAAATCCATTATTTTTTTCCATGAAATTTAAACAGCAGTCCATGATAGGCGTGGTCTTTAAGATAATGAAAGTCTGGCTCATAACAGTATCATCTCAAGCATCACATCCACTCAATTCTTAAGGATTGACAGAGCAAAATTAAGATGTGATATGTCACGCACTTCCGAGCACTTGCTAAAATTGACGCTTGGAGCCTCTTGTTTAGGTCAACGTCAATGCTAACTAGTTGAATAATATCAAAAGGAGATCAACAAAGCTGCATTTTCTTTTTTATTAACCAAAAAATTATGGGAAATAACCTCGCTCACGGTTCAACCTGAAAACAGGGATGGGGTATGACAGTGATTGTGGGGATTCATCCAAGTCCCAGAATGCTGCCCTTGCACCCAATGGAGCTGTTTGATGGTAGGAGTATAATCGGGTCAATTTTTGGAGGCTTCAAGGGCAGGACCCAGTTGCCTGACCTAGCTCGGAGGTGCATCAATGGGGTAAGTGACCTTTCCCTACTTTTGTCTTGCACCAGCCTGTGCCCATGCACACGCCCGCGCACACATACAACTATTGCTAACAATTGTTCAACTTGTATTTTGCGACAGGAGGTGAATTTGGAAGGTTTTATTACTCATGAGTTGCAAATGGCAGAGATCAACCAAGCGTTTGAACTCTTGAATGAGGGCAAGGCTCTTAGATGTATGCTTCATGTGGGCACCAAGAACTAAAGGCTTCCTCACTGATTAGGTTTAGACATCCAGTGTGACATGCGCAGTTTGAATCAAATAAAAGAACATTTTCACCTTTCTTTTTTCCACATAAAGTTTGATGGAGCTCTTGTGTGTGGATGGAACTAAGGGCCGAATGCATGGTGCCAATTAGTGGCCATGAGATGTGGGCCTTAGAATTGTATTTGGGTCGGTGCATATGCTTACAAAGAGAACAACCTCATTACATGTGATAATGCTTATGGTTTAACAAGTAAAGGAAGCCGTGGATGCGAAAAAACTAAATATTTATTGTTCTTCATTCATCAAGTGATAATGCAAGGGAATTCACCAACCACATTTACTTAGGGTGTGTTTGATTCGTGGTTCTGGGAGAATTGGGCCTTGTGCTTGGAAACGTGGAACCCATCATTGGCATTGAACTACAGTTCCATTTTCAGTCAAAAAACGTTGCTTCCATGGGAGAGTTGGACGATAGGAACTGGACAAATAAGCTTTCTCCGAAAGCCTAGCACCTCCTCTCTCGTATTACTGTTCTACCTCATGAATATTACTCGTGAATCAAACATTGCTTACAAGTCCATCCATGAAAAATTCTAGTACCAGGAGCCAAGAACCACGAATCAAACACATCCCTTAATGCCCTATTGTATATAAAAAAATACAAATGCTTCTCATGCCAAAATAATTCCTAAGTCGCCGCTTACCCGTTTTGTATGGCTGCATTGCCTGTGCATGAGCTAACCAAAGCCCAATATTAATACTATGAATAAAATCAACCGTTCACTGCGTTGATAAAAATTTCGAGTTTAAATGCCATTTCTCCTCAGAGATGTTATTGCACTGTGAACACAACCACTAAACCAATTGAATTTAACTACTTAAATGCTGATCTTCACTAATCCAAGCATGCTTAGGCCAAATCAAGATTATACTCCCAAGGGACACTTCAGATGTGAAATTAAAAGGAGCCTAAAAGCGATCCCTGTCTTTTCAAGCCTAAAAGCGATACCTGCCTTTTCAATATTGACCTGTTTAAACCTCCAGTCGAAGGATCATGGAGAGAAGAGGATTCAAATGGAGACCTGCAATTGCACCCAATTAGACCGAAAGGGATTTGATCAGACATGCTTTGGTCATTTAACTTTGTACAAGTTGTTTCGACCAAGTCCAACCAAATTGGTGTATCATGGACTATTCGGTAGACATCCACAATCACATGATGTACTTTTGAGGAAAAAAATGGATTTTCGATGGTAGATGATATTTATTTATTTGTTTTTTTACCATATCTTGACTTTCATGAACTGAAGTCACAATCATGCTTGCTTCGAATCAGATCCAACGTGGTGAAATAATAGGGTACCTCACTTGTAGAGTTGTCGATATGCGCTGCCCCAGTTGTTGGCTGAGGATGAGGAAACATGGGGTTGGTTGGGCTGCTCCACATCTATCGGGAAACAGAAAAATGCCTAACCATCGAAGGGCAAAATTATGGTCCAGCCCAAATCTTATGTCGAAACAACAACAACAACTAAGCTTTCTTTAATTTCACATAGCCCTATCATGTGGCATGCTAACAGTTACCAAATCTTATATGAAAAGAAGCAGCTTATCTGATCCAACTGAATTACTACTTATATATAGAGAGAGATCAATACATGCTGAATGGTTAGATATTTAAAAACCCGAAGATCTAAATTGTGGATCAATCATATTGGCAATTGTGATCTTTAATTCAAAAGTAATAAGTACTCAAGTACTTTTTCGAGTGTGCACAAGTATTTTTAACATTTGGCTCAAGAATCTTGCCAATCATACGATTGAGATATTTAAGTATACTTAAGCATAAATGTGTGCATATGAACTAACTTTTCCTCTCTCTCTTTACATATATATATATATATATATATATATATATATATATATATATATATATATATATATATATATATATATATATATATATATATATATATATATCCCCATTTTGACATGCTCACTCATGCTCGGACATAATAGCATGAGAGTGGTGGTTAGGATCCAATCCGTCTTTCTCTCTTGTTTTATTTATATATATATATCGAAAGGTAAAATTTCTCCACAAGGTGACCCTTATCTCGAAAGAAGCAACATAAGGAATGAGTAATGATGACTGTTGTACGAAGATAGCAAGGGATTCCGAGTGGGTAGAAAATAAAACTCGAGAGGAAACCAAGAATCCCGTAGAGACGGCTAAATTGATTGAGATTCATAAATTAAGGGAGCTTTTATCGTGGGTGCTTAAATCCTGTGTCTGCTGTAATCATATTTCGCAATCCAGATGTATTTCCATTTCCTCTTTCCAAGATGACCAACTTCACCTTTTTGAAATTACGTGATGGAGCACCATAATAGAGCATAATCAAGCTTTCGGTAATATGCCTTTCAGCAAGAAAGGAATCAGATTAAGAAAATGCGCAAAATCCCTTTTAGTAATGCATCATCAAACTCTCATTTTAAGAAACTACTGTTTTAGGTATCACTAGTTTACTGCGGTTTTCAAACACATTCACTAAAAGGATATGCTAATACGAACAGTTAAATGCTTATGTCAATTGGGGTTTTCTCATATGCATCATCTGTGACCAGTTTACTCGATCATTTTCTTGTTCTCCGTTCTTCGAGGAAATTAAAAAGGTCATCTCCTGTTCATGGCCGGTTATTCAGAGGTGCACATGGTGGGGTATGTAGGAAGATCAAGCGTGTTGACATCATATATCAGATATCTTCTAGATCGGCCGTTGCGCTCAGTGCTATTACATATAATGAACGGTCCAGCTTATTTATATACATCGTTCATTTATTTTGGGGAAACGGTTCTCATAATTTTCCTCTTTTGAGTGGCAAGCAGGGCTAATATCTTTACATGCACAATTCCTTTTTTGAATGGTCCATCTTGTTGTTCTATCTAGGTGAAACCAAATCCAGATTTGGTATGGGGATCTCCGGATAAGAATTTGGACGTTAAGTGGGTCCAAGGCCTGTGCAAGGTCCAAATCCAAGCAGTTTTCCACCACCTCACTTGTACCTCTATGCTATCCTTTATTAACTAGACCAACATTTATTGAGATCTGATTCTTGGTGGGAGCTGTCACGCTCTTGGCTGATTGAACTGCTTGTCTAACTTGATTTGGATTCCTAAATTTGGTTAAAAGATACAACATCTTCAGATATATGATCGAAAATGTAGGTGCCACTTAACATTTTGCAATCTTTCTGAAAAAAAAGAGAGGAGCACGACAATGAAGCTTGAACCGATTTAGATCCTTCAAAGCAAAACCAGCTAGCATATAGAACCATAGTACTGTATCCAACACCCTGCCCGTAGTTTCGATCCAAATAACTTTCTCTCTCATTCATTTTCTGTGCAATAATAGTATCAGCCGGTCGTGAAGGATCATTAAATATTTTGGATTTTTCAAGTAAGATTTAAACAAGGTTACTAGTTGAGAAAGTACAGCGATTAATTAATAACAAAAAGAGAAGGCTATGTATGTGAATTGAATCGGAAATAAGCTCAACAATTGGGAATCAATTGAGAAGCGAAATACAATTGATGATGAGAACTATTCAAAAGGTGAGACGAAAATTTTAGAGGAAACACTTTAAAGGACAAAAGCATTTCCTCAAAATGAGATCCAGACATGAATTAACAGAGTTCCATTTGGATTTTCACTAAAAATAACATGGGAATCCAAATTAGCGTTGCAGCCTGAAGTACATCGGCCAATTTGATTTTGACCAGCATATGAGGGAGTCCTATGTTCTCGAGTGATCAAATTGATTCGAAGGGTTGGCAATGTATGAGTAGGAGTAGGGAGTCATGATTGTTACCTTCACATTTAGGGTCATGTCAACATGTAGGACGACTAATTTCTTCCATTTCTCTTTCATATATGTAAATCTGTTTAAACATTTTAACTATTTCATTGAAGATCTTAAAGTAAAACGGTAAGTAGATTTGAGCATGAATGGATACGTGCATTTACCACAATATATATATATATATATATATATATATATATGTATGTATGTATAAAAGGCACAAGGAGGTAAGGTTCTCCTTCGACGGCATCGTCTCTGAAAGGACTTTTATGTTGGAGGTGACGTTTTTGATGCCCAAAGGGCGCGTATTTGGTAGGAGTCTGAAAATATCCGTTTGCCAATGGAAAAGGAATTCATCAGGGATACTTTGGATTTAACCGCTTCAGCGCATGACTCTGACGATATGCTTTGGGTTGAGCTTGCCAATTAATTGATATATTTGAGTATCAAATATCATAGGTTGAAAAATACTTCTTGATGCGGATGGAACATACAAGATGTGTTTTACTAACCATTTCAGTAGGGGACGATCTGATAAATACAACTTGTAGTTGTAGAATGAGTTTTCTTCCGGTTGGACCATCCCCTCGCATCTGGTTATTTGAAATGGTCAATATATTTTGGTGATAAATCATTTTCCTCAATATCTTTTGATTGTGTCAGTACGTTCTCGCTACTAGAGAATAATCCTGAATAATTTATATATCTTACTTTCATCTGTAGACTGGGTTTTACGAGCAAATTAGCCAACAAAGCTTCTATCATCTTACTCCCGGGAGTCGTTGCCTGTTTCAAAAGACAGAACTACAAGTGTACAGCGTCGTAAGTAGAGTCTAGAGATTTGACACCCACACAAGACGACGTACGACCGCCAATGGCTCCTCCGGCGGAGATATCCGAAAGCTCGGCTGCAAAATTCTGCTTTCAATCGATGAACAAAAGCGCCCACGGACCGACACCATGCCGAATCCATGTATAAGGTCGACGCATCATTCAGATACTTCAGCATCCTTAATATGGCAATTTTGTATTCATAAGCATCTAAAAGTGACGTGAAAACAGATGTCTGCCATTTTGTCTTTGCAAGCGCAACAAAACGAAAACAATCCTCGGAAACATTTCAATTTGTGCTTTAAATTAATCTTGTTTACTGAACACATTGTGGATCTTGTTCGCCTGGAGCCGTATGGATTTCAAATAAGAAACTAATTGATCAAATTGTTAGTACCTAAAAGATGGTTAAACATGCACCCAGAGAGTTATCTCAACGGGAGGGCGCTGCTGGTGGGAGTTCGATTCCCAGAGGATGCTTGTGTGTGTTAGGCTTCAGCCTCCTCTTGCAACCAAAAAAAAGATTGGTTGAACATTGTAAAGAAGCTTATTAATTATGATTTACTTTAGACAACGCCATCCAAATAAAATTGAAATTTCACAACTTGACATACAAAACGTAATAGATTTCTCGCAATAAAATATATATGACTGCTTCAATAACATGAGTTCAAAAGTTGGTGCTCGAAAGGAATCCGGAATCACTTGAGGATCTTTCGAAACTCCACAGATCCATGTCGGAGGTGTTGGCGTTGAACAATCGGGTGTTGTGCTGAAGAAAACGAAGATCGAACTGAGGTGTTTGGCACAGGAAATTGAGTTGGCTATTGAAGCAAGCCATTTGCTTCCAGGTCTCTTCTTGACCATTGAGGTGAGACCCAACCAAGCGATCAAGAGTAGCCCAGTAGGCGAGGCCTTGATCTGAATATGCGGCAATGAGATCAACGCAATCCTGATCGCTGGTTGCAGCATTCTTTGTCGTGTTGCTGGCGGTGGTTGTGGAGGAAGTTGTTTGCATATCGGAGAAGTAGTTGAAACGCCGTTCGAAAAGGTGTTGAATGTCAGGAAATATCTGCCTGGGTTGTGTTTGCGGCAATTGCATCGGTCCGTTCTCCGTTTCTTGCTTGCATGTCCGGCTCATGTACTGCAGAATCTCGTCGAGTGCACCATCTGGCCCAGAACGAAAACCAGCCATCGCTTTCGTTGTTGCAGCTGCAGCCACTGGAGATCCTTCTCGCTTATGATGGTGATTTCTTTTCCTAAAAACTCTACACACTACCCAACCATCTTCCTGTGAAGCTTCATTTCCTATACCAACCTAAAGAGAATGTTCATATTAATATTCATGGTACTCATATTTCAGAATCTTAATTGCTTGATGTAGTACTGTAAGTGGTAACTTTCCGCAATCTCATATTTAGCGTCCCCTTACATAGGAGAGTTGTATCATTTTGTGTGAAATCCAGATTCTTGCTGCACTTATTCGTAAGAATTTTTGTTTTTAAAGAATTTCTAGTTCTGTGGAATATGGATCTTGCGAATCTAAAACGAGAGTTTAGAGACTGACTCACACTATTGGATTGAATTGGGGATTCAGGAAGGTCGTCCAATCGGTACTCATGCATGATCCAATCTGTCTTCTGCCCGTGTGGCGCTCTTCCTCTGTAAAACACGAGGGTCTTCCTCATACCAATACGCTTTGAGTTTGTGTATATTACTTTGTCTCTGCCTGTTGCCTTCCAGAACCCTGCTGCTGTTGCTCGATTGGTTCGAGTCCCGGTTGGGTATTTCTTATCTTTGTGACTGAAGAAATACCAGTCGTTTTGCGCTGTAGATCCAATCTTACACTTCTCTATCGAAACAAAGATCCAAAGAAATTACATACAATTGGGAACAAAAAAACAAGTTAATGATGGGTGTTGCTGAGACTAGGGAGAAAAATTAAATGAAAAAGAAGACTATTTTTTACCTTGTATATCCCAAGGCTCCAGCTTATTAAGATCAATGTCTTTGATGACATCCAAGTCGATCTTCTCAAAGGCCACCTTCTTCCTCAAGTAGTAATGCAAGAGCTCCTCTTCTGTTGGATGAAACCTAAAACCAGGTGGCACCAAAGTCTGCCCATTCGCGGGTTGATTCATCTCTTCACCTCGTTGATTATTTTGGTCCGCAAGATGGCCAATATCCGCAAATCATATATAGACAAAAGCCTTCTAAATAACACCTCTCTCCAAAAAACGCACAGTCATACCAGAAAACTATGTACGAGAAAGGTACACATCATAAGAAAAGTCATAAAAAAACTTCCCCTTCATCTTCAAAACAATGGAGAAATATGCTAGCAGCGCAATAGGTATATATGTGACGAGGAAGAGAATATATAAAGATAGACTAAGTGTCATAACACAGAGGTAACATGTAGTGTTATTCGTATACGTTGGAGCATCGTTCGCATCATGTGGGCAGGGACTTATCAACAGCAGAGAGAGAGAGCTACGTGGCTGTATGAGTGTGTGTGGGGGAAGCATACATCCAAACTAGACACCCGACCTTAAAAGAGCTAAAGAGAACGCTTCAGCAGAAACGACCATGGAGGGAAAGAATCATGATGCCCGCAACTCGTTTTTTCAACACCCACCACCTAAAATCCTCACCCTTAAGTTTCTCCCCGCAGCTTGCTAGCATATGCTAGAAAATAAAATCCTCTGTCACATCCTAGCAACACATCCAACTCAAGTGCATTAAACTAAACGCCTAGGATTTGATGCAAGACGAAAGCCATGTATCAGATGACAGCACAAGGCAGAAAGAAACTTATGACCAAAACGTGCAATTGTGGGGGGTTATCTTAGCACACCAGGGCAATGGAAATTGAGAAAAACAAGATATTTGGGCGTTTCAATTAGTTAAGCACACTTATGAGGTGATAATGATAATGGGTTCGCATAATGACGAAGGGGTCCAGTCAATTGACATGGCAACCGCTCTATCGAAACCACGTCAGTGTGGTGCAATAGTTCACCTTTATATATATATATATATACTGGATCCTACCCACTTTTGACATTCTCATTCATTTTTTTTATAATATAAATATAATTTAAAATTTTAAAGGTTTAAAAAAATAAAAAACAATCTTATTCACTCATGCTTCTTAAAAGCAATAATCAAATATGAATGAATAGTTTATTAGTGAGAAGTTCAATCCCTCTGTTTTTCTCTCCCTCTCTCTGTATATATGGATAGACCAATGAGTACAGACTAAAGGAGTTAGGTGCTGGATCGTATTAGGTGCCTCAACCAAGCCGAACAGATCAAACAATTGATACACATTCCAACAACAACAACAACAACAACAACTAAGCCTTTTCCCATACAATTGATACACATTCCAAATCAACTTTTTTTATCAAAAATAATACAAGGGAAAACAGGAAAAGAAAAAGAAAACATGAAGCATAGAACAATAGAACAAGATGGTAATTCAAAAGAAAGAAAATAATTGATTTTAGAAAAAATGAGTTAATAGGCTCTACTATATTATTCCATTTGGTGGGGATCAAGACGAAACAAAGAAAACAATGACTTCGGAGAAAAAAAATGTGTCAATAGTTACTCGTTAAGAGTTTGACAGATGTATATCCTAAAACATGAACATGATGGTGATATTTGCTTTCATGGGGACGTTGTATGATGGGAACATTTTTTAAAATATTTATTTTGATCGGGATCAGGACGAGATCGGGCTCCTGTATCTCAGCTTCGTTCCGGATCATGGAGCAAGAGAAATCCCAGATTTTTTGAGGTGTTCGTACAAGGCCCAGATCTAGATCTTATCAAGGCTGCCTTGGAATGACAATGTACTCGCTTGAGGGCAGCAAACCAACTTTCTAATAAAAGCAAAACCATACTGGAAAAAGAATTACTTTTTATTATGAGCTTTATATATATTGGAAATTGCAATACTATTAAATTTGGGTTTCGTGTGCCAAAACCAAAAGCCAATTTTCCATAGTAAGAGAGTTGGCTAGATTCGGGTCAGACCAAGAGTCTTGAACCGTTTATACTTGTGCTTAATTTCTCTTCTAGTATTTAAAAGTATATACACATGTTCATATGAAAAACATACAATGGAGAAAGGCTCAAGTGTTCTTTTCATGAATTTAACACCTTATTAACAAGACATTTTAGATAAAAATCATAGTTTGATAAAGACAATGAATGTCAAAATTATCTCACTTGATTCGTAAGCTTCAGTATCATGCTTAAGTTAAAGGATTCCAAGATAGTTGCACATTGTCGTGCCGGCCTTGTCACAAGACCCTGAGCAGAGAGAAGGCAGTTTTCCTCACCGCAATATCTAAAATTCGGTCTGCAACATGCTCCAGTGCTTGAGAACAAGTGGACCACTATCAATAAAGTATAGAAGATACTAAACCCCACCTACCGCACACAAATCAAAGCACAAATTCAACTCGTCATGGCGGAATCCGGTATTTCCACCGTCCTGAATGAGTGTGCACGTTCAGGAGATCGAAGTCTCCGGCAAGAAACTCCTCCTCCACAGCCACGACGATGTCTACGATGCGGTCACCGGGACAGCACTGACCGGCTCATGGCTATGGGGCTCGGCGCTCGTCTTGGCTCGCTGGATGGTCCAACTCGACCCGTCCACGTTCAGCTTTGAAGGCAAGATCGTAGTCGAGCTAGGCGCCGGAACCGGGTTGCCGGGCTTGCTTACTGCGCTGCTGGGCGCGCAACGGGTCCTCTTGACAGACATAGCGGTTCTGCTGCCCAATCTCAGGCTCAACGTAGCAGCCAATGGCTTGACTGAGTGCATCGAGGTCAGAGAACTGGTTTGGGGCACAAAGGGCCTCGACCAGCTGGGTCCTGCTGACTTGGTTCTCATGTCTGACTTGTTCTACGACCCCGACTCAATGCCTCGCTTGGCTTGCACCCTCAAGGAGCTCTGTAAAGAAGAAACTGTCGTCTGGGCTGCGACGGAGATGAGGTTAGGTACCACAGATTGCTTCGACGTACTTATACGTGAAGGGTTCGATATACACCAAGAGCACGAGACTCAGGATTACGCCATCTTCAGCATATACCCACGTAAATCCGAGTAAGGAAATCAATATCCAGATTTTCAAAAATCGATATACCATTACGATTTTGTATTATTTCCACCATGTACCGAGCATATGTGAATGAGAAAATACATACCCAGATTTCCAAAGTCAAGACGTCTATATACGTATATCCTTTACGAATTTTGTATTATTATGACAAAATTCATGATTTTGATAATCAATCGACCTGAACATCAACAATTCTCGACTGGGATTTTCCTTTTAAGAATGATGATGTAAAGTACGCCGGGCTTCAACCCGGCCTTGATTTTGTCCGTCTCAACATTGTCCGGGAGAACGAGTCGCCTATCGTACACTGATGAGCTCCGGGTCACCCACGGATTGTCTGTAGCTGCATCGGTCTTGCGCTCCTTAAGGATGACGAGGTCGCCGTCGACGGAGACCCTGCGTTCCTCCTCATCTCCGTCTCGTCCTCTATCATGTCCCAGGGTGAACGGATGTCTCGGCCGGTACGATACGAACCGGAATCGACCATGCGTCCTCCAAGATCCGGCCCATCATGTCAATCATCTTACTCATCGTCCCCGTCGGCCAGCAGACCAGTCCATTTCAAAACCAACGAGTCAATCTTATCCGGTCCCCGTTTGGGAAAAAATCAGGAATTCCCCTGAATGTAGATTTCTCTATCCAAATTCACAAAATTTCCTGATTTTATAAAACATGTTGACTACCAACTTGAAAACCTAAGTGATCAGAAATCATCAACGTACCAAATGGCCGAACCGAAAGAGACGCATGGAGGCCTCTCGTTCGTAAAATTCAGGTTGGTAAGAAGGGAGCGCAAAGCAAATTCGATGCCATCTCCAAAATAGAGATTTTGCACGCAAAACTACCAAAGGAAAGAGCTTCGGCTGCACAAATCAGGTTGGTAAAGGAGACGGTATGAGTTCTTCTTGTGACGAAGTGGGCGATCAGATTCATGGAGGTCGGTTGGAGGCTCATCTAGAAGTGGACTAGCCATGTGAGGAATTCTCTCGATTTCTCTTTCTTCCCCATTGCAAAGAATTCATGTGGCTGACCTCACTCAACGAGGAATGCTTGATTTTCGTATCTTTCTTAAACATGTACATTTGTTCGTTGTTTTGTAACAAGTAAACGTTATAATGAGTATATGTTTATGCTTATATATATATATATATATATATATATATATATTCTTGTTTGGTTATTTCATAACAAAACAAACATGAGCCCAAGTTTCTATTCCTACAAACCATTGTCTGGGTTCATTTAAATTTCTATTTTTGTTAGTTTCAAATATTTAAAACAAAAACATGTATAATAACTAGTCATTTAAAAACCTACTAATATAGAGAAGTTTTATGCAAATATATGACAAAATAAACATTGATATTCGGAGCTATACAAGTTGAGAATAGCCCCGTATGTATTGTTTATGTTTAATTAATTGAAGTCACGAACCCAACATGTAGGGGCCACCCAATGAGCAACTTAGTTCAATCATTGACCTGCGTGTAGAAGGTTTGAGTGGTTGCATGGATTGAAAGGAAACCAGAAGTAAATTGGTGCTTCTATAAATTGAAGGGCCCTTGGGAATGCATTTGATACAATGTTTTAGGAGAATTGTACCTTGATTTTTTATGATTATAAAAGTTTTATTGTACATTAAATGCGAAAATTGTCATAGAATCGTGGTTGTATGGACACAAATTATGTTAGAAACTTCTAACACATGGGAAGAGATGGTTACACACGTATTGAATCCATGGTTTTACACGAAAACCTAAACACATCATTTCCCACATGTTACTACTTTGACTTACACAAAGACCCAAGCATCGGTACCATTCATTAATCAAAATACATGTTGGTCTGTACTTCTAGTACCAGCAGGGACTTGACACCATGAACCAAACACACCTTTAAGGCCCTCCCTTCCCTCGGGTCCCTCTCTCATCACATAGTTCTCAACTTTTGGTGGGAAAACAAATTTTTACATTGATATTCAAGTACGATTATTTCTTACCACAAGCCGTGGCAATTGCTGTATCCAAATAGGTTTGTATCGTCATTTTGTGTTATGATTATCGTCATTCTGGTGGGAAAATAAACATTGATGTTCAAGTATGATTATCGTCACTCTGTGTTATGATTAATTCCTATCGCAAGCCCGTCAATAAAGTTTTAAAGTTGATATTATTAAGAGCCAGTAACATATCTTTAAAGTTTTAGCCGTTTGGAGAGCCGCCAAGTCTCACCTGCCGGTGTAATTTTTTCTTATTGGAAAAACCACAACAAAAAAAGAAGAAAAAGAAAATTGTTGGAAGGGAGCCCGTCAATCGCGGCGCGCAAGCCGGCAGAGGACAAAAATGGCATCCCCACTTCCAACAGACGCTTTCCTTCTTTCTTTTAATCGTTTTGAAGATGGTGTTTGCAAGACAGCGACGATGTTAGAGGGAAGGAAGTCAATATGACGAAGACGAAGCCTCTTGTTATCTTCATCATCTGCACAGCGGCATCGAATCAAATGAAGCTCTCCGTTTCTTGTAAGCCTCCTTCTGTTCTGTTGACGTCGACAGGGAGCGGCTGACGTGGAATTTATTCTTCTCAAGCGGTAGGCTCGGATTCATAGAGTAAGGTTTTTTATTTTCCTTCTTTTTTATTACAATAGAAAACCGAAACTTAACAATTCATACATGCATCGTGTGAGAATCGAACTCCCCACCAACAGCAACAGTGCTAGCGTCAAAGTTTTAGGTCGATAAACTGGTGACTAACAACATGGATTCGCAGACATAGGTCCGACTCGTTTTCAGCCCAATTCACAGCCTTACTCAGTCGGATAGATGACTACTTTGATTAGCAATTTTCTTTGTTGAGATATGGATTACGGAATTAAATGGTCCTTCACTATAATGGGTTGCTCCAAATTAATGATGCAAAGAGTTAAGAATGTCAAAATGAATCAGCCTCATCGTATCTGACCCGCATCTTGTGTGACCAATGCTTTTCGTGGTTATAAGATCGAACTCAAGGACATACTACAATCTGGGACCTGGCTTAGAATCGTCACATGACACGAGGTAGTGGATTCGTCTTTTTGTGCACTTTTCTCGACGAGCATACATGAGCCGGAACCTATCCGGTTGTTAGTTATGTATCTCGATTTCCATTATCCATGTTTATGCTGATCCTTCTTCCAACTCTACTTCTACACGATGATGCACTTGATACGCGTCGTGCCCTTTCTGTTCTTGTCTCATTTAAGGACACGAGATAAGGGTGAGCTGAAATATGTACCTGTTGTCGATCAGCGTTGTTTTCATGTAGAAAAGATGCATTTTGCTTTGTGATCTCTGATCGCCATATTGTAAAACTTGTTATATTTATAGTAAGTTTTTACAGAGAACTTGACATCTAAAATACCGGGCGGCCGCTCTGTTTCAACGTATGAAACATGTAATTCTTCAATTACATAAGACCAAATGATCGTCGGAATGAATTCATTGTCAGAGGTCTCTTTCGGAGTCTCTCCGGCAGCTGGAGGAGCTACGTTCGTCAGAACTTGACGCTGGATGGCCACCGCTACCGCACTTAGCCACCGTCCGGCCGCTTTCAACGAGCAACTGGGTGTGCGATTCCTCCGCCAAGACGCGACTGAGCTGCTCCGGACTGATCACCAAACTCACCTTCCACACGCCAGACAACGACTTCGCCTTCTGTAACTCTGGACCGGCCCTCCGCCACCGCCCCAGAATTTTCCCGTCCATTGACATCCTGTATGGAATCTGGCCGGCGTTCTCGTCCTCGGACGGCCCTCTCAGATGGTCGAGTGGGAGGAGGTAGTAAAGATGGCCACCCTCCAGGTGCTCGTTATGGAGGAGAAGACTAGAGGATTGCCGTCGTCGGAAAATCCCGTATCCGGGAAACTCGCCGGTTATGTGCTCAGCAGTGACCAGCGCATGGAACTCCATGATTCCGCCCGTCGAGGTCACGACCATCACGGCCTGACCCTTCCCTGCTGAAAACACCCTCCACATGCAGTTGCCCATCGTCCAGCCGTCCAGATTCAGGCGATCCCTTACCTCGCTCAGGCAATAAGGACGAAGATCGACTTCTTTCTGGAATATGATCACTTCATTTGGGAGAGACAGAGACAAAGAGTAATGAGCGTTGGTGGCTGATGATGAACACAAGGCTGCATGAATTTATATATCTTCCAGAGTTTGTCCGCTTTTTGTACATTTTATAAAGTTCTTCAACAGGTGTGTAGAGTAAATAAATTAAGAGATAACCGAAATTAAAACACTCTTCTATCGCAATGATAAAATTCACATACAGAAAATGATGAGCGGTTGGTGTGTGATGTCAGTAAGCCAAACACATGCCTACACTGATTAAGGTTCACGAGCTGCGTGTTCCTTGGTTCCTATCAGTTCATCTACTTTGTATTTGTTTGAAGCGTATAAGTTCATTTACTCAAGTATATTGTGTGTATAAAACACATATATTAACTGAACTAGTTGAGTGGGAATGATGAGATTAATGACAAAATCCCAAAAAAGGTTTTATAGAAAATAAAAAATTACACTTAAATTTTAAATAAAAACAAATTCTTAAATTAAAAGTATATGTTTTTAACTTTCATGGGCAGTTATTATTCACCACAACGAGCTAATTACAAGCATAACAAGAGTTGATGAAGAAGCCATGCTCGATTGCCTGGTTTATCTCCCTACTATCACCCAACAAGTGAACCACCAGTTTTTTTTTCAAGAGGCGAGCAGTGTTACGCACATCCTCTACGGGTTGACTAATAATTTTTTTTAAAGAAGTACTTATATTTATCTAGTTTAATACATGGGCACAAATTAAACTTATATTTAGCTGTGGGACAATACGAAGGTTTCTAGTTGCCTCTAGAGTTTTCCTTCTGTGTCTCCTCCTTTGAGAGAAGCTCAGAGGGTTGCACAGTAGTATATTGGGCAAATTGGGTAAGGAGACTGGCTTTGCGCACCGAGATCACATCACTCTTGGAAGTTAGCTGGGTGTAGGCCAACGATTTTGTCCCGTATACAAACAAATACGAGCTAAGGCTATTTGTGTTTTGTGGTCGAATTTCCTGCATCATACAGTGGGAGCATCCTCGAATATCAGTAATTTTTTATTAGTAACTTATGGATGAATTTACATGCAGAGCGTTAGCTCCTTGACTCCCACCATGCAGATGGTGAGTTCAATTTTCGGATGTGCATGGGTCCATCCGTGTATGTGTGTAAAGCTTCAGCTTTCATTAGGTATGTGAATTTTTTTATCTAAAAGAACCTCGACTCACAATACAATTTTATTGATCAAACAATTGCTTCTGAAAATGCAGGCTTCTTTACTGAACGAGCTAAATAGGGCAAAACTCAAACGTGTAAAACTATGTAAACTGAAGGAACTTGAGTGTGGCATATATTTGAAAATGACCTGTAAACTTTTGTTTTCTATATTCAGCTAACAAGGCCGGATATAGAGCTGGTCATCTAAGTTTGGTGGACCATCATTTTAAATAACAAATTATTATAATTAATTCGAATGCAGGAATAATTAATTATATTGTGCTATGGGCTGATGGAGAGCCTGTAACGGAAAGCATGTTAGCAATATATTATTAGATAGTACGTATGGTGCTTGCATTCTCAAAGGGTATTTTTGAGGGGTAAGATGGAGTGTTGGGTTTCTCCTAATGTAAGTAAAATCGTCAAGCACATAATTTTGAGCACTATGCGTTGGCATATGGATCGTAAGGACTTCATTTCAGATCTATGGACTCTTTAAATTTGATAAAACAATCTCCGTGTTGAAGAAGTATGGATCATAGAGGTCCATAGCTCAGTGGTAGAGCATTTGACTGCAGATCAAGAGGTCACCGGTTCGAACCCGGTTGGGCCCTATTCACATGCACGACCCAGCGTCCCTATCTGAGCCACCTCCAGTTCACCGACCTTGGTTTGGCTTTCTAAAAGATGCAGCATCCGCCTCATTAAAGTCCTGTTTAAGCTTCTAAAGATTTGAAGCTCGAGTCTTGACGATCTCCTTGTTTCCAAATTTCTTATAGTGTCTCTTCCTCTCACCATTCAGGTTCTTCTGCATGATAGTGCAGATATTTCACTTAAGCAGCTCCTCACTTATAGTTCACAATTTTATTCTGGTATTAAACTTAACCGGATTTACTACTTTGTGGTATATCATATATAACATCACATTTAATAGTTCATGACAGCCATTGTGTTTAGGTGAAGACACATTCAACAAATTTCATATTTCTTATGTGGAATCACAGCTTTAAGCGTTCGGCCTTCTGTGAGTAATTATATTTCTCTGTGTCCAGAAAGAAGACCGTGGATGATCTAAGTGAAGTCCGGCTACATGGATTCTTTTTCGCCACTATTCTCAATCTTTTGTATCCTCTTTTCGAATTGCCAAAAGATGCCTTTTGAGACGGGTAATTTGCATCCTCTTGCATTACTGAGCAACAATCAATATGAAAGTCCAAAAAGAAGACAGTTTCGAGAGATGGGTGGCAAAAGAGTATGCAAAAGGCACCATGCTGCAATTCGAAAAGTGGAAAAAGTCCAGTTTTGGTTAGATCATCCACGGTCTTCTTTCTGGACTTTCATATTGATTGTTGCTCAGTAATGCAAGAGGATGCAAATTACCCGTCTCAAAAGGCATCTTTTGGCAATACTGTTCCTTCGATGATGTTACTATTACTATGCATGTCACACAGCCAGTTCGAGTATGACTGGGGCTATATTACTTCGGGAAATTCCTGTTTCTTTCGAAAGCTTCATGCCAATTAAGTGGTGAAATTTTGTAAGAAAACCAGGACAAGTTGAGAATGCTCGAGTTAAATGATTGCTGGTCACATCCAGAGACTTTTTTGGCTTCTTTACATTGCTCCACAAGGAAGCCTATCTACACAAGATAAAGCTCAGTAAAGAGGGATGGGTATTGTCAATCGATGTTCTCCTTGCCAAGGGGACGAAGAGATGGTGATCACTTATTTTTAATTGCCATATTGCTCAAACTGCATACGCATGCGTCTTAAAGAATGGCGAACAAAAGTACTCCAAGTCTGGGTATGATACAAGAGCTAAAAGGCAGACTTTTACCAAACATTTCATGTTGCGATGCTTGCATATTTATGCATTCATATTGCTGTTTCCATGATATTCAGAAAGAAAACAGCACGTTAACATGAGAAATTCGACACTGCAAGGAGCTACGAAGATGGCAAATTGTGCAAGCATTGAGGTGTCTTACACTATCATTATGTCTATGTACATGGCTTATGCCCAGTAGATCAAAGGGGGAACGACGTCTCGTAATTGGTGCTCCCACCTCAAGGATGGATCCAATTATACATCTGAACATCAAAGTTTCTTAATCAGTTCAAGTACACAGTCACGCTGCTTGGTTTGATTACTCATTCCGGGAGTGAGGGCACATTCATCGGGAAGTAAGAATTCTATTTAAGATAGTAGTGTGATCCCAGATCCATGGAATGCTTGAAGCTTAATTTGATAGGGAGACGGATTTGCAACTTTATTCCATAATGCCTCACTCTTGCATTTTTTCGGAGAATCTAGAGGAGCTCGACGAAATGCCTCAGTGACATATTGCATATAGTCAGAAGACGACAGGATATTCTTCTAGATACTCTCCATTTCCAAATCTGGCCAAATTTTCTTCATCATTTCACTTGTAAAGCACTGTGTTAAGGGTAGACCATAAGCTAAACGACATAGTGACAGTATTTGGCCGTCGAACTGCATTTGTTCGTAAAGCTCCAAAAAGTCCCAAATGCAATTGGATGGCTGAGATCTTGCAATATATATTTGAAATGTGATGTTGCTGTCTCGCCCATTAATGCACCTTGGGTACTTTCCTGTTATGATGTGCAATTATGCATAGTTTCCGGGTCCCTGGAACTCTTTATCCAAAGAAGGAAAGATCTATTAACCTGTTGTTTGTCGGATATTTGTCAACTATTGCAAAAATTTATGCAAATGACATGTATCAAACTCAGATGGCTGCTTTTAGAATTAGCTTTCACAGTACTCAGATGGCTGCTTTCAGAATAATCTTTCACAGTAACATCTTTTTCTGTAATTCTTGTACTTCTTTCATGTCTCACGTTGTGGACATCCATTTTTTTCTGAGAGTTAAACCTAGTTTACTTATTCAAGCAGAGCAGGGTATGGCATCGAGTCTTACCGACAGGATTGTATTGAGAGGATCTATATGCAAGATTCTGTCATACTCAAATCTGTATCACATCTCACTCACCTCAAATTCAGGGGAAATTTTTAAAGGAAATTTGTTAGCAGACTACCAAGAAGTCAGCAAACTGTCACTGTTTGATCATAAATTAATCATGTATCATTCTGTTTATGAACTAGATTGTCTTAGAAAAATATTTAGAGGATCGGCATATTGTTATTGAATCAGTACAAATCAGCATTTTAAAATTCAACGAACTTCTAAGATCTGTAGAAGATAAAAATAACAACTAGAAGATAAAAATAACAACAACTACAACAACTAAGCCTTTTCCCATACTACACGGGGTAGAAGATAAAAATAAAATTAGAAAAATAAAAGTTTAGAAACAAATAAAATTCAGGTCCTAATCGGTCTGCTTCCATTCAATTGAGCTGATACGATCGAGAATCAGGCGATTCTATACGGAGATTCCTCATAGCATTTAGCCGACATCTCCATGCCAACTTTTTTTCACCAACTAGTATAGGACAAGATGGTGATATTGATTGAGACCGATGCTTGAATTCTTGGATTCCTTTTCGCGGCCTGCTTCCACAATGGAGGCCACAACCAACTGCCAGCGAATTCGGGAACCCATTGCTTCACTGCATCAACACCGACAGCCTACCATGATGGTACCTTGGTCCTTGCAAGAGAGTATAAATATTATTTTCCCTAACGAGGAACTCATGAGGGTGCTATGAGCTGTCCTACACTAACTTCCTTTCAAGCATGGCCATGTACCACTCCCCATTAAATCCAACGGTGACCCACATGTTTTCTGAAGGCTCTCTCAACAATTATGTCAATTATGATGTTGCTGGAATGATGTGAAAGGCCAGATGCCTCTTTTAGGTATGATAATGGATTTAAACTGGCCAACAACTGCAATATACTAAGGCATTTCAATCTCCTCCAAGTCCTTTTACCGAAAAATCTAAAGAAACAAAAAGAACTGTTTCGATCCCCTTGACTTTGAGTGCGTAGCAGTTCTATAGCTTCTTGATTGACATTGATATGAGTGCTCAGAGTCCTTATGATGTCAACTTGCTCCACATGGGTCGCCCGACATTTTGCTGGAGTTGGTGCCTTTTACCGTACGAAATCTTTAATAATTCCATAACGCATGGGAATTTGGCTACCGCATCTGTTAATAGTAGCTATATTTTTCAATGAGTGGCAAAATCTCAGGAAATCGTGCAACACTGTAAATTTTGTTTGGAGAGTCTTGGTTTTCTCAGCAACACTTGTATAAAAAACTTGGTATGCACAGAATATATTCATAACGAAGAAGCATGATACGGGTTGGTAAATGGCATAATATCTGCAAATGGCACATCATTGTATGTTGATGTTTGTTAACCCCTCCTTCATTAGGGACCGTAAGTTAGAGTAAATACAGGCATTCATCCAGAAGCGATTCGTTCATTTCGACTTGCGTTTATTATGAATCTGTCACTGGTGAGAGTAGATGGTAGATGGAATGCCAATGTTGTCAATCACCACCATGTGAATCTGTCCTATTTTTGTATAAACAAAATCGCTGTCAGCCCACGAAATGGAAGAGATATCCTTCTATGTCAGACATTGCGCAAAAGCTTGTAGTCCTAGCTTGTGGACTGAGACTAAATCCACCATTTCTTAAGCTCTCTTAATAAGAGAATTTGCCGTTCGGGAAAAGCATCAGCAAATTCTAAAGGTTTTGGACTCTCCTCGTTAACAGGTCTCTTGTCTGTGATATATTGCTTGATGTCCACTACTACTTACTAAATGCTAGAAGGTAGCATTGTAGGCTTAGTTTCGCCAAGGCTACCCCGTACTGTAAGCAATTCATCTGAGAGATGATAAAAGTCCATTGCAGCCCACATCAAGCTTCCTTAATTTAGTTCCCACCCAAATGGTAAGTTTCGGAAGCATTTCCACTAAATCGTATATGTAAGTCTGATTTCGGGAAACATAGAACGGAAATGGGAAAAATACTCTCCTAGAGGTTAAAGCCAGGGTCACGCATGGGGTGTTGACCGCCAAGTTGCTTTGAAAATCTTTATGTTGAAAAGTTGTGCTTGAAAGCATTTAAATCTATCTGAAATATCAGATTGGTACTTATTTACTGTCTAACTGAAATATCTGCTAATAAGATCACTTATTTCTTGCTTAATTTGGTTTTAATGCAAGCAAGTTTTTGCTCTCCTTTTACCTGGTGGAAGAATCTTAGACATACATGCATAATAAAATAATATGCAACAAATGCAAATATGCCCCAATCATAAGCAACAACTTGTGGATCCAAAATAAGTCATAATAAAGCCATACAAAAAATAAAAAAGTAAGTAAAATCAGAAATTTATTTGAGCAAGTCGCCCTTGTGGACCTGCCTTAGATAAACCAGCGGCCTATTATGATTATGTATGGGTACTAATACCTTTCTCTCAGGATAAAACGTACACACAACTCGAAGAGCACATACCTTACTTCGAGTCGACCTCAAATACGTCTCAGTCGCCTATGGTTAGGTAGAAAGAGACTAATCACGGGCAAAAAAACTGGAATAACAGCACTAACAGAGAGACAAAACCAGGAGACGACTCAAAGAGAGAGAGGAAAAACTGTGTGTTTATGGAGGACCACTAATCACTTATTTATAGGGTGATCATGGATAGTAGATTCGATCTAAATGATGTACCATTTTAGCCGCAACTGTCCCATCTTATTTGGAACCGTCCCACTTTATCCCTATTTGTGATCGTGAAAAACTTTTCACCATTAGATCAAAAGCTTTTTGTGCAAAAATATAGACCAAAGACTCATAAGCCTGGCTCGACGCGCACGTGTGTGGTATAACATATCCTCTCTAAGCTCTTTACTAAGGTTCATGAGCTAACAACTATATAAAATGACTAGTAGGTTTGTCATATTCTTCAATATATTACTAAACTTTGTCTCCTCTTTATCATCTTTTGCAAAAGTCTCTCATATATTAGTTTTTATACTTTACATATATCATTTAAATATTTAGGGATACCAACATGAATTAAATGTCATTAGTGCACATTAAATTCAATAATCTCTCACAAAGTCCTTAAGTGTAAAAGTGCTCTCTTAACCCAACCATCATATTATGCTTTCAGTAATGATACATTCCAATTTAAACCATTACTTGAGTTATCCAATATTAAGCTTAAAGAAACTAGTTGAACATATGTGTTGAACATGAATCTTGGCTATAAAGGTATCTATTGGTAATAACATAATAAAAACTATGACATAATCTATAGAGTGATGTATTAATGGTCATGCATCCATATCTTGTATCATAATTGACTTAGGGAATAACCCATCCCCTATTGTGGCCACACAATGTCAATCATTTAGTTGGGCATCTCCAAGGAAACTACTAGACTAAATCTTATTTAAAGAATAACGTCTTGCTAAACTTACAATCATGACACTTAAGGTTTACAGGAGGCAAACACATAAATACTTAAAGTGTCAAATAATACAAAGTGTCATCTTATTCACCAAACTGCTTTTTACTACTACATTGAACCTAATTCATGGGATCTCCACTTAGTTAGGTTAGGTTGTCACTATTTGTGAATAAATCGTTGATTTCAGTCACATCTCTAACCTAAATTTCTCAACTAAGGCTATTGATAGACCCTTAGTCAAAAGATCAATTGTGTTATCTTTGGATCCAACAAAATCTACAATCATGATCCCATCAGACATAATAGCCCTTACAGACTTTAGTCTAACTTAGATGTGTCTCCATTGCTTTTGGTTGTACCTCAAACTACTGATCTTAGTAATTGTAGTTATGTTATTACAATATATTGAAATTACAGAAAACAACTTCTTTAACATAGTTAAACTGGACATAAGTCCTTTAAGTCATTCAGCTTCTAATCTAGTCTAATCCAAAATATCACCGTCCACAAGAAACACACATCTAGTAACCCCATTACTCTCAAAATTCTTTTGTTATCTATAACTAGTATCACTAATTCCATAAAAAAGTAAATGATATTTACTGTAATGTAGTATAAGAGAAATCATTGCCTTCACATAGCGAAACACTCTATCTAGAATTTCTCAATGGGTTCTATTTAGACAATTGGTGTATCTACTAAACTTACATATAATAACTTCAATATCTGATTATTTATAATTGCTTAGATACATCAAACTACCGATAATCTGAGAATATTATAGTTGAGACAAGAATATCATTTTCATTATTATATAAAAGCTTAGATTAATCATATGGGGTCTTAATATGTCTACAGTTTGTATATTCAAATCTCTCTAAAACTTCCTCAACATATTGAGTCTGAGAGATTAATATATCATGACTAAACCTTGTGATTTTAAGCCCTATAATTACATCAACAATACCCATGTCCTTCATCTCAAACTTACTATATAAGAATGACTTAGTATATTTTACTATTCTTATATTGTAACTAAAGAAGAATATATCATCTACGTATAGGCAAAGAAAGATGAAAGCATTATTGATCGACTTCTTGTAGACACACTTATCACAATCATTAGAAATAAGACAAAAGATGATATCACATAATGAAACTTTTCATGTCATTGTTTAGGATCTTGTTTCAAACCATATAATGATTTAACAAGCTTACAAACCTTCGACTCATTCCCACAAGCTACAAATCTCTATAGTTTATCCATAATTTTTTTTTCATAGAGGTCACCATGTAGGAAAATAGTCTTCACATCAATCTGATGGATTGTGAGATTATATATGGAGGTTAGTTGTATAAGTAATTGAATGATAGTCATTTGGGAAATTAGAGAATAAATATCAAAATAATTTATTTCTTCCTTTTGTGTGTATCTCTTGGCAATTAATGTGGCTTTTTACTTATTGATTGTTTTGTTTGCATTCAGTTTTTTGAAAGATCCACTTGCAACCTACAATAGAACAATCAGAAGTTAAATTCATCAATTTTCAAGTACTATTGAAAAGAATTGACTGAATTTCATCATTAACGACTTTCTACCAAAACTTAACCTTATATGAAGTCATAACATACTGAAAGGTGATAGGATTATCCTCGACATTGAAAGTAATAAAGTCACTTCCAAAGTTCTTTGATATCTCACAAGACAATGCTTTCTTCTGTTTAGCACATTGTTTTTGAATTTCTACTTGAACTTGCTTGTGGTTGTTTCCGATTGAGTACGAGAATGAATGTTCAAGCGGTTTCTGTGCCTTCTACAATTCCATATATTCTCGGCAAGAAAGAAAAAGATTAAGGCATCTCCAGAATGAGATATCTTGCTTGGGTTGATAAAAGCCTAAAGAAAAGATTCTGATATTCCAGAAAGGTAGATTTTTAGGGTGACGTCTGAGATAATTTGGAAGCTTTCATCGTTTTCGGCATTATCAGTTCCCGGCACTTCTTTCCTTCACTGATAGAAGACATTGAAATCACTTCACCTTCTTCCAGTGATGCTCTCACACACCATGATCGAAATTATTAATTTAGGCCATTAATCAGGAATCTACCTCACCTTCATCATGTGGAGCACTTCATCACACAGCACTTCACCAACTTAAAAGCCCTGATTAACCAATCGACAGTACATTGTTGAAATCGCTTTCGATTAACTGAAGCACTCTCCGTCCTCATCCCAAGCTACACCTGGGACTCTGCCATCTTTAACCTTTGTCAGGAGAATCTTTTCCACCATTAACAAGAATATCAACAACCACCTGTTTAATGAAAGGCCAAACAGCATGATAAACCATGTAGTTTTTGGACTTAATCTGGATTCTCCTCCGTTTCCCACCTGAGGTGGAGCACGCATCTGAGTATCTTCCAAATCCTGCTGGGATTTGGACATCCCAACTGAGGAAGGTGAACTAGTTAAAGCTTGTTCTGGACAAAGCCCTATCAGAGGAATTCGCCGCTGAAATCCAGTGACCATCCCACTTTTGCAGCCCACCTGACAGGGAAGTGGTGCCGGATCGGCATGGCTTGAAGAGGAAGGCTCCACACCCGTTGATGGTCGGGTATTACTGGCATTGCTGACTCCCGTCTTGTCTTTGCGGCCAAAAACGCGACCTGTTAATTGATTTGCCTTCTGCCGGCTCCATCCAACGTCAATTATAGCAGTGACGCGCTACCCCTTTAAGTATTAAGGTGCCTGACTAGTTCAGAACCTCTGCCTTGCCACTCTCCACCCTTTGGATCTTCTACGGTATCGTTGGACTTCTCACGATGAGGCGAAGGCCTCTGAATTAATCTTTGCTTCCAAGGACTCCTTTTTACTGTTTTGTTAATGAAACCTTTCTTTGTATTTCTTTCTACAGTTATGAATGGGGTTGGTGGAACTGTTGAAGTTGAAGTTGAAGTTGTTAGAAACAGGTCATGATATGATTGTTCTGGTGTGGTTAAGATATAGAATTCCTTTGGTTCAGCTCTGGAACATTTGGTGTTTTCATATCCGTCAGGGACATTATCTATGTGTTTAGTTGCGGGACATATATTCCATTCTATTTTGAAACTTAATGTATTTTTTAGTTATCTTAAAAGCTAGTAGATGACGAAATTTTTTTTGGGATTTTTTATATGATCGGTAATTGGCCGTCAGAGTACACTCTTTTATGTTTTATCTTCTAACTTTATGTTGGATTTTTATTAAGCCATTTGTGAGTCTAATTCTCCTGTGTAAATTAATTAGGCGTGATAGAATTAAGTTACATATTTTTATATTAACACAAATTATCTATCATTATTTGTAAAAATAAATGTTGTATTGTCATAAGTTTATTCGTAATTTTTTTATACAATTTCATACAGTGATGGATAATCATGAATGTAGTGCAGAGGGAAAGAGTTAGGCGATAGGGTTTTGATGTATAAGCTCTTGTAAAAATTTTTTTATTATAATCTCATTGTGCACTTACTTAATATTATTTTCTTGATTATAAATGAAGGTTTTATATTGTGGGTCATTATCTTATCAAACATTTTATCCCTACCTTATCGGTCTAATCTTATTTGAATAACTTATTCTATTCTTTTGTACTATAGCGGATTTTAATTTGGCGATTGTTTAATTAAATCTCGTCAGAAAATAAAATGTTTGATTCACCATATTTTATAATGAAAAAATTATTCAACATTTTAAAATATGAAAATATGAAAAAAATGGATAATTATAAATTGATTTGGCATTTCTAATTTTAGTCATTAATATATTCTTCATATTATGTTAGTCGACATTATTGAATTTTTTATATGTTAAAAGTATTAAAAATATTACCTTTCTTCTACATTACCAATTTAATTAATCTAGGATCAGTCACTGATTATCATTAAATAGGTAACCGTTCTTAGAGACGGATGGTGTAAAGGCTGTAACGTCTATTGAGTACCGTAATCATATTCCAGAACCTCAAATTAAAGCGTGAACCAGCGCTTTTAAGGTAGTCCAATTGCACCATTCCATTTAATTGTCCTAGAGCGATTAGTGGCTATTATTTTGCAACAACTCAGGGTCCTTTGCAGACAGCTTTTTCTGCTTTTATTTCGCAGTAGCCTCCATGGAATTCTTTATGCAAAAAACGGGCCTCAAATTACTTAACTGGTAAGCAAATTGAATGTCATATATTACCAATTAAAATGGTGCACCTTTCAACATTATATATTCTAAGTGCTGAAAATAATCATTTTTATATGGTCTTTTTTAAGAGAAATTCAACTCACAATAATCTGTGCGAAAAAAAATCGTACCATTTATTCTGCTATCTATATTAACTAAAATTAATAGAATTCAAATATTTTTGCTGCATGACTGAATTTAGAGATTTATATTTCATCTCTCTAGTTTCCTGTGAATACATAATGTAGAATGACACATGTCGATATTAAATTATATTATAGATAAAGGTTCTCTCATTACTTTTAAAGGTATAAGTATATATTACCATTAGCATATTTTAAGATGTGTGATTGTAGAGAAGAAAAAATAATAAAATATTAATATGCATTTTAATAATAATAATATTAAATGAAATATTTAAAAGATATCGAATATCATGAAAAAAAATATTAGAATGTAAAGTTATTTTTAAAATTTTTTATTTTCTTGTGAAAAATGACATTTTTGTTAGGACTTGGTGCTAGTCGTGCTATTATAACAGTAGGCTTCAATTATACTTTATGATTTACAATAATGTTGTAGTTGCATTTCCACGAGTATAAATGCCGCGACTTATAATTTGGTTGGATATCTTTTAATATCTATCTTATTTGCTCTGACGAGCTAATACATGTTTTGTAATATTAATTGTCGTATATTTATATTCTAACATTAAATTTTATATCAGTATAAATTTTGATCATTTAATTATATATAATTTTAAAATCATTTTTGACATAACTCTATTATAATATTTGAATACATCGAGTCAAATATATTGTAGTAACAATTTAATGCGCTTATAACAAGCATTGTTCCAACCATGACAGTGTAAAATTTCATGGTGATAATATAGTCTGTTGCAAGTTAAAATGGCTCCAAATACTGACCCATTAAAAGTGATGGGTATTATTTTCTATACAATATTTTTTATTCATGTTGCATTGTAAAACTTTCTTTAAAATATCTTGAGATCTACATGAGTTTTAGATATTTATAATCCTCCTACTTAAAATTCAATTTGGATAAAATTTGATTATCTAAACTTATCAAATTGTGTCATTAGTATTTTAAAATTAATTATATTGTATACATACGATATAAACTCTCTGAGATATTAATATCTGTTAATGTTTGATAAATTTTGAATGATAGTCACATTCTTTATGTAGTGAAAATTTTACATGAAAATGTAATAAAATTAATTGATTGTAATTTATTGATGAGGAAGCAAATAATATATCAAGTATGTCTTAAATTTTTCATCCTTATATAATATATTATTTAAATATTTAGGGATACCATCGGTCAATGCTTGGAAGATGAGATAATGAATGAGACTTTAATATCTAAATCTTACTGCCAATAAGTGCCCCACATGTAATTTTCTAACGGTGGAACCTTAAATCCCCACTATTTTGTCTTAACTATTTCTCCAGTTCTTCGTGTTATTCATTTTATGGTTGAAGGGATGATATTTGCAAACGAATAAATTTGTGAATTTGTTTCATTTGATCCATCAAATACTTGTCATCTTTGCGCCAAGAGCTACGGTTGTCCTGACTAGGGGCTCAACGGAAGCGAACCTTCCAGTTGACGGTCATGAGTTCGATACGCAGCGACCACATCTGATTCTAGCTAACCCCAACTTGTCTATCAAAAGAAAATCATTATCACCTATATACTTCCTCATTTACTTCTTGTGCTTTTTCAGGAAAAATAGTACTTATTGAAGTTTATCAAAATGTGGAGGGGACATATCGCATTTTGACACCACCGATTGGCAGCTGCCTCTTCATTTCTCTGTTGTTTTCCTCCAAAAGTTTAATGTAGCCTGTTACAAAGGAAGCCGCCCTCGACCCTTCCTGAACGCATTAGATATTTTAAATAGGAGCGTCGGTAACCACCAAACGAAATAATTGCAGTAAGTCCTCTTCCAAAAATCTCTGTCCTGATTTCTGCGCTAAGTTCTTCTTCTTCAAACGTTTTACAATGAGATAAGAAAACAAGAGACAGGATATAAGTGCGCCCCATTTCGCCGGAACCAATACACACCAGAGATGCATCATCCACCATAAGGGGTGTCATTTTGTTTCTTTAAAATACTCAGCCATGTATATGGGCAGTCAGGTTTCCTCTTTCATGGGGGCCATCTCCCTGTGCAAGAAAAAGCTTGACATGGTACTTAGTCCATTCGAGCTGAATAATATGACGGTATACTTGGTAATTTTTTAAAAGAAGACACTAGATAATACCATTTTGATACAGGTATTCTGTACATTGTTCGTCGATATAGTGGGGATTTTCTGTGGCAGCAGTCGATGTTAGAAAACAAGAAAATCAACCCTCCGAACCAGATAAATCTTGTCGTATAATTTCTGTGTTGGGCTGTTCCTCCCAACATTTCTAACCGCTCACATAAAAAAGATTATAAAGGTGGTAAATGTGGTAGAGCTATGCAGTCACTTCCGTGGGCACAAGCAATGGCAGAGAATACTGACACAGCAAACCATCTTTTGGATGGAAGGTAGCACTTGGCTTGGTATATGTCTTCCTTTCAAAGATCTCTTTAAAAGCACAGGATATGGGGGTCCACTAGATTTTCAAGATAGACATCCATTGTCACGTCGACATCCAGATGCATGCACTACTACGGTTGTGCACATGCAAGGACCCTCATCTTGAACCAAAAGAAGCATCAATGCACCTAAAGATATTCAAATGGCTGTGGCGCCACCCTATGCTTGGAGCAATTGGGGTGCCTTATGAGTGGGAAACCGCCCTGTTGAGGGGTTGGTAGGAAAGACTTGGTGGAAAAACGGCCATGAAATTGAACACTGACGGCTTGTTTGGTGGCTCCTTTTCACCAAGCTTGCCCTACCTTTTGACTTCTTACGTGAATATTTTGCGTAGTTCACCTAGAACACTAACCATCTTCAAGCAGCAGCAGATCTACGTTGAGGCCAGGAGGAGCCAACCCAAAACTTGAAAACTTAAAAGGAAAAACATATAGCCCACATTTAGAATCCATGGACTATGATACAGAGCCCAGACAATATAATCTTGGGCTGTTCAACCATCTACTTGCAAGCTATTTGCCAACTCTAAGAAAATTTCCTACCTAAATTTGAAAAGTTAGAAAAGAATATAGCCCATTATTGAATGAATAGGTAATAACTTATAATATTGACCCCACGTTTGTTTCTTCCTTGATCTTGATTGACACTTCTCTAAACTTTTAAGTATCCAGCCTAAATTTGGGGAATTCTAGTATTCTTTTTCTTCTGGAACACATTATAAGTGTACCATATTCTTTTAGGTTCACTAAATTACACATTGATCGTTAGTAGTGGAAATTTTCAGGGCAACTCGTAAGAGACAAGAACCGTTATGTTGAACTAAAAAAATCTTGTCTTACGGTTTTGAGTGTTTGATCATCTCTTCCTTTGTTCTTTGTTGGCAATGCACTACTGCTGAAAAATTTCTAGGTCCGTCACTTGCTTCTAGCATTGATGCATCGCGAAGGAGTTCCGCTTCGGTATATGAGTGCAGCTCAAATCCTTTGTGCGTGATGTTTGTGAACAAGACAGTCAGCATAATGAGAATGAGTGCTGTGCTAGGACTGGCTGACTCCTGGTGAACCGGGACTGCCAGTTCCGACTTTCAGCTCCACCAAAGCATGGAACTGGAACCTAACTGGCTGCTTGTGTACAGATCCATTTTCAGTTGAATCAATTTTAGGTCCAAGCTGTTTCGGTTTTGGACTTGGTTTAAATTAAAAAATTCATGGTAGGATTTTAAAATCCGAAAGGAAAAGGACTTGAAATCGCCAGTTCTGGTTTGGATGGTAACAGGTATAAGTGGATAAGTGGAAGTGAACTACGAGTCTTCAATTGTGATTCCGCAGTTCGGGGGGCATCTCTTGTTCTAGTTCAACCCGCAGCCCTAGATCCAAACCGACCACCTCCATCCTACCCCTAAGAGCTTTACGATGTATGCACGGACGAAGTAGAAAAGTCGAAGGGTCGTTTCCGAGATGATTGATTCAAGAAGAAACGGAACGAATTCAAAGCAGATTTTAGAATTGCAGATGGTGTCCGATAATTGGAGAAACCAGGCATGTTTGGAATGCTCTAAAGCTCCCTAATCTAAACAGTGAAGATCATAATTGTTCAGCATAGTGCACGAAGTTGATTCCACGGACTTCCAGCAACTTGCTTGGCGCCCATGGTTTAGCCCTAAACCATTGATAGCATGGCGGCTGTACGGACTGCATCTCCTATGCAAACGAGAGAGAGAGAGAGAGAGAGAGAGAGAGAGAGAGAGAGAGATGCATGCAGGGATGGCCCTGATCTTGTCAAAGAAAGTACAAGCGTCACCCTTCGTCTTGGAAAGGCGCTCACATCCATCTCTTCCTCTTTTCCCTCTTCACTGACTGCGAATCCTAATAGATGACCGCAAAGTGTTCAATAAGAAGTCGGCCGATCTCTTATTTACCAGCGTTCGGTGGCCTGGTGAAAAAACAGGAAGGTTGTTGATAAAAATAGAGGGAGCCCACCTGATAGGACATGCAGGGAGGCAACATTCTCCAAGACATCAATCAGCCAATTCTTAAGGTAAAACGAGGATGGTTGAGAATTAATTAATTAGGTATCGACAATCATCTTCGCCCTCAATCCCTCTCTCTCTCTCTCTCTCACACACACACAGTTTCCCCTCAGAACGGTCGGGAACTAATTAAAAAATCAAATTTTCATTGCAATGCATTGCTCAGAGTCCCATATCGAGGTTTCTCGTTAAGAGATTAGATTTGATTAGCAAACACCACGGGAAGACTACTAACACTGTGCGAGGATGACTGAACAAACAATCATCAGGAGTTGATTTCAACAATCATACAAAGGCAATACAAGAGAACAACGCCATAGAAGCCCCTCATGAAAACCAAAAAAGAGTTTAGTGAGATAAACAGAGTTTGATATGGTTTCATATCTATTAAGACGGCAGCTTTGGTGGTTCTTGTTGGTTAAGCCATTGAAGAACAATCTCGGGCTTGGCTCCGAAGGGGGGGCTGCTGCCGCCGCTACTGTCAGAGGGAAAAGCTAGAGTTTTCTGCAAAACTCCCGTGGGAGAAGGGACCATCCTAGGACTGCCTTCACTACCCCAGCCATCAGTCATCAGATTGAGCCCGCCGGGAGAGGTCTTATTATTGCTACCCTTTGAAGAATTGGGAGCAGCGGCCGGAAGGCCGCTACTTGACTGCAGCACCTCTGCTAATGGACCGCCGAGCGAGGAAGAAGCCTGCCAAGATACAGGAAGCATCCAACTAGGCGATTGCTGAGCAGTTAATGCACCATTGTTTTCAGGGTCATTCACGCTGAGGCCCATCTGAATTTGGTCGATTTCATCGCCAGTGGAGCTAGCTCCACCGGACATCGACAGGCTGAGATGTGAAGGAGAGAGTTTTGAGGAAGAAGATTTTGTGGTGGCGATGGTATGGGGACATCTGTTTTCTATCCACCAAGCATCGATGAAACGTCTCGGCTGGCTCTCGGTTGTGGATTCTAGCCCGTTTAAATGATTGGCCGCTAAGATAGAGTTTCCATCGCCTTCTCGAAGAGCGTTTCTTTGAAGAGCAGCATCTGGAAGGAAAGCGAGATTGTCATGGACACTCAAACTATGCGTGTTGCTTGCCCTCAATCTCAGTTGACGTTCTTGCATTTCTCCGAAATTGGATTGCAACAACTCCCATTGATGCATTGAGGCCGACGAATCCCTACCTTTTGACACGATACCATCATGCATTTCTCCTCTCGTCCAATTCATATACCTATAAAGAAAAGGAAGAAAAGTCAAGGAAAAAGTTTTCACGCCAAGGGAGAAGAAAACATTTAGAAAATCATAGCATTGCCCTACCTTGAAGTATTGTCCGATAAACCAGAAGCAATGGTACATTGCGATGGAAGTCTGAACCCGGAAGATTGAATGAGTTTAGGGATAAGTTCTTGAGACGAAGACGACGAAAGAGAAGAAGGTGGCGGCGTTGTGAGTGGAACAACTGAGCGAGAAAGGGTGGAAGAAGGAGGGGCTGCGTTGTTGCTGTTGGATCGTTGTTGCTGAACTTCCACAGCCTTTCTTGAACGAGGACGACCTCTGTGCATGTGGCGTTCACAGTACCTCTGGTCCGGCGCGACATCTCTCGAGCACCGCCATTTCTTGCCGTCAGTCCTCCGACACCTCCCTGGCTCCGGATCGGTGCTGATGCTGCTAGACCTCAGAACGTTGACACCACCCGAACTCACTACAACCAAAACAACGAAGCAAAACATGGCAGCTTTAATGCAAAACACAACCACAAACAAGAAACATATGAAGTATGTTAGATGCTTACAGTTACAAGGAGCGGAAGTATTATTAGCAATGGAAGCAGCAGCATGTTCAACGCTTCTCCTGATGGGTAAGTGGAGTTCAGGAGGGACGGGCACAGAGGCAACCATGTGCTTGAAAATCAAAGCCTGTTGCTCTAATTCTTGCCATTGCGCTGCCGTAAAGGGGAATCGAAGCGATGCCATCTCTACCAACAAAAGAAAGGCAAACACAAGCACCCATATCTATCATTCTCTATAAAAAACGAGAAGGAGAAAAATAATACCAAAGCTCGGAAGTTGTGTAAATAAGCTGTAGAGTTTATACCTTGCGATTTGAAGGCAACAGGAAAAGGCTGCAGACTTCTCATTGCAGCAGCAGAAACATCGTATGAATCGTCCAACCTGCCCTTGCTAATGTTGCTGCTGCTATTATAAAAAGCAGGACCGTCATGACCACAGGAGAAAGGAGGCATTCTGAAGGGAAACGCGTCTGTGCGCGCCAGCTTCTGAGTGGCCAGACAAATGCCTTCTGTTTCCTCACAACTACCATTTCCTCTTCTCTCTTCCTCCTCTTCTCCTCCTCCACCACCATCCCTACCTACCATCCCAAGAAAACTACCACCCGTTTCCATTAAACTAACAGGAAGAAGAAAAAGAAGAAAAGACAACACCTTCGCTTCGATTCCGAAAACAAAAAAGAAATAGCTTTACGAAGGAAAACAAGCTTAACAAATCGTTCAAAGCCGTGGTTGATGCCATCTGCGGCTACTGCCAAGTCTCTGAAACGGGATCTGATGTTATGCAGGAAGACTCTCCCTTGGTTGCACTTGCTTCGCTGCTTCCCATGCTTCCAACATTCGGCCTCCGGGACAAATTAGTAAAGCTAAAGCTATTGTCGTATCTATCATTTTCTTGCTTGCACCCTATCTCCCCACAACCCCAACTACATCACCTAAACCTAGAAGCTAGCCGACTAGTACCACTCTCTATAAAAGCTCTTGTTATTACAATAATCGTTCACTATCGTTACCAAATCCTTGTCACATTAGTCAAATCAATCATCCTCATCTCTCTCTATCTTAGCAGTATATCCCGTTTATCTCTCTCTATCTCTACTAGAAGCATGTCCCCGCATGCCCATTTCTCTCTCTCACTCATGCCTCTGTCTATATATACCATTTTGGAGTTTCCGTCCTCCAGATTCTTCCCTTCACCGGCCTCGGTTGTCGAACCAAACCATGGTTGAAACTCCAACCCGGCTCCAGTCTCTGTCTTTCTATGACGCCTTCCTACAATAAGAAAAGAATCATTTAAAAAGAGTGGAAGATTTGATATTGTACGGTAGTGATGACCCAAGTCAAAATATCAAGTTTTGCGATTAATTAGTAATCTAGAAGAGAGATCTACTTATCTTATTATTAAATGATCACCTTGTGTTCATCTTTATGAGTGTGTCGTAATCAGAACACAAATATAATTTAATGAGGGTGGTAAAGGAATAAACCTCGTTATTGGGAGCTGTAGACATGATAAAAGACTCGAGGGCAACTAGCTGTTGCGCTGCAATAGAATAGGAAAAAGGATGACATAAAGGAAGGAAGAGAAAAGAGAGGAGGGACAACTAAAAGAGCTGCTGCGAGCACTGCACTAAAAGAAGAGGGAATGACGGTAATTGTTTCCTAGAAAATGACAGAGGTCATAGTTGGTGGCCTATTAATTAGCTGGCGGTGTACAGGCAGACGAAGGAATCCAGCTGTCTTGAGGAAAGGGTAGTCCCTATCCCGCTTGTCCTACAAAATTCACATTCCCACCGGTTTGGTTGATGTAACCGTGACTCGTAGTACTCCACTATCTCTCTCTACTTGAAAGGGTTACATGCTCAAATTTAAAATTTTAATTACAAACCGTTTAATCGAACTGTTGCAATGATAAACAAACATTCCTGTATATATATTAATATAAAGTACAAAAATATTATAATACTTTTAATTCAAATCTTTATTATTGATATAGTTAATTAAATTATAAAAATATTTGAGTAGATTTGAATATAGATGAACTTTGAAAATTTATCATATAATATATACTGGTAAAAAATAATGAGGTGATAAAAAATATATTAGATATAATATATAAAAGTACAATTGTATAAAGATACTTTTAATTCAAATCTTCACTCGTTAACCACAATAATAAAATAGTGAAATATTCATTGCCTATATATATATATATATATATATATATATATATATATATAAACAGAGAGTGTGGCCCATGCTCAATCTTCATTCATACTTAAATCTTTTCAAACATTTTTATCGTTCAATTTACGTGATTAACAGTAGAAGTTTAAATAAAAGAAGCAATTTTTTATTGTTTTGCTTTTTGTACTCACATGTTTTTTAGATTTAAATCTTCACTATTGACTATGTTGACTAAGTAGTAGAAATACTTGAATAAATTTAAGTATAGATTGAATTGAGTATATACTACTATTTCTTTCTATTATATTATATATAAAAAGAGAGCATAGTTCATGCATACCCATCAGTGCTCTAATTATCGTAAATATCTCATATCTTTAAAATCAAGAATTGATATCTTTAAGTAAAAAAACAAGTAATACCAAGTGTATTATTACATGTACAAAAGTATAAAAGGTATTTTTTACTTTTAAAATTTCAATTTCAACTGCCAAACTCATTCATTGATTGTACAATTGAGATTCATCTATGTGCATTTAGCTGATTTCTTTCTTGATTATATATATATTCATTGTGTGTGTGAGAGAGAGATGCCTTTAGCAACTTCAGTTTTCTTTTAGAGTTTCAATATCTCTCCCTAACGTCACAAAAGAAACTTGTCTCTAGTATGGCTAAATGCGTTTCGAAAACATCGAACCTGAATCACTTGTAAGATCCAAAGGATCCTCATATTTTGGTCCTATTCTTCCTCCACGACAGGACCACCACCCCTCCTGACCTGGACTTTGTCGACTTCGCCAATGTGGACCCACTCGTTCGGCAGGGCTAGCCCTAAGAGCTCACGGTGCCCATTATTTCTTTCAGTAGTCCTACAACCTAACGGTAGGACCCACGCACAAAGGGCACCCCGTTTCTCAAAACGGATCTCTCTCTTTTTCTCTCTCTCTCCTCCTTGGTTAATTAAAGAAACTCTCTTTCCCAACGTGGTGAGGACTTGGTTCCTTACACTTATGAATTGCAGTAGTCCTACACTTCATTACATTAGATTTATGCGCTCTGTGGTGTCACGAGGAGATGGTGAATGGTGATGTTTCCATGTCAGGCAGCATGGAGAAATTACGGGATCCTCTCTTTCTGCCTACCTGACGTAGACGCTACCACCGTTGGGGGCTCAAAGCTCTTTCTTCTCAAATGCAGCCCCCGATTTGGCATAAGAACGTATCCCCTCTTCTCTCTCTCTCTACTTTGCATACCTGAGAAGGAAAGCAAAAGTATAGGTGTGCTTGCCTTTAGCATTCATGCTTTCTTAACGCCAATCATTAACTCTCTTTCTCAATTTTTTCCTTTTGAGAAATCTTTCAGTCGGTGTATTGGATCAGTAGTGCGTACAGTGTGGATTGAGTATGAGTTAAATGGTGGATTAGGACCAGTTTGAAGGAGGTTGAGACTTCCACAGCAGCAGCCATCTCTCCTCTTTAGGAAAAGAGTTGGCATGCGTCCGTTGGCACATGTAGAAGTGATGCTTTCCTCACACTCATACATGATTTCGACTTGTCAGTATTTCCTTTTCCTTCCTATCGATTTTCTTTCACTTTTTATTCTCGGGCTTGGGGTGAATGGGTTTCTTCCTATCAGATATTATTTTCTTGGTTTTCTTTTTCATTGACAGGTTGGATTTTGCTTAAGGAAACCCCTATGTAAGAAACTGAAGGCCTTCAATATGAAGGTTTACCATTTAATGAAATGAAACAAGCTGCAGCCTTATGGTTGAACTTGGTTTATTTGTCCCTGACTCCTTTGTTTTCAGTTCAGCTAACAACGCAAGGAAAACACACACACGCACATATATATATATATATATATATATATATATATATATATATATATATATATATAGAGAGAGAGAGAGAGAGAGAGAGAGAGAGAGAGAGAGAGAGAGAGAGAATGTAATCCACGCTCTATATTTAATCATGTTCAAACCTCTGTTTCGCTACCTTGTGCTGCTTCAACCGCTGCCACATCATTCAGCACTACTAGGCCATAACTCTTTAAGACTATTGCAGTTACACTATCAAAACTATTTTATATATAAATATTTACGTTTTCTACATGGTATTCGTGATGATGGTATCATTGATGGAATTAAGGATTCATGGAAGAGTATTACAAGGTAGTAAAGGGTGGCATTCAGTGATTGAAGTGGAGGAAGGCAACGGAACGGGAGTTTGATTAAGGAATTACAATTTCTCTCTTTCTTTATATATATATAAAGGGTGTCGTATATAATCTTGTATAAATACTTCCTTCATTTGATCTTTGATATTAATAATGAAGATTTGAGTTAAAAGTACAGTTGTAATTTTGTATTTATATTTTATATTTAATGTATTATACTTATAGTAATTCAAAATTCTATCGTTAATCTTAAAGATCGAACAATCGAGATATTTATACAAGATTATGCATATAAAATATTATGTATTTAAGATATATATATATATATATATATATATATATATATAAAGAGAGAGAGAGAGTAAGAAAGAAAGAGAAGATAGTTAAATGCTCAAGTCCCATCCATATTCATGAGCATCACCGGCTGTTATCTTACCATGTTCCCGTCCCTTTATGAGCATCAAGCGCATGGCCTTGATAGGGTGAAGGAAGAAACGGGCATAGCCTAAACGTGACGCCCCTAAAGGGCTCGTGGTTAAGAATGCAATTCAAGGCACAGTACTTTTTATATTTTTCAGATTTTGAGCGAGGCACATTCTCTAAAATGAGTCCGCCACTGCATGCAGACTGGAAGGAGCTGATTCGAAAACTTCATCATAAAAACATTATGTCCATTCAAAACAGAATCGTTTCTGTTTCTTCTCCCTTGTTAATGGATCGGAACAGTGGCTATTCATATGTATGAATCGCGATTAAAAGTAGAGTTTCATTTATGTGCAGTGGTGTAAGATTTTATCAGACATTAGAGTATATATGCAAGTTCACCTCTATGGAAAATTTTCACCCTTTCTGAAAAGTTATAAGATGCATTTTTTTTCTTCACTAGAAAGCACTTTTGCCTTCCTAGTTGATGCCATGGAAGACCCTAATTAATTAGTCACTCTCCCAAAATGTGTAATAACTTTTTCACAAAACAAAAACGACGGGTCCCATGCAAGTCCGAGCCGATCCTGGACCATGCACAGCTGCTCCAAAATATTGCAATAATTTGTGATACTTCTGTCGTTACATTCTCGGGGGATTAGATGAAATCGAATCTCTCTCACTCTGGACAGAGTATGGATAATGTGAACCAGTTTATATCATATCGAAAACTTTGTGATTCGATTGAACGTCTGGATCATTCTTACAAGCCAGCAACGTACTATCTATCTCAAATAAGGGAGGGCATCTTGACAATCAAGCTGGGATTAACCGGACTCGTGCCAGTATACTAAAACCAAGGAACCCGAAAACTATGACCAAAAAGGTCCTGTCCTGTACTGCACTGCACGTGTCTCGAACACGTGTGTACTCCAAACTTTGTTAGACTCCACCAAGAATAATACTCCAGCAGCAAATTTTCAGCTCAACAAATACTTCATTGTTTTTTCTTCAAGTGAATCTTTTCTTTGCTAAAAACCTCCATATCATATGCACGCTCACATTCACTATGCAGAAAGTCAGCACCGAATACAGAGAACCGATTTGAGCTCGATGGTCCAGATTATGGTCAATCAATCAACATCTGATCGACCCGATATATCACCAGCAAACGCTTGGAGGATAAGATGAGCTTGGCCAATCAAGTCGTGTGTGCCCGTCTGTGTGGGTGTGTGGTTTTCAGCAGCTTCAAGAAGAAAAAACTCTCTTTTCTTTCCTGGCAAATCGAAAGGAAATGGTTATACATTGATTCTGTTGATCCAACAGTTGCAATTGTTGGTCCCAAGACCCCTAAAGAAAGTTTTACCACATTATTATGGGATGCTTGTTGCTGCGGCTCGTGTCTGTATTTCTTACATTTTACCACTGCGTGCAGCCCACCGGCAGGGGAGTGCAAAATCTGCAACATGGGCAATGCCTACGTACACATATTCACACTAGAAGGAACAGGAAACGGGCACCAAAATAGTTCCCTTTTTCTGTTTGACAATATATATTTAAATTATATATTGAGAATGTAACAGCCCCCAGAAGGCTTTCCTTTAGTTCTCTGTCGTTGATGTGGTAAGAGTAGGCTCAAATTGAATATTACAGTTGTTACACACACACACACACACACACACACACACACACATATATATATATATATGAATGAGACGCTAAAGTAGATTTAAGCACTGATGGTGATGGGGTTTGAGCATTTACCACTACCTTTCTCTCTCTCTCTCTCCCTCTCCCTCTTTCTCTCTCTCTCTCTCTCTCTCTCTCTCTCTCTCTCTATATATATATATATATATATATATATATATATACAAATTTATGTGTAGATCGACTGTTAAATGTGAGGCATGGATGTATATCTGCTAATATATTGGTGATACTTCCCAAACGTATTGAAAATGAAGAAAGGAGTAACAAATGGCACACCGGATAAATAAAAAACGTCAACCCTATTCTCCTAAAATCTATGGATCCATTAAGAGAAAAGGCCACGGGAGAATCAGGGATGCCAATACATAACAGATGTTGAAATTACACTTCCCTTAAAGGTTTTCACATATAGATCATTACATAGTAAGTTCGGACGTATGATAGTCGAATCAAAGATAAGCAAACAAAACAGTAGTTGACCTGGTCTGATTCAGTATGAAAATTTTACCCCCAAATGAATCCTAATTATGCAGAACTCGATTAGGTGGCATTCAGTTTTGCTTCTTGTTGAATTCCAGCACACTAGGGGAGCATTTACCCTGCAAGAACCACAAGAGGCTGCGGTCCTAATTCCCCTTTGAACTGGTGAAACGATATAGATTCAAGTGGATCTTTCGATTTATATGGAACTAATGGAAAGCAATCATTGTAAGATCAATTACCATTCTAATGGTGCATGTCTATTGATCATAGAGTACAAGAGTTGGACGATAAGGAACAGCATCTAAGCTATTGTCATCCGCTCTTCTGCTTGCTTCTTATGGTTTGAGCAACAATGGACTAATCATCGTTGTGCGACCTCCAACTCTGCAGTACACGTCTGGAGAGCCCCATTGATGCCCTTCCCAAACCATGTGCTTCGAATCCAAAAACTCATGGAGAGTTTTTCCACCGAACATTCAGTATTGGCTGGGGCCACCCTGCCGGACCACTCGCGGGAACTCCACGAAGCCTTTCATCCCTCTCTGTATGTGAGGATTCTCCGTCAAGTTCAGCTTTTTCCAGCCAACTGAGCCACCACCAGCCACCGACAACTCGACCTTCTTCTCGCCATTAGGCTCGATCCGTCTGCACCCATTGAGGTTTAGGTCGGCGGCCCTCTTCTCCAGGACGCGCCAGGCTCGCTTCTCCCACCCTCTCTCGCATCCACCCTCTGCCACTTTCCTGCTTGCTATCTCATTCTCGAGTTCCTTGCTCAGCACCCTGTTGGCGCACTCCAGCCTCTTCCTGGCCCGGCTTTCTGACTCGAGTTCGCCCTGCAGTGCCGTGACCGCCGATCTCAGTTCGGCGATTCTGGTTTTAGCCAGACTGAGCTCAGACCTCAGCGACGAGACTAAGTCTAAGATCTGAGCTTGCTGATCTTCCAGGGTCTTGATTCGGCGTCCGCAGGGAGATGCATCTTCTGAGACAAAAGAATCCATGATTGTCGGTGGGCCTTCGTCCTTTGGGTAATGATAAAATGGGTTGCAATAGAATTTACACCCAGACAGTCGAGTGATGGTTAAGGATTCCTTTTCATCACGCTTGATTGCATTCGCTTGGCCTTGGTTTTCATCTGCGGCTATTCCCCATTGATGGTGGTCCATCTCTTGTTGGTGCTCCTAATGTTGTTGATGGTGGATTCATTAACCAGCCATGGTAAACCAAAGCCAATAATGTGCTTTTGGATACACTGGATCTCACATTAGTGTGGCCGTCCCCATTGATATCTTTTACTGCGGGCTTCTTTTAGTGTTTCATCTTTTTCTTGCCTTTTCAATCGCCGGGAAGTCTCTTACGGTGAAAACTTGTAGCGAAAGCCCTTTTGATTCACACGTGTCAAAGCCGTCGTTTCAACCAAATCTCACAGGTTAGAGTTGGATGGATTCCACATACTTATATTAGCATACGTCGACTGTTAAATGGTCAAACTCCAACTATATTGACCACGTTGCCATCTGCCTCAGGCAGTTCCTCTATTGATGATTTAAACCTTCTTAAATCAGTAATATAACCTCTCAAGTGCGAGAAGTGGGCAGAACACAAGACAGAGAGAAGTACAAAATGGATACCATCTCCGTTGGAGCGGGTGACAAAGAATACAGATGGAGTAGCTAAACGAGGGACTCCATGGGCAGATGGGTGGTTTCGCAGAAGGCTAGGAGGCTGTAATCTGGCGAGAGCAGAGTTGTGGGGACTCTTGGCGGAACTTCAAGTTGCTTGGGACAAAGGCTGGAGTAGGATTATAGCTCAAGTGGACAATCACTGTGTCATTCAATTGTTAAGCAACGTTATCACACAGCTGATCCGAGGCACAATGAGGACATAATCTCCCAAATTGAGTCGTTAGTAAGACGATGCTGGCAGCTAAAATGTAGGTTTTCCAGGAACCCATACTTCCAGAAAACAAGTTGCACCGCAAGGGGTGCGACTCTTTTCACCAGGCTTACGTTGAACCAACAACTCGTCCAGTTCTCACTTCTGCTTGGGACTTGAAAGACAGACAATCCTGATGTGACAGCACCTTCTGTCCCATATACATAGCTCCAAGCCTCAAAATTCTAAGACAACAAGAAACAACCACAAACCAATTAGAAGAAGATTACCAATGGCTCGTGTATGACAATACTGACTCAGCTATGTGCTGGTCTTACCCAAGGAACTAAAATACCATCTTCCCCACGTATAATTACCATATCTGGCCCTTTCTATGTGAAACCCCGCCATATACCGGTGCCTTCGTGATCCATGTCCCACGTGAGCAAGATTTAGAAAGCATCTTATGGACGATCTCAGATCCCATCCTTGAAAGCCATAGACTGAAATAGCAAATTGCTGATCAGATCAGAAAATATAGTGATAAAAGATATATGAACATGATAACAATTAAAAAGATAGTAGGTTAAGTTGCTAGTGGGGAAAGAAACTTAGTAACATTCAATTCAAATCAAACCCTTGAAAGATCTAGGTATATGAGCAATTAAACCACATGCCACAGCAATTACAGACTAAGATGATAGAAGTCGACACTACTAAACAGTCTCTGACAAGTAGTTGAAAGAAACACAGGGCACACTAGTGTGACTGCATTGGACTTTGAGATTCACAAATGACATACAAAATAAAGAGAAAAATGATAAAGGAAGGGGCATCAAAACATAAGCATCAAACCTGGCTTCTGCCAGTTTTAGCATGAAAAGTAGGATGAGACGTGTGGAGCAACCCCACGGTTCCTTGGTGGCTAACCATACATTGTCTATTTAATTGCATGGACTTCTCCCTATACATACATACCTTTGCCATAGAAAATTACAGCAGCAAGCTTCCAAGCATGAGACACAAGCATTGTAATACGAAGGACAGAAACCAGTACACAGGAATGCTAGTCAAACAGATAAAACTAAAGACGACTCACATAAGATGAAAAAGCTGACCTCCAAAAGTCAAGTCTCTTGTGAATTTTAATGAGCTCAGTCACATCCCTGCATTTGACACTTCCTATGAATTGGGGCAAGCCCATATGCTTAATAGGAGCCTACGCTTAAGGCCAGAATATAAGTGACTCGCCATCTGGCTTCCACTCACACCTTAGTAATAGAGCCTGACCATCAGTTATGGAAACTGGTATACTAGCATCATGAGAGAGTCATCTCTCTTTCTCAAAAGATAGAATGAGTAGATGACAACAGCTGAGACTATATTCTTTTTCTGATCATCAGAATGGCAATAATCACCTAGAAGCCTCTAATCGAATACAATTAGTATGTTGATATCTAAAACAGTAAAGTTTCATAAAGATATCAATTGTCAAAGCTACAAGACAACGGAACCTCGTTAATGTCTTTTTTCCAGCCCTTATAAAGATGGTGCACTGTGAGATTCAAATATGAAACCCTCATGGATAAGACTCATCAGTCCAGCTATAAAAAAAAGCTGTATCCTAGCGAATTTCTTATTATACTGTATCGGACTTGTGGACTAACCTACTCTTGCACACGGAATAGCTGCTATATCCAAACTAATGGTCAAAAGAGTACAATTTCCACCATTAGAATGGCCATCTAACGGTAAGTATAGAGGTAAAGTTGCATCATATGATTCAAAACAACAAACTGAAATAGAGAAATGTGACAACTGAGAAAATAAATATTAAATAAAAGCACTTAAAATTGATTAAAAATAATCTAAACGTTACACTAGAAAAGTAGAAAACATGCAAAGGGACAACTAAGATGCTTTTGTAACAGCTGTTTCTTTGGGTGTTCAAACGACAAATGTATAATTCATTAGCACTAAGACCATTGACTAAGTCTACCTTACAGAATGAAGATTTTGCGAATAAAGTTTAAGATAACAAAATAACATAACTCTCTGAAGCACTGACAGCAACAATTTACCATCCACCGAACACAACGTTAACTGTGAAAACGCAATGAATACAACTGAAGAGAAAACCATTAAAGTATTATCATTAGAAAGGTCGAGCAAAATTAAGAACTTCAGTAGTTACAAGTACAATACCTAGTATTTACATGCATATAACACAACCCTAAATGACTATTTTTTTATGAGATAAAATACGTAGGGTTCCTATCAGCAGTTGTCTTATAATCTGAAAGCAGTGGAGCGACCTAACCAACTGTATAAAGTGACTCAAAAGACGAGGGACAGAAAAAATTGCTTTATGGGCCATAAGATCCTTTTTGAAGAAAAACTGAAAGAAAATATTAGAGCAGGATGTTAGTTAATTGCGTTGACATTGAGAAAGATGAATTCCATCAACTGTTGTCACTGTCATTCTTTGCAACTTAAAGGAACAGAAGAGGTGAGGAAAGGAAGAATAAGCTCTCAAATTCAATTGCAAGATCTCATGGACGGAAGGTTTAAGCATGGACATCGACTGCAGAAGGTCGCTTCCCATGGTATCCTGGTTAGTCAAGCCTTCTCATGCTGTTTTCAACCCGATAAAAAACTTTATAATTAGATGGTCGAGTCAGATCAAGAAGAGAATAAAAATCACTGTTAGAAACTCCACATAAATGATGTGACACATGCCCATGCTAGGGTGGCCACCTTTCGTTCTAGAAGAATCACCAAAGCTAACACCATCTAAACTATACGTACGCGAAACTTTTGGTAAAGCACAACTACGCACAAAAATGAAATGCAGGCAATTCATTCACCACAGGCAAGAGAACAAGCATGACCATGTTAAGTAAAAACCTTGCTATCTGGAACTCGGATAATCAATCCTTCATACTGAAATGCATTACCAAGAAGCTAAAATGAGGTTAGAACTTGTACCCAGTGAAGACATAGAAAGCCAGGGTTGCTAATTCTGCCGCAACGACGCTCGTCCAGGAGTACTTGTACAAGGTAATCGTGACCAGCGCGTACACGACGACCCTGGTGAAGTAGATGTAACCGATAACAACAATGTAGTTCTGGCGGAATAGCGTGAGCATGATGAGGTTCACGGCTGGCTTTCCGTCGCTCCAGGCGTCCTCTCGCAGATTTTTTATTGTCCAGACAATAGGAAAAACACAGCGCAGCAACAGATGACATCGACGAGAAGGAAGATTTGTTTCCACGTGATCCAATCCTGAGCGAACGACCCGGTCTCGTCGATCACAACCTGCGCGATATTTGCGACGACCTGTAGAAGGATAACGATCATCAAGACCTTCTTCTCCCTATCCTGGAGGTAGGGTTTCATGAAGGACCAGCCGGTGCCGATAAGGACGATGAGTGTAAAGAGGGTGATCCCCTTAAGGAAGCTGAAGAAGTAGTAGAGAACGTCCCATCCGTGGGCGGTTCCGGTCCGTTTGATGAAGGATTTGTCCTCCGCCTCGCACAATACATTGGACGCCTTCAGGACGAGGCGTTTCCGGAAGAGGACATAGACCCAGACGCCGGTGAGTACGGCGTAGATGAGGAAGAAGAAGAAGTAGATCTTTGGTAATGCAGAGGATCCGGCGGAGAGGTAGTCCCGGTGCGGCGGGTTCTTACCCTCCAGGTTGAACAGGGAGGATCAGACGTTCATGGAAACGGACACCTGCGGGGAGAGGCAATTGGCGAAGATGAGGGCGAACTGGTTGGCGTCGGAGACGTTGTAGACGATGTTGAGGGAGGCGGAGGCCCCGAGCAAATGGGTCACGATCTTGATGAAAGGGAAGTCGAGGGCGCATTGATCTCCGTATTCTCGAGTTGTTGGAGGACGCGAAGCCATGTGTCGAGGGTGCAGAGGAAGAATCCCACCGGAGAGAGATCGAAATCCGCTCGGCTTAGGGTCACGTCCGTTAGGTTCAGCTCAAGACCAACCCTGTGGGTGAAGCCAAACTCATCAAAATGAATTATTGATCGTGTATCGGATTTCACTTCAAAGTGGCGGATCTCTGCGGATGAAGGGAGAGAAGGATAAGGAAGAAGAGAAGAAGGACAAAGAAGAAGGGAGATCGGGTTGACATTTTCGGAATTTGTTTACAGATAGAAAAATTAGGGTTGTCGAATACGAGAATCTACGGATTACTGATCATATTCCGGCTGCAGACTGGAGAGGAGGATGCCTGCAAAAGGACGGGGACAGTTGCAGAGGAGGAAGCAATAAAGAGGATGGAGACGGGCCACCGCCTGGCGGCTTCAGAGAATGGGGATTTCTTTACGAATTTATACCGCTTCTGCTTTTCGTCTGACCCACGAAGGTACCGCATTCGGGTGACGATACGTTGGAGAAACCGACGCTTCTACCCCTACTTTGAATTGGATCCGGGCCCATCTCGGTCTCGGGTGTGGATGTGTTGTCATGGGAAAGTGTCAAATAGGAACCCATCGCGTGCAGAACCTGTTAGGGTCGGAGCATGATTTGGTTATCCGGCTCAGACCCGTGAGTCAAATATGGTTTTATCCACAACCAAAACGAATCCTTGTTCCCAGTAAGTCGAATAGGTTATATCCATATTAGTCATCATTGTTGAGGATTATTATTTGCATACCTTAAATTATTATATATACGCTCTTGTATTCATGATTTTCAAAAATATCCTTGTACTATTTCTTACTTTTTTCTCTTTTTGTTGCGAGTTTTCTTTCTCCTTTACTATTATCATTGATGTTGATGTCTTGTATTAAAGTTGGTTCCTTATTTTACTGTTAGATAATCCATAATGGAATCTCGTTCAAGTTTTGTTACCTTCTTATGTAAAAAAAAGAAAAAAGAGAGGTTTGAGTTGTATCTCTCCATTTAGAAAAATATAGTGCATCTCTCTTCATACACATCTCTCCAATCAACGCATCCTTTTTATTATCTACACATGAGTTCTTCAAAAACCTTTTTAGAAATGTGTATATTAGTAAAAGTTTTTCACAAAAATTTAAGTTCATTTATTACTCTCTTTTGTTGTTTTTTTTATTATGGTTGAAGTCTTTTTCATGCTTCCGCTGTGAAGTTAGCTCAGGCCGCTCTGACGCTCTTGTTGAAGGTGAGGACTTCGACGTCGAGTGGTGCATGTTTTTGCATTTAAGTCGAAACTCCCACTTGCAATTTAGAAATGGTTAATTCATTGACCTAAATATAGGGATGTTCATGGGATCCCCAGCCCCCGTGGGACCTCGACCAGAATGGGGCATATTTGGGGACCCATATAGAGTTTGGGGTCGGGGCCGAAGAATCGAGATGATTCTTGTGGGTTCGAGGCGAGGACAGGAACTTTGGATCCCCACTCCGCAGACCCATCCTGCTTTCTCGAGTCTTGGACCCATTTCAAGATCCGTATATATATATATATATATATATATATATATATATATATATATATATATATATATATATATATATATATATATATATATATATATATATATATATTACCCGCACTTCGACAGTAACAAAAAACCCTAGCTAAGTAGTGTCTCTTTCACTTTCGATCGACCAAGAGTCTCCACTCTCCGATCTTGATACTCTATAGCTGTGTAAGTCTCTCTCTTCACCAAGGGCTTTTTTCAGGATTCGGTGACCAGCTAGGAAGAACGGTTGACCTCCCGGGCACCTTCATCATCATCATCATCTTCTTTTTATATTCATCTCTTCAACCATCACGATTCAATAAGCTGTCTGGATTTACACCGAGGTCGGTAAATTGTAACTCTTTTATTAAATAAATCCTTTTGTTACGGTAAATCATGCATCAACAAGCTTTTGTGCATTTATAAGTTGTATTTAAGTCCTTTTTTGTTTTCTTATTACATATTTAAATGAATCGTGCATGATTTGTGCTAGTGACTAAAGAACTGTCACTTGTGTTCATGTGATAACCTGTGTGCTATTTTTCTCCATTATTTCTACAGAAGCCATGTAAATAGAACAAAACGTAAAATCCTTCCTCTATTATACAATTTTAATGATTTTATGTTAGCCTATTTTTACAACAAACACATTGGAAAACAGAGGCAGTTTCCCCTGAGGACACAGGAATGGAGACGGGGAATTTCTTCTCCCTGTAGTGGGGAGGGGAGCAGGAACAGGACTCAAGTCCATAATCGGAGCCGGATCCCCGCCCCATGAACATCCCTACCTAAACCTGATTGGATCGGATCAAATGTCCAAAAAGTCCATCTCCGAAGTTGAGGGTCCAGTCTAACTCGCTTCAAAGTTTTTTGTCAAGAAAATACAGGTCAAGTAAAAGGATCCCAGCCAAAACCAAACCCCAGCCAACGAACGTGTAGCAACACGAGAAAACAGGCTACACACCATCAACGAGTTTCGTGTGATGCACAACGAAACTTAAAATAAAGAGCATCAAAACGAGTTTCATGTCTGATGCATCAAAATTTAAGTCTAGTACCTCTATAACCACCAATCAAACACCCTTATGGACATCATCAAATTGATGAAGGCCACCTCAACATATTTTACTTTGTCCATGAGTGATGGATCACAACCAAACCCATTTAAGGTACCTAAGTATCTGGTTTTCTTTTGCACCAGAATTCAAATCTACCCGAGGCATGACTATTTGGACCAAGACTAGGATATGAACCGTAAACTTCTCTAAACATCTCTTTTAAAGACCTAAAGAACATGGTTCTAAGAATATTTTATTTACACTGCATATAGTCATGCTGGCTTCAATCTTGCAAGACATGTTAATGTAGTGCTCTCGCAAGAAAGCAATTAAATATCTTCCTTTACTTTTAATCTTGGAAAAACAAAATGGGCAGATGGAAGACCAAGTTTTAATGGTTGACTTCATTCTCCTGACGATTGAGAGAGAGAGAGAGAGAGAGAGAGAGAGAGAGAGAGAGAGAGAGAGAGAGAGAGAGAGAGAGAGAGAGAGAGAGAGAGAGACTTTTGAATCACAGATCTTAGCCTAACGAGCCTAATGAGGGATTGAGTCAGGTCTGTTCATTCTTATCATTTTTCTCGAATTTGATTAGTCCAGGGGAGCCGTTGGTAGGCTCGAGATGCATGGTTTTGCTTGTGGAGCATCCTTCCTCGTGGCTGCAAGTGCACCCTTTAAAACTAATATAGATAGACTTAGCCTTTATCTTACATACCGAGCCTCTCTTTTCTACTGTCACACACAGAGACGTGTGTGAAGCCTTTGGTTGGAAAAATTTTGGGCAGTCAAGCAGATGGCGCGGCAAAGAAATCAGGACTCTTAGCAAGAACGGCTGGTTAGTATATCTCTGAGGTGGTACCCTTTTCATCTCCTTCACAAAACAAAACCCTTGAATTGGCAAAGTCAACCAAAATTGTCGCAAGTATCCTACGCTAAGTATTCATAAAGATGTGAGGTCCAGCAATATCTTGTTGGATTCTGAGCAGACATGATCAATAAGATCTTGAATTGTTGGAACTCTTCGACCGTATCATTGTTCCAAGTAAAGTATTTGTTCCCTTTTCCAACGCTTGTCTTTCATCTTCAGTGTTCGTGGTGCTCGTTAGTAATTAACCATATTTGTTCCAGTAAGCAGAACAGAAATTATTTCATGCTCATGATGCTGGTCCTACAAATTGGTAGAATTTTCAGCGGCGTACTAATTGATTTGGTTGCGCCTTCTGATTTTATCTTATCGTTGCTTCATTTCCGAAAATAGACTCTCCACGTGCTTATACAAAAGAAAAGTGACCTCACAGCTGTGGTGTTTGTTGTCATGCTAGAGATTCTTTTAAAAAGCTTCCTGGGAAGAGCTTGAAGATTTGTTGATATCCTTAGTTGGGCTCACAAAAAGCACGGATAAGATCGATGAGTGTTACCCTTAATGTTTTCTTGATGAGGAGATCAGTTACTGGATGGGAAATGAGAAATCCAGGGCAGTGAAATTGCTTGAATCGGCACACTGTAGCACATAATGAGGTCGCCATTGAAGCCCTGTATGAGGGAAGTAGATTATATTCTAATAAAGATGAACTCGGAAAGAAGGCTGCAAACTGTTCCCATGACTAAGGAAACCGCCATTCTTTCTGACAGTGACATGATTTTAGATCCTTAACAGTGGGTTCAGTAGGCGAGAAAACGGTGGAGCTTCTTGTTCTCTGCCATTCTGTGCAATGTCAACTTGATCCCTTAATGTTCATGGTGGACATGGTTCTGTGACATGTCTGCAAGAAAGGCAAGAGCACCAACAAGAGGTGCATTGATATATGTGGCTGGTTCTGACTGCTGATAGTTATTCCTGTCGTCAGCAAATCCATCTCTGTTATCGGGGCCACCAACGACTGCACCTACTAATACATTTGGGTTTGGGGAGCTAGAGTAGAGAAATCGAAAGCCATCGCCACAAGGGATGAACTCAGGGTGAACACGAACTGATGGGACTGAAGATCCCCTGTGATGTATATGCTGTGGATATTTGTCTCCAAATCCCACCATGTAAGACATCTTTGCTGGATTAACACCTAGAATGTAATCGACCTAGGAAAAAAATGTCAATTGGTGTTAATTAGCTCCCATGAAGTAAGGCTTATGTTATATACAACACGGTTCTACCTGTTTCTTAGTAAGTGAGATGAGGGTGGCCGCTGTGACTGTATTGGTTCCGCATATAATGACTTCTGCTGTAGATCTCATATATTTGGCATATGTCGTGACTAAGAAAGCTGTTGATGTCACATACTGCAAGTTGCTTTGACTCATCTTGAATAGAAGCCCACCTACAGAGACGTAGTTTCATCCAAAATCCAGCTATTCAGTAGTGCACTACAATGAAAAAGGAACTCAACAAAAGACCTATATCCTAGCTTTTGCAGTTTCTATTCACCTGGTGTATATTGGTTTTGAAACTGAGGTGATCCTGAAACCAAGGAACAAATGAAGTTATCTGAATGTACTTTGTACACCTCTAGCTCTTGGAGTTTGTCCATCAGGAAGCCCTGTCAATGGCCAAAAGATGTCACATAACTGTCTTTTCAGGTTCAGCTGGAAAAAGAAATGGGAACCTGATGATGTTCAAAACCTTGGAGAGAAGAATTTTTGTTCCAACTCGCTTGTCATCCCAGCTGAATGTATAGACATCATCATCGGCTCCGAGGATGTGGCCATTGGACTGAATATATCCCATGTATGCGGTATCCTGAGAGGCTCTGTGCAGCCATGCTGCACCCCAAAGAAGTTCATCCTGACCAAAGAAGCTCAGTCAGATGTGTTGAATATTTTTGCTTAAACAGGAGTTGAAGTTCACATTCTTACGTGATAGCCAGAGTAGGAACAGTAGAATGGGCAAACTGCAGAGCTAAGGGAGTCGCTGTAGGCACCTCTGTGCTGATCTGCGAAATCGAAAACCTGCAAAAAAGCAGCTAACATGGTTATGGTTGATCCACTTTGTGGGAACTAAAGTAGGATTAACCATGTTTCAAAAGAGATAATGATGGGCATGGTAGATTTTGTTACTTCGGTGGCTGTCTGGAGCAGTTGGTTTGAGTATGAAGGGTCAGATTCGCGAAACAGAATTGAAGCAGCAGCCAGAGCTGCGGCCGTCTCTGCAGCAACATCGGAGCCAGGGTTTTGTGGTGTTACTTTATAAACATTGCGAGGTGTGTCCATACCCTCCGGCCTCTCCCAGCACCTATGGTCTGCATTTGGATCTGCCACCTGCATTACATGTCATTGCAGCAATGAGTTTGTGAACACGAACTCTTGCAAACCAGAACCAAAACCAAGAATTTTCTCATGCTAAGTAGGGTTCGCCACGTGGAGTGTAATCACCATTATCTTAATCCTGTGTGGTATTAGCATTTAACTTGAAAAGAAAGATTGTGTTTTATTATTGTCTTCCAACACTTTGCAGGCTTTCGACGAACTCACTGTAACTACTGCTAAAGGTCATTGGACTACTGCACAACTCACTTGAACGTAAAGGGTGTTAGGAGCAGCAGTTGCAGCCTTTAGCAGGTAATCACTTCCCCATCGAACTGCTGCTTTAGCGTTCTCAAGCTCACCTTTCATTAAACTTCCAAATTCAATGACACTCCACGCCAGCATTGTTGTTGTGAATGCCATGGGAAGGCCAAACTTTACATTGTCTCCAGCATCATAATATCCTCCGACCAAATCAACCTGAAATGGAACCACATTGGTACCTCTGTAGCTATAATTTCAGAAAGAAATCTAGTTAAGGAATTAAGAGTCATGTGCTTGGTTAAGATTACATTTTCTGCCGCTCCATCTCCCAATCCAGAGTCAGCCCTCCAAGTCATGCGCTGATTTGGTGGAAGCTTCCCGGACCTCTGCCCCTCGAAGAACATAATCGATTTCGCTAGTGCATCGGCATAGTTGAGCCCAGTTGATTTACTCTGAGCAAAGCAGATGTACATGCATGACAAGATCAGCCAGAGACTTATGTCTCTTACAAACATGCTTGAGGAATGCTTCTCTATACTAGGCTGTGCTGAAAACTTCAAGTGAAGTAAGCAGAGGAAAGCGAGGAGCAGCTTATTTATAGGCCAAGCAAGTCTATGATGGCCGTTAGACGTTGGAAGAACGAGTGAGAATTTTGGTGTGCATTTTGTTTCTATGTATAGCTCTGATCACGGGATCAACTGCAAGAAAGTGGCAAAGACAAAAAGGTCCTGTGGTGGGGACAACACTATCCTGACTTTGGGAGTCCTTGAGCAGAGCTTCCTGCATAATTAGAGGAGAATGAATGAAGGATGGTAATTGTTATTTTCTTGCCTTTTAAATTTTTGCACAGTAGATTGTGTTCTTAATTGCTCGGCCTGCAGAATGGAGCCTCAGCAATCATACGGGTAGTCATTGGTTTGATTTTTATAAGTACTATATCTAAGTCGAAGCCCCTGGAGGTCGCCTGGTCTAACTATGAACTTCTCGACGCCTTATTCCACACGAAGCATGGTCGTTTCAAGCCAGATTCTCCAACCAATAAGTCAGAATTTACATTCAAAGTTGGGCCATTGGAGAGGGTCGTCCTTCGAACCCGTGGCGAGGAGTCACGGGTCTATCCTTACTTGGTTCACGTGAAATTAAGAAGCCAGCAGTGACTCGGAATATTGTTATAAAAAGAGGTTCAGGTCACCGGAATCCTTTGTGGATCACAAAGGTTTTATGGTGCAAGTGGATGATTGGGAATATTTTATAGATTCTATTTTCTTTTGGAGTTTTACAACGTCGTCTTCAATGAGTAAGGTAAAAAACTTTGGAAGAACTGTAGTTTCATCCTACCGGAAATTAAGGCATGCGTTTTGGTTAAGCTTCTTCTGTCTCTAACTGATTCTTGTTTTATTTGTGGAGTCTACTTAAATTAATCGGAGGTCTTACACCTCAAATTTTGTGCAATATTGACTCCAAATTGGTTTCGTCCAAGTTCACAACAAGACTCAATGAGCTTGAACTCTATTCCAATCTGGTGAAGTCAAGCTTGAAACGGTCCAAAGTTCATCTGCACATTGCTTATCCGCAGTGTAATGGACTGGAACTTCATAGATTAGCGATTATGCATACGTTTAACTCGCTTCAACCCGTTAACAGTAATCCAAGCATGACAATATTGAATATTTGAAGTGTTCTTTTTGTTTAAAACAAGCCTGGAGATTATCTCATCTATTTACAAACATGCACACACACACACACACACACACACACACACACACACACACACACACACACACACATATATATATATATAGAGAGAGAGATCGGATCCTCTCTATCCATTATTTTGGATGGCATGAATACTTCTTTTTATTTTTTCAAAACTCCTTAAAAATTTTGAGTGAGCAGGTGTCAGAGTGAGCAGGATCCAGGTTTTCTATATATATTAATGAAAGGCATGAAGATGTCGAGGTAACATGTTTAAGATGTCATTGGATATTTGAACAACAAATGGAGCTCCAATGAGAAGGAAAGCTATGAAAAAGAATAGATGCTGAATACTTCAAGAAAAACAGAGGCATTTCTATATGTGAGCCGATCCTTTTAGAAAGTGAGCTCTTTGTGTTGCAAAGCACAAAGTTTGCGTTTCACTTCGTGACTTTGCAAGTATTGTCTCAATTAGTTAGATTTGTTGGACGTCTAATGTTTGAAGGAAATCATTTTGAAGAGAAAAACCAAAAGAATTAGCTCCCTTACTATGATTCAAACCATATCCACGAAAAACTGTATTTTCTTCAAAAAGAAAAACTAGATGATGGGTGCATCAACTTAGTCATACTCGTTCTTTTGGCTGCTGAATTTTTGTCGTTTACAAGTTTTTCTCTACTTGATTGAATCAGACAATGCTTCAAAAAAGAGAGTGGGCCGGCTATATTGACCCACTTGAACTTCATTAGCACATCTTTTCTTTTACAAAGGAAATAGTTTCATAGATCAATCGTGTCGAACTAAAAAAGTGTGCCACACATCAAGCGTATTGCTGGCACAGTTTCTGCCCGTAAAGCTGGTTAGGTTGAAAATTTTGACACACACACATCATATCCACCATTGTCTGATTCAAGCAAGCTTTGGCTCTCAACATGTCAGATCAATCCACACATTTAGAAGGAGACCAACTCTCATGTTGCTAACATGCACGCTGATCATATTCTGGTTTAGGGTGGTCGTGGCCACTGCTTAGATAAGCCAGCTTGATGCACCAACTAGACTTTGGCGATGGACAAGCTTATTTTCTCAAAGAGCTATGAAGTGGCACCGACCGTAAGATGGGACAGGAGTTTCGGTTAATAATGACCTGCAAACTGGTAAGGTCATAACCGTGATCTTCATTGACCAACTCCGTACACCTTTTTGACCTAAACAGTGAGTCTTGATCTTCCAATACAATAATTCTTGGTTTCAGAATCTCATTTCGTTTTTATTCGCCATCAAGATCATAAGCCAAACGCCTTTCGAGATTCGAGCTGATGCAGTATCCAATACTACCAATTCAAAAGGCACTATGGGCATGGAGTCGACCCAAATTTGTGCTTCACCATCTCATTGGCATCATTGCATGTCTAAGTTTTAGCCCTGAATTTTGATTTTGACGAATTGAGAGGTATCAGTCACAAACTACCACGCGCTAGCAGAAATGAGCTTCTTTGTGTATTTAAGATTTCAGTGACAGGAAGACCGTTGAACCCATCATTACCTCTACAAGTAAGGAGTTCGTCCGAAGTCTGAGACGAGACAAAAGAATGGCATGCATCAGATTAAGGAATCCAATACCCAAGGGCGTTTTGTACTGATGCAGGAACGTCCTAGCTTCATCAATACCCAATGATGTTTTGTACTGATGCAGGAATATCCTAGCTTCATTCATCATGGTCATGTGACACGGTTCACGGACAACCAAAAAAGAAGATTGGCATGTGAAACAATAGTTGCTAGATTCTCTTCCCGGTGAAGAATGGACCACCAAATTTAGTCATTCGTTGCTTCTCTCTCTCTCTCTCCATTTTTCTTATGAAAGACAATAACTGTAATAGCTTAAGACGAATTTTCTTATGAAAATACTAAAATCAAGTTAGCAAACGTGTATTCGAAAACTAGCATAGCAATATATGCTAATAATATATTCAAAATAATAAAAGTTTACAGTTTCAATTATCACAAGATTTTCTTCTGAGATTCTTAATTTCTCGTGAGATTTTCAGTAGAGTTTTGTTTTTATACAAAATCATAAACATAAGAAAATTGAAAAGTTTCTCTAAGAACAGTGACTATGACACGGACTGCAACAAGACGTGAAAAATGCTAATAGTTCTCCGTGCAGTTCCCCTTTCTATCCCATCTCTAGGAAGACCCTTTCTTTTATTCATGGAAGGCAAATAAAGATTTTCACCCTCCCAAATGGTTTATCCTCTTTGCTTTCTTGCAAAAATGTCCTCTCTAAACAGCGTGGGCACTTGCGTGGTCATCTTTTGGGTAAGCACTACTTTTGAGCAGAGCTTTCTCAGTACAACTCTTTCTCAAAGGAAGGCTTCACTCCAATGAACAGAGACCTACTCTTTAAGAAGCCACTGCAAAGGTTCCAGAGTTACGAAGGGAACTTCAGGTTCAAATTGGTCATTGTTCACAATGTGCTGCACCACTCATGTATAAGAGAGCATGCAAGCAACAGATATTTAAGTTTTCCATTCAAAACTATCATACTCTTGCATCTATCCATCAGAAGTTTTCCTTGTCCATCTCAGCGAGGAGAAAAAAGAATCATGCTTTCCCCAGTAGAGATCCATTTTCTATATTGTTCATAACGGATATGTTTTGTGACGTCACGTGAAAATGTTGAATACAGAAATCCACAAGATTTTACCGTAATGAAGTATCACACATAGAAGAAAGAGAAATGGAACAGCTACAAACCTATATGGACGTACCCATGCATGAGAGAAAGAGAGCTAATTTTGGCAATTAGCAGGACCAGGATGAGCTTCAAGAAAGAACGTGCCTTCTCATGTTGTATGGATCACAGAGACTCTGATCAAGCATGCAACTTAGGACAGATGGTGGCATTCTTATTTGCTACACTACCTGCAAATAAATCAAGATTTTCAGGAAATGGGTATAAAAAATCTTCATGACACACTCGTCTACTTACATATTTCTGCATAACAAGGTTGTTTCGAGACTGGATCCTCCTCGAAAGGAGGTGGTGCTTGGCCATACACCATATCACAACTCATATCGTCAAAATCTGCAGTGACAAGATACGGGGATCCATGACCAATGGGAAGTAGAAAATGAGGTGTGCATCATATATTCAGCAACATTTTGTATGCAAGTTTATAAAGATTTTATCGCCACAGAAGCAAAAGAGCCTGTTTTTATATAGAAAATCTGGGGTTAGGGAGACATCTACTATTAAACTCCTGACCTTCACGCAGAGAGACAACCCCCTAGCCAGTGAGCATTGGGGACAAAAGAACTTTGAAGATTGAAAGTATAAACAAGCCGCTTGGTACATGAAGCAACAAATGGTGTTTAAAATTATTTTCTTTCAAAAAATCATAATATCAAGGAATTAGAAATATCAGGAACCATTATTATTCTCAGTGTCATCTTCATTTTCTGTTTCTTCACCTGACCACAAGTCAGGATACTTCAGAGTTTGCAGTATAACAGTTAACAACTTCATCCCGTATCTCTATTTTCCAGACCCTATTTCATCCCCAAAGGTCTATAAGATGATGAAATATTTCTCCACTTTCAGGATGGTCATCTGAAGCACTAAACCCCAACCTAAGCGTCAAGTGGAGAAACGGTACCAGCCTATCAGTGAGGATATTTTGGGTCTGGACAGATGAATATATTGACAAGGTATTTAATACAAACAACAACAACAACTAAGCCTTTTCCCATACTAGACGGGGTCGGCTACATGGATTCTTTGTTTCCACAGAGCTCTATCATGTGCCATGTTAGCAGTTAACTCACAATAAGCTAGATTATTCTTTATTGTTTCTTTCCAATACTTTTGTGGTCATCCTCTACCTCTTTTAATACTTTCTAAATTTAGTTTTTCATACCTTCTTACAGGTCCAAACCATCTTAAACAATGTTCTCTCATTTTATCTTCTATTGGTGTCACTCCTAATTTGTTTATAATAACCTCATTATGTATACGGTCTTTTCTTGTATGACCACTCATCCATCTCAACATCTTCATTTCTGTCTTAGACATCTTTTGTACATGTTGATGGTTAACTGCCCAACATTCAGAACCATAAAACATGCCAGGTCTAATTGTTGCTCTATAATATTTACCTTTTAACTTGAATGGTATCTTCTTATCACAAAGAATATATGGTGCTCCTCTCCATTTTAACCAACCAGCATTAATTCTATGCGTAACATCTCTATCAATTCTTCATCACTCTGAAAAATTGACCCTAAGTATTTAAAACTTGACTTTTGGGGGATGCAACGTTTGTAATTTTAATTTCTATGTCCTCTTAAGTAACCAAATGATCAAACTTACATTCCATATATTATGTCTTTGTTCTACTAAGTCAGAGGCCTTTGCTTTCTAGTGCTTCTCTCCATAGTTCCAATTTTCTATTAACTTTTTCCTTAGACTCTTCCACTAACACAATGTCATCTGCAAATGACATACACCAAGGCACTTCATCTTGAATATATTTTGTTAACTCATCAATCACCATTATAAATAAGTATGGGCTTAAAGTTGATCCTTGATATAACCCAATATTAACTTCAAAGAAGTTTGTCATTCCTTCATGAGTCCTCGTACATATTTTTGCACCATCGTTCATGTCTCTTATAAGGTTAATGCATGTCAATGGAATACCTCTTTTTTCCAAGGTTCTCCAAAAAACCTCCCTCGGTACCTTATCGTAAGTTTTTTCTAGATCAATAAATATCATGTGAAGGTCTTTCTTTCTTGCTCTAAAATGTTCCATAAGACGTCTCAAAAGGTGAATCGCTTCAACACTAGATCTGCCCAGCATGAATCCAAATTGGTTCTCTGTTGTACTTGATACTTGTCTTAACCTACGTTTAATAATTCTTTTCCATAATTTCATAGTATGGCTCATTAACTTGATACCTCGATAATTCACACAATTTTGAATGTCTCCCTTATTCTTATATACGAGTATAAGTGTACTCGCTCTCCATTCCTCGGGCATCTTTTGGTTTCTCCATATTTCATTAAATAGTCTTATGAGCCAAGTGATTCCTATTTCTCCTAATATTTTCCAAACTTTTATAGGAATATTGTTTGGCCCTACCGCTTTACCCCCCCTTCATATGTTTAAGAGCTTCTTTGACTTTATTCTTTTGAATACGTCGGTAGAAATTGTGGTTTTATATACTTTTCTGATTTGGCCGACTCTCCTAAGCTAATACTAACATCTTTATTTTTATTAAAAAGCTTATAAAAATAGTTTTTCCATCTATTTCTTATATCATCATTTGCCACTAGAATTTTTTCATCATTGTCTTTGATGCATCTAACAGAATTAAGATCTTTAGTTTTCTTATCTCTAGACCTAGCTATCCTAAAAATATCTCTTTGACCCTCTTTTGAGTTGAGTTTTTTTATATAAATCCTCACAAATTTTAGCTTTTGCTTCACTGACAACCTTTTTCGCGTCCTTTTTTGCTTTCTTATAAGCCTCTAAAGTTTCACTAGTTTTCTTACCATAATGTAATTTGTAACATGCCCTCTTTACCTTTGATTTTATTTTGCACTACTTCACTCCACCACCAAGCTTCTTTTTGTGCCGGTACACCTCCCTTAGATTCACCTAATACATCTTTTGTCACTTTCCTAATATGTATAGTCATATTGTTCCATATATTATAAGGTGTACCAACATAATTCCAATCATCTCCTTAAAGGACTTTTTGTTTAAATATATATTCTTTCTCACTTTTGAGGTTCCACCATTTAGTCTGAATAGCTCGATGCACTCTTTTCTTCTTTGTCTATTTTTTTATTTGTAAATCCATAACTAAAAGTCGATGTTGGGTGGTTAAACTTTCTCCTGGAATTACCTTGCAATCTTTACAACACACTCTATCTTTTTTTCTATAAATAAAGTAATCAATTTATGTTTGTGATAAGCCACTCTTATAAGTAATTAAATGTTCCTCTCATTTTCTGAAGATTGTATTAACTATAAAGAGATCAAATGCCATAGAAAAATTTAAAATCTCCCTACCTTCCTTATTTATATCCCCAAAACCAAAGTTTCTATGAATACCTTGATATCCTAATGCCTCCTTACATACATGTCCATTTAAGTCTCCTCCTAAACAAATCATCTCCCTTTGTGGAATCCTTTGAATCACCTTATCTAACTCTTCCCAAAAAGTTGTCTTTATACTATCTTCTAGGCCTACTTGTGGTGCGTAAGAACAAACTATATTCAAAACCTCTACTCCTAACACTAATTTCAACGTCATGATTTGGTCACCATATTGTTGTATGTCTACTACACTATCCTTTAAATCTTTATTTATAATAATATCAACTTCGTTTCGAGCCTTTTCATTACCTGAGTACCATAATTTAAAACATGTATCCTCTATCTCCTTTGCTTTTTGTCCAACCCACTTTGTCTCTTGTAAACATAGAATATGAATCTTTCTCCGAATCATAGTATGTACCACCTCCATTAGCTTACCGGATAATGTTCCAATATTCTAAGAACCAATATGAATCTTATTATCTAGGACTAGCTTCCTTACCCCCCGCATCTGTCCATATTGAAAATGTGAAGACCCTCTCTATAAATTATTCACTACATTCGAGCAGCAATGTAGTCCTAGATCCGTCCATGGTGTGGGAACTCTCTCTGCAATTGACTCACTACATTCGGGTGAAAATATAGTGACCCTTGCTTACTTATCACTGTATTTGGGCTCTGTTGCGCGAGGCAATGACGTCCTAAAGCAATGCTCATAATTTGTGTAGTCCATGGTATAAAAATCTGACAGTTTTACGTTGGCTATCGAAAGCCAAACACAACCCTCCTCCTTTATCCGGGCTTTGGACCGGCAATGCAAGGGTGATCCCTTACATGGGCGGAGTTGACAAGGTATTTAATGATATAATTTTTTTTTATCAGCACCTTAATGTCGTTTTCATAGTGAGTTAGAATTTTCAGTATGGTACATGGAGCTCACCCTAAAAGTATATCTATTTAGAATACGGGAGCTGGTTTGACTTGGCCAGTCACACGTGAATATGAACTTCTCACACAAGAATGGCAAAGCTTGCCGAGCAAGAGTATCACACTTCAGAAAATGGCAACAAATTGGAGAAAACAAGAAATTTTAGTTCTCTATCACCACCTTGATTATGGAACTGGGAGAAAGGAAACATCAAAGAAATTGTTTCACAAGGCTAATTTTCTCCTCACAGTTAGACATGAAATTTCAAGATCGATGAAAGAAATGAAACAAATCAATCTAGGAGTTTTATCCCATACTTGGGGTCATGGTCAAAGGAAGCCCAAATTCATCTGTGAAGAAATCTTGGGTAGGAATCTTGCACATATTCACGCACATGCCAACGCATCCACTGTTTTCCAAGTATCTTCAGAACAATATAAAGAGAGTTAATATTGCAGATGGTTCCTTACTATTGAGCAATGGACAGTGAATCAGTCTATCAGAATTACAATTTACTATCATACATCACAGCTCAGTAATTATTTCAGACCTGCATTTTTTTATATGGACACCGCTTCTTTGCTTCACCCCATTAACCTCCACTTCAACAACCTAAAGATTCAATTTCATTGGAAGGTCAGAATTTACTGTCAAATACAATCCCTGCAATACTTCCCAAAGAGTGTAGAGAAATTCTTTGATGCATCCATAGGTATGGTGAGTATGTTATATCATTCTACACTCACATACATAAGAAGCTGATAAGTCATAAGACATGCATAAGCAAAGTTTGAGTTGGAACGGGACTGTGATAGTCATATAAGTTTCCAAAGCCATCAAACGAGCTACACAATGAAGCAAGTCATCATCTATTCTCTCTAATCCAAGCAAGCAAAGAACCACATGTCACATCTCCTTAATTTCTAAATAGAAAGGCTAAGAAAGCTAGAAAGGGAAAACTACCTGATAGCAAACAGCGACAAGCAATATAGAAAAGAAACATAAAGTAAACATGGCTCTGACACATAAGAGAATGGCGATAGAAATTGGCGAATCTTAGTCAGCAACCATTAGCGACTTGGACAGAAGATAACAACGATGGTTGTTTGTTCATCAGAAGAGAAACAAATGCTTACCTCAGATGGTCCAACTAACCAGTAAAAGAAAGGCACTGTTATTGAGGCATTGAACTCTGCAGCCCACTTTGTCGGAGGAAACAATTTCCGGAACTGTTGTCAGAGAACATCAGAAGGAAAATCATTTCATACTTATCTCGATCGAAATGAGAACAAAGAGATGGTAGAAGGGCAATTCGGAAGCTGATGACACCGAGAGATCTTACCTGAGCAGGGGCACCAGGCGGGAGCATCGATAGCAACACTTCTCTCACAACTTCCTGCTGTTCTTTCCGGGATCTTCCCTGCATCACTTGCCTCGAGACATCAACAAACTTCTCGTAATCATACAGCTCTTTTCTACCTTCAGCCTTACCTAAAGGTGTACCAACCAGATCAAACAAAATGGGGCAAGAAATTGTGAGATGGTTTTTTCAAAATAAAAGGTCACAGATCTTGGATGAACGATATCGCAAGGGGTCCACTAAAGAGTAAAGAGCCGTTCAGATGAACCCTTCAGTAACGAGGCAGCCATCAGATTTGGATCAACATTATTTCCATTTGAAAAGTTGCATATGCTGTCAATGAACAGGTCTGTTCAATGAGCTGGTGCCTTCAAAATCAACAGACATCATTCATCTCATACTTAGATTCATCTCATACTTAAAAACAAATTGGGAGGTACGAAAAACTAGATTATGAAAGTATAAAAAAAGGAGGACGACCACAAAAGTGTCGGAAAGAAACAATAAAAAATTATCCACCGTAAGGTGGGTTAACTGCTAACATGACACATGATAGGGCTCTTTGAAAACAAAGAATTCACGTAGCCGACCCCATCTAGTATGGGAAAAGCCGTAGTAGAAAAAAAGGAAGAGATGCAACTTAGAGATACTTTCTGCGAATATAACAAGTTGGGACAGGGGTCTTTAACGTGACTTGGCTTCCTACAGTTAAGAGTTGCAACAGTTAAGAGAAGAACCTCACAATCTCTGTATATACATCTGATTTCTCTTCATGGAAAGAGACGTTCTCATTGTGGTTTTCTCTTCTATTCTATTCCCTATCACTCTTCGACTTCCTTCATCGCATCCTCTAATGTACTCTTTGAAAACCAGTCTTCACAACCCTTTGTGCCCAAAATATACACCACTGAAGCTTGGGCTCGATTGCATACGTGCAAGACGAACCGAGTGTACTCCCTTGTATCCTGAAGGAGGTTCACTGAAAAGCCACTTGCATTCAGTGATTGATTCTGGCTGTGGCAAAGCCTAATGGAGAGTGCATTGACACGCCTCGGAACCGGTTTCTCAAGTTCATACAGCAATTGAAGTTTCAAGAATATTGCCGAGTTCAAATTCAGTTTAAAATATTGCATTGCGTTTGACTTGAGTCCTTTCTGACTGCAACAACACAGTAGTCTTGCATAAATATTGGAAGATATACTTGTTAGTAACATGGGCTTCTTCAAGTGCGTGACGCTGATCATGAAGTTGCTGTCTGTTTCAGACTAGTTTTACCTGTCGTCAAGTCTCCAGGACTAGTAAAGGTGGTGGTTGCCACCATATAGGTTTCTTGGAAAAGATATTGCAGTACACAATTCTTGCTGCTCTAGTCGTTGCTCAAGTGATGGGTGTATACCAGAACTCACAGAAATTCTCAGTAAAGGAAAGCAAAGGATGAATACCTGGAACGAATTTCTCCATCTTCCTTGCGAACAGAGTCATGAAAGCCTTCTCAAAGATGCCGTCATTGTATCGAGTCTTCTGGTATATCGGAGCTGGCACGCCCGATGGCTCGGCGATGCCACAGCGGATCAAATCAGTGCCTCGTTTTCGGGACGGCGTCATGACCGGCCTGAAACCGACGGTGTGCAAGCAGAGCTCCATAGGAATACAGAAACTCTTCAAATTGTGCGCACGAACTTATTTCGTGTATCGTTGGATTTTATACAAGAAGGTAAAGAGTTGAGCAATTTTTTTCATTTTTCTGATGTGAAATTTCCAAATTTTTTCTTGAAATCAGGAGGAATACATGATTATTGGAGACATTTGCACACCAGAGTAGCCGCGAAATGTCTTTTCCTTTTCTAGAAAATGCAGAGAATAAGATCCACGTAAATGTGAGGCAGATGAATCGCCACGACGGCAACGTAATCTAATTACAGAATTAATAAGTTACGCAGAAGAAAAATTGAAATTTTTTCATCTATGATGTGCGTCAAACATCATTCATCGTGAGATCTTGAAGATCCCTCTCTAACTTCCACAATCGGACGGCCCAATCGCTCCTGATCACGATTGGCCAGACATCGCCCGGATCAAGACCGCTCTCCTCCGCCGCAGTTGAAAGTTTCGGCCTTGCGCCACTTCTTCTGCGCGGATGCACTCTGCAACGCCAGAAGAACGTCTAGGCCGCTAAGAGAAGAGGACGACGACTCTCTACCTTCCATTATCATCTCTCTCTCCTTCGCTGAGATCTCCTCTCGGTCTCGTTTCTCATCTCGGAGAGGAAATCCAGACGCTGTTCGGATTTCGGTCGATGAAGAGACCGATCCTCGTGGCCGGAAGGAGTCGAGGGGGGTCAGGACAGCGAAGCCGACACCCCCAATCATTTAGTCGTCATCGTCCGAATCGTCTCGGTATCTCCGGAGTTGGCGCCTCTGCAATTTGGCGGAGATGACGAAGTTCCGTCGGAGGGACGGAAAGATCGTCATCCGGGAAATCGTCTGTGGTGGCGCTACGAGCATCGTGGTTGCGCCCATCGGAGGCATTGCACCGCAACGGTTCGCGCCCTCTCTGCCCGTCTTGTTTGGCTGTCACTCAGAGCCTCGGACCCGTATGGATAGATAAAGAACCGGTTACCGCCAGAAGATACAAAACCTTTTCCCGCTCTCCTGGGTGGGTCGTCGAACGTTGGGTATGACCCGAGACAAACACGAAAAATCCACGGCTGAACCATCATAGAAAGAAATTTGTACCGCGTTTTTTACTACCAAACATGACTCGCAAATGATCCAAAACCGTGTCGTGTTCTGCTGTGTCAATGTGGTAATGTGAAACCCAAAATCGTGCGAGTATTTGTGAGCTTTTCGTGTTATGTTTGTGTCCCAATGTTTTTGCTTCACTAGTCTTTTTCTTTTACCAATTTGGGAATCGTGTCATCCTGCAAATCTAGTGTTGTGTCGTGTCATCTTCAGGTCGTATCACACAATAACAGTATTTAGTATCAGTTACTTCGGTTTTCAATGTCGATTTGAAATCCATAACTCTGACCCCCTGTTAAACCACATAGCCTCAACTACCCTAGGTAACAAAATGTTTTTCTACTTATATGTGCACCTTTCCCTCGCGCTCAAAGATACTGGCTTTAGCTTAAGTAGGTGGTCGGAGATCCTTTTGATAACCTATCTTGAAGGGATTTATTTATTTAAGCAATCAATTATATAAGACGATCAAAAGAAATTACGATAAGAAAATACAACAAAGCTATACGGAAAAGAAGAAGACTACTTTTTGCGTTAAAAGAAAACAATAAAAAATCTAGCTTCTTTTGAGTTAACTGTCTGTGCAACTCAAAATCAAGCTTTATGAAAACAAAGAATCCACATGAACAACACATCTAATATGGAATAAGGCTCAGTTGTCATTGTTGTTGAATGAACTATTTATATATATATATATATATATATATATATATATATATATAGAGAGAGAGAGAGAGAGAGAGAGAGCAAACAATTTTACATGTTCCTTTAGAAATATAGGTATAAAAGAACAATTAACTAAAAAAATCGAGAAAATGACAAGAAAATGTCAGCTTTATTTTCTCTTCAACTATCTCCAAAAACAAAGATACATCCTTTGCTTTCGAGTGCTTCTGGATAACCAATCAATTTCTACAGTGCAAGTCACATGCGTTTAAGGAGATGCATAGCAACCCACTTGAAAGCCTCTTCTTCATCCTCTATCTGTATCTCAAAAAGGTTGGTTTTCTTTACGTTTGTTTCCTGTCAATAATTGGATCTCTCCCTTGACAAGTTTCTGTTGTTTGATAAGGTATATATGATTGTGACTTGCACATTAAGCTAAGTAGAGTAATTCAAAGTTTTAAGAAATCGGAGAATTTAACAGCTGTTCCATGCATACATCACTTTGCATCCTGCAAATTAAACAGCGAGAAAAACATTTTAAATCATCTCAGCTACGATAATCAACAAAGGGAAGAAACTTAACAAAAGTTAGGTGGCATCTTAGTATATAGATCATACAACTGGTGGACAAAGTGACAAGGATCAATTACCTCCTTGCTACCTTCTCCATTAGCCTCGGGTTTCCAGACGATGTCCTTTATTCCCGTTTGAAAGTTCTTGTAGAACTGCAGTCAAAAAGAAAAAGCAGAAGTCAATATATGTGCGGGAACGTTTTGTATACCTTGTGTTTAAGATGGAGAAGTGAAGACATGCCTTATGAAACTCTAATGTATCACCGCCTGTTTTGCGGAGCTCAACCATGTAAAGAGATGGTGCAACTTCAAAAACCTGCACCAGGATAAGTAATCAGTTTAGATGGGGCTCATAATCATGTTCTCCGAAGCCAAATATCAAGGATGAACAAGATCCAGCAATACAGAAAAAGCTGATCCTCCCAAAAGTAGTGCCTTCAAATTATCACAATAATCAACTAATATTAAGCATTGGCATTTGAGCATTTTGTTGTTTGAGCACAAGCAGCAGCGGAGTAGGCAAGTTGAATCCGTTTTAGATAGTGGTTTACCGAAGATAAAGTGGAGTCTACAGGGAGAAAATATGTACCTCTGTAGCTACTGACAAATGACCTTTCCTCCCACTCTTGTCACCTTGCAGCTTCATCTTTATATCCACAAAATAGAACAGAATTCAACATTTGTATATGACAGTTCTACATTCAAAATTTCACATTGATGAGAAAACTTTTCTTGAATTTACAAATACAATTACCCTATAGTTCTGTTTCTGAACATTGAACCCCAGAGGCTTTGCAGTTTCCTCGATTTTGGACATTATTTCTCTTGCTGGACGCTGAGAAGTAAATTGTGTCTCCCTCTTGACAATACCCTGTGATTCGACGAAGAGAGAACAATATATCCATATTCCAAGAACTTAAGAATAACATAAGAACTTCAATTCCCAAGGATTCTTATCACATTCTCTTCGGGCTATGAGTGAACCTATTATTAATTATCCAAAATAAAGTGCTTCAATTCCAGATCTCATTAAGATATATAAATTCCAACTCTAGGTTACTAAATGAATTAGATTATCCAGGCTCTTAGGCACATGATAGGGCTCTGTGGAAACAAAGAATCCATGTAGCCGACCCCATCTAATATGGGAAAAGGCTTTGTTATTGTTGTTGTTGTTGAACACTTTACCTGAGGAACCCCGTCCATTTGGACACTGACACTTGATTCACAACATTTGCAGAATAAATAAGCATGCCAAGAAATCTTACCATCTGCTTTTCGAATAGGTTCCCAAGATTGAACCCCTCTGATCTAGAGATAAGCTCAAAGGCGTTCATTGTTTCAGGTTTTTCTTTTCTTTCTGTCACAAGGTGGTCCTAGAGAAAAGATAATTAAAAGGAACATAATTAAGAAATTAAAATAGCCAATTAGATGTGATAGAAATCACTGTGATTGACGGACAATTATTCTACCAAAACAAAATAGCAATGCAGTTACTGGTTCTCGATTCTCTCACCTGTGAGTCGTTGAAGACTGCATGAACATCGTCAAGACTTATGTCCTCTCCATTCTCAAAACATGGTGGCTTGTATCCTTTCTTAAACCACTCGTTTTCTAAGATTTCTGGGACTGTTATGCGCTGGAAAGATCATGAATTTTACATAATATTTGGTGTTTTACCAATTCAGAAAATCTAGGAAACGAAAATTCAAAAGTAGTATCGAAAATATAATAACACATAAGCCGCTTCTTACCGTCATGGGATTGGGGTCAAGAATGCGATGAATAAGCTTCTTCGCACCTGAAGAGAACCATGAAGGACACGTGAAATCTGCTTTAAAAATCTGCAATTCGATATAAGGTTAAGAATTATACACACGCACATGCGAGCGAATAACACACACACACACAGACCTTTTTGTATAAAGCCATGAGATTTGACTCATCAAAGGGTAAGTATCCAGCCATAAGAACAAACAAAATTACGCCACAAGACCATACATCAGCTGTAGTACCATCGTAACCTTTATCCTTGAGGACCTGAAACAAATATTCGTTTAGAAATGAACGAGCATATCGTTTATGCATTTTAGATATCATAAGTTACTGTTTTCCCAGAAATTCCACAATACACACCTCAGGAGCAACATAGTTTGGCGTCCCACAAGCAGTATGAAGTAAACCATCCTCCTGCATGAATGATTACAGCGGGACAAGATTAAATTATGGAGTACAGATGATAAAGTAAAACAAAAATCCATGTCCATATATCATCTCATATCCATGATGCAGATGGCACTTACCCTCACTTGCTGCGAGAATGCACTTAGTCCAAAATCTGAAACTTTAAGAACACCATACGAATCCAATAGCAAATTTTCAGGCTGCAGATATTCAGAATGATGGTTTGCTTCAGAAGAAAATCAACACCACAGATTTGAAAGACTTCCTAGATTACGACACGTTTTAAAGAGAAAAGACCAGATGACGAACTCCACCTTCAAATCTCTATGGAATACGCCTCTGCTATGACAGTAATCAACAGCATTGATGAGTTGCTGGAAGTACCTCCTTGCTTCATCTTCTCTAAGTCTCCCATGTTTTGCCTGGACAGTTTAAATGATTAAGACATTTAAGAACTTACTGAGGCTCGGAACCTATGTGCACCTCATCTGCGCTTGCAGGCAACCACACACACACATGCAGAAGATTGATCTCATATAGATAAATCTTTAGCGGTAATCATATAACTGACTATTTCTTTAACCAGAAAAACTTACAATTTGATCAAATAGCTCCCCTCCATCTACAAATTCAAGCACGATATATATCCTCGTCTTACTTGCCATGACCTGTAGAATAAATTGTCGAAAAGCTTCATCCTAAATGAAGTTCATACATTGAACCCGATCACCACAATGAGTATATAGAGACAGAAATGGAGCAAAGTAACCTTTCTATATGTGAACCATAATTATGAACCCAGCACACTTCTTGACGATTAATACCGATGAAGGGTAACTTGAAACGTTCTTTGTTACTTTAGAGGAATTTTCTTCTTACCGCATTATTCTGATTTCATGACGAAAGTTACCTTTTCTTTCATGTTATTTAAGTCGAGCTTACCTTTTGAGTTGGTGTTGTCTATCAAGGTTAACAATTAGCAGCTTCTATTATTTTCTCCCGTCTTTTTCCATTGATGATTTAACATTGAGAACCTGGACCAGAAGAGCCCATCTGGTCAACCAACAGAAGCCAAATGAGTGCGTGGGTGTCCCATCAAATGTTGAGTGAACAAAAGAGGGCCCGGCAAACGTCCAATTTAAGTCTTCTATTTGCTTGAATGTGAACATCAATGGATTTAAAATCCCTTAAGATTACCATAACCTTTTCTTGTAATTTTCAAAAGTCCCTTGTTTGATTTGGATAACTAGAAGAAATTGTCAGGACGATCCGAGAATGACAAGAAAAGAGAAGGATGGTACCTCATGAAGCCTAACGACGTTAGGATGCTTGATCAGCTTCATGGTGGAAATTTCTCTTTTTATCTGTAGTACATGTGAAACAAATAAAAGATCGGTTACTTCTTCCACCACACATGCAAAAAGGCAACAATTTAAAACAACACCATGAGAGAGAGAGAGGGTAAAAACTCAACGACTTTTTTATCATGTAACTTCGACGCTATACTTTTTCGGAAATATTAACAAAACTTAAAAAAGAAAAGTTATGGTCTAATAGTGGGCACGCGCATCCGTCCGAATAGATGATATTCAAATGGTGACTCCGATTGCACAAATCAAATATGAAGCACTGAAAGAGCCGCTGAAAGACGCGGATTAATAAAAACTTTCTTCATCTTTCTATTAACAAAGTGATCATTTCGATTTTCAACTATAAAACCAATCATGCATAGAGAGAGAGAGGACTAATGGAACCATATTTGTTCAACGATAAATTACACGTCCGACGTCAGTATTTGTTAAAAGCAAGACACCACCTATATGATCAAATTATTTATACCGAAATCAATTTTCTTAAAATCACTGATGCATGCACCATTGAAGAAAACGAAAACACGAAAAAAACGTAAAAGAATAAGACAGTGTTCGATTGCTTTCCAAATAAACATGACATACAACAGAAGAAACAAAACACGATGCGCTACGTCAATGCAAGTTCTTTTCATATAACATGCAAACAAGATTCAGAAAGAAAACCAAAACGGAATCATATAGACAAACGATCCGTTTAATCAACAAATGAATGCGATGAAGGAACAACCAAATAAAAACTACGAAAGGAAAGTAATAAGAACAGAAAGAAGAGACCGATGGATCAAAATTAACAGAGAGAACCTGCTCGACCATCTTGTGGCGGAGGAGCTGCTCCTTATCGAGGACCTTGATGGCGACGGAATCGCCGGTGGTTACATCTCTCGCGTACTTCACCTTCGCGAAGCTCCCCTCCCCCAGCGTCCGCCCCAGCTCGTACCTCCCCACACGCATGCGGCCCGCCGCGCTCATCCTCCCTCCGATCGATCTTGCCGCAAGTTCCAAAAGAAAAAAAACAACAGAATCGCCGGTAGGGTGGGTCCGTTCGGGTATTGAAGACCCTTTCTCTCTTACTTCCTTGCCCTCCCAAAATCTCAGAATCACGAGAAGTAGAAACTGTCAGCCTGGGTGTTTCTTGAAAAGAGTGAGGGCTGTTCAGGTAGCTCTTAGTAGAGTCGGTCTCTTGATGGTAAAGATTTCGCTTCCCAAACCAGCCGCTCCGCGTGTGCAGCGCGTCGAGATTCGCGTGAATCTTTCGTTTGTATGGGTCCTGCAATGATGGGTGACCCTTATCCACAAGTTTGTTTCTGGATCATAAATTCGGTTCCAATCTGCTGTGCATCCACACGGTGTTTCGTTTTCGTGTTACTCCGTTCTTTCTTTTAAGGTTAATTGTAACAATTTTTTTTTTGTTGTCCCCAAACATGAGATGCAATTCTGATAACAATAATAAAAACCCGTAAAATGCAAGTGTCAATAGGTTATAAGAAGTGACAGAAGCCTAATACACCTATGAATGCATTCCTTAGGAATCCAACTCTCCACCATCGAGCTAACGCTTTGGATACTAATTTAACAATAATTTTATTTAATGGAGTATTAATTTTTACTAACTAGGAAAAATATAAAGAAAAATAACATAAATTCCAATTTAGGTCACGAACGAAGGTCCTACCTTCTAAGGATCGACCTACTTGAGCTGCAAATGATTTTTCGACTACAATTAGAGATCAAAGCTAGATGCAGTCCCCACGTATCGAACTCGTCACTTCATTGTATGAATCGACCCCCGGCCTAGCCAGGTGAGCCATTGCTCATTCTGCTGCAAATTAATTTTTGAACGGCAGCAGACACATACACATTGCTGCATTGATAACAATTCAGAACCTCATTCCCGTTGCTTTACAAAGACTTTCTTCCTTCTCACCAAGCCAACTGGTTAACTTGCTCGACTGTATTTGTTTGAGATGATTCGGCAATGTATACTTATTTTTATTTGGAAGGAATTCATTATTTCCTGCCCTTAATGATTTTCAAGTTCTTCTAATCGCGTAGATTCGATGTTACTTTTATTATGTGTACACCATCTTAAAAATGTTAATAGTATTACATAGAATAAGCAATTTAAATAAAAAACATGAAAATAAACAATTTAAAGAAACATAAGAAAGTAAATAATAACCAAAATTCAAAAAAGAAAGAGAACGGACAGGTTCGTGGTTCAACCGGCCAGTTGGCTGGTTATTTTGAAACATGTTTTTCATTGTGGACTGAACCAGACCCATCTAACAAACTTATTTCCAAAATAGAACATTAACTTTTGAGAACTACAAATGCTTATTTTGTTCAAACGATAATGAGAATAACAATGAGGACAGGTAAAGGATGATCCTTCATAGTTCAATTCTCAAAAGTTGCTTTGAGACAATTATTAATGTTGCTTTCGGAGACAATTTATGTCAATTCTCAAAAGCTGCTTCGGGACAACTGTTAATATTGTTTTTAGAGCGTGTCTTAAACCACTATCTTGCTACAACAACTAAGCTTCTTCTCACGTTCTGTGCCTCTTCTCACGTTAATGTGTCATGTTTTATTTTTTTCTTTCAACACTTTTTTTATCTCGTACCTTATTAATGGAGTTTTTTTAGTCATGTAGCTTTTTTCTTTTCTTATGTATTTAAACCATCTTAAATAATTTTCTCTTATTTTATCTCATTTTCTCAGTGTCAATTCCAACTTAGTTTCCTTGTATAGTTATGACCAATACATGTTCGTTCATCATTAACTGCACAATAATACTGTGTATCTTGCTAAAGAAAGGAGTACAGTATCATCATCTATCTTAATGATTTCTTGGCCTGAAACAAGCAATTAGATTTCCAAGGCGTCATGTAAATCTAATTCAGATTGCACCAGAAAACTTGAAGGTTCATCATATAAAACTGCACTCTTGGCGATCAGCATGCCTCTTTTCCGGGATGATGTTGTGGTGATCATGAGAACGAAGAATAAGACCTGAAACACCAAATACAGAAACAATGGCACCCACTATAGGGCAAGATTTTATGTGGTTCGGAGAGAGCAATTTCTCGCCTCCTATCTCCATACTTCGATCAAAGTTCATAATACAAGATGCGAGCTAAATTATGTAAATCAACGCATCCCTCTCAAAAGCTGAGAAATACTACACTGGTATCCTACTCGGATTGGGTGCGGCAAAAAATTCTGCTCACAAGAAGGCTGCTGCTTTGGTGCCCCTTGTATTCGCACGAAGATGCAGAGATGACTAGACCAGATAACTCCAGATGCGTCCTACTGGATACTAATGGCAAGAAGCAGAAGGTTTGGCCTTTTCAGAAAGAAACATTGGCCTCACTCGTGAAATCTACGGACTGCAAAGTTCTAAGACAACCATAATCTTGAATTATAGCTTACCCAAATTGTAAAAATCGACTGCCCATGGTGTTTGAAACTCTACACTGAAAGCAAGCACTCGTATGAATGCCTAGACTTAATAAAACATACCAAGTCTTCATAAAACGTACAAACAATTTATCATGCAACAGGAAATTGGCGATCCACCGGAATTATGAAGCTCTTTGTTTCCAATTCATGCGAATTACAGGCAATATACTGAACTATTCATGTGGACAGACTATATTAGTTAACTACAATCCAACGCATGGTCCCTTAACTGCACTGAAACATCAATGCATTCTCCTGGTCAGGTTCCTCTTTAAAATACTCCCTTTACAGACGAGAGTTCTCTATGGGATCAAGAAATCATCTTGTAGTCATACCACATACTGATAAAAGAAGCGTCAGCAGCAAAGCCGAACTAGTAACATGTCACACAAACCTGAGAAAGTGACACACCATGTGCCCAAGTTCACGGGAAAAAGAAAATCAAAACTTACATAATCTACTCTTTAAGAAGCAGGAACCGCCTCTACCATTCGAGCAAAATAGAACTGAGTAGTGACCAATCCCCGGTTCCGAATCGTCCATCCAACACGCTTCAACGCCCTCTCGACGTCGGCCTCTGCGTGCAGATAGGCCCTGGTAGCCTTTGAAGGTCCAGGAAAGAGCTCCCCAATTCTCTTCAACGCATTATAATACAGAGTCTTGGGAGCAAAGCTTAGTATCAACCTCTTCTCCGCTAACGACCCCAAATGCGCGATCATCTCGTCGGCCTTGTCTTGTGGATAATGTATCAAAACATCCAAGCACACGACGGTATGATACTTCCCTTTCACGCTCTCCAAATCATTCACTTCAAATTTGGGGATAGCGACGCCATCCACTCCGGCGAGCGCTTCGGCCGCCTGCTTCTGAGCCTCCGCAATCATCGCGGCAGAGATGTCGCTAGCGGAAACGATAGCCCCCTCCTTTGCGAGGGGAATGGTCAAGGAACCCGTGCCACAGCCGGCGTCAAGGACGGAGACGTTTCGAAGGGAGCCATCGTCGAGAAGCATCTTGATTACGTTCTCGACGGTCTTGGAATGGCCGACGCGGATGTCGAGCTGCACTCGGTTCACCTCGTCGGTGTCGCCGTAGATTTTCTTCCACCGTTGGAAGCCGGAATTGTTGAAGTACTCCCTGACGACGGCCTTGTCGTCTCCTCCGACGGCCTCCGCCTGCTGCTGCCTCCTCTTCTCCGGATCCGTCAGGGAGAGCACGGCCGCAAGGGCAGCCAGAGAGCCGCCTCCCACTACCGCGGCCGTGGTTCCGTCGAAACTTGCAGGGTCCGGTAAGGAGCTGGCAGCGGCGGCGAGGTCAGCAACTGAAGGAAGAGGGAGGGCTCGGGGAACGCTCGTTCTCCGGCGATTTAGGGAAGATGGTGTTCGGCTTTTGAACGTGAAAGCAGAGGACAATGCCGTCGTCGCCATCTGTGTGTGTGTGTGTGTGTCTGAGAATGTGTAGGTTGAGATTTCCTTATTCTTACCTTTCATTCAGATTTCAGGGACATGGATAACGTGTGGATACGTTATCCTGATGGTACAGTTGAGTCAAATAACAGATTTGCCACTAGACGTTTTCATCATGCCAATGTAGGTCAACTGGAGCTCGATCTAACCAAACTCACCCACACTAAGATGCAACAAAATGGAAAATGATTTGATGAAATTTCGTCTTACAAAATTGTGACCATACGCATCTTAAGAACTTTATGCTCATAAAACTTTGTGACGGACACATATAAACTACAAAGGTTAAGATTATAAGCCCAAATACTTGGGATTCTTAAAAGTTTTAAGTGTTATTAGACCTATACTTCAGTACAAGCTGATTATTATATATGTTCCTAAAAGTATGAGTTCTATATGTTTGTGATAATATAAAATCAAAGTTTGTCCCCTTCTGTTAACTTGCCCTAGGTTTCTAGCTTCTTTAACCCTGGAGGTTCTTAGAAACATCCTAAAATGATTCTCACCTAAGAAGAACCCCAAAATGATGGATCGACTTAATGAATATTACAATGGAGATTAGCCCGTTCTAAAACAAGCGAGTGGCACATGAGCAATACCTCACCTAACTGCGGGGTCGACTCACAAGTTTAACGTCACTAGTTCAATACCTGGGGGTGCACCCGATGTGGACCTCCTTTTTAGAGATTGATCAGGTCACCGGCGGCGAATGCTACCGATCCCCTAATTGGGGAAGGGTTTCAAACATATAATCAAGGAAAGAAAAAGAAAAGCAGAATTGTGGATGCCGTTCATCGTCAAGATCAAGACATCCGTTTCTCCACAAAAGGTCTGAACCATACTTCAAAAGGAAAAAAAGTCTGAAACCTCTTAGCCCACCACACCGGGCCTGTGCCAACGAAGTTGCAAAACCCGGTTTGTGGCAGTGTTCTCTCTCTCTCTCTCTCTCTCTCTCTCTCTCTCTCTCTGCGGAGGGTGCAGAAGATCGCCGTTGCCGTGATAAAGTCGTCATAAATTTCCCGGCAAGGACATCGCCATACATGTACCCTCCATGGAAGAGGTGGGTGCAGATTGGACGGAGCTAAGGAAGGAAGCTCGACGGATCGAAGGAGACCTCGACGTTCGTCTCTCTTCCTATGCCAAACTCGGAGGTACCATCATCCTTTTCTCCCATTCTTTGACGCTAGATCTCGATTATAGCGTCATTTTCTGCCGTTTCCATTCGGGACCGGAGATGTTTCTTTCTCTGATTGGAAAATTTTACAACCATAAAGTAGTGATGTTTGATTTCTAATGGGCGGTATCAGGTTATTCGGATTCAAAGTCAGGTGTTGATGGGCATGGGAGAGATGTGCAGTGGAAATCGATGGAGATGGAGATCGAGTCTCTGCTCGAAAAGTTGCTGGACGTCAATGAGGCGATGAGCCGGTGCGCTGCGGCCGCGACCCCGGCGACGTCCGTTAGCCAGAAACTTGCTAGACACAGAGATATTCTTCATGAATTCACTCAGGTAAATGGTTTGACTTAAACTGATCTCTCCCTTTTCCATTTTTTCCCTTTCTTCTTTTTCTGTTGTCCGGCCATTTGCTTCCATTTGTGGCTTGATTGGAACTTCTGAGATTGGCGATTTGTTTAAATCAGCGATCTGTGTGGATTTGTGGTGAAAATCGGATGATTTTAATTTGTTGTTGATCCAATAGCCTTCTGTGAGGACCACAGTGAATGAGTGTTCTCGGAGGGGGAACATGAGTCTTTGACCGTGTAGTGGATGTAAAATTTTCTAGTTGGCGATCTGTGTGGATTCGTGGTGAAAATCGGGTGATCTTAATTTGTTGATGGTCCAATAGCCTTCTGTGAACACCGCAGTGAATGAGTATTCTCGGAGGGGGAGCATGCGTCTTTGATGGTATAATGGATGTAAAATTTTCTAGTTGACTGAGGTAGATGAGCAAGTTGGGAGTTGAATTGTGGGGTTTTTGTTAAAAGGGTATGCTACATTCAGCAAATACGATTCAGAAGCGTTTTTTTTTCTCTGGTGCACATTCAGAAGCGAGATTTCTAACTGAGTAGAATGTCTTTGTAAATGCTTGAAATGATGTAGGTAAAGGAACTTCTTTACAATTTATAAAGTTTTCTGCGTGTTTGAGATCATCAAGGGTGTGGGGGGATCAGTTGAATGTACTGATTCAGATCTCATTTTGAGGAAGCAATGCATTCGTGCTTGTCATGGTGGCTTTTTCCTTTCATGAATGGAATCTGCGCTTTGCTCAGCATTTTACTGGTTCATTCTGGCGTTTGTATCAGTTAATTGTCATGCTCTGCTGTTGCAGAAAAGCTTGCTTGTTCGTCTCCGTTGCAAAGCTTGATGGGATGATGGAAAACATCACTGTCATTGCTTTTTTTTTATTTATTTGTGTAGTATTATAGGATGCAGTTCTATGGGTTCAGAGATCTCGTCGTCGAATTCATAGCATTTCCTGCATTACTCCTCACCATGCTGCTATTTTCTATCGTGTCATGATTGTTTCTGCCTTAATCAGTTGCTTAACAACCAAATTTCCACTCGACCTTGCACCTTGGCATATACTCGGTTGATTCAGTCAGTCTGTACCTTCTTATGTATGACTAGGTTATGTTACAAACGGAGAAAGGAGAGTGTTCAGGTACGTAAAATGACATGTTTCAGTGTGAGCCAATGTACGCCCACTCAAGGGGTATAAATGATAAGAAACTGAAACATAGTTTTGGATCTTGGGAGGACTTTGGTTATGTTTGGGAGAGCTTCAGGGAGTAAGTTTGGTGCTAAGCAGGTAGTTTGAACTTTGAAGGATTTTAGCATTTTTCATCAAAATGAGATCTGATTCTCCATGAGACAGATGTTTCAAAACCCTGTTCTTCAGTTGGTTCAGCAAAATCGATTTACATCAAGACCAAAGTGACTTGGAAATTATACTATGCAAGATTTTGTGTAATCTCAGTATTTAGCTTTTATTAGTTTCTTTTTTTTTTTTACGTGCATACTTTAAATTTTGTCATCATTTCTACCATTCCAATGACTGATGTTGTAGCGGGCCTCTGAACAAAGAATTCAAGAAAACCATGAAAGCTGGATATATATAATCGCTTGCTTTTTAAGTTTTATGAAAGAGCTTCAATTTTTTTCAGTTCCCAACTGCAATGCTTTTCCCTTACTGGTTTATATCAGGATCAACAATTTCATTTTGGTGTTTCTTACTCACATAGGAGATAATTCCATGATTTTATTTGCTACATGTGATCCTATTCCTTGCCTTCAAGTACTCCACTACCAATGGTTGATAGTAGCTGGATTCACACACGCACACAAAAATACATCCTTGCCTTCAAGTATTTCACTACCAATGATTGACAGTAGTGGGAGTCACACACATTCGCATATGCGTGAACATTACACATGCATTAATGACCCTAAATTTGACTCCTAATCGAATTACAAATTCCTTCAATATTTTTGACTCATAAAGAAGAATCTATTTTCCTTTTGATTGGTCTACCTAATGGTTTATTTGCTTTCAGACTTTATGCAAGAATTAGGGCCCTTTGGTCTTAGAAGAGTTAGGAATCTAGCACACATGCACATGCACATGCACATGCACAAAGAGGGAGGGAGGGAAGAACAACAACAGATATCCAAAGAGTTTGGCCCAACTACATGACTCCAAGTATTTTCCTATTCTCTGGAAAACTGACTCTGAGCGAGATTAATGGTTGTGTTAGAGAATGACAGTGTCTATATTGATTCTGTCCCTTCGTCCGTCTCTCTCTCTCACTATATAATATAATATATGTCTGTGTGAGAGAGAGTCACGAAATTTTGGTGTTCTCCCTGCACCAATCTCCATCTCCAATCAAATCCAGATTCATTCAAGACAATCATGGGTGTGATCTAGATTTTCTTTTTATTAGAGAACATCTTTTTTATTTGATTGCAGTGTCTAAATGGGATTTTTAATGGCTACAAGATCAATATCTCATAATGCATCCAATTTGCTGACATGAAAATTCACACTTTATCCCAAAAAAGTAAACACAACCAATTGCAAACGTACATATAAAGAGCATGCATTTTGCTAGAATAAGCTAATATGGTGCTTCTAGATGATAATACATATATATGTATATGTATATGTATATATGACATGTATGTGTCACTGTCTATATATATGCATGTATGTATGAATTTATTTATGTATATGTATATGTGGAAATAGTTAGAGTGAATTTGAAGAATATGACTTTATTCATCAAGTAAACCTCTGACCTGTACTAGCATTTAGCAAAACGTTTTATTTCTGTGTCCAAAATGTGATTAAGTTTGGTCCACATACAGTGGGTCTTCTTACGTTGAAGGCCACTGTAGATTATGGTCCTAGAAATATGTGTTGGACAAATGTGTTTGTATACATCGACGGCTTAGTCTCTCTCTCTCTCTCTATGTATATATATATATATATACATAGAGAGAGAGAGAAATTAGTATATGTGCACACCCATTCATGCTCAAATCCACTTAAAAATCTCCACCATTAGATCGTCGTGATCAACAGTAGAGATTTGATTGAATTTAAAAAGCAAAAAGTACCATTACACTTTTTGCACTTACGCATGTGCATTAAATGCTTTTTAAATTCTAATCTTCATGGTTGATCATGTCGATCAAATGGTGGAGATGTTTAATTGGATTTAAGCATATGGGCATGGACCACGTCTGTCTCTGTATGTATATACACGCTTGGGTGAAAATAGTACGAGGATGGGTGACGTCCTAGGAATTTCTCATGTTGCATCATCTAGCTGACCCCATTTAGTGTGGGAAAAGGCTTTGGTAAGGTAAGGTAAAGATGTGTCTGTGCATGTGTGTGTGTGTGTAATCGGAAGGCATCGAGTTCAGATGGTTGCCTTTTGGACAGCTTCAGCTGAAGCTGGGAAGCACGAAGAGACTTGGTAACCTTTGTTTTTTGAAGTTCCTTCAGAGTGCAAAGCGGCCTAAGTAGCTTAGTAAGTCTCATGTTCTTATTCTCATGGAGGAAGGATTAGAAGATATATCAGAACTCTGGCTCATGTTGTTGCTTGGATATCTCTGTATGCTATAGTGCCAGCAGCACACCCTTTGACCACCTTGATTATGTTTTCCTCTCTTCACCTCAACCGTTAATCCTGCTAAAACTATATCTCCATCTTCACTCCATTACTGCCATTCTATGTTAATGAAAGGCTTCATTTGGTTCTTCTCTGCATCGGAACAAGAGGGCGGTTGTTAAAACCATTTCAAACATCATATGGATCTTATCATGGTGAAATTATTCTCGGAATTTCAATTTGATTTTTTTTCTTTTATTTGAGATACAAAGTTGAATGAGCTTTGAAGTGCCAACTATTTACATTCAATGAACGAATAGATTGTTATTATGATACTCATTACTTATTGCTGGTTTAGGAATTCAAGCGCACAAGAGGGAACATCATGTCAATCAGAGAGCATGCTGAACTCCTGTCTTCCGTGAGAAATGACATTAATGAATATAAGGTTTGTTTTTTGCTGCAAGCTGAGGGCAGTTTTGCTCCTACCTGCATGATGGCAATCTCATATGTATGCTGATTTCTGCAGGCATCTGGTTCACAAGCAGTGCCAAGCTTGTTGAGGGAGAGAGCTACAATTCATGGAAGTATTATTCAGGTCCGGATTCATTACATTTTCGTACGCTTTTCACATTTTACCGGGATATTATTGACTGTTAACATAAGGTTATTGCCGGGGTTCTCTTTGCAGATTGATGATGTAACAAGCCAAGCAGAAGCCATAAAAGGAGTTTTAGCGGCACAGAGAACTACATTTGCTGAGATCCAAGGAAAAGTTAAGCATCTAGGTGACAGATTTCCTGTCATACGTGGACTATTAGGTGATTCACTTATTCCTAATTATCTGAACAAGGATAAGGGTGTTTGTTCTCTTTTGTTATGTTATTTTGGTCTGGTATGTGCAGGAGCCATCAAAAGGAAGCGATCAAGGGACACGCTCATTCTATCTGCTGTCATTGCTGCATGTACATTGTTTCTAATAATTTACTGGATTTCTAAGTAATCATCTGAAGGATGCTGGTAGAGGAATGTCAAAGGCAGCTGATCCAGATTTTCCTGGACAAGCTGATTCCTTTTACCTTTAGTTTCCTTTCTATTCTCTATTTTCCTTCTTTTCGACTTGTTCTGCTGGGGACTCTTGTGATTGATACAAGTATTGTTACGTGAAAATTCGTTCATAAACTGCTGTGCACTGTATCCTCTTCAAAGGAAAGCCGATAATGGATTTATTCCTTGATTGGCGCAAACGCTTCCACGGTTCGCAAGTGTATTTCAGGTATTTATCATGTTCATGCGTTGTTTATGAACCCTTGAGCCCAGTTCAATAAAGTCCAGACCTATCCTGAAACTAACTAGTTTGCTGCGTCACCTGAAGCCCACTCACAATGCAACTCACAGATGAGCAAACACGATATTTGTGAAGATGATCAATCATATAAACATATACTTCATACTATTTCCATTTACAGTTCCTTCTGGCCAACAACAAGCCATACATGATGTAAGAAGTAAACTGTGATCTTTATGAATCAATTGAAAGGAAAAAAAAGTCAATGACAGAAATTGAATTTTGTATACAACACAATTTCGGCTTCTAAAAACATGCATTGTAAGACATATGAAGGCAACTTCTTTGCCAGCCATTCCATACTAAGGCGGTGAGTTGTCATTCCTCCAACAGACAATGCATCAAGCTCCAACTGTAGTACTGTTTCCTTCTCATCCAAGAAAAGGAGAAAAAGCACGCCATAATCTATGACCCAGATGAGAAGATTGTAAGGACATTGAACTGAATTTTCATTGCCTATGAAGCTGGAGTCGATCTTTGCCACAGGCTCCCACGTGGCGGTACGCGTGGTGCCAAAAGCTAAAAAAGGAACTCCGGAGAACAAAAGTGGACAAATTAGCATGGCCAGCAACAACTATTGATGTCTTGTGTTAGAACTGCGCAAGGTGATCCCGTGCAAGAATTTTGTGTAACCAACAAAACTAAGCTTCCTATCAGACTGTCTAATCCAATCACGGAGAATTGCATGAGAAGCTGGACCAAGGTTCATCTCCTGGATAAATGACTTAGATAGCAGAACAATTCTGGGACATTAAAAGAGCAGAGGATTGGTCAGATAAAACATCCATTTCTTACCCTAGCCAACTCTTTGATTGATTACACGGTTGCCATCTTCTTCGAAGTATTGAAATGCAGCGCTTGCGATCTTTTCAAGAACTTCCAGTTGGTACGTGCTTATTGACGCAGCACAAAACTCATCAAAGCCCATCTGTCTGACATTGATATTCCCTCTACGGAGACACACAAAACTATCCCGTCAGTGCATGAGATAATAAAAACATAAAATGAAAGGAAAAAATAAGTTTCCCAATAGTTCAAGCATGCAAAATAAATGAAGTTATTTGGATAGCTTTTATGCCATAGTTGAGAGCTATAAACTTCCCGGAAAGGTATATCACTAATTTAGAGAACTCTGATTCGCGTGACTAATATCAACTAACACCGCCATTCAGGTCAACTACCGTTCAGTAAGCATGCTCAGCCATGTAACAACTGCAATTGATTGACCCTCTGAATCAAATTGCTTATGATTTATCTATTTACAATGAAGCGCCCTACATTATGGAGAATAAACATTATCAACTTCCACTATACCATACCAAAGAGCAAAAGAAGACCATAGAAAAATCGAAACAGAAAAGAGATCTATCACAAAGATGTTGGAGCAAATCAAAACTATTAAATACAACATAAGATGCACTCAAAGAAATGCTTGAGAAGATGATGTGCACGTGCTTGCTTTCGCACTCAGTGCATAAGAAAGCTATTGGTGGCAGTATTGAAAGAGAAGTCGCAGTAGAGGAGACCATGGAGAAAAAAAGTTCATACGAGCATATGCAATCTCAGCGCAAGGATATCAAATAAAATGATTCATCATGCATTAAAGTTGTTCTGTGTGTTTCAGACCGCTCTCCCTGGCAAATGAACTTAGAATTGTACACTGCACATGCTGGAAATAAGTACCAAAAAACTTTCTAAGAACTCTGGATGTCATTTGTCCGAAAATAAGGAGCAAGTTGCATTACCAAATGGTTTTTGCAGCTGACAGTGATCAAAATATCAAATACTCTCGACTCCTTCATAGCATCAGTAGCATTCCTCGTAAGTGCCTGTGCAATTATCAAAATTGAGAACATTATTATCTTTAACACAAAGGTCACGGTGCCACTCACTCGTAACTTTTGAAAAACAGATTACACATGCACACACAGAACCATAATTACAATGACAGACCAAGCGGAAGTTTGCAAGAGTAAGCATTCCATCTTTACTTGGATCCAAGAGCTTGAATTGAGACCTAAGGTAGAATAGTTCATCCTCTGTCAGAGCTCTTGATAAGGCCTACACCCAAATAAATTTTTTATAACAACGGAGAGAGAGATCATAAACGACAAACTTATTAATAAAACATGTCTCCTCAACAAAAGGAATGTGACACAATTGATCAGAGGCACAGTCCCATTTTCCGGTGGTCAGAGGCGCATAATTGATCGGAATCCCGTCATCTGTCAGTTGGATCCGCAGATTCCGGCGACCGGAGATCGGTCGAAAGACGTCGAAAATGGAGAATGAGAAAAAAGGATTGCGTCAGTCGGAAGGATTTTAAAAAAGAGTCGAAGGATTCCATGGGGATTAAAAGAGACGGGCAGAAGAGTCCCGACACTGAGAGAGTTAGACTCAGTGCGGAAAGATCTCACGTGCACGATTACTTGCTTCAACGGTGAAGATTGCTCCGTTGCTTAGTGAATGGTGGAGGAAAGGAGCCTCCTTTGGAGACTCGCCAGACCGCGTGGGCTCATGATGGTTGGCGCAACTGGGTCAGAAGACCCCGACCGGGGAGTCACCCTTGTCTCACGGCTCGTGGACTCGATCAAACAGCACGAACCCACCCACCTTTACTGGCCTTCGTCCTTTCTTGTTTTCTTTACATCTTTGGAATCCTTTGACCGGCACAATCGAGTCGGATTTGGCTCAAAACAGAAACATCGTTGACCTTTTTTTATTGGGTTTACATGATGAAGCATATGTGACTTTATAAAGATAGAAAAAGTCAAAACTTCCAAACGAGGCTTGGTCTTGGTCGAATGTGACGTAGCTTACTCGATTCACAAGTTCTCGACCGGAGATCGTCTTTTCTGGCTAAGAAGAAAAGGTGGCTCGTGCTAACTTTATATATATATATATATATATATATATATATATATATATATATATATATATATATATATATATATATATATATATATATATATATAAAGAGAGAGAGGAGTTTTATAAGGATAATGTTTTTTTGTCATACTTTTGTATAAACATTTTCATTTGATATTTGAGATCGATAATGCATATTTGAATTAAAAATACTGTTATATTTTGTATTAGTTAATGCATGATATATATTAAATGTAAAATAATTTAAATTCTATAAATAATTTCGAAGATTGAATGACAGAAATGTTTATATAATAGTTTGCATTACACAATATCATGCATATACGACGTGGTCTTAAATATACAATATTTATGAGTTTAGGATAAGTAGTACTCTTCGATAAACTTGTAGGCGTGGCTTTCAGCTCAATAGTATTGTACTTCAGATAGGAGTAATTATGAGTTTTATTCACGTAAACATCCATTCATTTATTTATTATTTTCACGAGGCTCTACTTTTTAAGCTTAAGATATTGAGATATACATTATCATGAAGGAAAAGGTAAAAAAAGATGGGTAGGAATTTGATTTCTGTTAATGGTGATGGATGATGCTCTCATTGATTATTCTTCACACTTAGAAAAGAAGACTTCATTCATGAGGTTGATTTTCACTTGGGAAGAAAAAAGATTCATACAACCATCTCCGTGCCACGGCTTAGAAAAAAGATTCATACACTTCTTTGGACTTTTTTTTGGCCTTTTGTCTTCTCTTCTACTTACTGATCGGGTTGTTTTATGTGGTTATCTTATTTCTTGTTATTGAGTATATTTTCACTTTTTCCTAGTAGGGGTATTGATATTTCTTTCTTCCCATGGTTTTATTTCTCTTATTGAGAGGTTTTTTCACCCAAAAGTTGTGTGCTTATCATTCTTTATTCTCTCTCTCTCTCTCTATATATAAGTATTTGCTTGCTGTGACGGTTGCAAAGTTCGGCTTGAAGAAGAGTTTGCTTGCGTTTCTGTGCTTTATCTTCAGCCTCTTTTCTCGTCAACTTGCATCAAAGCTAAGTGTTATTTGTTCTGAGCATATTTTGTTGGTTGTCATGGATCTCAATTACAACCAGATGATCAATTAAATTATAAATTACCATAAGTAGAGAGGAAAGATGAATGATCTATTCTTCGCGAAGAAGATGTACTTACTGGTATTTGACACTTAAAGACCGGAAAGCATAATATTTTGAATCATATTACTAATGATTTTTATGTCAATATTACGAGAAAAGTTAGAAACCTTGTATGCATCAAGGGAATAATAGACGAATTCTCCCCGAAGCTTGTATTGAGGCGTCCTGGTTGCTCACAATATTGTAAGGCCAATACTTAACGACATTCAAGATATGAATCTTAGATAAAAGAAGAGTAACTCAACATTTGATTATTTAAGTGAATCTTAGGGATGCTTTGACTAATTGTCCGATGTAGGTGTTAGATTTGAAGATAAAATTTTGGCTCTTTGATTGCTTATTACCTTGCCCAAATATTAAGAAAATCATGGTTTTTTCTTTGTGAGGTTCTGTTCTAAGTAGAGAATAGGGTCTCTCCTTATTGTGAGCGAGGCAGAGATTTGGGTTGCATCATGTATGCTGCAAGACGTTATAAACCAAGGGAAATATTATAAAGCAGTGGCAAACTAACAATGCTAATATAATGGCAAGTCTTAGACTGTCACATACCATAGAGAACGGGTCACTATTAAAAAATAAAAATATTGAGGTAGATGTATGATTGAATCTCCAATAAAGTTATTAGAGAAACATTATTGTTGCAGTATAAGTAGAAGATGAAGTTAAAGAGATATGATAAGGTAGCAACAAGCTGGAAATCTCGTGAAAAATTATATGGTTCAAAGGTGGTAGAGTAAGGCTTCTTTTGAATATTGGAAGAAAATTATAAAACACAATCTTGCTTTTTTTTCCGAGTTAATATTGCACAAGATAGAGTAGAACAGCAAACTAAGATTCCATTTGGTAGTTATTACTCTTCATGATGTTAACATATTAAACTATCTTTATCTTTTTTTCTTTCATTATATATGGTATTTATATTTAAGTAATGATTTTGTGTAGTAATTAATGTTTAATCTAATTCATGATAATCATTTCGGTTGTTCAGGCATGGGCCATTCTGCTCATAGTTGGTATCTTTAACGAACAGTTGCACTTCAGATATTCATTAAACCGAATTTAAATTATTTTCCGTTCACATGTGAATATATACCTTTTTTCTTTTCTACAATATATATATATATATATATATATATATATATATATATATATATATATATATATATATATATATATATATATATATATATATATATATATATGCCATGTCCCTCTTTGCATCTCGCAAACCAAAGCATCAACAAGAATTACTTGTGCCAAAACCGCATCAACGTCTGAAGGTGGTGGCAGTGGCTTGATGGTTTGTTTGCTGGTCGAAATCTTGCATGGATAATAACGATAAGATGTAGGACCGGGGCCCTTAAACTCATTTGATAGTACTCTTCACTCGTTCCTGTAGGTAGACATACCAGGTTTGGAACTGGACCGATGGTTCCATCAGAAATTGGTTGAAGTGGACTCAGAACCATAACTGGATTGGAATTGGCTGAACTGGTGGTTTAGTTCCAATTCCACCTTCCGAGAAACTAGAACTTGAACTGACGGTTTAAACTGTCCGTTTGATCCTTTTGTATTATTTTTTCCAAAATCTTCATTTTTTTCTATGTTCTCTCTGATTTTGAACTCAATCCAGAACCAAAACTGAAACCGACAATTCTAAACCAAGAAAAAGAGACTGGCCTAATTTAAGTTGGGTTCTGGTTCCATGTTCCAAGAGTTAGAATAGAAACCGGTGGTTCCAACCTGCTGGTTCTGGTTTAAGAGAAAAGTGAGGCATGGACAAATATGTGGTGAATTATATATGCATGTTAAAAGCTTATGACGATTTAGACATACGGTATAATTAACCTCGTTCCTATGATAATCTATGTACTAACTCGGATTCTTTTGGGTACAATGGGGAGGTTTCGACCGACCGACGGGACTTAATTATCCATTAATAATGTGTGCCTCCCGATAGATTAACTTTGCATGTGATGCCTCTTCAGAGCTTCGGAAATAAGCTTTGAGATAGAAGACACCGTTAGACTTATTACATGAAGCTCAATATGAAGAACGTAATTAAGCAACTTCTCTCATGCTCTTTATCTCCAGGTCCGGAAGGAAAAGTTCATCGTTTCATGCAGTCAACCCAAATCAATACTTAAAAGCAAAGTAGCATTTACTTAATCTCACCAACTGAAGATACGCTCACCAGTCAACCCAAACCATTCTCTACAGTTTGGACCCGGTTTGGTAGGTTGAACCAGACCTGCACTGCTCTTGGAACTCACCAGAATCAGAACCGAGGAAACTGGAACCAAACTAGAACTGGCGGTCCAAAACCAGTGTTCCAAGTTAGTTTTTTATCAGTTGTAAAATCCCACCTTTTTTCATGGATTTTTCAAACAAAACTGGAATCAAACAGGAACTGGAAACATTGAAACTGGAGCCAGGATCAGTGAAACCATCATGGAACCAGTTCACTCAGTTTTCTTGGAACCCGCCAAGTCTGGTGCCAAGTACCAGTAAGATAACAAGCTCATAAGCAGGATAAATTCCAAAGCCAATACTTTTTCATCCTTTTAGCTTCCAATTAAGAAAGCTTATTTTATATTGCAAATGCAGAGCATGAGCTCATCTAGCAGAGCTCACTGATGGCTCCCACGTCAGTGGTGGTGAGTTCGATTCCTGGGGTGTGCATGGGTTTGTACATTGGGATTTGGCCTCCCATTGTAACAAGAAAAGAAAAGAAAAACAGTGCTCCTTGTTAATCTTTTGTCAATAAGAAGTAGCACAAATGTTTATTGCCTGATTGAAGAATCGATTTTGATTGATTAGAAAAGGGGAATTTGATTAGCAAACCTTTCTCACATACACACACACACACACACACACACACATGATGCACATATGTTTTATATAAACACACACTGACATGGGTTTATCTTCTAACCTGCCATCCCTACACCCAAGCCAACTGCTAAAGACTTGAGTCTTAAGTTCCAGGAATCAACAACTTATTTAACTTGCTCATCACTAATTGTACCCAAAATTCCTTAAGACAATGACCTGTTTACACGTTGATGCGGACCACTGCACGATTGGTGGCTCAATTTAATTGACCATTCAAGACTAGAAAACTGACTTGCTGAAGACCCATTTTGTCTCACTTCTCAAACAGGGCAAGTGGTTTTAAAAGAAGACTCACCAAGTAGCTTCTCACTCATAATATCAAAATGGATCATATCTATGCATGAAAACAAAAGGCATCTTCGGTTTAGAGAGTAATAATGGTGCATGGCCCGAAGGAATTGTCTCACTTCTTCACTTACATTCTTGGTTCTGGTTCAGGTGGCCCCTATGCAAACAGGGCCCATGGAGACCACTTATCACTCATGAAAGAATCGAATTTCATATCCACAGCACTCATTTCCATGAACCCGAGAGCCATGAATTTTATCTTGATGGACCAGAGACCATGCCAAGTATATTTCCTCAAATTTTCATATAAACACAATCCATCATATAACACAATCACGCAACTTAAAATGACTTCAATATTCCTTAACACCTATAATTGACATACGTTATGATTAAAAAAATCTGGCATGCTCAGAGTTATCACTAATATAGAACCACATAAATGATGCGATTAATTGGGTTGTATAGCAGACAATAAGATTATGATAATTAGTCAATTGCTTTTTCACCTTCAATTCATATATAATTGACAATTTAGAATGTAAGTGAAGAATAGTTGGTCGGCATTGATAAAAGAATACGGTTCAAAAGCTTACAGAAAAATATTGTGATTTCATAAGATAAAAAATAGTAACCAACTTGATAAAATCTAAAGATTGCTTTCTTCTTCTTGGTAAGAGTGTTTGCGAAATCTCTAAAATCTATCAGTATTATCCAAATATACCAAAGCCTGCTATTTAAGGCCACCGTCGCTGGTCTGTTCTTCCTATTATGTACCAGTGCAAGTGATAATGGTAAGAGAAACACCTCTCCCTCCTTTTTCAACCATGAATACAATACTGCTGGTGAACTATGGCTGGTAAAACTATTCGAGCAGGAGTTTTGTGGTTCCTGTTCGATTAGCAGACTTAAGTGAGCGGAACACGAGCTGCTCATTAAAGCAAAATGGGTGTCTTTTCATATAAAACTTCCAGTAGAAACTATTTATAAATTGAAAGATGAGTTGAGTTTCTTTTTTTTAACAATTTCCTTACAAAATTGAAAGATTTGATCATTAATTACATTACAACTGCCGAAGAAATTGGCTTCGCATTGTTTTCAAGCACACACACATATATAGAGTGAGAGACAGACACTTAACTCATAGAAGTTCATCTGAACTAAACAGACATTTCTATATACTTAACAATAAAGCTTATATGAGCTAAGCTGAGCACAACACAGTTTGTTCATGTTTAGGTCATATAGCTTTTTGAGCCAGCTCGTGTTTCGTTCGTTTAGTTTCACAAATTAAACGTGATCAAGCCCGTCATGTGCCGAAGACAGCTGAACCTTGTGCAGCTCTGTTCATTTACCAGCACTAAATTGGAACTGTCCACCTGGGATGCCTTTGTTATTGTGACGCTACCGGGTTCAGCATGGTGGTCTAGTTGGTAGCAGGTGGGTGCAGTTGAGGTCTCGCATCAAGTCTTAAGGTTTGTTGGTGGGTCAGGTTTTGTTTTGTCGGGAGCCTTTAGTTCTTTGTATAACGTGCAACTAAGTGCATTCCCTTTTGGCTCATATGGGAGATGCTTGAACTTGAGGTATCTGTATGCACATGGAAATTGTGAAACAGATGCTTTTGAAGATCTCAAGCCATATGAACCTGGATTTAGTTGGGGGGTCAGCATCGGTTCCACGTTTGTAAAATGTCCCGAATCTTGACCAAGTTCATGAACTTGTTCACGCTTTGTGAACCAGGTCATTACTTGAAGCAGTCTGGACCCAAAGTGCCTACCGTGTCCCACACAAAGATTAGTCAAAATGCTCGATCGAAATGGTGAAAATTGCAAGCCTTATATGTGATATTGGTTTGAATAAAATTCGAACTCTGTAATAGTGAATATATGAATTAATGGCAGTAAATATACAAAGTTTCATGTTAAGGATTGCAGAGAAGTACTAGGATGCCAATAGTACAGATCCATATTCAAATCCAATTAAAGAAATCTGGTGAACCAAATGGGATTCAATTGGGCACCTGGATTAGCGTTTTTTCTTTTTACAATCTTTGCATTTGAATCTAAACACGATGGATACGATAAGTCGAATTAGATTGCTTACATGCAAATGGTAGGACTCGTTCTTAAGGTTTTGTCACCGAACTTGATTCAAATGCACTACGTTTTTTCTTTTTACAATCTTTGCATTTGAATCTAAACACGATGGATACGATAAGTCGAATTAGATTGCTTACATGCAAATGGTAGGACTCGTTCTTAAGGTTTTGTCACCGAACTTGGATAGATATGATTATGAAGGTTCGGAGTAAGTTGGATTAAGAAATGCAAGGATCCGATCCGTTGACATCGAACTACACCATGTAAGTGCAAGTGCATGAGGGAGGAATACACCACCGTAGTTAATTGGGTCTGACTATGTTGGTAGCAGAAAATAGCAGTTGATTATTTCTGAAAATCTTACAAAGCACTCAAATCTAAAACAAGAAATCTTTTAGACTTTTTAACACGAGTTTTCACATCAAGAATCTGATTGAGAATCACATTTTACCAGTGGTGCGTAATGTAGTCTATCTAATCTATTACCTTCTCAACAGTAAATCGAGGCAAGACTGTCTGATTTGATTCTCCATCTCAACCGGCAAAAGGGTCTTCTTTTCCTGCCTTTTCTGATTTCACTACTGCTGTAAACCATGGATATCGAAAGGGCAGGCAATTTTGGTGTTGGCTTTTCACTGGGGGGGCCCAAGCATTGAAGGGCGAAGGTGACACGTTCGTGAGGTCCAAGGGATTTTTCTCGCAGTAAATTAAATGCACCAGGTAGGAAGAAAAGGATGGTGATGGATGGTTGAAAATGATGGCCCTTTCAATTGATTAGTATTATTCATATATGTGTATATATATAAAGAGAGAAGAGAGCGAACGAGGGGCCACTGATCCAGGGGACTCCATGTGGGCAGCGTGACCTGTGGAGCAACGCCTTAGAGGTGAAAACAACCAACTTGTTCTATTCTAATCGCTACAAATTTCAGAAAGAAAGAAAGAAGAAATAGTGGGCAGCAATCTTCAGCTGAGCTCGCTCTCTGGTTGGTTTTGGCAAACGCACACTTCGTGGGGTCGATAATGGACGAAGAGGATGTGGAGCACGGCCGGCGTGGATGGTTGGAGTCAGGCGAGGCGTGGCTTGGCGGGAGGGTGAGGAAGGCGGAGCGCGGGGGGATGCCGATTGTGGCGATACTGGTTGCCGTGCTGAGGAAGTCGGCTGTCATGTGCAGCGTGGAGCCGGAGGAGGCGCTCGACATCGGCCGTCCGATGGACGTTCGGCATGTGGCTCATGTCACTTTCGACCGGTTCAATGGCTTCCTCGGTCTCCCCGTCGAGTTCGAGCCTGACCTCCCATGGAGGGTTCCTAGCGCTAGGTTCTTCCTTCTACCTCTTTATCTTTCCTTGTTTATGAACAGTTTGTGTTTGTGTCGTTCTTAGGAATTCTTGAATTCTGCTTGAGCAAATGCCCTGACAATGATTTAATTGGGTGATGTTGAGAAGAAGGAACCATCTAAGGGTGCATTTTCTGCTACTACTGTTGTATAATTTGGTCCATGAGTTGCTTGCAAACTTTATTTTTGAGGGCAACTTAAAACAAAGTTATGATAAATTGCTTGCCAATGTCATGCTGTTTTATGTATGTTCATCTCTTTTGAGTTTTGAGGCTATTGGGTTTTTATTATACATGTTCTAAAGCTTACTTCGCTGCAAAACCACAAATATGCAGCTTGCTCTCTTTCTGTCTCTTAACGTAAACAACCATTCTGCCTTCATAAAAAGTATAAAAATTTAGCAACCACTCCTGGAGACCATTTGCCTTCGCCTTTAAGATGGGGTTCAACCACTCTCCTGATAATGGAATCATGGACTAGTTGAGGTGCTGATCCATGGGGTGTTTTCTGAATTTGTTCTTCTTGGCTAATGGGTATTGAAAATAAATTATCCCTCATTCCAATTCAACGACCCCTCCTTAATTGGGGAGTATCCCGGAAGGTAGGAATTTTATGTCGATCTATTCACTGAAGGGAGTTTAGTGGCACTTTATTTATAAAGTTTGACAAATAGTTCATTCATTATGTTGCAACACGAACTTCAACAAGCAATCTTTTTCTTTTTAACCTTACATCGTTTTGCCTTTTCTACTTGCTACATGTTTCCCGTCAATTCTACAGTATTTGCACTGCAGTACAGTTGTATGTCTCCGTTATGCTCTATCCGTGCACTACTGTATTTGCAAAATACCAAAACCAAGACTTCTCCCACATTATGTGGGGTTAAGCTACATGAATTCTCGATCTTGTCTCATATTAGCGTTCAACTCCAATATTGCATGGTCATGTTCTATTGTTTCCTTCAACACTTATGAGGCCTTCCGTTTTATATATCATTTTCATCTAACACATTACTGCATTTGCAAAATAGATTAGATTTATGTATCAGATGAAGTCATTGTACGCAATCTTTAGACTAGTGTATTTTTTATTTCTCATACGGTTGGCAAGACTTTGTCGGACTTATTTATCTTGGATTCTACAAATTATGATAGGGCTATGTGGAAACAAAGAATCCATGTAGCCAATCCCATCTAGTATGGGAAAAGGCTTAGTTTTTGTTGTATACGGTTGGCAAGATCTCTAACTTAATGCAGGTTCTTAGTATGCTACTATGCTTCCTCGTTTGGTTTGGGCATTTCAATAAACTCGACACTCTTGTTCTTTTGGGCAAGCTTTTGTCTTTTTTCAGTAAGGTCATGTCTTAGATCTTCTTGTGGGTAAAATCTATTGAGTGAAATAGCAGGTAGGAAACTATTCCATCTTATATATTGTTTGTCTGGAATATGTTATTATGCATTCATATGGATTTGATTGATATACAATCCTTTACTTTTATGTTGCCTGAGGGGTTCTGCATTGGCCCACCTAAATCTGGCTAACCTAGTATACAATTTTACATTGGTTATTTATCGGTGTGCCATAGTGTCTTCTACTTAAAACAAGCCATGTCTGCGGTGCTTCATACCATGTCACTGAACGATGCTTGGGTTGTAGTTGGAGCCTCCAGCTCTGCGTCCATATCCTTTTGTTACGCTATGGTAAAAGGGCGGGTTTTGCCATATCCTGTGTCTAATGGAATGTGGTGAAATTCTGCTTCTGTAAACCATCTTTAGATGCCATTCCCATATGCGTAATCTGCAAAGAAGCTGGACCACAAATTCAAACTTGATGCCGTTCTTTGGCAGCTGCTACGAAATCCATCTGAACATGTATGTGATGCATTGACTCGCTGAAATGCTCATGAGGTCATATTTTTTCTCAAACGGAACAAGAGAAAAAGAAATAACCGTTTTATGTATTGATGCAGATGAGATACACATCTTGTTTTAGTATTATCATTCTGGTCTTCCTGTCATTCCACTTTTCCCCTCATATCTTCTTGTCAAATATCCACAAATTTGCTGTATAGTCTGTTTGAGATCTGCATAGTAACATTAATTGCCCCAATAATATGTAAAACACCGTTCTTGCAAGATTTAGTATTGTTTCTTTTAGTAAACCCTTCTGGTATAGTCTAATTCCAAAATAGAATTCTCTATGGGGCTTGTCCAAATATGCTGCTCATTCTCATTCCTTCAGCACTGATGCAGTTGTTCTTCGAGCCATGCTGTGATATTTAAGCAAATGCTATACCTTTTTAGTTAATACAACGGTTTTTTGCCATTTTTTATTGGAACCAACTGCTTGAGATTTATTTGCCTCCATTTTCAATCTTTCTCCCATAGTCACCATTCTTGTTCTCCGCAATTTCTTGGTGAACTCTTTCTGGGAGATATTTTCAAAATGTTATATTTCTTTCAAAAAATCTTGAGAAAATCTAGGATGCTTTGAAAAATTTTAAACATATAGAAAGTGGAAACAGAAGAAATCCTGGATTTTTTATAACAATTTTTGGATGAAATGGTACATGAAGTCATTTTGAAAAGGATTTTAATTTGAAATTTAGGATAAAATACTGCTTAACGAATTTAGATTAAAAGAGCCAACAAAAACGCATTTCCTTGAAAATTTTGTATATTGAGATTATTGTGGTATATTCATCAGACTTGCAGTGTAGGTGATTTTTTTAAGTATCACGATATTTTTCTTTTACAATGATCAACCTTTAAATTCCTGATATTATTCTCATGTTTTCAAAATATCACCAACCTTCGTGTGGTGAAAATTTGTGCCGATTCTGTAAGTTTTTCCATTTTGGATATTTCCTTAGGACTTAGGGTGCACCCTGATCAGTAAACCCTGCTTTTAATAATTACAAATATTTTAAGATCATCCTGTAAGGGATCACCCTTGCATGGCCGGTCCCAAGCCCGGATAAAGGAGGAGGGTTGTGTTAGGCTCCGGACAGCCAGTGTAAAATTTTGTCAGACTTATTTAGCGGAACCCGCCTGGTATGGGAAAAGGCTTAGTTGTTGTTGTTGTTTGTTGTTATTTATCATGAATTCTACAAATTATGATAGAGTTATGTGGAAACAAAGAATCTATGTAGCCGACCCCATCTAGTATGCGAAAAGGCTTAGTTGTTGTTGTTGTATTCTTGCATTTCAGTGCAAGTGTATTTGGAGTTTCTCCGGAGTCAATGCAGTGCTCCTACGACGCTAGGGGGAACAGTGTTCCAACAGTTCTGCTATTGATGCAAAGGTGTTTGTACTCACAAGGGGGGCTTCAAGTATGTCTGCCATTCTTCTTGATCTGAAGCTTAATTTCATAGTTTCTCCTATTATATTTAACGAGTGCCTATTCTTCTTTTTCTTCTGGTCTTTTGTACGTGCATGTGTTTACACATGAAGGCTGAAGGTATTTTCAGAATCAACCCAGAGAATGCTCAGGAGGAATATGTTCGAGAGCAGTTAAACAGGGGAAGTGTACCATATGGTGTTGATGTGCACTGCCTTGCGGGTTTGATAAAGGTATTAATTTGCAGTAGCTGAAATCTTGTTTTCTTTTTACTTTTCATTTTGGAGTTAAATGCTATTATGACACAAGATTGAGCTTAATGGCGATTAAGAAACCATTTATCCAAGCCGCTATCGTGCAAAAGACTTCCTTCTCCTTGCTCCATGTTTTGCAGCAGCAAATGCTAGTCTTTTAGGTAATTGTTTAGCCCAGGTCTCAGCATGACAAACTTTTCTATTTGGTGATCCCTTCAAGAGACGGCTACTTTGCTCTAACCTCTTTATCACCTTCATGGGCATATTCTACTTCCTTCTGTGGTTTTCATTTTCCCGTTTATATTTTTTTATTAGTTTTATAGGGTAAAGAGGTTAAGTAAACCCGTGCTGTCATGTATGTTCTATCTGGAACATATGATCTCTTGCTAACTATTCTTAATCGGCATCTTACTGTAAACGCACATTCTTTTTGTTTGTTTAGCTTCTGTTGGCATTCGTTTGATATAAATTTTCACGTCTTATAATGATTGAATGGTGAAGTTTTCAAACTCTAATACTGTTAATGCTCCCTTGCACTTGTTTTAGTCATGGTCATGGTGGTACTGCAAGTTACTCTTATTCTGCATATCTATGCTCATGTTGTGTTAATGTATGACATTTTGAGGTTTGTACAGGCTTGGTTTAGGGAGCTTCCAAGAGGTGTACTCGACTCTCTCACACCTGAACAGGTTATGCACTGCCACACTGAAGCCGAATGTGTCCAACTTGTCCAGTCACTACCACCAACAGAAGCAGCACTGCTTGATTGGGCCATCAATTTAATGGCTGATGTTGTGCAGCATGAGCATCAGAACAAGATGAATGCGCGAAACATAGCCATGGTATTTGCACCCAACATGACTCAGGTAAGACTCGTTACATCCTTGGCAATTTACTCTCTCTATCTCTCATCAACATGTTGGTAATTGCTCATGCAGGTGGTCGATCCTTTGACTGCTTTGATCCATGCGGTGCAAGTTATGAACTTCCTCAAGACACTTATTGTAAAAACTCTTCAGGAAAGAGGGGAATCTGCTGCAAAAGCAAAAGAGTCTTCTTTCTGCCCAGAATCCCCCAGCAGTCGAGATCGTCAGAATTCATCTGGACAAATGTCCGTCACAACCAAAGGGCTGTCTAATGATGCTGAAACCGAGAACTATTTCAGTCATGGTTCTGTTTCAGATGCACTTTTAAGAAACAGAGAATGTGGAGTCCTAAGTGATGCCGAGGAGAGTTTCCGGAGCTTCCATGAGAAATATGAAGCTGATGATGAATACGAGCCAACTTCTACGGAAGGATCGCGTAGAAAAGCTCAGGTGGTGGCCATTGAGAGCGAGAGGGATGGTGAATATGGTACTAGAAATGGTGAAAGCTTGTTAGACAGACTGAATTTGAGAAGGGGAATGAGGAAAAATTGTAAGCGTCCTGTCTTTCACTTGAATAAAGGAGGCAAAAAAAGCAGTGGATTCGTGACCGTTAACTCACCAAAGTTGGGAGAGAGAGAGGCATGGACATGATAACCGTCCCCCACAACCTTGTATATTCGGTCAATTGTGAGGGTTCTAAATTTGTCTATTGTTTCCTGGGGTTCTTTATCTCTGTAAGTGGTCTGGTTGGATTCTAAAGATGCTTGTCCACAGTAAATGAAAATCAGGCTTCAGGGTTTGATGATTCAACATCCTTGGTCTTGCGCATCTAACTGGATTATTAATCAAAGCAACTTTTAATTCATTATCCTTGATTAACTATGATACCCAAACGTGCTGCTGAAGGGAGTACCTTTATCGTTTTTAGGCAAAGGCAAGCTCGGGTTAGGCAGACCCCTACCAGATACACTTCATCTCAGCCATCCAATTGCTTTCATATATACAATTAAGTTTTTAACAGATTAAAGTCAAAGTATTCAGAACCTGTTCTCACACAAAAGTGCACGAGAAATGACGCATTCACACTAAGTTTCTGCAAACTTGAATTATATGATTCGCTTTAAAGACTTTCATATGCACAGTCAAATTAATCTTTCATTTTTCGGCAAACTTACTATTTGAAGAAGATGATTTGAAGGTGATCAATGTTATAAAGGTTGCATGATTCATCGGGTATGTGTTTACTTGCTGAACGGGGCCCTAAAGAAAATCTTACTATGAATAATCTTCGAAGTGCCGGAGCATTGGTATGTTAATGAACTTTTGGGCGTTTTATATGTTCCATAATCACGTAAAGACTCAACATGAAACAAGGATGGCTCTTCATGCTTTTTCTTCTGCCTCTTCTATGACATACGTGAAGGCCATAAAGAATGGCTTTGTGAATTTGTGCTAGTCCGGATTCATTGATCAGAAAGCAATTCTCTGCCTACTTGGTTGGTTGCACTTCGAAGGTTCCAATATTTCCTGTGACAAACCAGATCCACCTCTCTCTCTCTCTCTCTCTCTGCATTTCAATGAAATATAGAGTATTTTCAAATAGTTATTCCTTAAGCATGCTTTTATAAGTTATCCAAACTCGGAATTTGTAGTGTGGGGGTTAGGCTGGTTTTGGTTGTGGTTGGTTCCAACCTCAGATTTAGCTCCATTTCAATCCTACTGCTAAGGAAGGTTAAAGAAACAAACATAAATTACACAGTTCCACGGGGACTGGATCATCTTTTTTCATTTTTTTTGTCTCGGTTGCCAGACTGAGTGTCGTTGTCAAGTACGTAACGACGTGGGCACATGAAACTTTAGTTCCATGAGCCCATCTTTGATTAAAAACGAGTGGCATTGGGTAGGAGGTGGGATGCATGAACTGGAGACGTTGGTCACTCAAAAAAGACAACTCAAAACACGTGTTAGCAGAAACGCCTTAATTTCTCTCCTTCCTAATCATTCATCTTCTTCGAAAGCCGCTGCTTTTCTCCCGCTACTAATATTTGTTCCCTTTTTATGTCATCTTCCTTTAATTTTTTTCTCCCTTCTTCTTTCTGCTTAATCAGTTTTTTTTCTTTCCTTCTCTCTTTTTTCCATTCTTTTTTATCTTTTCCTGTTGCCTCTTTTTATTTTTATTCACATTTCTTCTTCTTTTTCATCTCACCTCCATCTGCTTTTGGTAATGAATCAATGGCAGACCATGGTGAACCATAGCATGGCTCCAGCCCTCCATGTGTGATTGGGTCTGCAAGTTTGGTACCATGGCTCCTCGCTATTTTATGTTTCAGGTTTGTACCCTGACCCGAACACCCACCCAATTTTAAGGTGTGTGTAGGTCATGCTTCTGTACTGCGTTGTCCGGCCTATCGGTAATTATAATTTGATGTTTCATGTCACGGTAATCATAACACAACCCGACTTTTCATGTTACTTTGGTAAGCTCAAGCGCAAGAAGAAGTACCACGAATGCCCGACAAGAACACGGAGTTCCAGGTAGGACCTTACGTCAAACGGCTACAAGATCCGAACCCACGTACCATTTAAAAATGTTCCTTTCGTTCTTTAAGTTCCCCGCGTGATGGTGGTGCTGGTGCCCAAATTTCTCCACCTCTCACAAGGAATGGATTTACCACTCCCCAATACGACCAAAAGAAAAGATCCAAGATCCGACACCCAAAAAGTCGCAGCAGGGAGGAGAGATATCCAAGGAGAACAGGTGAGGCGGAAAGGCAAACATTCTTGCTCCAGGATCGATTTGACCGATCCCGGTTTGAACCGACGAACCCCGTCGTCCACGGCATAGCAAGTATTCTGGTCGTCGTCCCAATGATATGGCTTACAGTTTTAGAAGAGATTAAATAGGTTAATTACAATCACATGTGAGATGCATACGTCTGCAATACATTTAGTGCAATGCTTAATATCAGCGAAATATATGTTTCTTCATTCATTTTAGTTGATTTCCTTTTTGTTATTGCCAAGGGTTAGGTATCTAGCACCTACCAAATGAGTGAGTATGATTCTTACCACGAATTTTGATCCTTAGCCAAGTAATATTGACTTTTCCGTGCCTCCTTCCCTTTATTGGAAACCAGCCCCAATCCCAAATATTCAGTAGCAAAAGCCTTGCATACTTATATAAGATGAGCTAAGAATAATCTCAGCAGGAACTGTCTAGTAGATTATAATCAATTGAATCGCTGCATATATACATGTTCCTAATGCGATTGGCTCTGACTTCCACCTTTTCTTTTTGTAAAAAAGTTGATTTTCTGAAGGCAGTTTACTTCGGCTCTCTTTATGCACTGTGCAAATGACATGAGAAGGAATAAATTACAGGCTTTTCTTCCTTAACAACACGACCGGAGCACTTCCAATTCCGACAAATCACTTATGAAGTACCTGGGCCATGCCAGACATTCAGTGCCACCCTGTTTTTCTCAACTAAAAGTAGCAGAACGAGTAATTCCTCACACAGCTAAGCTGAAGGTCTTGAGTTCAATACTTGGGGTGTGCATCTGGCTTCGGCTTCCCAATTGTATTAAAAGAAAGGTTCTAAAAAAGTATGTTGTACGGTGCTAATTAAAGACGCTTTCATTTGTGGCTGGTGTCAGTCAACACTACTTCCTTTTCTATCAACTTGGTAGACAGAAGTAGAAGAAGAAAAAGGAGGAGCTATTCAGTGCCAGTTTTAATGAGAATAAATTGGGAAACATGGTAGATGGCAGATGGTTGTATGCCAAGTGCCTTTGATCACTTAGCAAACAGGAAAGGAGCCTATAATTTCGCTGAATTACTACAAAGAGAGGTGCATGTTGAAGGAAAACCTTGTTCTTGAGCTTGTTGGTAAACTTAGTTTCATGTGTTTTGCAGTTTGCAAGTATGCTATGAATCGTCATTTTATTCCAACATCTTCGATGCTGCGCTGAAATTTCTAGCATCAAAATTTCCAACAACTTCCCTTTGAACGCATTTCCACTTGGCATCTGATAGACCCTTCTTTACCAACCCAGTTTGTCTGGTTAAGAAAAGCCTCTCAACCGGACTCAGTTTGGCAGATCGAATTCGGATCCAACAACCTATCAATGGTCAAAGCAATCATCGTTAGACGTCAAAGTCAAGTTCATCCGTGGCAGTCTGTCATCTTGCCTTTTGCCATTGTTTTTAACCTTCTACTTTGGCACGTGATTTTTCCAACTATCCAAAAAAAAGAAAAACAAAGGAATAAACGCGAGAGAGAGGAGGGCGGGTTGAGTGGAGACGATGGAGCAATGGCCTTCGTCTTCGTCTTCTTCGCTCTTATCGTCGCAGTCGGAGAGAGAGCCTTTCCTGCAGGATCGGTTACAGATACTTGTCCAGACACAACACGGATGGTGGGTGTACGCGCTCTTCTGGAAACCCTCCTGCGGCTCCTCCACCGGCCAGCTAACGCTCGCCTGGGGAGACGGCCACTATCGTGGCACCCGGCCGGATCATCTCCCCGGATTACACCGGAACACAACGCCATCGGAGCTCGTCACGCCTGACCAGGAGATGGACGATATCCAGTGGTTGGTTCTACGTGACGTCGTTTTCGCGCTTGTTTGCTTCCGGCGATGGAGTCGTTTTCGATGCTTTCCAGTCGGGGAGGTGCGTGTGGCTCGCTGGAGAGCAGAGTCTGCGGGGATACGGCTGCGATCGAACTCGCGGCGCTCTCATCCACGGGATCCAGACCCTTGTCTTAGTCCCACTATACGGTGGCGTGGTCGAGCTCGGTTCCAACGACGTCGTGCCCGAGAACGACGCCTTCCTTCTCACAGTCGCCGCCGTTTTCGAGCCGGAGACTGCGGTCAATGCCGGCAACGGTGGTGCTACTACTGCCCGGGAGACAAACGGGGTAGAGGGGAGCCGTAGGATTGGGTATGAGACGGTGGTTGCGTCGTGTACTTTAGATTCAGAACAATCGGACGAGGTAGCGAAGATCCCGAAGAGGAGAGGGAGGAAGCCGGGAAACGGAAGAGAGGTGGCGCTCAACCACGTGGAGGCGGAGCGGCAGAGGCGGGAGAGGCTGAACAACCGATTCTACGCTCTCCGAGCCGTCGTTCCCAACGTATCTAGGATGGACAAAGGGTCGCTCTTGGACGACGCCATCTCCTACATTCAGGAGTTGAAAGCGAAGGTCGAGACATTGGAAAGAAAACTAGAAGTAGCCCAAACTTGGCAGAAAGCCAGTGTTCTCCAAGACGATCATAATAATGATAAAAGTGTTCATAAGGATGGAGCTAATATTGTGAACAGTGACGATGATGGTGATGATGAAGAGTTGATTTCTGGGGGCAGGGAACTGCAGATCGAGGTGCAGATGATGGGTACGGATGCTATGATCAAGGTTCAAACTGAGAACAGGAACTATCCGTTCGCCTCCTTGATGAAGGCCCTTAAAGAACTGAAGTTGGTGGTTCATCACGCCAGTGTGACGACAGTAAGTGATATGATGCTGCAGAATGTGGTGGTGAGAGTGCCAGACAAGTCTTACACTGAAGATGCCTTGAGGTCCGCCCTATACAAGTTTGTGAAGACGCGCATGTAACAGTGGCATCCATCAAAATCCAGGTATCCTTACTTAATCACTACTTTAGTTTGGCTTGCATGCTGCTCTCTCTCTCTCACACACACACACACACAAAGAGACAGACAGCCTTTCTTGCCGACTACAAGCTTGAGAAAGCCAGTAGCGCAAACTTTAACTTTATATTCCTGAAATTTGAGCTTTCAGCAGCTCAGATCTTTCAAACACATGGATAAATTTCGAACTTAAAGAATGTAACTTGGATACTCATTATCCTACGGCGGTGTATATTTTGTTAGAAGAATATATTGTTTATAATTAGCCCAATACAACAACGTTCGCAATTAAGCAAGTGGACGGTGGACCTCCCAATACAAAAAAAAAGTTTGTATAACGAGGTGATGGGACATTACGGGAAAAAGGGTGATTTCGTACACCAGCACGTTAGATGTTAGCATGAACGAGTGGTTGTTGAAAGAAACTATGGCACGTTCTAAACAAGATGAGAAAAATGTTTTTTTTTCCCTACCTGTTGCTGTACATTCTTTTGGGCGACTCAGCCTGACGGTCTTCACTCGCCCTCCGAATTTCATCGTGGTTTTCAGCTTCCCAGTCTTTGTTTGCCATCGTTTAGGATATATCATGCAGATAAAGTCATTTTAGCATCAATTATGGCCAAACACCACCCAAACGTTTCCTCGGAACCAGTTGTGACATGTACATGTAAAACTGTAAAACAAAGATTTCAGAAACTTTATGTACTTTGTCTTCTCAAGGTTCGTCCAATGACATTGGATGATCACCGGAAGGACAAGGGCATGAATGAAATCATGTTCGTAATAATGTTCTTAAGCTTGTTGCAGGTAATGCGTGTTTAATCTTTCGCACCAATGCTTTACTTTCTCAACTATTCTGTGAAGGTCAAGTTTTCTCCACCAGAGAGAATCACCGCAATTCCTTCAACCAGAACCTCCCGAAACAGATGCGACTATGTAATTAACTTGATGAGTGATTGTACAGCAGTACGTACCAGGTGGTTGCTCGGTGTAGATTAGCTAGTTTATTGAAATATCTGGTGCCGAAATGCATTTTTCGCATCAAAGTAAATTGTCCAACTACTATTTGGGGCAATAGTCATCAGGATAGAGGTGCTTGTTTCAGGCTTCGCTATGGGATAAAGTTTCTGAAACGTCTATTCTCAGAATTTGTTTGAACCGGCTCCCTTACCCAACTACTACCTGTCATTTTCCCGAATTTGTATGGTTTTCTCAAGTGCCTTTGAGTCGATGCCAACAATTCTGAGCATTGTACGTACTATAGTATTGAAATCTGATATAGCACTTGTTTATTCTTTGCTTGTTAGTTCATCACCTTCTTTGGTTGGGTTATCATCTATATTTTCTTCCTGTATCTGGATTTAAGTTTCCTGTGCTTGACCCTGCTTGTAGAAAACGTTGTCCTTCAAGTCAAAGATTTTCTTTGGTTGGTAAGTTCGGACCTTCAGAAAACTACTCGATTTAATGCCCCTCCTTCAATTCCATGCATGTTAAGTATTTGGTCTCCTCGTGGAAGGACCAGAGTCTCTTATACTTAAGATAGGAGAAAAGTACAGAAGTTCAAAGCCTGGAATTCAAGTCCTTGCCTACTTGAGGCCCAGAAGATCTTGTTGTCATCCTCAATTGGTTTGCCAATTTCAAAACAATTAGCAGCTCATTACAGCAGATTCCAACTCACGATATAGTTATTAGTGGTGGACCTGGCTTTTGTGAATCCGGAGAATCTGTATAGGTAGATTTTTCCATTTCCAATTCATGATCAAATGACATCACAAGAGAGGATCCCATCCCTTGCATCTTTTAAGCGAATTACTAGAGTTAGCATCTTCACCAATATCATATCCACCTTCTTGAAAGATGATCATATCCTCTTTACGTGGAAATTCTTGTTAAGCCCGAACCCATACCTTGGTCACTGGATCTCTATCAATCGAACCAACCATGTCTTGGCTCTCAATAAGACGTACTGTGTTATCCATAAGACGAGGTTGTGATTTAGCTTCATGGTGGCAGTCATTAGCATTGAGACTAAGGGTGTTTGCTATAGTACTAGCTAGTCTGGGTGTCTAAGTACTTGACAGAGTAATAGTAATCGATATCCATGATAAAATGCAACATGATCAATGATATGCTGTAGGAATTGCTGCTATGATACCTTGAAAACTTGATATTCGAAGGCACTAACTCGAAAACTCGAAGAGCATCAGTAAATGTGGTCTGCAAAGACCTGAAAGGGCGTCCAACATAGAGCATAGTCTCACTCTCTCGCCTATCACGTGAAATTATGATAATGTACATCAGAAATAGTACGTATTTGTTGTATATAACTGTAGATCTTTACAAGTCAGTATATACTTAGTGATTGGATGCTCTTTGTACTTTCTTTTAGTTCCACAAGATGAGTTGAAGTTCCAATTCTCCTCTTTTCTGCACGTCATCTTCATTTTATCATGATTCTTCATATTAGACATTTCATCCATTATTCCACCGTCGACAAAACAATTATGGGCCGCAAGATATTCTTATACGTACTAATAAGTTATGTATATAGTTTTGTGTAATTATATAACACTTTATAAAACTCAAAAGCTCATAAGAACTACATTGTCATAAACTATTATTCCATTAATAGAATAACAATTAGTAGAGATCTGATAAAATATAAGAAGAAATGTATACAGTAAAAAGTATTTTCTAAGAGTTACTAGTCATGTTAAACACTCTGGTGAAGTCAGTCTGCTAAGCGATACTTCAACTGGTCTGTATTCTTACTGTTCTTATCTTCAGCTACGGCTTTGCTGTCACTGCTCCTACTCGATATCTGCAGTTTCTCAATCCACTCACAAGTAGAACCTCGATCTCACAATAGTTCCAGTATTCGTGTTTATTGTATGTAACTCATTCTTGTGGTTTTGCAACATGTAACAGTTTAAATACTTGTTGGCCGAGTTTATTTCTAAATAAAGCATAAATATGTTTATCATGATTCAGCTACCATGAAACACAAAGAGAGCTGAGGACATATGATTGTTCGTCACTATAATATGAAGGGAAAAAACTATGATCCAATGATCCTTGTTCACTAAGACAAACTCCCATTCTTATGAAAGTGATACGATTGACTGATAATATTCTCCCTTGAGTTTGAGTTCGTTTGTGTATGAGCTTTCGATCCAGGAACTCATCATCTTCATATAAAATGCTCTTTTTGTCAATGTAAAGGGAGGCCATATACATCAATAAAAGCAGAAGCCCATCTGATTCCAATTGGTGCTCGGATATGGTTTTAGATACTAGGTAGATTTTGCCAAATTGGATAAAAAAACTAGTTCGCTCAGTTGAGTTTCCTAGCCTAATGTTTTGGCGTGTCAACTAGTTCTGTTAAAAGCCAAATGTTCACATAAATGAAGTTAAAGAGGGAGAAGGGAGAGTCCCGTGAAATCTCTCAGACCCTGTTCCTTTCCAAAAGATCAGATTTCTACATATAAATTTCAGATTCAGATATGTAACAGAAAGTCCGGGACAGGCAATGGAAAGCCTTCTGCCTGATCCGAAATTATGAAAAACCAGCTGAACTTCTCCTCACCCTAGAAAACTTTTTAGGTCTGCTACTGCTAACAGGTGTGGGGTCAGATGGATGATCTAGCTGCTGCCAGTTTGCGAGAGGTAAGTCAACCACAGTTATTCACTTTATAAATATAAAACGGGTCTGATATAGCTGTTTGTATTAGATATGCTACACAATTTGGTTACCTAATCCGAGGATGTACTACGTGATGTACACGAGAGTTCAGGCAGCAGAACATGCACCAGAATTACCATCTCACTTTACCTTTCACTTTTTGATGGTAGTCTCTCCTTTTTGTTTCACTCTCTTTGTCTAGAAAAGGAGCAGTATCATAAGCTTATAAAATTAGCACATACTGCCGCTTCACTCTTTTCTAAACAGATCAGGCGAGTCTCTCTCTTTCTCTCTCTCTCTCTCTCTCTCACACACACACACACAAACCAAGGGAGACATAACCCAAGGATATCTATGTTGAATTCATCAAAAAATTTACTGCAAAGAAGAACATGGTGCAGGAGTGCGTCACATTTCAAACATCGATGGGAAGAAGAAAACATCATTAGTAATTAGTACAAACAGCCATATATAGACCATAAAACACAGACACAAAACTGCACCAGCCATTTTTAACATGCTCTGTTGTATTCCTGACCACCTAAAAAACTGTTATCTACTCGAGAAACTCTGGGACTTCACTATCCAGTAACTGCCTAGGTGACACCCTAACATGCAAATAACAAAATACAAAATAACATTATAACTACTGCAACTATTGGGCTAATGTTGCCCAATTTAACAGTCTGAATCCAATTTGCAAAACTCAAAGCAAGACCAATCTGAATATTCATCGAATCCTGGACCATACTAATTAAAGGGTATACAGCGGAAGAGGAAGCACAAGATGGTCTTCAACTAAGTTTGAAGGCTCGCTTACAATGGTGTAACTGATACTTTTAACATTCATTGAAGAATCTGGATTTGTTAGCTCACGTACTCGAAAGAAAAGAAACAAGATGGTCTCCCAATTGTTGATTCCTGTCATGGATTAAGGTTCTTTTCTATTCATTAAATTATTGATGTTAACTTTAAAATTGTCATATATTCAATGATATGAGTAGCGCATTTGCGACACTGGCCCACTTAATGTGGAAAAGGCTTGGTTTTGGTTTCGGCTGTGGTGATCCAATTGGCTTTGTGATAAAGAAATTATGTGCTACATCCGATTGTTCATAAATACTCATACTCCAAATCTTTTATATTTTCACTCTTTTGAATTTCAACTTTAATGATTTTCAACTTGAAATTAAACTTTCAAGTCTACAATTTGGAATACATTAGAAGAATTTTAAAAACTAATATTGCTGTGCTAGTTTTGTTCTTTAACCATCTAACGTGTCCTTTGACATTCAAACCACTTAAATTCACCTCTTATAAGAATGCCAGTCAGGAGATAGACCAATATCACTGACAAGTAACATAGAGTGAGTTAGAAATAGAGGAAATTAACAAGTATCGGAGTATGTTGAAGTACAAACTGTAGGGGTAAGTGTCAATCCATGAGCTTACACTAATAAGTGTGTCCCTTAGTATGTCAGAAGTAGGGAACTTAGACGGCACAGAGTTTAAGAGATGCTCCTACAAGGTGAATCATGCCATTCGTGCCGGTGTTTGGGGGGGGAGGGTTGATCAAATATTTTATATAATGGGTAAAGGCTCAGATTCCTGTCTTGGCTACAATGTAGGGTTCGAAATGCTTTACTAAATTAATATAAAAAAAACTAAACACGCTTATATATAATGATTGAATAATGTTTTTTGTTTTTCTTTTAAAACCTTTAAAAAATTTAAATTATACTCATGTCACAAAAAATAATAGGTGGTATGAGTAAACATGTTGGAGGTGGATATGGTTTTTCTATATATATAGGCAGAACTTGCTAGGTTCCACTTTCAAAGGTTTTACACCCACGAAGAACAACTGAAAAAGGGCTGAAGCAATGTTACGATAGAATCGAACCTGTGACCTTGTACACTGCAGACCGGTTAATGAGGGTGGTAACTAGTTTTTGGTAGAGTCAGCTGAAAGCCTTAATCGAAGAAAATCATTAAAGTAACGAAGGTTGGTGAAATTTCAAATTATGCACTTGAATATATACCTAAAGCCAAGTGATGTAACGTCGAAATCAAAGTTTGGTACACTTAAACAAAAATGCCAACTAGGAGCAGTGTGCATGGTCGCACAACGAGCTACAGCTCGACTGGCTAGGGTATCAACTCATAGAAACCTTGATCAGTTTGAACGTCCCAAGATCTATATCCATGGGTCTCGGTATCTTGTACCATTTTGTCTACATCCCTTTCTTGGTCATTTATATAGACACATGCGCGTGCCATTAATCGAAGAATGCCAAATTATTTCCTCCACTTATATTATATTGTTCAGGCAAGCAGTATTGCAGGTTGACATAAAAGAAGAAGGATGTATCAGTTCGTGATGGGTCAAACTCGTCGAGACGATCCAAACCCAGATAAACACTGGCTGAGCTTTTGACTCTCGGTTCAACTTCAACGAATGATCCAGAACCAGATAAACACCGGTCGGGTTTTCGATCTGGGTATGGTCACAACCCTCCGCTTTGACTTCCTTCAAGAGGAGAGCCGCATTTCGCCTCTGCTACAGAAAATCTCAAAGTCAACTAAGATCATAAAAATTTAGCATGCGTATTTATTTATTTATTTTCCCGAAGGATTTCTTTTGGTTTTTAATGAGGTGTATTTGGTTTACCTGCAAATTAGCCTACCGTACTAAAGGCGTATTTCTCACAAGTAAATGTTGCTTATTATTGAACGATACGATATGAATGTACCAATATACTTATTTATTATTTATTCTGAATTTTCTTGGAAAATCTGGGGTTGGCAAACCCCATCAGCCGGCAGGTCGATCCTGGCTGGATACAGTGTCAAGAGCCAATCCCTTAACAAATAGCCCCTTATATGTATGTGGTTTCACAGCGAAGCTGGATAAGCCGGGTATGCACACTCCATGTATCAAACTCACGACCTTCATCATGTGAGTCGAGCCCCCTGCCAGATGAGCTAGCACAATTCTAGATAAATATGATTGTCATTGGGCGATTCAAACGCTGATATCTAACATTTGTTGGCTACAATCGTTCAAAGCAAAATATACACAACTTCACAATAGAATGCTTTAGATCCCTAATTATATTGACATTGTTTAAGACAACCTATCCCGTCCTGTGAACGGTGGAAAATCTGCTTCTTCACCGTTGTGAAGGCAAAGGAGTCCCTCTATGTGTGTATATGGTTGGCATTTTAAAGTTTTGTTCCCAAGCAAATCGAATCATTCAAAGAAAAGATTAATAAGGTTTGTTCTGGAAAAGACACCGAGAGAGACATCTCCAATTATCCCTCCTATGAGAGAAAGAGGGAGAAGTTAATGGCTACCGAACGCCAGGAATGGCACTCCGTGGCCACCACTTCTTGATTTCCACTAAGAACTGACCTCATCGACACAAATTTCTCTTTCCTCACTTGATCGGCTTGTACCCACTCACATTTTGTTGGAGTCGAGCTCCTATAGGTGGCACGGTTCTTGATTAGTTAGTACTCGAGAGATCAAATTTAATATCTCGAAAAGAATGTTAGAATAGCGTTATTCTTCGAGGCATGATAAACACTAACTTTTATGTTTATTTGCCGTCATCGGTATCAAATAACTGAATACAATGAACCCCGACAAACACTTCAGGATACAACGAAGACCCTTGGTTCATCTTACACAAATACAACCGAGTCGTAGACAAATCGACAAAGCAAAGATGATGATGTTACAAACCCAATTATCGCTACAATTGAATCTCTTTGAAACTAAGTAGGAAATGACTCACACAATGAGAGAAAACTTTACATAAATCTTGTTTAAATGCCACTATTTATAGACAGTGAAAATATAACTCATGATATGTTAATAATAACCACTTACTTAAGTAATAATTGTGCTTATAAGTAATACATGTTATGGCCAAAACTCATTAGTACTTTTTAGATATGTTTGTGGCATTAATAACCACCTTCTTAAGTGATAATTGTGCCCATTAATAGCACATGTAGTGGTTGTAACTCTTGAGTCTTTTTCAACCATGTTGTAGCATTAAGAGGTACTTTCTTAAGTGATAATTGTGCTCATTAGTAGCACATGTAGTGGTCATAACTCTTGAAAAATTTTCAACCATATTTTGGCATAAAAACCCATTTACTTGAGTGATAATGTGCTCATTAGTAGTACATGAAATGAATGTAACTCTTGAGCATTTAACATCCATGTTATAGCATTAAGAGCTACCTTCTTAAGTGACAATTATCACGTCACTCCACCCATAACCTTCACCAAATATATATTTTGGTATTTTGAAAATATATCCAACAATCCTCCACCATTTTCAAAATACATTTAAAAAAATATCATTTTTAAAATCTTATAGTTTCTGTAAAGGTATCTCATGATTTAAACCTTTACCTAGCAAAACATGGGTTTCACTGATAAGAGACTTTGGCTTTTGCACACATGATGAGTAGCATAAGAGCCTACCTGCCAAGATTATATTTACTTCTAATATGACGGCAACAAGATTATCCCCACCAAGATTGTATTTATTTCTGATATGACGGTAACAATATTATCCTTAGAAGAATGAATACTCTTATCTTTATTCAACTTTTTAAAGTATGGATATTTATTCTTATAATGACTGGGTTTTTACAATGGTAGCATCAACCTTTTTTTTTCTTAGTCTTGATGTCCCTACCATTGTTTTCATGAGAATTTTAAAATCTTGATTTCTTTTCTTTAAAGGATATATAAACTTAGCTTCCTTCATAACATGGACATTCTCTTGAGTAAATTGGTCTTTAGAAGCATCTTGCTTTCTAGATAATGATGGTTTCATCCATATGCATGTTATGTTGCTTGAAATTATTCAAAACTCTTTCAATTTCATGCATTTGTTCCATGACAGATCTACCATCAATCATTTTAAAGCTATTAAAAGACTAACCAATAATTTATTGCTTGTTGCATTTTCTATCATGTATCTTGCCTCTCGATTTCTCCCAAAGTTTCTTTACCTTTCTCCATGTTTTTGTAAGCATCGAACAATACATCGACATGTCATTAAGAATGTGACCAAGGTGCATATGTAATTACCATTGTCCCATTAGAGCCTTTCACGTGTCTTACCTAGAGTTTCTTCTTCACTTTCTTCTAGTCTTAGAGTAGTCACACTACTTTCAATGTGGTAAGAAGGAAATACATCTTCTTTTGCTAGTGTAAGAAATTGCCACCATCAAATATGTCCAACGTGATGAAGTCGGATGTTATCTCTTGAAGAAAAATAGCCATTTTGGCAAAACTAAACTTAAAGATGGTTGGAATCAAGCTCTTATAGGTGGCATGGTTTTTGAGTGATTGGCATCAGAGAAATCAAATTTAATACTCTAAAAAGAAGGTTAGGATAACGTTATTCTTTGAGGCATGATAAACATTAACAAATTTATTTGCCAACACCAATATCAAATAACTAAATGTAACGGACCCCAACAAACACCTTCAAAATACAACGAAGACCCTCGGTTCGTCTTGCACAAACACAATTGAGTCGTAGATAAATTAGTAAAGCAAAGATGATGATGTTGCAAACCTAATTATTACTAGAATTGAACTCTAAAGCTCTCTTGGAAACTAAGTAGGAAGGAACACACAATGAAAGAAAAGTTTGAATAAATCTAGAAACCTATGCTGCTCCTCCCCTTGTCCCACCAATATGCCGAAGTACCCCTTTGGGACGTCTTTACACAAAGCCTCGTTCTTCTTCCCGTGAAGGGTCATGTACTTATCTCCACCCATTACCAAAATGAAAAATTCAGGAAACCAACAACCCGAAACGGTGGAAATTCACAAGAAATGCTGAAGATGGTGTTAGAGAGGAACAATAGTGAAGGGCCAAGAGAGAGAGCTTAAGATTTTGTGGGGCGAGGAGGTTCTAGGAAGAATCACACAAGGACTTGAAGACATTAGTCATGATCGATAGCTGTTTTTGTATAATCTCCAAGAATATGGATACATATGTGGGCCAAAAGCGATGCGAGGAGAGAGGAACGAAAGGGAATGAAGAGAAGGGAAAGGTTGCCTTGATTTATACACGAACACTTACCGTCTTTTTTGAAGGAAAGATTTTTATAATGAAGTGTGCATGACGAAATAATTCTGGAAATTACTATAACAAAAATTTGTGAAACGACATTATGATCCTGCAGTTTCCTTATGAAACCGGCCAGTTTTCCGTTGTCTTCAAAAGACGAACAGACTCGTGTGGTGTGCGGAATCAATCAAATGACGAAAGCATGTACTTTCTTATAGGGAGTGGGAATTAATAACCTCCCTTTGGTCGTCAGCTAGTAAACATGAAAGAAGTTCATCAACTCTAAACATAAATAAGCTAAAACCCAGACTTTTACAATTTATAAACTCGGTCATTCCATTTAAGCTAGGTTCTACGGCCAGGGAACAAAGTGGACATGAACAAGTTCATGATGAGGTACTCTAAGAACATTGAACTGAACAAGTCCGTGAAATCAAGAGTTTGCAGTCTGCAAATTTTCATTTTTATTATAATTTTTGATAGCTACAATTAAGAGAAGCGTGTGGGTGATTGGATTACGAAATCAAACCCTTCTTGCTATTGCTCAAATAAATTGTTCCCTTATGGCGTTAGCTCAACTGCCAGGGTGGCGCTATGAGGTCGTATTAGTGGTGAGTTTGACTCGAGCGGGTGCATGTGTTAGGATTCAGCCTCTCCTTGTAACAGAAAAAAAAAATTCCTATTAGCATTAGCAGCAAAAACCTATGCTTAGATGGATTCTTTGTTTCCATATAGCCCTATCATGTGCCATTCTAGTAGTTAAATCAATATAAACTAGATCATTCTTTATTATTTCTTTTCAACACTTTTGTGGTCATTCTATTCCTCTTTTAATATTTTTACAATCTACTTTTTCATATCTTCTTATGAGAGTATTGTTTGGTCATCTTTCTACATATTCAAACTATCTTAAACAATTATTTCTTATTTTATCCTCTATTTGTGTTACTCTCAATTTCTTTCTAATAGCCTCATTATATATACGGTCTTTCCTTGTGTAACCACTCATTCATCTCAATATTTTCATTTGTACATATTCAAAACATATTAGGTATAATTGTTGTTGTATAATATTTATCTTTCAACTTTAATATTATCTTCTTATCACACAGAATACCTGATGCCCCTCTCCATTTTAACCAACCAACATTAATTCTACGCATAACATCTCCATGAATTTTTTTATCACTTTAAAATTTGACCCTAGGTATTTAAAACTTTCTTTGTGAGGGATGCAATGTATGTTAATCTTAATTTCTATGTCTTCAGAAGTACCCAAATGATCAAACTTACATTTTATATATTATGTTTTTGTTCTATTAAGTTGAAAACTTTTACTTTCTAATATTTCTCTCCATAGTTCTAATTTTCTATTAATTTTTTCCTTAAACTCATCCACTAACACAATTTTATCTACAAATAACATAAACCAAGGTACTTAATCTTCAATATATTTTGTTAACTAATCAATGCAGAATATAAATAATATATACTTAAAGTTGATCCCTCATGTAACTTAATATTAACTTCAAAAGAGTCTGTCATTCATTTATAAGTTCTCACACATGTTTTTGTACCATCGTACATGTCTCGTATAAGATTTATATACGTCAATTGAATACTTTTATTTTCTAAGGTTCTCGAAAGAACATCTCTTTGCATAATATCATAAGCTTTTTTAGATCAATAAATATAATATGAAGATTATTCTTTTTTGCTCTAAAATGTTTAATAAGATATTTCAATAGGTGAATCACTTCAATAATAGATCTATCGGGCATGAATCCAAATTCGTTTTATGTTGTACTCGATATTTGTCTTAACCTACATTCAGTAATTCTTCACATAATTTCATAATATAGCTCAACTCTGCCCATGTAAGGGATCACCCTTGCATGGCCGGTCCCAAGCCCGGATAAAGGAGGAGGGTTGTGTTAGGCTTTCGATAGTCAATGTAAAACTGGATTACAAAAATTATGAGCATTGCTTTGGGGCGTCCCCGCCTAGCGACGTGATGTAAAGCCCGAATGTAGTTGAAAGTAAGCAAGGGTCACTATATTTTCGTCTGAATATAGCGAATCAATTGCGGACAAGGTTACCACATCATAGATGGGTGTGGGTAAAGAAGTTAGTCAAGCTACATTGTTGTTCGAATGTAGTGAATAAATTACAGAGAGGGTCTCCGCATTTTCAATATGGACGAATGAGGGGTTGGTAAGGAAAATAGTCCTAGAAAATAAGATTCGTATTGGTTCTTGGAATATCAAAACATTGTCCGTTAAACTAATGGAGGTGGTAGATACTATGATTTGGCAAAAGATTCATATTCTCTATGTGGGTTGAAAAAAAAAAAGAGATTGAGAATATAAGTTTTAAATTATGGTACTTAAGTAAGAAAAAGACTCGAAACGGAGTTAGTATTATCATAAATAAAGATTTAAAGGATAGTGTAGTGACATACAACGATATGGTGATCGAATCATGACTTTGAAATTAGTGTTAGGAGCAGAGATTTTGAATCAGTTTGTGCTTATGCACCCCAAGTAGGACTAGAAGATAGTATAAAGACAACTTTTTGGGAAGAGTTAGATAAGGTGATTCAAAAAATTCCACAAAGAGAGATGATTTGTTTAGGAGGAGACTTAAATGGACATGTTCGTAAAGAGGCATTACGATACCAATAGAGGATAAAATGATAGAACATCGTTTAAGATGGTTTGGACATATAGAAAGAAGATCAAAAGAAGAACCAGTAAGAAGGTTAGAAAAACTAAATTTGGACAGTATTAAAAGAGGTAGAGGACGACCACAAAAGTGTTGGAAAGAAACAATAAAGAATGATCTAGGTTATTGTGAGTTAACTACTAACATGACACATGATAGGGCTCTCTGGAAACAAAGAGTCCATGTAGTCGACCCCGTCTAGTATGAGAAAAGGCTTAGTTGTTGTTGTAATTTCATAATATAGCTCATTAACTTGATACCTCAATAACTTGCACAATTATGAATGTCTTCCTTGTTCTTATATTTGGGTATAAGTGTAATCTTTATTTATTTATCGGAACACTTTTATTTTTAATTTTTAATTTCAACCATCCATTATCAAAAATTAATAATTAATAATTTTTATTTGCGAGCACTTACATTACCAGTTCTCTCTCTCTCTCTCTCTCTCTCTCTCTCTCTATATATATATATATATATATATATATATAGAGAGAGAGAGAGAGAGAGAGAGTTAAGGAATGTCCACAGTTTATAATGTCTTGTACTTTATTGCTTTTTCTTATGAAAAACTTAAACCTATTATACCATTTTATTACATAGGAAAGCATGTTTCATAATACAACAAACAACACCAGCTAAGCCTTTTTCCATACTAGATGGGGTCGGCTATTTGAATTATTTGTTTCCAAGCATAATGAACACAAATTTATTTTTTGCAAAAGTTAGAAATAATACTGTAAGATCTTAAGATCCCAAATTCTGTATCATAACCTTCGATCTTAGGGCCGTAGGTTGTGCAATGTTGACAACACTGCCAAGGGTGTGACTGGCTTAGTTAGGTGCAGTTTCTTTGTGGTCAAATTTGGCAAATGTTAGGATATATTGTGCCTTCTTCTCATATTAACGCTGCTGAAATACCAAAAGCCAAATTTACTTCTTCCTTCACGACCGTTTGTGTGGTGCTCATCTTCGGACAAACAACTTTCGTCCCTTTCGAAATTGACATTAGTTAATCTCAGAAGTAAGGGTCGGTGAGGCATTTCACTCGATCAATCAATAAGAGGAAGATGTTGGACAACTTTACGGAGAACCCAGTCCCTCCCAGCTTTAAGCATGTCTGGCCGAGCACTCGGAGAACACCTTCTTCAATCCAGTATGAAACTTTGACGTAGACATCCGTCGTACAACCCTCCACGCCCGTAGTGGAATGCTACTATATTCATATGTATACGTATATATATATATATATATATATATATATATATATATATATGAAATGAATATAGTAGCATTCTGTCAATACATATGTGGACCTCTTGCATTTATTGAGGTGGGACCCATCATTTTTACATTATGAATACTCATTGAGTATAACCGAGTGTCCCTATATATATATATATATATATATATATATATATATATATATATGTGTGTGTGTGTGTGTGTGTGTGTGTATAATATATAGATGTGTGTATATATTAACAGCATACAGATCTCGAATAAAGCCACTTGTCTCTCAAGTTGCAAAATGGCAAAAAATGCTGAACAACGTGTATATGGTCCAAATGAATGTATTAATTTTATCAATCGAAATAAGTTATTAAAGAAAAAGGATATAGGCCAAACGAATGTAAGTAAAATATGGTTAAACTTCACCCACTGAAACCTTTTATATACTCTCCAAGGAAAAAACAAAAGGAAAGGTTAGGATGGTGAAGAAGGGTAGAAAGTTCATCGTGTTGTGACTTGTGAGTGGTATTGATACAAGAGGCAGGCCTTATTTGTTAGAAAACGTGCCACAGATGCACTATGCATTGAAGAGAAGCTATTTATATCGTTCAGTTAAGTTGCTTGTGATAGGTGGTGTGTCTTTTGTGACATATCTGGTGTACAGACTGATCATGAAAGAGGAGACACAATAATATAGAGAGAAAGGATGGAGGCTCCCGGATGGGGTTGTTTAAACTAGAAGACGAAGATAAAAAGATATCACTAAATGCTTTTGTTGTCATTTTGCGTGAAAAATCAATGATTAGCTTTAGTTACAGGGAATTCAAGTCTAGAGACTCTAGGCTTAACGAAACCGACGATAAACAGGCCTTTAAAATCTAACTCTTTTTGTACGTGGAATAATAAGATACTCATCACCAGTTGATACAAAAAGGAAACAAGGAAAGAGTCGAAGGAATCAAGTATAGAACAGTAATAGATGCATGATTGTGTCAAAAGAAAGAAATATACGAGAAGTCATGGAAGCCCATTAATTTTGGTCACTAATCTCTTTCTGTCTCTGAGATTAGGTTTTCTCCTCGCTGCTACGCATTCAAAATTTCCCCTCTTTCTACCTTTTATTGTTGGCTATCTTTATATTGCTTTATTGTTGCCGCGCTTTGACAATTGTCGTCAAGGAATAATCCAACGTGCAGTCTGCAAAAAGAAGAGGAGAGACGCAATTTATTTGGTTCTTTTGAGACACCGAACTGTACACGATGAAGCCACTTGCTCAACTTGGGACGGATCTTCAGCAGAAATTATTCAAAAACTTTGACAACAGTAACCAAGAAAATTTAGTGTGCTTCTCATAGAAATGCTTTGGTTTCAAGTTAAAAAAAAGAAAGCAGCTAGAAACAGGTTGGCGAGGGTTTCATCAATGTCTCAGGTTAGATTTGGAGAGTCTGCTGATTCGAATTCCATAGGAAAAATAAAGTTACAGAAGTTGGTTCAGTAGTCCCTTCACACCAATCTTCACATCACAAAGCTTAGTACATAGATGAGTAATGTTAGTTACCTGCCTAGAGCAAAACTATGTTGAGAATATGTCATTCCATAGCAAAAATAAATTGATCATGATGCAAAAGTATCGCCTGAATTTTGTAAAGTATGTTGAGATAAGCAATTTGGAATATTTTGATTCAAATATTCCAAATAGCTGATGATTATAGAATACACAATTGAGATTTTTGTAAAGGATTGTCGCATGTCAGAATCATGATCAGTAAGTGATATTAATGCAACAAACTAGTGGCCTAGACTCGCGCAAGTTGTTAGATTGAGACTCATGTTAATTGATACATAGGCCTCGCATATGATAAGAGTATGCTTGACGTTACAAGAAAGGTCATGATCAATTTATCTGACGAAGTCAACCTAATAACAGTCTTATTTCTGAATGCAGCTTTGGAAATAAAGAATTTAATAACGTTAGTTTGCAGAGATATACATTTTCAGAAAATGTTGACTGTCTCCGATCTTATTCAGGTCCTCGAGTTCAGAGAGTTACATTGATGAATTCGACTTCTATAAGCGTCTTGCTAGGTCCATTTTCGCTGGCTCCATTAGTGCAAAATCTATTTTATTTATACGTAAGTAGAGCTACTAAGACTATTTATGCTTCAAGCAACAACAACATTTAACCCTTTTCTCATGCTAGATGTAATAAACTAAATCAGGTTGGATCCGGATTCATGCAGATCTGGATCCACCTAAAATTTTGCACCATAGTAACGCATATGCAGATGGAAAGAGAGGAGGAAGATGGGAACGACAACCCACGAAGATGGTAACTGCCATTTTCATGCAGGCTACCATCTTTGTGGTGAGCTCTAAGAGGGTCGCAGTGGTTACCAGCACCGAGAGGAACCGAGCAAGCCGTGAGAACGACGAGTAGTCGGCCAAAATCTAGTAAGAATCTCTCATTTTTACTTTTCTATTTTTCTTCATTTTTAGTTGCTAAATATGAGTTAGATCAAAGGGTTTTTGCTTGATTTATGCTAAACATTCAAAAGCAAGCTTTAATACTCGAAAATCAGTTGAAAACAATTGTAGATTTGTAGATTTTTTTCTTAAATCCGAGTTACTATTTTTCCATGAATTTCCTGGCCAAAACGCCATCATCGGTGATTGACATTAGGTTAGAGTGGAAGAGGAGAGGCAGGCGGTCGGTCGATGACTATCATTGGCCTTGGACATCGTCGGAAACCCACGAAATCGATGCTGAAAAACCAAGGGAACCGACCCCTTTTGAGTGTGTCCCGATTTTCCAGTCTTATCATGTCTGACACTACATGTCATTTCCGAAATGCCTTGAAACAACATTGATTCGTGTCGTGTCCTCGTGTCATGTGTCAAGGAACAATTCTATGTCAAAACAAGTGAGAAACAGGTTCTATGTCAGGTTTTGTATCACAAATATGTTAGGTTTGGGTCAGATTTTGAAAAGGGTTTTGGGTTACAAATAGAACCCGTGTCAGTAGTTACAGTCAACATAGTGACACATACTACCTACTGTGTCTCTATATTTGGATCGGATATGGATCTATGTGTTAGTTCGAATCTAGGATAGCCTAAATGTATTCAGATTGAGTTTTAGGTGATTTTAAGGTCGTTTGAGATTCGATTTAGATACAGTTTGTTGCATTAGTTTGGTAGTTAAATTAATCTTTTAATTATTTATAATTGTTTAGAGATTAAAATTAGAGGATATAGCGGTGATAAGAGTGTCCCAACAGTTTGGGGATTGGATCTTAGTGCTCCTTTAAGTAGGTGAGTTATGCATACAACCATTCTAGAAATGATTTTCCTATTTTAGATGGATTTGAATGTGCATGATTGATAAATGTTTTATTGATGTTTACCAAATGATGTTCGCAATTATGTGTTATTTGATATGCTTTTAAAGTAGAACTTGTTTATGACTTTGGTTGATAAATAGCAAGTTTTGATATGCATGTCTTGTATGAACATGGTATTTAAATGTTGTATAGATATTGATTTCGATAGTTGTAGATCTAACATGATTTGTGAATGTGATGAATTGAAAATACAAGGTGTGTAGAGACTTGCAGGTCCCTCGAGCGATCAGGCTTGGGACAAATACAGGGTGTGTCCCCAATCACTCTACCATGAGAGTCGGTGGTTATGCATGTTGTTAGTATTAATTTTGTTTAAAGATGCTTAACCTCCCTACTGAGCTATATATAGGAGTTCACCCTATTATTTTATAGTTCGTCATGAAGCTACCACTTTCAAAGCGCACAGAGTAGAGTAGCAGTTGTATAGAGTTACCATTTTATTTTAGATGGTATGATAAGTATTAAACGATTTAAAAAATCTTGTTATTCGAGTTTATGTCTGGTAGGTCCCACATCATTTTGGGTATAATTTTAGAACTTTGGTATGAGCATTTATTTAAGTTAAATATTTCACTTGAGTTGAATTAAATTAGTATTATATTTGGATATTGCTTACGATCATGCCCGCACAAGAAATGACCACGGGGTATCGACTCAGGTCATCCGATAACTAAAGCTTCAGTTATATTTGGATACTGCTTACGATCATGCCCGCATAAGAAATGACCACGGGGTATCGGCTCAAGTATTATACTAAGTGATCTCATGACAACTGGGGTTGCCTCGCCATCTGATATCAGTTTGTCAGCAATGACCACCTCGATTACCTCAGCCTTGAGTAGCCAACCAAGGACGTGTTTATGTTGTAGAGGGTCAAGAGTTAGGTATCTCTCATTTGGTTATCAACACCTTACCTATTTGTGCTATGCTTTAGCGTGTTTTGTTTGACTAAGGTACAATACATTATTTTTTGTCACCTACTTTTGCAAGTAGTATAGGTTTGGATACAAAACCATTAGAGAGATTCCTGTATGTTTCCCTAATCAGATGTTATTGTATCGCATCAGATTTTGAAAGATTGTTCTGTGATGGTTGGTGGTCATGATTTGAAAGTCAACTTGATTTTGTTAAAGATTTTGAACTATGATGTAGTTTTTGCATAAAATGGTTATGTAGGAGTCGTGTTGTAATTGATTGCAAGAAGCGAGAGATCACTTTCTCTATTCCTCAAAGAGATTGTTTTTGTTTTTTAAGGTCAGTGAGAGGAGAATCCGATATCTATTATATCTGCTTTTTAGGCGTATAGTTAAATACGAAATGAATGCGAATGATAATTAGCATTTGTTATACAGTCTAAGGCTAAAGAAAAATTATATAATTAATGAATTTCTTGATATTTTTCATGATGACTTACTTAGATTACCTATAAATGAGAGGTAGAGTTTGTTATTAATTTGTAGGCAGGTGCTAATCTTATATATAAAGCATCGTATCATATGGCTCATATAGAGTTGCAAGCTTAATTGGAAGAGTTATTGGAGAAGCGCTTAGTTTGACCAAGTACTTCATCATGCGGAACCCCAGTTTTATTCATGAAAAAGAAAGGATGGCTCTCTTCAACCTTGTATCGATTATCGACAACTTAATCGAGTGACAATAAAGAACGAGGAGGAGCATGTTGAGTACCTATGTATCATACCTGGTTTGTTAGAGAAAAGCAATTATATGCTAAGTTCTAAGTGTGATTTCTGGTTGGATCTGGTTGACTTTCTTGATCACATTATATCTAAGGATAATATCTCTTTAGATCCAAGTAAGGTCACGATTGTACTTAATTAGAAAAGACCGAAGAGTGTTTTTAAGATACATAGTTTTCTTAGGCTTCCAGGATATTATCGGAGGTTTATTTAAGGTTTTTTTTGGATTGCACCTCCTCTCGCTCGACTAACGAAGAAGGATACTCTATTTCAGTGGATAGATAAGTGTGAGCAGAGTTTTACAAAGTTAAAGATAAAATTGATTTTCACATCAGTATTAGCAATACGAGTTAGTAACGAAGACTTCAGATTTTACTCTAATGCCTCAAATAAAAGCCTTGGTTGTATTTTAATACAAAAAGATAAAGTTATAACTTATGCATCATGACAACTAAAGTTCCAAATATTTACTCACCATAAGATCCAAAAGTATATCTTTATATAACCTCATCTTAATATGCGACAAATGTGATCTCTTGAGTTCTTCGAGGATTATTGTTGTGAGATTATTTATCGCTCTAAAAAAGATAATGTAGTGACAGATACCCTTAGCAAGGAAGGAAAGGAGTCATTAGCTCATTGTTCTACCCTAATGTGAGCAGCACCGAAACTTTGGTTAAGAGTAATTGCAAAATAGAGAGATGATCCTGAGTTGAGTATGATTATAGATGAGATTCATGGTAGAGGTTGTCCTAGAGATGAGATTCATGGTAGAGGTTGTCCTAGATATGAGATACGCGAAAATAATGGTTACTTACAATTTGAGGGACGCGTATATGTGTATAAGGATGAGTCACTTTCAAATAAAAATTTTGAATCAATGCATCATAGTCGGTTTATCATTCACCCTGATAGTACAAAGATGTATAAGGACTTAAGCGGACAGTACCATTGGTCTTGAATGAAAAGGGTCGTTGATGAATTTGTGACCATATGTATGACTTGTCATAAGGTAGAGGCAAATCACTAGCGACCTGCAATAACCTTGAGACCATTACCTATATCTCAGAGAAAATGGTAATATATTAACATGGACTTTGTTATCGAATTTTCTCTCAACTCGTACAACCACGATGATATCTAGGTAATTGTAAATAGACTTATTAAGGTTGCATGATTTATACTCATTTGGAAGAATATATCACTATTTATATTAGTTGCTATTTTTATCGCTCAAATCGTTAAGTTTTATGGTATGCCAAAGACTATTACTTCATATGGAGATCCTCATTTTACTTCTCATTTTTGGCAGAGCTTATAAGATGTTTTACAAACGAGATTGCAATTTAGCACAATCTTTTACCCACAGACCAATGGGTAAGCTGAACATACTATTCAGACCCTAGAGGATATGCTTTGAGCATGTGTATTAGACAATAAGGACCAATGGGATAATCAGTTACACTTGATTGAATTTACCTATGATAATAGTTACCAAGCGAGCATTAATATATCGCCTAACAAGATGCTTTATGAGGAAAAATGCAGGACCCTATTATATTGAGATGTCCTTGGTCTACGAACTACTCAAAATCGATGGAAGAGTTACGCAGATAAGAGACGTGTGATCTAGAACTTATGGTCAGCGATTATATATTCTTAAAAGTCTCTTTATATCGAGCAGTGACTCGCTTCAGAAAGAAATGTAAGTTGAGTCCTATATATATTGGACATACCAGATCTTGAAACGAGTTGGAGAAGTTGTCGCCATCGTTGATTGGAGTGCATAACATATTTCATGTACCTATATTGCAGAAATATGTTTCTGAACCTTTGAATGTTATTAAGATTGAGCCGCTTTACATACATGAAGATTTGTCTTATACAGAGATACTCATAGTCATCTTAAATAGAAAAGAACAATTCTTGTGTCGCCGAGTTTTATGGAAGGTAAAGGTTCACTGGAGCTACCATTCGCCGAGCAAGGCCATTTGAGAACTTGAGGATGAGATACGAGAGAAGTATCTACATCTCTTCAGTTATTTTGTAAATTTTGATAACAAATTTTTTTTAAGGGGAGTAGAATGTAATAAACTAAATCAAGTTCGATCTAGTTCACGCAGATCTAAATCCACCCAAAATTTTGCAGAAGAGTAATGCACGATGCGTTTCTATCTATAGATTAAAAGAGAGGAGGAAGATGTGAATGACAACTCACAAATACGTATGTATTGTATGAACATGGTATTTAAATATTATATGGATATAGATTTTGATAGTTATGGATTTAGATTTGATTTGTGAATGTGATGAATTGAAAATTATTTTGAAATGTAATAACGTGTAAATACATGAGTCATACTTGTGTCGGTTGTGTGGGTCTCTAGAGGCTTGCACGTCCCTCAAGCGATCTGACTTAGGACGAATACAAGGTGTGCTCCAGAATGCATTGTCATGAGAGTCGGTGTGGTTATTGTCTTAGATAGAGTTATCGAGATCACATTAGGGATGGTCAGATGACTCTTGTAGCCTTTCAGGTAGACACAACATGGGTTGTAATTATCGTAATTAATTATGTGTGTGTGAATATATGAATATGAATTTGATATCATGATTTTAAAATGAAAATGTGATTTGTTATGAAATGATTGTGAAATTATGCATGCTTTTAGCATAAATTCTGTTTAAAGATGTTTAACCTGTGTATTAAGCTATATGTACGAGTTCACCCTATTATTTTAGGGTTCGTCCTCAAGCTACCACTTCTAAGGCACATGGAGCAGAGTAGCAATTCGATAGAGCTGCCCTTTTTATTTTAGATGGTATGATAAGTATTAGATGATTTAAAAAATCTTGTTATTTGAGATTATGTCTGGTGGGCCTCGCACCATTTATTTAAGCTAGATATTTCACTTGAGTTGAATTAAATTAGTATTATATTTGAATACTGTTCACAATCATGCTCGTGCGAGAAATGGTCACGTGGCATCGGCTCGGGCCGGGACGTGGTCACGACTCGAGCAGGTGTAACACTAGATGGGTTGAGTATATTCATTTTTTATTTCTATGGAGTCCATTCATGTGCCATAAGCCTAGTTAACTCAACATAAGCTGAATTATTATTATTTTTTTTTTCAACACTTTATGGTATTTTATTTTTGTTTTAACATTCTAGTTTTCAATACTTTTTATAAGAGTTTTCTTTAATCTTCTTTTTATGTGTCCAAACCATATTAAATAATTTTCTCTCATTTTATCATTTATTGGTGTCACTTCCAATTTGTTTCTAATAACCTCATTATGTATTAAGTCTTTTCTTATATGACAACTTGTTTATCTTAATATCTTTATTTCTATTATGGACATCTTTATATATATATATTAATGATTAACTACACAATACTAAGAACCATAAAATAAAGTGAGTTTAATTACTTTTGTATATTATTTATCTTCCAACTTTAATAGTATCTTTTTATAACATAAGAATACTTGATACACCTCTCAATTTTAACCAATTTATATTAATTTCATGTCATCTTAATTTCTATGTCATATGAAGTAGCCAAATAATTAAAACTTATATTTCATATATTCTATTTTTATTGTATTAAGCGGATTGCTTTACAGTCTAATATTTTCAATTTCCTATTAACTTTTTCATAGACTCATCCACTAACACAATTTATCTCTAAATACTTCATTTTAATATGTTTTATTAACTCGTAACATAGTTGTGTCAATAAAAATAACACTTAATCCAGTTAGCAGTTAAATAATTAGAAAAAAATAATGCTGTCCTACATGAAATATAGCTGTTCAATGGGCACATGAACCAAGAATATCATCCAAATAAGGAGCATGAGGGTCTAAAACAGGCAAGTAGACGAAATATGCTTTGAAGTCCAAAGCCACCATAAAAATGCATCAAGGCCCCATTATTGGCTTCCGTTTGGGTTCGCTGAATCAGATCGAGCAGCTCGGTTCGCCCATGCCTTTATGATTAAAAGAAATACCGAAAAGGAAATCATAAGAGGCCAGCGAGGAGTGTAGACAAAGAAGAAGGGGAATGTACATGGAAACTGTGCACTCATGACCTTCCACGTTTAGCTTTTTTTGCCGTTTTGAATTCTTCCAAATGGTTTATAATCCCACTGTTTCAAATTGGCTTGCAACACCTAGCCTGCCCTTCTCTCTCTTCCTCCCCTTCTCTCTCACATGGAGATTGGACTGTGCAAAAGGAAGGCAAGGAGGGTGATAGAAGAAGTTGGTATTAGAAAGAAAGTGAGCCCACTTAATCATCTGCCTGATGAGTGCATTTTTGAGATTTTCAGCTATAGTCCTGATCCTGCAGATCGTTGGTCATGCGCTGCAGTTTGCAAGAAATGGCTGCTTATTCAAGCACACATGAAGCGATCAGATTTCAAGATAGAGTCTGCCAGCCAGCTAAATGCAAGAGACCGCATGAAACGGTGCTTAGAAGATGGTCATGCAGTGGACACAAGACTTGCTGCCATGGCAGTTCGAAAATGGGCTAGAGGAATAGTCAGTGATCTAAGCATCAGAGGTGATTTTCTTGGCGGAGAATCATCTTATTCTTCGCCGCCGCATGGAGTGACGGATTGTGGGCTCGACATAGTGGGCTCAGGCTTCCCATGCCTCAAATCTCTCGCACTATGGGGTTGCCTTAACATTACCAACAAAGGTCTGGTGTGTGTGTCAAGAGGGTGCGTTCTCTTGGAGAAACTTGATCTATGTGAGTGCCCATTGGTCACAGACGAAGGCATGGTTGCAGTGGCGAGAGGGCTGAAGCGGCTCACCACATTGAGTGTGGATTCATGCAGAAAGATAGGAGACATTAGCCTTAAGGCTTTTGGTGCATATACGCCAAGCCTTCATTCTCTATCCGTGAAAGGGTGTCTTCTTGTTGGCGATGAAGGTGTGTTCTCAATTCTTGCAGGCTTGCCTAACTTGAAGAGGCTTAGGCTCGCTAAACTTCGTTCAAACCTGCACGCAGTGTTGGCCCTTGTTCGGCATTGCAAGGCGCTTACGTCTCTTTCTTTAGAAGGTTATTCTTTTGGTATTGGAAGCAATAGGACTGGTTGCGCCAACGGAAACAACGGAGAGAGCACTGGTTTGCTTCGGCCTTCTCGCTTATTGAGGTTCTCTAGCTCGAGGGCTATTGGCAAAGAGTACGCCAACCTAAAGATCATAGCCATAAGTCGGTGCAAAGCATTGAATGATGAGGGCTTGGTAGAGATTGGTCAACGGGTGGTAGCCCTAGAGAAACTGACCCTAGAGGCATGCCAAGGGGTTTCTTTGAATGGGTTGACGGAATTCCTTGCGAAGTATGCTAATAATCTCAAGAGCCTCTCCTTGGTGAAATGCAACGCCTTCAAAGAAACGAGTAAATGGACGGGTTTAGCATCACTACCCTCTTGTAATAAGCTTGAAACCTTGATGATTTCTTTCTGTCCCGGTCTAGGAGATGATTTCTTAGCGTGGATTGGAACAGTTTCTTCAAATTTACGTGAAACAGAGCTCATTGGTCTGAGAGATCTGTCAGACGTAGGAGTTCATAGCCTCTTAATGGGGTGCGACGAAAGAACCAAAACCCTCGATAGAGTGATCTTGAATGGATGCACAGGCTTAAGTGATATAACGGTTCTTGTTATTTCTCGTTCGTTTGGATCAGAATTAAAGACATTGGGCATCAGCGAGTGCCAGGGAATGACGAGCCAGAGTTTGCAGATAATTGCTTCTCATTGCAGTGAACTAAGGGATTTAGATATTTCAGGAAACGAAATCAAAGATGGAGACTTGGCTCATCTCAACAAGATGTTCTGGTTGGCGAGCTTGAATCTGAAGAGATGCGCTGGTTTAAACCAAAACGTAATCGACTCCTTCGAAGCGAGCCATTTTGAATGCGACCTGGTTTATTAGAAGAAGATGATGAATTTGGTTGTTGCAGATTCCATTTCTGAAGTTGAGAACGTACGTTCATCTTGTAGGAATGCGTTTCAAGTACAGAAAACTGCCGTTTGATCATTGAATCGTCACTAGAAGAGTTTTTTTCATCACATTTTTTTCATCGTTTATATTTGTATTCCCTGCTCTGTCTTTTCCTTGTTTTGTTGGTATTCGTGACAGTGGACCTTAAGATATTGTCGCTAAGGCTAAGATAAAAGCTTATGCTCAGGGGCATGAGGCTGTGAAAAGATCAAGACCCGCACTCTTCTCCCTCTTGGTGAAATGTTCGTGGCTATAACTCGAAGAAGGCCCACCTTGTAGGGCTCTCGAATTCCGTGTAGTAGTGGACGGCAAGTTGGACCCCTGGGGTGTGTATACCCGGCTGCTGCCTCCCATTATATATATAAAAGAAGAGCTAACCATGTAGAAAGGCTTCTTTCTAAAGCAAAAAAGCAGGGGGCCGTCATAATTTCGTATAAATGATGGGAGGGTCTCATCGTGAGTAGTTTTGATTATAATGCGGACGAGCGCAGAGCATAGTTTCTGCAGCTAAGTTGTGTAAAATGATATGGATCATGGGGCGTAGAAAGGTTATCACAGACGCAGTAATCTGAACTGAAGTTTCTTCGGACATCCAGTCCCATCCGTGATCCGTACTTCTTCATCCCTGTTTACTAGGAGGATAATTCGCTGACACCTTTATTGAATTGTCAAAATTCAGTTTTAAACCATTGTGCTTCTGATAATCCAACTAAGAGTCACTTTGATTAACTTCCCCAGCAGAGATTTGACTTCCGTAGTAATCAGTAATGTTTTTGTGAATTAAATGTCACCTATAAATCCACGATAAGTACTGTTTCGTCACATTTGTGTAGGAGAGGTTCCTTCTCTTGGTCTTTGCTACACATGGACAATGAACTTGTTTAAAATATTCACATACATGTTTATCGTGCTTCAACACTTACTAAGATCGTTGTTAGACGAATAATGATTATACGATCGGATACTAGGACAGTTCCTTATCATTAAATTAATTAACACAGTTTGTTTGGGACCCTGAGCCATATGGGGTACCGGGAAAGCAAGGGCAACAGGCACGGGATGCAGGCCCACTTGTAGAAAAATGGGAACCGGGAATTGTTTAATGGTGCATTGCCACAAATCAACCATGGAGAACTCTTCCGGCCCCATGAACATGGCATTATTTCTTTTTGACTGTTAGCAGAAACAAGGGGAAATTGTGACAGTGAGTATACAAGGATTAAAAGACCATCTCCCATTCTCACTTTTCTACTGACGGCCAATATGTCATCCTTTGATAGCGAACCTGTATGTCATTGGTGGATTTAGTGTAAACTGAGACAGGTGGTTCCAAACTACCGTCTCCGGTTCTCCAGGTTCCGGTTAGGTTGCAGTTTGGTTCTTATTTGATTTAGTGTCACCTCCTTTTCTTAACATAATAAAATCAAATTAACTAATACCAAGTTAGGTTTTATGAATGGAACAAATTAGTCGACTAAAATGCCTTCCAAGATGAAGGTCCAATACGCTGCCATTCATCGCCCTAATATCAAAGGTCATTCATGAGCCAACCAAATGGACAAACTTACCTAAGTAGGTCCATCCTTCTAAACCGCATGCAGTTTGACTTTAATTGGCCAGTTAAGTGGTGGGGCTGGTAAATGAGCTTAGGCTGCATTCAGCATTTTTGCTCTAGAAAAACCATGTCTACACAACCACTTAGATGAGTACAATCTAACTAAATAATCGACCCTTCCAATTTTACAAGAGGTGTCTGAAGAATAAATTTTTGACACAATTTATAATTAAACAAGAATTGATTTTTTTACTCAAAAACTTTTCTAGTGAAAGGATCATAAAATTTGAACTCAGAATTCATAAACACGCATTTGAGAACAAGTTTCTCTCAGAAGTGAGGATGAACGGGAACATGGCAAGTGTCAACAAGTTGTTTGAGAACTACATGAAAGAACTTCTTTCAACACAAGCAGCTTCATTAAGATGAAGTTTCTCTCTGAAGTGAGAGACATGAACATAGAAAGTATGTCAAAGTACATTGAGACAATACAAGCTCGGCCCACCTATTGGACGGCTGACATGCGTAGGCACTTATGCTTGGGCCATGGAAGTGTGTTCAGGTCTGCGGTCCTCTCATTAGAAACATTCATGCTGATAGGTTCGTCCAGTCCAGGGACGTCAGTGCAAGAAGAGTGCCGTAATGATTCAAAAATGTTTTCTTATGAAATATTTAAGAGCTCATTTGCGCTAGTTTTTGCCCTTTCTAATTGTTTGCAGTAAGGAACTTTAACATTGGCCAATCCATAGGCACTCGACCCAACCAATCCTATCCAAATATGGTGGGGCATTACGACTGGGTATGGGCTCCGATTCATGGAAAAACCAAATATCTTTACCTGGTCCATGTGGGTATGATGTACATTGTCCCCAGCCCGTACCTTCTCTCTCTCCACATATATATATATATATATATAAGATTATGCATGAAAAGATGTTATTCATTTAGGATTCTCTCTATATAAACATGACCGATTTAAAATCGGCCTGGTAATTTGAATCGAAACAGAACCTGCTACGGATGTTATTCATTTAGGAGTCTCTCTCTATATAAACATGACCGATTTAAAATACAGGCCTCATGTGCCCTGCAGATTCATCTGTGTTGACCCGCTGCAAGCTTAGACCAGGTACCATCTCAGACCGATTGAAGAAACAAAACCCGGTTAGGGAGGCACCGTGTTTTGTGTTTTCCGTCTCTTATAGTTTTGCAGCCATCTACTGGCATCATAGAGCGATGAACTCCCCACTTAGTGTTTGCTGCTCATTAAGAACTTAATGACTTAATTGGAGTAGTTCTTATTTGATGGTATTCCTGAAATACATCCGATGGTGATTGCAAGCACGTACAATCCCTCATTTCAGGGATGAGACATGACACAGTACGGTATTCATCCCTTAAAACAGGGATTGCAATTACATATTTAATTATTTCGGGTACTTTTATTACAACTTGTGCAGATACTCGATCTAAATTTGGTACCTAAAATATGTTTATGCATAATACGAACCGACTCACTTCACAATGATCCAAAAAAATGGTGCCTTACGTCACAAGAGAGTCCAATTGAATGTGATTTAACCTCTCCTGAGAATGGGCATGGATTCGACTGTGAACTATATAGTTTTATTTGTTTATTTTCCGAGTGTTGGAATGACCCCACACCTGTGGCTCAATGTACATCCGCCACTGCAAGCTGCACGAAAACAATATTGAGAACATTATAGCAAGCCTACAAAAAAAAAAAAAAAAAAATTTCTGAAAGTTCAGACCTTCCAAACAACAAGATTTTGAGGGGATGAAAGGTGAGAGTTAGCTACATTATCTTGAATTTGAGGTATATTTAATGTGCATTAAATGCATGTTAGTATTTTTATATATTTAATTAATATAAATAAAAGTCTTAAAATGTAAAAAGTAAAATATGAGAAACTTTTGCGATAGATGATTAAAATGAGACTGTTTAGTATCATATTGATATTGATCAATGTGATAAATTCACATGTCATTTTATATAGTTTGTAGTTCATTAACCTTAGTTCAAAGAGTTTGGGAAAGACATGTCCTTTTATTTTCTTGTGTCTTGTTATGGATAAGAATAAAATGAGACGGTTTCGGATAAGGTAGGGTGGTCGAAGATAAGATGGAATGATTGAAGATAAAACGGTGTATCGTTTGGATTAGATTTATAATTCGTAACCCAAATACATACCTATAAATAGGTGATTAGGGGTCCTTTCAGTGAGTTGAGGATAAATAAGTTCATTGTTTAGATCATATCCATGATTTATGATCCAAAGGCACACATATAAATCAACGGCTTTAGAAAAAATGGGAACCCGTAATTGTTTAATGGAAATTCCCGGCTATAAAGTTCAGACCTTCCAAATGTGTGCAACAAGATTTTGAGGGGATCGGGGCTGGCAGCTAGCTACATCAGAGTCTTTTCTTGTTTGGAAAATGGATCGTCGTCCTTTTGTAATAACATATCTGCAGATTTTTGGGAGGATTGAATACTTACTGGCCCACATATACCGAAAAGCTTTCCCACAAAAGGCACGCTTTCCGGTCAAGCAAAATCATTGTTTTAGTGTCCTTTTCCTCTATTTTCATGATGCTCAACGCTTGCATCGGCTTGGTTTTGGTCGACGAACCCTCTACTTCTGAGTTACGCAGCCAGCAGGCTTGTTATACATACAATTAGTTTTTCTTATATTCCAGAATACACTCATATTTATAGAAATAAGAAAACGTATGACTGCCAAATAGGTATTAAACGATTCAACTTTTCTGGCAAATCGTAAGACAGTAAAGCATGGAAATCCGCGGTGTTGTGATGAATTGAATCTTAGAAAGAAAGACTAGAGGAATTCAAGGGTTTGCCTACGGTGTTTTCATGGAGTGATCAAGAAAAGAGAAGAATCTAACACAGAATCATCACACTCATGTATATACTCACATAAACTACAGAAAGAGATTTTTTTTTTGTTACGGGATAGAGTTTTCTTGATATTGCATTTAAGTTAATTTCGAAGGGTGTTGGGCATATGGAGTAAATGGCATCAATCGTTGATGAAACAAATGGAGGAGTTAAGCTCGTGAGTGGCCGGCAAATCTGATAGGGGTGACGTAGCAAAAATCCAAATGGAAATCAGAATCCGTGCACGCAAACTTGATGTTATGTTGTCAGAAAGAGAAGAATCTTAAGTTGCTGGGACCCACGGCACCTTAATGGACTCTGGTAGATTTCTCTGATAGCCAAGCAGATGACATGCTAAATTTGTATCTGTTTCTCTAAAATTATAGACAAGCCAAGTAAACAGAAGGAGCCCAATAACTCTCTCTCTCTCTCTGGGCTACAAGCAATGGGTGCATCAAAAGCCAGATCGGTGCCAGGAAGAGGTGGTGACCAAGAGCGGTTCAACCTCACGGGTTCTCTCGAGAGTGACTCCTTCATTGAGATTGACACCGGATTATCGAGGCGTACCGTCGACAGATCCCTCGTTGTTGATTTCGATTTCGGGCTATCCTTCTCATCGGCGATGAGTGACAGTTACTTCTCCACCCAGACTCCGGCAGACATACTCTTCCGCAGTGGCCAACTGCTACCCCTCCAAAATGTCACCAATTCACCAACTACCGTTGATGGTGAACTCAGCTCTTCTCCTCCTCTGAATTGCGACGAGTCCTCGACGACAGGAATGAGGAACACAGACGGAGAGTTGGGTCAGAGAGAATACTACTTCTGCGAGGATCAAGAGAGTTTGGGGCCGGTGGAGAGGAGAAGGTCGGTGAAAATATGGAACCTGTTGAACTGCAGGAGATCGTCATCGAAGGTCTGCATGGAGAATGATCCAAAAGGAAGGAAACCAATGGAAAAGCCAAACTTTCGTGATCCGTTCAGCACTGAGAGGTAATTATCGAAGCTTCCTTCCTTCATCCCTTTAACTCCTGATTTGAAGCCTTGATTGTTATGCGAATAGATGCATCCTCTTGGCATGGTGCATAGATCCTGGTCTCAGAATTTTAGATTGAATTGCTATTTCAACCCCTTGAGATGAATCACATGTATTTTGGTGCGACACAATTTGTATCCTCAACTCCTTGACCATAGTGCACGGTGCCTGCTTTAAGTTATGATTAAAAGTTTCAAACCTACCACACATGCAATTTGGAGAGCTCGACTCCATCAGGAGGAGCCGTAAGTATTGGTGACTTTACATTAGAAACTATTGAACACCCAAAGGATTCTTCTCACCACCTTATATGAATGATCTCTCGTGTCCACTGTAGCACGGTTGTAATTTAAAATATTATTACGTCTCCCTCTAAAGCGAAAAGCAATTAGCCCAACACGCTTTAGTGAGCAAAATCCAATCCAATTTATCAAATATACACATACACAAAGCACTCGTGTCCAATTTAAAGTGTCATGTGACCGAGAGATCCAATTCCCGATGATAACCGGGGCGTGACAGGAAGCCACCGAAGAACATGACGGGCATAAAAAAGTTGTTGGCGGGGTTTCGAACGAAGGAGTTGGGTGAAGCGAGAGGCCAACAGCCGAATTCGCCGCACCAACAAACGTGGTGGGTAAATGAGAGGACAAAATCTACCAAAGCGACTCCGCGCGCCAACTGGATCAGGAAGATGGTGAACCCATTAATATTCAAACAGGAGGGGAACAAGGGCAAGCTGGGAGACGTTACACATGAGGCGAGTCAAGAGAGAAGAAAGGATACCATAGCTGCAGCGAGTTTCGGCGAGAGCTACAGGAAGAACAAGGCTCACAGCTGCCCTTCATCGTTTGCGTCGTCGCCGATCAATTGGAGAACACCTTTCAACTTCTCCCATAGTTCCACAGACTTCAGTGAGTGTCCTGTTCAAGCGGCCATTGATCACTGTAAAAGATCAATCAATGTTGGCGACGATGCTGGTAAATAGTTTATCCAACCAAATGTCGTGGAAATTGTTTAGCAGATTAAAAGAACATTCCCCTGGCACCCTCTGTCTCTCTCTCAAAAATGAAGCCCCTGGGTTTTCTTTTTAGGCCTTTACGTGCAAGATGGTGCTTACGAAATAGATGAGATTCACGAGATTGAATAATCAAATCGCCCTCTTTAGAGCATATTGACTTGACTTCGTAACCGATACCACCACCTAATAGCGTGTTAGACCTTGTCACCTGATCAACGCTGTTCTAGGCAATTCCTCTTTCATTATGGTATATCTTTCCACGAAGAAATGTGAAATATGTCTCTTCGAGTTTTACCTTATGTAGTTACTGATTGGCGACAGTTGCGGATCTAACAATGCTTTTAGGGTCGGGCAAATCTCTCTGTATTATAGCTCAGACTAAATCCTTTTGTTCTTTCTGTGTTGACTTTTCAAATTTCCGGAGGGCGAAGACCCCATCTCTGTTCAATGTAGACTCTCCACGGAGGCAGCTCTCTGACGGAAGGTCACGGATTCTATATTAGAGTATGCATCTGAAACGGGAATGCTTAAAACTAACGTTTTTAGAGACACGAAAATAGAACCCTGTCAAGATTGATTTCCAACCATCAGGGTCGACTCTGCCAAATGGTTCCAAGGTTGTGATGTACACGTCAAACTGTGCTTAGGTGCTCTTCATCATAACCATGTATAATCAATTCCTCCATCACACAACTGATCGTTTTCAACTGCAATCTACGTGGAGGCAGATCAGATTTAATCGAGATACTTGGTCAGTCGAGCCCAAAGGTGATGAAAATGCATCCGATTTACCTAAATCAAAGCCTTTACGAGAACCTACGGCTTTGCCTCCTGTTAAAGTCTACTCATTTTAAGGATCGACTTATGGATTACTGAACACAGTTAGTATAGACCCGCATTCCAATGGTTTTGTGAAAAGCGCAATCCAACTGACCTCAGCCCAGACTTGAACCAATAACTAAAACCGTATTAAGTGGTTTAACCTGTTTCCATAAAATAATATGAATTGCCGTAAAGCGGATTAATAACAATAATGTTAATAATCTATTACAGTAACAGAAACTAAAATTATTCTTAAGAAAATTGAACTGAAAACTTATCTGCCTTATTTTAGCTATTGTATGATTGTAGAACACGGGCTTCTAGCCATTCCATCCAAGCGATAAACAGTTCTTTTCTTAAAGGAGTTTGAGAAAGACTCTGGCTTGTCGCGTAAGAAATGAGAAATCCATATCAATGACATTTGGAGTTTGATCTGATGTTCGTGCAAAGCTTGCATTTGCTTGTTTTAGCCTGAATCGTAAAGGTTCTACTCCTCTTCGCTGTTTGTGTGCGCCTATCTTCAATGGGCATGTACTGCTTGTTGTGCTCTTTTTGTGAACAAGATCCGTGGAAAATTGAATTCTTCAAGTGAAGCTAAACTTCCTTACATTGCTGGTAATCTACTCGGTGCTTTACGAAGTACCAATTTATTGTTTTTGTGATTGCAGCTGATTCCTCAACTCAATTTGCAGCCATATGAGAGACTTGTAAAAGTTCTTATGTGGGGGTTACATAGTAACAAAAGAATATTTCATTTGAGAGACAGAGACACTGTTTGTCTTCCTAGAAAAGTGGAGGATCTTGATAAGGAAAATTAGGGAGTGTAACCTAGAGAGATGACAAAATGGACCTGGTTTACGGGTCAGAAAAAAATTGCAAGGACCGGTCTAGACATTTCTAACTCATTTAGGGACAGGGCCGAAATGCCTCAACCCTAGGGGGCGACAATACTCAGGCCGAGCTACATATATATAATTTTAAAAACTTTTTTGTAAAAAAATGAAGAACAAATATCTCAAAAAACAATGATAATGATCGAATATGAGTGAGCATCGTCTATAGTGGGCAGGAGCCCATCACTATTATTTACATCTCAAATGTAACCTAAGTCTTGTTCCGAAATTAGCTTGAGGCGTTGCCTCTCATACTAATAGCCCTTGGGTGAATCTAGTTAATGTCAAATTCCTTAAAGGGGAGACCCCGTCCTTAAACCCAATTCGTCTTGGGTTAATGGTTATACATGCTCTAGTTCAGCGTTTAGTATATGCCTTCATAGTAAAGAAACCTTTAAACTTTTGAGTCAAATTAAATCGTCAACAGATTTTAGACGAGTCGGTCGCTCATTATGTGTATCTCAATTCCATTCAGGTGGTACTTTTCCGTCGTGGTACAAAGCTATCCACGGCACAGGCGCCACCATGCCTGTTTTGCGTTGAATGATTTTCTTGCTGCAGAGGATCATCTCAGTCCAAATGGTTTCCGCTTGTTTGACTAGCCATGTTGTGCCAGTTAATTTGATGGATCCATACAATACTTGCTGATGGAGTGTCATGAAATTAAATCCATAAGGCGTCGTTATATCTCCCTTCTAACAAAAAGATCAGAATATCAGGGAGCTTATGAGATATGGCGATAAAATGGTTAAAGTGAGACTCTGGAACAAGCACAACTATGTGGCAACTGATTTTCAAATGTGTGGTACATGTGCGAGATGTTCAGGGGCGAACTTTTAAGACGCAAGGGATTCGTGCTATATGATCTCAAGTGCAGTACGTGAACAAATACTAAAATGAAGCTTAAGGGGAGTTCGGATGCCATCAAGAGGAAATGAAAGCCCCATAATGTGAACTCGCTGAGTAGTAGTAGGATAGAATGTTTAAATCCCCAGTGCCTTATGGAGAAACGATGGAACTCACATGCATGGGGGTTACAGTTTCGGTTCAGCAAAACTTCAAAGAATAAGAAGTCCACTGTTGAAAAATATGGAAAGGAAGACCAGGAAAGGAAGGGTCTGTAGCCACCTGAAGAAAATGTGAGTGGAGTGAGGACTGGGGACGGTTGTTAACGCTTCTGGAGAGATCGGGTAATAGTAACCTTCGAGAGTATGTTGGGTTTTGATGACCCCTATCTGATAACTGTGATACATTGTACTTTGAAGTATAGAGTTCCACATATAAGTCCTCCATTAATTGTCCCTTAGGAAGAAGCATTATTCGAAACATTTGCACGAATAATATCAACATTGTTTTTTTCTTGCATTTTGGTGTGATTTTCATGTTCCTACTACATGCACTTTCATGTTTTTGTACAATGAGGCCGAAGCCAGGTGCACTCCCCGGTTGTCGAACTCATATATGAACTCCAATTATTGCCTCTGTGTCACGAATTGATAAGCTGTGATCATGTTCTCCTTGTTTGATGGGGTTATCTCCAGCACGTCACACGCTGAGGTGCCCCTTCATGAATCTAGCAGCTTGGGGGAGTTAGACCAAATTAACTGTCTTCATGAAAATGGTGGTGTTCAGCGGAAATTTTGTTGTATCTTCAGACCTAATCAACCCAATTAAGCTAAACTGGCCTTTGGAGGAAAGTAAGTATTTGTCTGTCGGCATTTCCTCGGTTCTCTTAAACTGTTTTCTGATTGGAAGAGAAAATTATATACCTTAACAAAAAGGAATGTAATTTAGAGAGAGAAACATTACACTTACGACCTTGTGGACCACACTGCAATTGGGGTCATGTACCAGGCAGCAAAAACTTGCATATGACAGACTATTTTCGCCGAGAAATTGCCAGTCGATGGGTAATGCCACAATATGCATGAAAAAAGTGACACGGAGAAATCCTATAAGTAAAATCTGCATGTGTATGTGTGTCAGCACGCATGTTCTCTTCAGAAATACATATACAAAAGGTCAGCAGAAACAGATACTGAACTTCCAGTCAAGATACCAATCACTAAGAATAGCGAATATATACAGCCAAGCTGCTGCTAAAGGAAAACGCCACAAGTCTTCTGACCATGGCTTCATGTTGCTGGTCGTTTCCAATCTCCAGGTGGATGACGTCCAACACCTGCACAGGTTCAGAGCTTTACGTTAAGGTCCCTATTTGCAAAGATGCTTCTTGTTCTGCCTCGACAAAGAAAAGAAAAGAAAAAGACCTTAACGCAAGAACGAGCTAGAAATAAGTCGATAGAAAAGAAGAAAATAATATCTGATGCTTCCATGCAGGAAGCCATAGGAGTCCTCATTTTTCCTCCATTGGGTCAGCCCTTTATTGCTACGCGGGTAAAGTTGCAATATAAACGTGAGCCACGTCAATCAGTAGTGCTTCCTCAGAATTAAATTCACTGTCTCTCCCGCGCCCCCCCCCCTTCTCTCTCCAAAATTTTGAAGGAAAAAGAGAGAAAAATACACCAAAGAACTTCAAGAAAGATGTCGGATGAGTCAAAGAGTCAAAAATCTTGTTTTAAAAACTTTGAAGAAGGTTGCAATTAACAGTTAAGAGTCCAAGATGGTATTTCACCTGTTCTTTTCTTCTTTTTGCGACCATTGTAACCATGGAATCTAAAAGTTGAATGGCATATTAATGGCCATGAATGCATGGGGAGCAAAGCAAAGAGCATCTTCAATTCCTTGTTCACCAGGATTCTTCTCCCACCTAACAATGCATACCCCAACCCCTTCCTTTCCTACTTTTTCTTTGTCCAGTTTCAGATACTTTTATCCGCATGACGCGAACGGCATATCTATGCACAGATTGAAATTAATCAGCCTGGAGCTGAATTAAGTAAGCTGCAAGACATAAAAAGAATAGGCAGTGTATGGATTAGTTTGGGGCTTAATGTCAGATTGCTTCTGTTATGTGCGCCTGGGCGTACGTGTCTGTGTGCACGTGAGGCCTGAAATCACTCAGTTATGATGAGTCATTGCAATGAGCAAAACAAACAGAGAAGCTCTTTGGTTTAAAGAAGTGTTAAATGCTGATAAAGCAAATAACCGGCACAAGACCTAAACTGTATATGGATGCGCAGTGCGCAATTTTCTTCTTGTGCGTGTCTGTGTCTGAAAATAAAGCATCAGTTAATATGGTTAACACAATACACGAATGAGATGCAGCTATAAAATCCCGAAGCAGTAGGGATTACAAGGTTTTCCTCCTCCTCCCTCTCTCTCTCTCACTCACACACACACACACGCATTATGTAACCGAGTTTTTCTATGGATATTACAGATTATGAGTGAAATGAGTAAAGAGAAATGAGTTCCAAAGTTACGCATCACAAAATTCGCTGGACATCATCCGATGAACCAAAACACGGCGTGCTTGACGAAAAAAAGCCTTTAATTTTCTTTACATTCAATTAACAAAAATATGGTATTTCTTCATACCAAAACATTTTGTAGAGAAAACACCATACTGTCGTTTACCAGCAACGAGAGTCCATCAATCTCATATTGACCACAAACTTCACAGAGACAAGTTAGCATCGGGAATAATTTGTTTAGCGCTAATGCCGTGCTCGTATAAGAAAAAGAACATGAAAGAAAATCGCCGTATTTATAACCTTAAGCAACGGAGGCATGATCAAAAGGCCCTTCGACAAAATTATCAGCAGCTATCTTCCTGCAACATAATCACCATTCAGCATATAATGCGTATCTCAACTGAAAACATAAAGGAACGTCAAGTATTGCCTAAACCAACAGTATGTGCAAAATCATGTAAATCACTAGGCCACGGGACATAAATGATGCTAAAACATTTGCACAGGAAAAATAAAATGTTCGTTCACTGGAAACAAAATCAATCTTTAAAACACCCAATACAATACCAGAAGAGGTTAGATATTATTTCTTCATTACCCTAATAAGATCAAGTAAGTTAACATTTACCAAATAAACAAGGAAATCTTCCACATGATTCAAGAAGGTTTCATGGGGTTAACGCAAACCTTCTCAAAGACATGCTGATAGAAACGTACGCAGGATGAATAAGAATGATTATGCAAAACCATCATGACATACCTTTTGGAGCTATCATTGCGCCAATCTCTCCTTCACAAAAATATTAGCCTTCTGTCATCATTACCAATCAAGAAACAGACTAAATAAAATCATCCAAGATAACCAAGAAAAATCATTCACTTATATTACCGACGAATTCAAGGCAAGATCCAGGAATATGGTGTCGACTGGGAGTGAGATTTGGGGGGAATGAAGCCTGGTCCGACGCCACTCACACTTAAGACGTGAAACAACTCATCCAAACCAGTAAAGGAAACACAAGAAGGGTTAAAAACAAGGGGATTCGCCCCACACGTGCGAATGGCCTCGAGCCAGACAACATTCCCCACAAACACACGAAAACCTCCCATATATCTCGCTCAAAAAGTTGGGTTTTTCTTCCGGAGCACTCGCTGCAAAACGCTTTCTGCTTGTTCCTGCAACAAAAATGATGATCACCACCATCATCACCATCATGATGCATGAATGATGATGGTTCAGTGGGAAAGAGAGGACTGAAAACAGAGGTAGGTTGAAAGAACCAACAAGGCAAGTTAGAGAGAGAGAGAGAAGCCTGGCTGGAGGAATAGCTAAGAAGAGAGAGCCCGGGGTTGAAATGGAGAGGTTAAGTCTAAACGAAAAGACAAAGACGGACAATGACCCTTGACTTCCTTTCACAAAACCCTTTCTCTCTCTCTAGGCCCACCACCACGTGATCCCTTCTATCGTTTGTGAAAAGCCCTAGAGTGTGCCGTGCTGTTGATTTGCAAAAGACCCCCATTTGTCTAAGAATTACTTCGACTATTCCTACCTTGTTTTTGAACCGCCCTATTCCTGCTATTAATGGTGAAGTACCGTCTCAGTCTGCTGTTGTGGGAATTCTGTCTACACTCTGTTTTTACCGTCGTCTTCCAGCCTCTATCCACGTGCTTACGGCATCCCAAAGACAATATATTTATTACGAGAGAGCTGATTGAAACTCATGATTCAAAGCTGCATAAACTAAGAATTATTCTGTCATTCGCTTTATTAATAGTTGCATGTATCTCAGAGTAGGAAAAGGCAATTACCTTTTGATATGCTAGTGCTTGTCTTTAGCTTTATCTTTTCTCCCTACGTCTCAATATCTAATTAACTCGGTTGCCCCTTTTCCTCTTTTAAAGTTCTGGCGGGCCAATGAAATTTCATAAATGCAGCCAGGTGACAGGAAAGAACCGAATGGGATAAATTCTTCTCTCGCGTCGCCTGTTTCACAGTCATTAGACGGCAATTTCGCACAAATAATCATCATTAAATCTCCCCCTCGAAAGTAATTGCCCCTAGAAGGAAAGTTAGATTCTCACCATTAAATGCATATTGACTAAAGTACACGCCCGATCAATAAATCTTACCTTATATGTCAGCAACAAGTATCTATAATTCTACGGCGACCACCTGATGGTCGCCCTTTTGCTGACCTCCAATCAGCTGGCTCAATGTACGAACAGATGCCTAATCTTGCATCGATTTCTCTCCCTTTTTTCCCCTTAAATGAGAGCCCTAAGCCAAAAACGAACCCCGGGGAATCGAACTCGCTACATGTAAGTGGGCATCAGATAACGATCTCTTTCCTCGGTTCTTTGAACGTGGTAATTGTGGATCCTATACTTTGTGAATGGGCTGATTGAGGGTCACATAAAAGTGACCTCCAGGTGGCGACCAATATGTCACTCTCATTTATTTATTTCTAATTTATAAGCTTTGGACTTTCATTTATTGTGTCACAACCATAAAGGATTGAATGTCCCTGCTGTAAAAATCTATCGGTGGATGTTAAATTCAACTCATTATTTCTTGCGGTAATATAGAAAGAAACATGAACATCACTTTTGCGTAAAGTCAAGAAACTTGAATTATCGAGGCATCCATTCACAGCCGTTCATCTCTCTACCAGCAGTCAGCATTGCTCCTATGAGTGAGCCAGTCCTTTCGGGAAAATAAGATCGAAGAAATTCTGCAGACTTCAGCACTGTTATTAGAAGGGTGGATAGCCGATGGAGGCCTTACTTGGTATTTTTGAAAAGCTTAGACTTGATCTAGCTTTCCTTGTACCCTTCAAAAATTTTGAGTTCATTTATGAACTTTTGATTGGAAAAAGTTAAAAAGGTGAAAAGAAAAGAGAGTTTAAAAGCAAGAAAAGTAGAAAGGCATGCACGTAGACAGAATTAAAGTCTTTAATATTTATGGGACTGTGTTGGACGGCCTTCAAAGTTTCTATTTCTTCGTTATTTTAGCAGCGTACTTGTGGGGTCTCATAAGTGGACCCATCGAGTCCTGGACCTCACCGACGAGGTCAATACTCCATAATTTTGTCATAATGGTAGTAGAGGTACCACAGCATTTTCATCTCAATCCCTGGCCCCGCTTTTACTCCTCACTCAATCCCTCGGATACCAACCGCCTTTCTGTCTGCAATTTATAACTCTTCTCACTCAGCTGCCCACACCTGGATCCCGGATCCATGGTGGCAAGAACTAATCCACCTAAATTTTGGATGCGACCCTCTAAGTGTCGTGCCATGGATGCACCTGGTTTGAACTCAAACTGGGTTCATGTATTTCATCGGCAAGGTAACAGAATAATCCGTCAGGGACTACGCCGTATGGTTGCATGGGCTTGAACTCGTACATGGAATATAAGGTAATTCTAACGGCAAGTTTTCAAAACTGGTGCGTAAAACGGTATTTGTTATTCAAGATTTTGTAAACGTTCAATTTCTGGTTAAATATATTATCGATTAAGATGGTATAAACAAATAAATTTGATTGGATGGAGCAAAAAAGATATGGTAACAACCTACCAGTAAGAACCAATGTTATTTTTCCGTATTGGTGAATCAAAGTAGAGGTAGATTGGATCCAATCCGATTGGCTGAACGCATTTTGCATGCTTAAGTTGGCGACGATCCACCTTTAAATCATTAAAACCTGATCTCTTTAGCGGCTTATTTAACAACCATAAAATGTCGAAGTGCTGAGAAAGATATACTGTTTAAGAAATATTTTATTCTTGAAAGATGCTTTACGAGGGTTGGTTTCTGCTTATTTTATCGATCCATTTCCATGGTACGACTTGCTTGACAACTCACGACATCTAAGCTTTACCAGATCTCTCAGAGAGAGAGAGAGACTTTTTCACGTAAGAAGAGCAAGAGACTGCCACCACGTAAACGTCAAATCTGCAACTCCAAGGCAATGCTTGTCTCCGTCATTTTTATATAAAACGTCCTCTCTCTATTGTTTTCTTGTCCTGTAAGGGTGATTCGTGCATCGGAACGCTCAGCCACAACTGTGCTGCACTGTTCCCTCTGTTTCGCTTTTCTCGCCCTTCGTGGAGAGATGATTTGAGTCTGGCTAGCACTTCACTCAAACAACTGCCCACATAACTATATTCTTACCGCTCATACATATTATCATCATGTTTGCAGCTTCTTGCCATCTGCATGTAGCTAGCTTTCATAGTGATAAAACCTTCGGATTGACTAAACAACGCCCACATAACATTAAGCTTACCACTCGTACATATTATGTAATGTGGCTTCTTCCCTTCTGCATGCAGATCACTTGTTAGTGACAAAACCTACGGACCCGATCCGCTCACTATTCTATAGTGCAAGGCACAAGTGACGGCCCTGCCTCGTATGTTTGTCTTTTTCCGCTTTATGATGCGAATTCTCCTGCCAGATCGAGGGAGCAAAGAAGACCTCATTGTTTATCATCCGTTCAAAGCGGCGGATCGAGAAATTCTTCTAGTGTGGAGAAAATAACTCATTTAACTGTTCAAATCGGTGGAAATCTGTACTTTATCTCACTGACTCAACCATAGGCTATAGTTTTTTGGTTGATTTTTGAGTTCGAATGGAGCGGAACCCGACACCTTTACTCAACATAGATCAGCAGCTGCCTTGTTGGCCATGGAAAGAGAGATTCACTTTCGACAGATAGAGGATACCTCTTTCAGATGCAGGATCCACTTTTTTGAAATGATGAGCAGTCGCTTTTTGTTATCATTGTCAAAAGGATATTGTTAAGCCTTTCGACAGGATCTATTCTCTCAAGTGACTATATGCCTGACGAGTTTCTTTCTACATTGCTCCAACATAAAAACTTGATTAACCGATGGGTTTGGTATGCATACATCTCTGCATATCGTGCTACGTTCATACTTCTTCAAAGTCATCAGATTAAATAAGTAAGCTCCATATAAAAGGATGGGAAAGTTGTCGGAGGTCACACATAAACAATTAATCGAAGTTGGCAAAAATGAAGAGGTTCCTCCATTAAAGGCGTATGTCAATGAAATTTAGGGTATATACTAGTATTAGAAGAATAATGCTTTATACTATCCTGTTTTGAGCACGGAACAAGTATAAAAGATGTTCATGATAAAATTAAGAATGTTGAGGTGGAGATGCATGACACCGGAAAAGAAAAATTTTGCAACAAGGTTATTAGAAAGAATTAGTGTGACACCATCATGTAAGAGATATGTCAAGGTGGCATTTCGACCCATAACTCAACTATGGTACAAGCAAATAACGATGGTGATTTAAATGGAGAAATGATCTGTGAGGTGTCCCAGAAAAGGCCTTTGTGACCTTACAAGCAGGTAAATTTGTAAACATCAAATTCACTAGAGATTTTCTTGGAGGAATATTTTTTTCTTCCCTCTCATAAAAGAGCCCGTTCCAGAGACTTGAAAGCCTGCTTTAAAACAAATTTGCTAGTAAAATGCTTATCCGAAGAGCTCATAGTAGAAAACACAGTGAAGCTCTTCATCGCCTTCCAAATATCCTAGAAACCATGTGTGCATAATTCCAGCTTTCTCAAGATTGGTCACGTGGGTTGATTCATTGATTTGGCTCTTCTAGGTTGGCAAAAAATTATGCGGCTATGCCTACGGCCTGACAAGAAAGAAATTCCACGCCGCAAACAAGAACGATGAAGAAGCAGACAAAGTTCTTGTACCCTAATAAGATCTTGGTCGTATATTCAAGAAGTCCAAGATTACCAGATGGAGTTCTTGATTCTACGAAGGCTCTGCATTCGATCACGTTCTGACTACAAATATATTGACATGATCATGCAGCTGTGCGGTTCTGTTGTTTGAATTCCCCGTTCCAAAAGACGACGAGTTCTTTGACAAATCGACTGACAAACGAGTGATGTTTGCCACGGTAAAGGAGATGATGGATAAATGACCGGCATCCCCGTCTTGTATGGGTTTGTAATGGCTCCGAAGATGGAATATTAATTATCACCCGCCAAGATGCTTTATTTTCATTTATTTGCTACAAATAAAATCAGGCAAACCTTCCGTAGCATGAAATTTATGTTTATGGGAATCCAAAGCCATGGAAGGATCATTCACCAACTGGTTCCCATAGTGTGTGTGTATACGGTAAATATCGAAAGACAATTACTAGGAGTCTGCCTAACGCCGCTTCTTCCTGCCTTTAGGAAAAGAAAAAATTGAAACTTATTTACAATCTCCAATGTGATTTGTTTCAAATTGTGTCGCTTTTTCAAGTCCACAGTAACACAATTAATGCAGGTCCAACCTACAAAACCCTAAGAGAAGCTCATCGATCGATTTATTATTGACTAAAGAAACATTAGAAAATATGTACTATTGAACAGGGGATCAGGGAGGGAATTGCTCAGAAATTAGCATTGCAAATGGGCCTGTGCTGGAGAGAGCATCTGTCCAACATTCATAGATTACAGATCCCAGATTGATGAGCATCAAACAATTCACCAATTCAAGCCAGAAGGAATATGTGATATTTACCACAATATCAAGATGTTTAATTTATGGCACCAGAGCGTTAGCTCAACTAGCAGGGTTCTGTCTCCTACGCTGTGGTCATGAGTTCGATCACCTGAGGGAGGGGGGCTTGCATGTATGTTAGGTTCGGTCTCCTTTTCTAACAAAAGAAAAATGTTTAGTGTGGGAACAAAGGTGGTAATCCTTCAATGTGCGGACAGATGCAACTTTTCTAATAAAAACGAATTCCGGAGAAGCATTTTAGCAAACTTGTTGAAACCAGCAATCTTGTTTTATGTAACCTGTAAGGTAATAATGTGAACAGGTTCTAAGATTACATTCTGCAACACCCGAGGCAACTATGTCGTCGCAAATAGGTGCAATAGGAAACATACTTCCAATGGTAACAACGGAAGATATGTTACATCTTTCTTACATAATAATTTTGCATAAGATCTGGCATGAACTATGAGTTAATGAGCTTTTCCATAGCAGATCTTATGACACCAAGAATTTGAACACAAATCTGAACTAAGGAAGCCTCCACCACTCAGTTCCAATGTTGTAAAAAACATATTGATACCCGTATCACACTGGGCTCCGATATGCAATAAACACACCATATCGTATGATATTCTGTAATTTTTTGAAGAGTTTAATATTTTTAAAAAAAATATTAATAAATTTAGTTTACAAAAAAATTGAAATTATGAAATATAAGATATCTAATTCTAACACAATCAACATTAAACAAAACTGAATCCAAAAGCCTCATTCAAGACTTACAACTACCAATTCTAAAACCATAAATTCTAATAGATTGATCATTGAGCTACTGAATCAAAATCTAATGAATTAAATTACAACAATTAGTTATTGATTTATTACAAAAAACATGAATCATAATCAACAAAAGCATTATAATCATTATTCTGAGAGTCGTCACCATTATCATCATCACTACCATCACATTACCAATAACATTAGTAGCAAATCTTGTCAATAAATAACTAATCAACTATCTTCCACCAGGGTCAATTCTCATCAAATGAAATACAAAAGAGTAATTATAAATAAACTTTGTAACATGTCTACATGCATCAATTGTCCTTTTAATTTCATCCATTCCACTTAAATCCTCATGCATTAAGTCTATGTAGTGTGCAACACATGGGATCCATACTAAATATGGATGGTTCAACTAAAGCATCTTACTACTGATTGCTCTGAAATTTATAGTATTATGAGTAATAAATTGCACAATATTTCTAACACCCACTTCCTCAACTTCTTCAAAAAAATAAGGAGTAAATTATCTATAATTTTGTTCATATGAGACAAGCCATATGATTTCAAAAACAATATCCCCTTAAGATAGTAGACTAAAAAGTTTACTAATCACCAATGATGACTTCAATCATGCACAATATCAACCCAATTTTGTAATAATTTATCCCTCAAAGCATGATATATAAAAACTCTATCTAATCCCACACTAGCAATAACATCTATCTTTAAAAAGAAAAAGAATTGACAATATTGAAAGAAAGACAATTTTCATAAAAAAATCAACACACTTCATATCTACTTTATGAATTAACTCATTCAAAACTATAGCTGAACTTATGTTTGGTTGAGCTTTATCCTACTACCTCTACCTCCTCTACTATCTCTCATAATCATCAAGCGAGTAAGAACTCTTCTAATACAAAAAGAATTAACTCCACTGCTACTACTCTTAGAACCTACGCTCTTTCCTTAGCTTGACTTCTTACATCCTCAATCAACTCTTCTTACTCTTCGAGAGTACTATGAAATTTTGTACCATACATCTCTCTAAAAACATCTTCAAATTATTGAGAATCTTATAACATATCCCAACCGACAATTTTCTAGCAATCAATACTTGCTCAATTTGATACTTTAATGTTTTGAGCATCTAAAGACAAGAACTAGCATCCTTCTTGGTTCCATAAAATGATGTTTAAAACGAGAAATACCTCCATACTTAACTTCATTGCAAAAAATACAATTATTCACTAAGCTATTACCTCCGTACATTAGAATGCAATACTTCCATGCAAGATCGAATAAATCGGAAACAAGAGGAGATAAACAAGAAGAAGTTTTTGAAAGGTCAAGAATCACAAAATCTAAGAAAACCTTAAACTTTTCAAGTGAAAAATTAGATGAAACAACAAGAAAAGAATTATTTTATGGATTTGACAAAAACCCTATAAAATGGGAAAAGGGTTCGAGTGAAAAAACTCACTAATCTTGAGATTTCTTCATAAAAACAACAAAAACAATAATGAAGAAAGGGTTTGAGAACAAAGAATTGGTGTGAAATAGGTTTGGGATGAAAAAATGAATTTGGAAACTCGAATCTTAGGTTTTATACCAAAAAAGTTCGGTATTGACTCGTACGATACATGCCATTTCATACCATACAAGTTGTACCGTATGATATGACATATATCATACAATACGGCACAACAAATCACACTGCGCGATACACGTGCATGTATCATGTCGTATTCTTATATGATGCACGAAAATCGTATTATATTAGACTATACGATACGATTTTAATAGCATTGCTCAGGTCTGCTACTTGAGTGGTTGTGTAGAATCAAAGGCACTTGCAAAGTCATGAACACCGTCAACAGCGATGTCTTTCCCATCCGATTCATAGGGATGATTTTTTCTAAACTCCTCGATTTCGAACGGCAATGTCTGCATTTCTTCTATCAGCTCTTTACTTGGCAAAATTATATCCTTCTTTCCTGGTGTACTAGCGGTTGGCTCATAATCCTGCAACACAAGGAAAGCAATCAACATCAAGACTTATCCATATCTATCCCTGATGGGCATATTGAGCATGATGACCAACCTTGCACTTCTCGTTGAAACATCGCTGGGACTGCTGTTCAATCTCATGAACGTGATTTGTATGGTAATCCCGAAGCTTTGTCACAGCACTTAAATGAGCAGCCACAGCTGACAATGTATCACCCCATCTACCACGCTCAGACTTGGATAAGCCTGTTCAATCGACCAGACGTTGGCCTGAGGATCTAGTGGAGTAAAAAGTGGACGAAAAAAATACGCACATACCGTATATGTGTTGGATGAGGCTCTCAGCTTCTCCAAAAATATCCTTAGTGGCAGAAGTCCGGCTGGTATCAACTTCAACATCATGCAGTTCATTACAGGTCACTACATCCCTGTAAAGTAATAAAATATCAAGTATAGCATCACACAGAGCCAATTTCTTCAAGATTATTAGCTATGCACTTGAAGGCAGGAGATAGCCTAACCCAGTTCCTTGAACCGTTTCTTATGACCATCCCAAATTTCCTCCAAGTCAATTGTATATGAACTCGGAAGATAAAAATCAAGTTCGGTGGAAATTAACCTGGCTATTTTTCTTTTTTCCTGACTTCTTTTATTTGTTTCACTTACTGATTCTGAACATGTTCATAGAACTTTAAATTCAATTCAGAGCAGCCTATTCGTCCTATTTCGTCAATTGGTTTGGCAAAGATTTTGCTCAATACCAAATTTGGCAATATAGTATTAAAGTTATAACTTCATAACTCTACAGCTAGCAACTAAGCAAACCTGGTATGAAAAGGCAAACCAGCTGATGGGCATCCTAGTGCCACTGAATATCATGGGTACACAATGATGCGACTTCTTCAAAGTTTGCATTTGAATTTGCTTTGTGCAAGCGGACAACATTTTTGTAATGCTTCTAGATGACACGGAAACAAACATTTCAATGCCGCCATTTTCTTCTTGAATTCCAACTCTGACTGCATGGATTAATGTTGTGGACATCAAAGATACCAAACGACTATACATGATTATGACCAAGGATAAAAGAGCAAACCTTCTTGTGGTAGTCAAGACAAGAATTACACTGCTTTTTGACAGTTTCAAGATACTCAATTGCTGATCCAATGATGCACCCACAACACTAGAGAGTACATTAAGTTTTTCTAAGAGCTCTGTCTTAAATTCGTTGACCAATGACCTGTTTCCAGCATTCAATTTTTCTTTTCTCTCTGCCAAAGCAATATAAGCACAAGAGCGAAGTTACGAGCACACACTTGTGGGAGATTGCAAGCAAAAGAAATGACCATCTACGGAGTGCAAATGTGAGAATGACCTATTTTAGAAAAAAATGCAGACACGTCTTGTACAGATCTCTCCAAATCATAGCGCAAGTTGCATGCATGATTTACTAGAGTATGCTCTGTCCAAAAATGTTTGGATCCTCATATTCCCAGTTTCAATGGCTTCAAACTGACAGTTTTTGTAGTGGTTGTGCAGTAACGCCCGAAAGCTGTGCAGCAATGCCTGTGCATCAACGCGGAGTTGATGCTTATGGTTGGCCGAGGAAGGCAGCTTGGCCAGGCCATATAAGATGCAGAGGGGGGCGACCTCCTAGGGAGAGGTCTCGGGAGCAGCTGCACGAGCCGGAAAAACGTGAAGAGTCGCCTGAATCCGGTAAGAAAAATTAAAATTTTGTTTTGTAATTTTTTTTTCATTTTTAGTTGCTAAAATCGAGTTAGATCATAGGGCTTTTGTTTGGTTCATGTTAAACCTTCGAAAAAAAGCCTTAATATACGAAAATCGGCTCAAAACAAGAGTAGATTCATGAAATTTTTTCTCAAATTCAAGTTACCATTTTTCATGAATTTTCTAGCCAAAACGACACCGTCCGCGACCATTGAGGGTTGGGTTGGAAGATGAAGGATAGGCGATCGGTTGAAGACTATCGCCGGCCTTAATTATCTCCGGAAATCGGTGAAATCGATGTTAGAAAACCATGGGAACCGACCCTTTTGGGTGTGTCCCTCGTGTTCGTGTCGTACACGATGTGTCGTATTCCGAATGTCATGAACCAATACCGATTCGTGTCATGTCCTCGTGCCGCATGTTAATAACCAGTTCTGTGTCAAAATAGGTTTCGTGTCGAAAACGGGTTAAGTTTGTGTCGTGTCTTGAAATGGGTTTATAGGTTAGAAACAGGACCTGTGTCAGTAGTTACAGGTTCTATGTTAACACAGTGACACAGGCTACCTACTGTGTCACACAATTTGGATAAGATATGTATCTACGCAGTTTGGATCTCGGAAAGCTTAAACGGATCCAGATTAGGTTTTGGGTGATTTTAGGGTCATTTGAGATCCGATTTCGATACAGTTTGTTGCGTTAAATTCGTAGTTAAATAAATTTTAATATTATAATTATTTGTAATTGTTTAGAGATTAAATTTGGAGGATTTGGTGGTGATAAGAGTAGCCCAATGGCTTGGGGACTAGATCTTAGTGCTCATGTAGGGGTTATGCATTCTTTTACAAAACCATGGTATAAGTGATTTTACTTGTTTTTTATTGATTTAAATATGTATGATTGATAAATATTTTATTGATGTTTATAAAATGTTATTCGTAATTATGGGTTATTTGATATGCTTTTCAAATAGAACATGTTTATGACATTGATTGATAAAGTGCATCTTTTGATATGCATGTTTTGTATTAACATGCTATTTAAATGTTGTATGGATTTGGTTTTGGATATTCGTGGATCTGGATATGATTTATGAATGTGATGAACTGTAATTGGTTTTAGAAATGTAATGATGTGTGAATATACGAGCCGTACTTATGTGGTTTGTGTGGGGTCTCTAGAGACTTACAGGTCCCTCGGGCGATCCGGCTTGGGGCGAATACAGGGTGTGTTCTGGACACTCTGCCATGAGAGTCGGCGTAGTTACCGTCATGGATGGGGTTACCGAGGTCACGTTAGGGAGGGTCGGACGACTCTCGTGGCCTTTGGGACGGAATTAGTATGGGTTGTAATTATCGTAACCAATAAGGTGTGTATGCGTGTGTGTGTGAGTGTGTGAGTATGAATTTAAGATCATGAAGGTAAAATTGTGCTTTGTTATGAAATGACTGTGAAACTATGCATGCTTTTAGTATGATTTTTGTTTAAAGATGTTTAACCTCCCTACTGAGCTGTGTACAGGAGCTCACCCCATTATTTTATAGCTCATCCTCAAGCTAGCACTACGAAGGCGTATGAAGCATAATAGTAGTTGGATAGAGCTGCATTTTTGTTTTAGATGGTATGATAAGTGTTGAACGATTTAGAAAGTCTTTTATTCGGGGTTATTGTTAGGTGGGCCCCACACCATTTTGGACGTGTTGTTTAGAACTTCAATATGAATATTTATTTCAGTTAGATATTTCATTGAGTTTGAATTAAATTAGTATTGTATTTGGTTACTGCTCACCATCACGCACGCGCGAGAAGCGACCACGTGGCATCAACACGGGACGGGTCATGGTCGCGACCCGAGCGGGTGTGACAGTTTTAGTCGTATAATATTTAAACTTTTAAAAGAATAAATCTGATACTTTTTGCTGGCTGATGACATGATCCCTCCCCTGGATAGCATATTGGCACCTCTTGACTTAATCCTTGGTCATTGAAAGCGACTTTTTGGTTTATTCTAGAGTTTTCTACAGTTCATCAAGAGACAAATCCATTCTTCTGAACAACAAATCGCAATGCTTGAAATGTAACAAACTAGTAAGTTGTTTTATTCTATGTACCTGGGCGGTATCAAGTTTTGCTTATAAATCAAGACATTGATTTGCTTTAGCCATGTATTTCTCGTGTAATTCCTCAATTTGCTTCAAAATGGACAAAACAACGTATGAAAGTTGAAACTAACATTCAAGAAACAAGACACTTAAAGATCCTAGTCACAAGAAAGGATTGATGCTTGATATGAAGATGCGTCGTACCTTCTTATTTGAATCTAACATGCACTCCATTTGCTCAAACATAGCCTAGGAAAAAACGCCAATGCATTAAAGACACAAAGGCATGACTATTTAGTCAAAAAGTAATCCCATCAAAGCAACATGATGCACTGCACCACAAAATGGCATGGTAACTTCTACAACAACTAAGCCTTTTCCCATAGTAGACGGGGTCAACTACATGAGCCTTATCATAATTTGTAGAATCCATGGTAGATAAGTCCGACAAAGTTTTACCCGGCTTGTTGGAAGCCTAACACAACCCTTCTCCTTTATCCGGGCTTGGGACTGGCCATGCAAAGGTGATCCCTTACATGGGTGGAGTTATGGTAACTTCTACATATTAACTAAAAAAATCACACATACTTGGTCGAGAAGGATTCCAAACAAGGAAAGAGAAATAAGAATGGTGGAAGAAAATAATAGTCATTTCCAAAGATTGTACGAAGCAAAACAAAGAACTTAACAAACAACAGAAAATAGGAATTGAGTATCAATTCAACGAGAGATGAAACAAATAGAAAAGCAAGAATTCAACTGTAATACAATATGTACTATGCAGGTTTAACCAATTAATTCATATGGTTACTTCAGAGGACATAGAAATTAAAATTGGTACATAATGCATCCCCCAAAAGGAAAGTTTCAAATACGCAGGGTCAATTTTTTAGAGTGATGGAAGAATTGATGGAGATGTTACGCATAGAATTAATGTTGGGTGGTTAAAATGGAGAGGAGCATCAAGTATTCTTTATGATAAGAAGATACCATTAAAGTTAAAAGGTAAATATTACAGAGCAGCAATTAGACATGCCATGTTTTATGGTTTTGAGTGTTGGGCAGTTAACCATCAACATGTACAAAAGATGTCTGTGACAGAAATGAAGATATTGAGATGGATGAGTGATCATAAAAGAAAAGACCGTATACATAATGAGGTTATTAGAAACAAATTAGGAATGGCACCAATAGAGAATAAAATAAGAGAATATCGTTTAAGATGGTTTAGACATATAGAAAGAAGATCAAAAGAAGAACCAGTAAGAAGGTATGAAAAACTAAATTTGGAAAGTATTAAAAGAGCTAGAGGACGACCACAAGTGTTGGAAAGAAACAATAAAGAATGATCTAGCTTATTGTGAGTTAACTGCTAACATGGCACATGATAGAGCTCTGTGGAAACAAAGAATTCATGTAGCCGACCCCGTCTAGTATGGGAAAAGGCTTAGTTGTTGTTGTTGTTGTTGTAGCAATAAAAAAATAAGTATTGAAACTCTTTCCCTTGAAAAACCACGTGAGAGCTAGTAGAAGATTCGAAACTTAGATCCATGACTTTTGATGCACTAATGTCCACACTTGCCCAAGTTATAGCTCTAGATTCCAGTAAAAGTGTAAAACTCTAATAGATGTCCTTATGTGGAGATTGGGTCATTGGTGTCTGCTTTTCTCACAAGATACCCTTTGTCACACACCCACTTTGGTCATCACATGTACCCCATGACTGATACAACACGAGAACAGAAGCAATTTTGACACACCATGGCACATCATGGACACAAGAAACTTGTTTCAAATGTGATCAACACTTCATTCTTGGCCTCGTATCTAAATTTCAAAGAGTTGATGCTTTATTCAGTAAATACTTGTGTGCTTTCTTTTTAAGACTTCTCATTGATTACACTACACTTTAAGTTACAACCTAACAATTTGCTTTTTGATATTTATTGGCTGGCACAGAACAAATGGATCCTATGCTTAAATCAAACTTACAGACAGCTTCTTTTGCATCTTATTTCAATAAGTTACTTTCGCACTTTCTCCTTTTCTCTCTGTTCTTTCATTCTCGAAATCTCCTGGTAACTAGAGATGCCTAGCTGGCAATGCATCTACAATAAACAATGCTGTGTCTAGCCCAACATCAGCATCGTAGCAACATACTTGCAGACATGTGCGTGCATATATGGTGATTAACTGCTTATACAAATAGAAATATAAAGAAACATGCGTACAACCAAGAAAGCATTCAGCCACTAGAATACTTATGCACAATGCAGTGCAAAAAATGCAGGAGAATATCGTTTTAGTAAAAGCTAATTGACGGTAAACAAAATAAATAAGTGTGTATATGTGGGAATTTATAGTTTTTTGGCATTCATTACAAGGCAAATAAGAAATCTTTCACCTACAACAACAAAAGTTACCACATCTGGCACAAAGATACCAGCTTTAAGGCGATCAATTTCCCCATACAGATCTTTGATCAGGGTAGATTTCATCATTTTCTGATTTACTTGATTTTTTAAGAAAATTTGCACTAATAATAAGGCACGTAAAATCTAAACTAGTAGGGGAACAGGCAAAATAGTAACAACTAATAAAGAACGCAAAACCTGAACTACTGGTCAATCAATTAGTTGATGCAATATGATCACCTAGGATTTAGGCCATACGTGCATCTTCATTCAAAGCATCATATATACAGTGACATAATCTTGTCTAATGGAAAATATCAAAATCAGCATATCCTATAGCAATTAAAAAGCATAAAGCAATCTGCGTACGAACCTCTGGTCTATTTTTTATGTCCTTTGATCTGTCAGCGTAGTCTAGAGTGCTAAGTGTCTCCTACAAGCAATGAACACATGGTGAAACTGTTGCTACTTGCTATGATGCATGTTTTTGTCCTTCCACCCAAGGAATCACGTAATAACCTGGTAAGCTTGCCATTCCTGAGGTTAAATAGCAATGTCATTCAACCGTCAGTAAAGCTGATAAGTGCAGGCATGACCACGAACACTGCTGTGTATATAGACACAATTGCACTGCCCCATGCACATCAACATAAGAAACAAATATGCAGAAATTCTCATCAACTTGTAAGCACATGCATGCACACACTACCTGTAAGGGACATGACCAAGGTGCTCCACAAGTGCAGCAATGACACGACCAAGGGTAAGTAAACTTTTATTGATCTCCCCAGCCTCTCTTGCACGACACTAGATTTGAGACAACAGAGAAAAGTAGCCAATTTACACAAGTTGCAGCGTAAGTTGAAGATACGAAGATGCTAAGGATCATAAAGCATCGGTATAGTAGGCAAAGTTCCATTGTAAAGATTCCAGATAAATAGACTAAAACCCATAAGCTTACATCTCTGGCTCCAGATCTTGATATATTCTCAGATCCAGCAAGGTCAACTAAATTCAATTTCCCACATTTGATGTCCTCTTCACTGATGGTTATAGAAAATAGTGAAAGTGAGCGACTGAAAGAAGTATTTCAGGACAAGAGAACAGTGAAAAGACTTGTCTCCATAAGGAACAGTAGCACAAAAGACACCAATAAAAGCACCTGGATTGTTTGTTCAGCAAAGTTTCAGCAGTGCCCCGTTTGGCAGACCCCCTCTCCAACAAGGAAAATATTTCGGCAGAATTTGTGACAATTTCTTCCTCAAGACCTCTGACTAGCACCCCACCCTTCCCGTCCTCTATTAGAAGCAGTGGTGGTTTTTTCTGTTTCTCATCAAAGGAATCTTTATTTCCTCTGGAGCTAGTAAATCGGTAATTTCTTCATTGTATAACTCGAGGAATGTGACCTTAACACTGTATTCAGCTCTTTGACTCTCTAAAGTGTCAAATATATGTTTTACAGCAAGGTATGACCCCAGCATCTTGAGGCAGATCACCAGCCCGACCAGGAACAAAAATAGCAACAGTTTTACAAATTCAATCAACAAGGATCAAGTGATGAAATTGAGGGACAGGCGAAGAATAAATTCATGGTCTTTGTCAAGAAATAGAGCCCAAAAGGAGTACCTTTGGCTTCCTGCAATCACCTTCCATAGTATAAATTTCCCCGGTTCTGTTTGTCCATATCCAAATATTGTACAGTTGAACCCTTCCAACACTTCATTTACAATGGGAACAACTGATTGCTCATACAAGTCTTTTTGTTGCGCGCTAGGACCAAAAATGAAAAACCTGATATGTGGCCACAATATAAACAGGATTTGTCAATCCATGATCGAATCCACCTGACATAAACAACCGCATCATGCCCTTTTCTGGAAGGGCGAGCGTAAATAGAAATGTTTGGGAATGCTCCACGAAGCAATGCCAAATGGCAATTGAAAAAAAATGCGAGAACTATATTTCCATGGCCATGATTCAGCCTCATGGAGAGGTACCATTCATAATGTAACTAGCTATAAAGCCATTGAGCTGAATCAAATACTCTCTGAAAGCCAAAGAAATAAATAGGAGAAAAAGAAAAGCTAAATAGAAAATATTCGCCGAATCAAACCACGGCTAATGTAACGCCCAACCACCGAATCAAACAACAAATTGGTCTTATTAAACAAGGGCAAGGAAAATGCAAATTCCTCATGAATGAGGACAGGCACTTCCAAACAATTCATGTGATTTGACGAAGTAAGAAATTTGACCGCGGCCAACCCAAGAATGCTTCACACAATAACTCGAACGAACGATCCTTCGCTTCATAAAACATTTAAGTTTCAAACGAGATTTAACCTCTGTTCATTGTTATACATCAGGTTCTTTATACTTAACTCAAAAATCATCACAGCGGAAACCATTACAATGCTAAAAAAGATGAGACCAGGAAAAATACAGAATCTGTTCTTACCGAAACATTTAAATCAGGAGAAAAACAACGCAAGAGAAGCTTCTCGGGGGAAAAAATCCGAATTCAAGAAATAAACTACACGATTTCATCCAAGTTGGAACAAAAGAAAGGAACAAGAATCGACCTTGTCAAACGTGAAGACACGATCTATTTGCTTTCCGGCGATGTCTTGAGAGACGGAGACCTCGCGTTGGTACTCATTGCAGGTGACGACCTGAGGGCGTTGGATCGCAACTCATCGTCATTAAACGGCCTAAAATGCCAGCCGCAAATGAGAACGACCCGGAAAAAACAGGACAAAACATGCAAACCGATCAAATCTACAGTTCTGAGGAAGCAACCAAGAGGAATTCTCCCATTTGGGGAAAGCAGAGGCAATTCCTATACCTGCAACGGAGGAGAACCTGAACGTTGACTCCCATATCCTTCTCATGCAAGAGAGAGAGAGAGAGAGAGAGAGAGAGAGAGAGAGAGAGAGAGAGAGAGAGTTGCTAGTCTGTCTTGTTGGGGGTGAGACTGTGGAAGTAGCGGGAGATGGAACCATTGGATGTTCAAATTTTTTGAGAGGGACACATCTTTCGGATCATTTGTTCTTGAAATAGCGGAAATGCCGTAGAAATGTACGTGGATCTAATTCGACGCTAACCCGCTAGGACAAGGTTTGGTAGCAATAAATAGATCCATCGATTATGGGGCCGGATCCACAAGATCCGACTAATACCGAAGTCATAATTAAGATCCGAAAATCACAAAGTAAGAAAGACCAGTACTGGTATATCTCCAAGGTTGTCTCATGCCTCAGCAACCTGGATTAGATTTGGGATCTATCATCAATACATGTTTCGAAACTGGATTTGGATTTTGGGCTTGTTTTATATTTGGATTTGCATTTGACTAGATCTACCATGTAACCCAGATCTGTTTTTTAGTACATTTTTTGCTGATGCATTGTTCAACTGTCTGACTGAAGGTTAGGTGCTCGACTGTCGATAGTAAGTAAATTAGTACAGCTTGGAGAGCCCCAAATTGGATTGCTAAAAGATTTGAAAGAAGCGTGTTTGCTTCGAACTAAACAAGTGCTCAAGCTTGATCTTGTTGCCTTCGACTTTGTACAAGATAGTGTGTGGAAGAAGCTGAAGGTGGAGAGAAATATTCTTGTCAGGGGCCGGGAAAGAAATCTCAATCAAATTCCCGAACTCCTTAATGGCGCGAGTTGTCAGAATGAGATACTATCGACGGGGTTATCGGCCAGGCTTCACATGGAGAAATATCTGATCTGCGAGATGAGTACTGCATGAAGGGGGACTGTGGGAGGGCTATCAGTTAATATTTTGGGGATGGAAGGATCCCACAATGGGAGGGTTACAAAGTATGGAGCCCATGATCACCATTCTAGATTCACAAGCAAAGGTGTGGCTGAACTGATAAATCTGAGAATAAAGGAGTGGCACAAGCAACTTATGAGCAGTATTTTTCATCACTTTGAAGCTGAGATGATGCCACAATGTGTTCTATTGGGGAAAGACAAAGTAAGGAACTTACACGGTGCGGTCTGCATATCATTTCATAAATTATATCTCAAGAAACGAAAGTAACTATCACGGGAGACTTTATTGACTACTGATGAAACAGTCAACAAAGCGAAGTATCCTCTGTATGATTACATGAAAATCGTGAACCATGTGGAACAGGCTTCTGCACGAGCAGAGCAGAATAATTTGAAAATTGCAGTCTGGACTCCCCCCTTCAAACCGGGAGATATAAACTAAATATTGATGCTGCTGTTAAAGAGAACGGTAGATGCACAACAGGGGGCGGTTATCCGGGATTCAAAAAGTTTTGTTTTGGCAGCTTCATTACTTCCACTTCCCTCCAACCTCGAACCAAAGCTTGCTGAAGCTATGGCAATGAGGAAAGGTCTAAATCTGGCCCAAGACACGATCTTCGTAGATCTAGAGATTGAAAGCAACTGTTTTGAAGTGATAAAATTCCTGCAAAAAGATCATCCCTTTAACCTATTCCGGTATGATCCTTGAGAATTGCATATCAATCGCTAGAACACTAAGGTTTTGTGAGCTTAAGCATGTGAAGCGCAAAGGCAATGCAGTCGCACACGAACTAGCAGGGAGCTGTTTAAATGATCAGGAAGCAATATGGATGGAAAGAAGCTCCAGAACACATCATTAGGTTACCAATGATAAAACAACTGAGAACGTAGCCAAGTGATCTTAGTGATGTACCTCTTTCGAGAAAAAAGTTGGAGCCTAGCATTAGCAACTTAGATCCAATATCATGGCCTTATAGTTAGGGATGTCAACAGATCATGTTTGTGCGAGATCATAGTATCTCCATCTTACCTAAATGATAATCAGGTTCTGGTGCGGCTTTTGATTGCATTTAAGAGATAAAAGTCAACCAAACAAGCAAGAACTCGATTATGATTGTGCTTCTTGGCCGCAGAAGTGTTTGAATGCCTGTTTATGGGTTTTCTTGTGGCCATGGTGGCCTTGACCTGCTATTAACTGTTATATGTAGTTTGTCTCTGCATCATTCTTACTCTTGTACATAAAAACATGCCTTGTTCGCCTCGCCAAGCAAAGGAGGAAGCCCTAGTGTCTTATGAGGCTGACAACATCCAGGAAGGATTCGATGAATGTGCTAAAAGTTTTGTGGGACAACTTCTCTGAAATTGAACATTCAAAAGAGGCGTACGGATTCATCCGTCAGGTCTTCTTGCAAAGCTCAGGTGATAATGCATATGAATTTTGAATTTTTCCTTTATGACAAGAACAATCTGTTCCGCATATTGCGAGGAATTAATCAATGCTTCATTTCCAAGGTTGTCTATAAGATTATTGCTAAAATGTTAGTGCATACACTTTCCTTAGCTGTGGGATTTGAACCCACGCCCTTTCGGACCAGAGCCTAAATCTGGCGCCTTAGACCACTCGGCCACTTTCTTTTTCATACTCGTCTTTCTTGCTTTCTGAATTACGACTGCCACCAACTTCTACGTGGAAGTTCTTAACAGATGATTGCTTTTTCTTTCTTGTAATGGTCATCAATTAATTGAAAGCTGGAACTTTTTTCCTTTTTTTTGTTAACGAATATGATTTGATCATTGCTTCTTGTTACAGCTTCTTAGTTCTTTCAGTCTCTCTGTAACTTCCCCATTTTATGGACTTATAGAGGGAATGGTGTGAGAAATTTGGTCGTTAATCACCATTAGCCTCCTATGTCTAAGATTTATCCAGGTTGACACATATGCTAATATCTGGCCAGTTAGACAATTACCAGAATGTATCAAGTTATATACATTACATATTAAAAAAAACTTTGTTGATTCATATATATATATATATATATATATATATATATATATATATATATATATATATATATATATATATATATATATATATATATGTCTGTATTTGAAAAGGTGTTCATCGATTGATTCACAAACTCGAGTCACCTCCGTTACTTAACATAAGTTGCGCGATATAGTTTTGGAGTGTGCGGGCTTGCTCGAGATATAAGATATCTGTTTATTGTTTCTCAGTTTTTGAGGACTGTTCTATGATATATAAACGGCTCCATCTTGTAAAATTAAATTAGAAAATGTGAAATACTCGCTGAAGCGACCTTGATTGCAGGAGAACGAAGGATTTTTCTGTTAAACCACGTAAAACTTAGCTCATGCATTCATTATTCCCTCCTTTCTTCTACGTTCTCAACGGAAGAAGTTCATCAAAAGCCTGCAAACAATAGTAAATTCCATCATTTAAAAGACGATAGACTCCAAATCCACCAAAAGAATGAACGTATTGCGTGCAGTGCTCAGTTTCATTGTGGAAATTATCGTTGAATAATTTATTCTAAATTAGATCTTGCGAAAATATTGTTGCTTGTCTTTTCTGTTAAAGCAAGGATCTGCGCTTCTTTGCCTCTCGTCCTTTTGTAAAGACTGCTGTAGGCATGGCAACCACCACCGAGAAGAAGTAGATATCATTAAAAAGTAATTGTTTTTAGAGAAATACAAAAAAGTAATCAAAGAGAAAGCAATTGGTGCTTTGTCAATGCGGCTGTTTATCTCCTATATTAATTTATACAACTTTAAGTACTCTCTTGGCAGCTAATACTTTTCTCAAAATGCTGTTTTCCAATAATTAGTCCAAGCATCACCCGTGTCTGAAAGCAGCTAAAACAACACAAAGGATAAAAACAAACTTCGTTTCCATATTTGAACTTCAGAAATCAAGCAACGACATGAAAGGATGCACATGTTTGTAAACTTTAATCTTTACATCTCGTCTCTCATTAATGCTAGAATAGAAGTATCACCAAGCGTGGCATGAAGCGTCACTTTAAGAATACACCATAGGCAAGCAATGCTCTCAAAAGAAACAACAAGGCATCACCAGAACTGCCAACTTTTGTACTGTAGTATCAAGCTACAAGGATATATAAGACCCTTGCGTAGTGCTGGTAAATGAACCACATAACTCATAATTCCACTTGGTTCAGCTCGTCTCAGGCTCTTCCATGTTCGGTTCGTTTATTCATATGAGATGAACATGAACATGGTATTTTCAGGTTGGTTTGGCTTGCGGAATCTCGTTCAATAAAATTTTAATATAAACCATGCCCCTGAAGTAATTATACGATTATATTCAAGGTAAATGAATGGTCATTTTCAGTTAACTTTTTCACAAGAATGTTTTGGTTAAATGAAGAGACAAATCTAAGGTCTTTTTTTTGTGCTCAATCAAAGTGATTGATTTAATGTTGGTTGGTGGGCTTGTTGGCATAGATGATCTATCACATGCGACCAATACGACCTCATTTGATCATATATGATCTATAAAATTGCAAAATTCACATTTCATGCCGAATTTTTGGCATATTCTCAAATCAGCTCCTGAATCCGTTTGTTTATTTCCTGAGATTCCTAAGATCGAAAATTTTTGGATAACAAAAATAAAATTTGAAATAAATGAGAATAATAATAAATTTTAGAATATGAAAAGGAAAATTCCAATTTGTTTATAAATAAAATTTCAATCAATTGATCGATTTGAATGATTCACAAGTAGAACGCAGGATTCACTGTGGTTGCATTGAAAAGCATGCATGATTTTTATCTAGTTATTTTGTGACTACCATTACAATGGTCGTATTCTTGAGGTCTGTTTTCTTATATTGTCGCCAACCAATTGATTGAAAATAAAACTGACCGATACTTTTTTACTTTGAATTGGCCAACCTTCAAGGAAAACCTGTTGGTCATGAGCAATGTCGATTTTGGCAAAGGGCGGCTCATGGCCACATGTCTCGATTCACAAATAAGGGAGCATCATATGAGCGTCAAATTAAGAACTTACAAGTGAACTCGCACCTTCATGGTATTATGTAGGTTGTTTTCCATAATTGAAATACGCTTACCGTAGTACAAAGAAACTTATTTTGAAGGTTGGTGAAATACTGTAGATTAAACTCATATATATTTTGATCTAATTGTTGAAATAACCTCTAAACTAACTGATCCGACGGTCATAGATATTGAAATCAAACCATCAATATATGGTTTTACTTCTTTAGATGGTTATTTAAGAACTAACAGTTTAACTGTTCGAATCGTCCAAACATCCTAAATCCACATTTTTGTCGCGTTGTATCTCCTTTTGTCTTTTCGATTGATGTGAGATCGAAAACATGCTTTTGGCTTTTTCCGATGATGAACCTGTTATGATAATTGATTTCCGATGGGACATGCTTGACGGCATCCTCCTCACCAACGGCTCTCCTTCTTCCCCCCCTCCAACGAAATGTGCATGTCTAAATTGTTTTCCTTTTCTTTTGGTTACAACGGGAGGCAGAAGCCAGGCATGCACGCGCAGGAATCGAACTCACCGCCTGCGTCACGTGACTAGAGAGCCCAACCAGGTGAGCTGACCCTCTGAGTGCAAAAATATGCATGTCTGTGTGTGGAGAGAGAGAGAGGGAGAGGAGGGGGAGGTATATGTTAAGCACGTCGAAAAGCATATTGCGTGATATATGTGCCTTGGATGCTGCTCTGTCTCTCCGCCCAAACATCCGAAAGCATATCCCGTGATATTTAAAAGGCTTGATTTTTCAACAATTAAACTTTCATGGTCTCTCTACGAAATACAAACACACACGTATCTATATATAAAACAGCGACATTTGCATATTTTTTAATTCTTTTGTGTGTGTGTGTGTATATGGCGCAGGGTTGTAAGGAAGACTGCAACCAAACATGTCTGTATGTTTTAGATGCTTTTGCTTCGTCGCCATGCTCGTTTGTTGTCTCGGATGAAATTCATTCCTACAAAACGTATTAATTACTGTAGAATATGATAAAAGACGACTGTATAAACATTGTCCAAGAATCTCACATTCATGATCTAATACATCTTTTTCATTATTGAGTTACCATACCACCTGTAGCAATATTGAAGTCAATGTACAATCACACATATTCATGTATAAAATAGCATTATTCTCTCTCTGTGTGTGATACACACGCACACACACATGGTTGAAAGTTGAATCAACGTGGGGATGAGGCCCAGTATGAGAGGGTGCTCAGCTGTTAGCAGGTTGTTCAGGAATTCAACTTCATCCAAGGGTGCTGTTCATTGCGTAAGAATGGGCCCAATACGGCCCTAGGAATGAGGTTCCTAATGTAATAGTTTTCTGTTGTCAGAGGTGCGACTGTCCTCTCATCTCGAGCGTGAAGAACCAAACTTAAAACCGGGGGAGTGAGGTCCGGTATTGCAGTTTTAATGTGATCGATGTTCATTAATGGAGTTGGGTGGCCAGTAACCACACACGCTGCCTTCTCATGCCCGTATAACCTAAGCTGGCGTGAGATTCATTGAATTGATACCATGAGATATCTAAAGGAGAAAGACTAAATCTTCATTTCAAGCAGCAACACCTGTAATTAATTAGTTAATTATGAAATAAGTCAGGACCGACCGGGGAGAGAACATAAGAACATCTGAAAATTTCTATGTCAAAGACAGCTGTTATCTTTGCCTAATGACATCAGTATTTGATTGCCATAGTTTTAATAAAGATTTAAGGAACAAAGAGAAAAAACGTGGACTTTTTAAAAACATGAACTTTTTGAAGCTAACAACCCTCACAGCCCCTCTCTCTTATATATATACATATAATTCTATATAATAACACAGTTACATGCTAACAAATCTTGATCATTTAATTTTTTATAATAGATAGTTGAAATTAAAAATAAATAAATCTTTCGTGTAATCAACTCCGTGTCAATTTCTTGAAAGAGATAAAAAAAGAGCTCATAAAATATGCCAACTATATAGATAAATAAAAATAAGTTATACTCAATAATTTTAATACTTAATTTAATTGGTACTCATAGGGTAAAAATAATGGATTTAGATTGTAATAAATGTAATGAAGCCTCAATTTTACATCATTTATAAGTATTGAATATAGTACTGGTTAGTATAACATAGTTTTTCTATGTATGAGGAACTCGTATATTCTAGCATATTTAGGTATTAGTAAATTCAAAGAAATCTCAATCGAAAATCTTTGATGATGGGTAGATACTTTGTAAGTACACTTTATTCGATAGACCTAAAATTTATGTACATATACGGAAACGTTTTAATGAAAACTAGCCTTTGGCGTGATTTACAGGGTTCTCTACCTCTATGTTATCAAGAACTGTGATGAGTTAATGCAAAAGGTAATTAAAGGACAAACAGCAAACACAAACCTAAAATTTAGGCAAAGAAATCCCTACTGCCTGCCTTGGTGCATAATAAGAATCAAAGTCTCTGCCTCCATTCAGGGCATCCGCCGTAATAAAGAAGGTATTCCTCAAGGTTGAATCCATAATACGTCTATTTCGTGGCTGTGCACCTCGTCTGGAAAAGATATCCCGATTGAAAGTTGTCAATCTCTGCAAATATCCCTCTGAAAGCATGTTTCGTATGGCAAGCGTACATATACGAAGCAAGTTTCTGACTAATTGGCATTCACATCAATGTGAGTGAGCGGAAGAGGAAGGATGCGAAAACTGTGAACACAGTTTTTCTTTCATGGGGAAAAGGAAGAAAGAAGAAGGGTTACGCAGGATACAGTGGACGCGTGCATCTTTTTTGTTAATGCCAAAAGAGATCCAGACAAGAAAATATTCCCCAGTACGCTCTACAAAGCTACACACAGTGCGAAATAGACTAGGGTTGCCCGCGTAGAGCAATGTAGACGTACAATAATCAACCTCAGCCGTCGATTCCAAAGATGGAATCCACCCTGATTCTTGCTCCGCAAGCTTCCCCAAGGCCACCACCTTCTCTTTCTTCTTCCCAATCTTTCGACCTTCTCTCTCTCTCGTAGTGACCACAGAAACAAAGATAAGGGAAAATTTTAATTTTTAGAAGAGCACCTACGAAATTCATAATAATAAGCTTATTTCAGGTACAAAGTTAAACCCTTTTACCATGTCAGGAGAGGTCCATTACGTGAAATCTTGTATGAAAAGAATATCAACTTAAACAAGGTGCATCTTTAACACCTTCATGGGATTTAGAATTTCGCATTCGTTGTCTGCGTTTCTGACAATTTGGTAACCCTCAGAGTGCTCTCTCTCTCTCTCTCTCTCTCTCTCTCTCTCTATATATATATATATATATATATATATATATATATATATATATATATATATATATATATATATCGTTGTCTGCGCTTCTGACAATTTGGTAACCCTCACAGTGCTCTCTCTCTCTATATATATATAGAGAGAGAGCCGCTTGTTTTAAGAGACGGTCTGATTTATGTTCCTCCTGTTTTAATGGACAGCCCCTGGTTGTTGGATACTGTTGAGGTCATTGCATCGGCCCCAATGAAAGCTGGATGAGCGCGTTGACTCTTAAAGTAAACTCTTCAATTGGGATTTGTAAAATAAGGTTGCACGAACGGTGGGGGCTATAAACTAATCAAACCTTTACGACATACTTAATCCATTTCTTAATTAAAAATTGGCCGGTGTCTGCCCAGCTTGATGGTGATGACCCCTCGAGACAAGAGGGGACCGAACCACAATGAAGTTTTTAATTATCTGATGACTTCACGGTTGGAGACAAATGGACATTCTAGAGGGCCGGGGAACAATCAAAGAATAAAAATGAGAGAGTATGCGTAATCTTGACACACACACATAAAAATGGCGCAAGTGTGCAAGGGAAGCATTGTTTACTTTAGACACCAAAACTGCTGTTTGATCGTGGAGTCAAGTCACCCGCCATGGGTTTCTTACGAAATTTCCAAAACGACGTAGCCTCCACTGTAAAGTACACACAGACCCTTACATTCTAATCACAATACTTATGAACTGAAGCAAATTCTAAATGCCAAGTTGGGAATGGATTTGGTACAAAGACTTTCCAAACCAAATATTTGAAGGCTCCCTTTATTATCAACGAAAGAATATAACAAAACTTCGAATGGCACCGTAGTTTCCATGAATGCAGCTCCCCATGACTCAAAACCAATGGTGGCCACTGTGATCTAGATTTGGCGGATGACATTCACGATACGGGGGAGGACCCCAGTTTCACGTGTAGATGCTGCCCGAAGGACAATATACAACCACGGAAGCGCCACATGGCGGGAGAGGGATGGTTTGAGCTCCCTTCGATTAGTGAGCATGGCGGCGCTGCCACCCCACTTGATCGGACCCACCCAACCGTTCTGGCCCGAGCCTAGACCGAGCCCATCTCTCTCTCCAACCGGTGAACCCCAACGTCGCTTTCAACGGTAAAGAGTGAGGTCGCATATTCGGGGGATTTCCAACTTACTCGTTATAAATAGAGCTCGTCCCTCACAGAGAGAGTCTCGTCTTCCTTCCCACTCTCACCCTCGTATCGTATAGTGTTTGTGCGTGTAACTCCTTAGAGAGCTAGTTCTCTGAGTATGATGATGACTGTAGCTGAGAATTGGTGGTGGGTCGCAGCCCTGCCTCCTGAATCCCGCCTACTGACATTTCAGAACGCAGCGCTCATCCTTATCTGCACCCTCCTCGCCTTCTTCTTCAACAGTGTGATCCCTTGGTGCTATTTAGGAGGCCCTGCTTGGGGCAGGTATTGGAGAGCGAGGAGAACGGGTAAATGCTCGGGTTGCGAGAATGTCATACCCGGCCCCAGGGGACTCCCTGTCCTGGGCAGCATCGCCCTGATGCGCGGTCTCGCCCACCGAAACCTCGCGGCAGTCGCCACCAAGCTCGGCGCAACCCGGCTGATGGCGTTCAGCGTGGGAAGCACGAGAGCCGTCGTCACGTGCAACCCAGATGTTGCTAGGGAGATTCTGAGCGGCTCGGCTTTCGTTGACAGGCCCATTAAGGAGTCAGCCTACGGGCTTATGTTCGATCGTGCGATTGGATTCGCCCCATACGGGTCCTACTGGCGCAACCTACGCCGGATTGCAGCAACCCATCTGTTCTGCCCCCGCCATATGGCTGCCTCCGAGCATCGCCGGCTGGAGATCGCCTCCGGGATGTGTGCCCGGATTTCTCGCTCTGGACACCGGGTACGCGTCCGCGACGTTCTCAGACGCGGGTCGCTGGACCATCTCATGGGGTGCGTCTTCGGGCGCGTCTATGGGCTCGACGACGACTCGAACCCGGAGGTCATTGAGCTCATCCAGATGGTTCAGGAGGGTTATGACATACTGGGCATACTCAACCTGTCGGACCACCTTCCCTTTCTCTGTTTGCTAGACCTTCAGCGAATCCGGTTCCGCTGCTCCCGCCTTGTCCCGAGAGTGAGGCGGTTTGTGCAGAAGCTGATTGATGAGCATCGGTCCGACGGTGAGAAGAAACGGGCCGACTTTGTCGACGTCCTTCTCTCCGTAACTGGTGACTGCAAATTGTCCGACTCGAACATGGTCGCTGTTCTCTGGGTAAGTACTGCTGGTCCGCTTTCTGAAATGATTTAGCGAATCTATTGTTTGTTAATCTGATGAATGATTATGGTTAGGAAATGATTTTCCGAGGTACGGACACGGTAGCGGTGTTGATAGAGTGGATTCTGGCGCGGTTGGTGATGCACCCGGAGGTGCAGACTAAGGTGCAGGAGGAGCTGGACGCGGTGGTCGGAAGGGAAGGAGCAGTGCGCGAGTCGGACCTCGCCCGGCTCGCCTACTTGAGAGCGGTTGTGAAGGAGGTGCTACGACTGCACCCACCTGGTCCTCTTCTCTCATGGGCTCGCCTCGCTACAGAAGACGCGGTGGTCGATGGCTACCACGTCCCAGTTGGCACCACCGCCATGGTGAACATGTGGGCCATCGCTCGCGACCCGGAAATCTGGACCGACCCACTTTCTTTCTCGCCGGAGCGGTTCCTTAAAACCGGACCCGAACTCGAGTTTAGCATCCTGGGATCGGACCTCAGGCTTGCGCCGTTTGGGTCGGGTCGTAGGAGCTGCCCGGGAAAGACTTTGGGCCTGAACACGGTTTATATATGGGTGGCCTCGCTTCTCCATGAATTCGTGTGGCGACATGATAGACCCGACCCGGTTGATCTCTCTGAGCTCTTGAGGCTGTCGTGTGAGATGGCTTCACCTCTCACCGTCACAGCTGTGCCGCGTCGCACGTAAACGATCTGGCTTGACTTTGAACAGTTTTATTTTTTTTCTCCTTTTCTCTTTTGTACGAGTTGTTTCCTCGTGTGTGCTGCTGTGTACAAAGAAAAGTGAAGAGTTTTATTTGGACTGGCAAAATATTTGTTGCACAAAGACTTGACTGTAACACGACCTAGAAGCATCTGTGTTTCATGTCTATGCGTGTTTTTTGCCGTTTTCGTGTCTGCCCCAAAATTACTCGAGAATTCGTCTTGGCATCCCCTCGTGTCTGTTAGGAACATGACACGACATGATCTGTCCAAAGCCGAAAGCGCAGCCCTGGCTGAATATATATAAGAGAAATATTTGTGCCCAACACATGCTAGTGTCCCACTTTGAAATAAGAAGGGAAAAGATGGGTTTGTTTCTGAGTTGATTACTGTTTAACAAAATGAAAAACTTAGGCTTTTGAAATTGATATATAAATGTTGAATATTAAGCAAGACATCAAACCGATCCTACTTTTATAGTGATATTACGAAACAAAGCTTGGGTTAGGTCTTCCCGTACTTGTGATTGTTATGCAATTGATGTCATTCACAATATTTATTTGCCATTTTAACATTATGTGCTCATTCATGGCTGCGATTTCCATTTTAATATTTTTAACAACGTGCATTGGTGTAGTTTCAAATATATATATATATATATATATATATATATATATATATATATATATATATATATATATATATATGTCACGGGGAAATCGTCGCCAAGCGCACTCACAAGCTCTCCTGGGACCGGTGCTTGGCCTTGGGACCAAGCAAGCTTTAGCGGATTTCACCTAAGTGTTGTAATTTGACTACTGACTCCCAAAACGGCGTGGTTGAGTCCCTCCTCCGAGTGTCAAGTGTGCCGAAATCCTGGCACTTAGAGACTCACTCACTCAAACGGCAAAGGCAAATAGGCAATGTAATAGTAAGTTCATGAAAACTTAAAGGCAATACATGCAAAGACACCCGTTTAACTTACCCCATTTAACTCCAAAATCACTTAAGAGAAAGACACTTTACGCACGAAAATCATTTGAAAACGTAACATCTTTATTGATAGTGGACAAGGAGTGCACGACCCCAGCGTGCTACATGGTTGTTCGGGGCTCTTCCCTCATAGAGGGTTTTAATTTAGAAGCAAAAATGCCAGCAAACAATTTACCATTACATTCTCCCCCACCCAATTTCGTTGTTGTCCCCCGCAACGTCTTGACTTTACCCCTTAGTTAGAGTTAATGGCACAACCCTTTTGATTTGCTTCAACTCACCGAGACATCCTGCATCCCCGTTATTGGCACCCCATCTATTTGGGCCTGCGGACGATCCTTCCAACTCATAGGACACTACCTTTCATGCTTGAGACAATGTCGGCCACTGCGTGATGACGGCTTATGTGCAACCGCAACGTTTCCCTTCCTGCGCTAGTAAATCATGTTTAGCACATTCAGAATTTGCATGACAACATCTCGTTTGTTTGAGGCAATCGGGACACTAACGGCGACCTGAGTACTCCTCGCTTATCATGAGGAAGCTTGCCTTTGTACTGTCCATCAAAGTCTTGGGTCGAGAGTATCTTTGTTTGTGGTTTTGAACAAAAGTGCAGGTCTTTGTGACAATCGAAGAACCTTAACTTGGTGTACCGCATGAGTCCTGCCTCACCGGACACCATCTGCAACTCGGAACCGGGCGCGACGTATGGCGCTGGTATGTGATGGAACCTAGCGGCGCATGAGCCCTACCTCATCGGACGCTGCTGGAACTGGAAACCGGGAGCGACGTATGGTGCCGGTATGTATTGGAACATGGTGTCGCATGAGCCTTGCCTCATTGGATGCCATATGAATTAGAACCGAGCGTGACGTATGGCACCGGTATGCAACGAAACTTAGCGCCACATGAGGGTCTCCACCTGTCTTGGAGATCACTGCCTCGATGTTGAACGCTTGCAAAGTGTAACCCTTGTGGCGACTGACAAACCTTTTGCACTCATGGCTGGGCGTGATGTATGACATCGCATGAGGGTCTCCACTTGTCTTGAAAATCGCTGCCTTAATGTTGGGTGCTTGATAGTGGCACTCCGAATCACCGAAGTAGCCATTGACATCGGATCAAAATGGGTCGTTCAGCTTGGTGTGCGCCCCCTTCTCATAAGTAAGACCACTTGGGTGCACTGTTTTGCCTCTACAAGGAACGGTCAAAAAGTGGGGGTCAACCGCAAAAATGGCATGTACTCAACCGATCCTCCAATCCTCATTTCCAATCTCCTTCGCCATAGTGCACTCGCCAAAGAGTGATACTAGACATCCGGATGCTATCCCCTCGGTAGGGTGATGCTGTCTATATCGATAGCCCATCAAGGGGGTCATTCCGTGCGCCTCGGGGCTTCCGGCCTCTGCCTAACCGTAGTATTCCCTCTAACTAATACGAAAACGACGACAACCTTGATTTCTCTAAGTGATGAAAATGTTGGTCAATGAGCAACGATTTGACAACATTCCCATCTATTCCTCTTCAACCGATTTTGGTTCAGCATTCCGTCTAAGGGAGCAAATGTTCTAGAGATGGTGCGAGGCAACTTCAAGAACTTGGATCCATCCTAGCTAAGCTTGATGACATTGAGGCAAGATCGTAATAGCTCGGATACCACTTTTGTCATGGGGAAACCATCGCCAGACGCACTAACGGGCTCTCCCAAGACCGACTCTTGGCCTCGGGGCCAAGTAAGCTTTAGCGGATTTCGGTTAAGTGTTATAATTTGGCCACCGACTCCCAAAATAGCACGTGAGAGTCCCTCTCCCGAGTGTTAAGTATGCCTAAGTCTTGACACTGAGAGACTCACTCACTCAAACGGCAAAGGCAAAGAGGCAATGTGATAATAAGTTCATTAAAACTTGAAGGCAATGCATACAAAGACACCCGTTTAACTCGCCTCACTTAGCTCCAAAATCACTTAAGAGAAAGACACTTGACGCACAAAAACCATTTGAAAATATAACGTCTTTATTGATAGTGGACAAAGAGTGCACGGCCCCAACGTGCTACAGGAGTGTTCGGGGCTCTTCCTTCATAGAGGGTTTTAACTTAGAAACAAAAATGACAACAAACAATATATATATATATATATATATATATATATATATATATATATACCCACGGCATGGTGGTGGGGAATATTTGTGCATTTATTGAGATTATGATGCAATCGCAATCAGATTTGGGTTCTATTTGGGTTAGCTTTGATGAGCGAGAATGAGAGCACGAGACGCGTCAGCTACCGCGGGTCACAACATGTTGATTGTCGCCAAACAACAACAGTTGATGGGGAATACAACAGTCCAGCAATCGTGTTGAGGAGAGGACACATTGAGGGCCGTGGGGCTCATCTTGGACGTACCTATTATGTATATGTGTGGTGATCGGACCCTTTTCTGAAGAGACATTCTCCGTTTTGTCACCTTCCTCAATGGGAAGATACTCTCTCTCTCTCTCTCTCTCTCTCTCTCTCTCTCCAAGTCACATTTCAATTGGGTGTCTAATCTTCAGCCGTTTATTTTGGTTTGGGTAGCAAGCTCCAGTTGATTGTGTCACTGCAGCCATTTTAAGTGAGGCACACAGTGAAATAATCTCAAGACCGAAAAGCCTGTGTTGGAGGGACACAAAAGGAATGGTTGTATTCTCACGACATGATCGTGCAATGAATAACATGGACATGACTTAAAAACGCTCAATTCATGGACACGACACAAATCCTTCACATGAACAGGACTCCAAAATTCTAAAATTGCATAAAAACAGCGGGTTGTGATCATAAGGTGATCCGTTTAATTTTGACAGGAGCGTGAAATGATTTTGACGCAAACACGAATTGAGAGCAAATACCCAACATCCAAATGAATGGTTGAGATTTCAAGACAATTAGGAAATCTGATGTAAAGTAATACATCTGAAATATATACACGAGCGCACTGTACTATCTCCTCTCCACATAGGTTCGTCTATATTTAAGGCTCACTGCAGGATACTCGCAACTAGATTGGATTATGGCCTTCTGCAACTTGCGATGATCTGTTTTTGTCCACGGTCTAGTGCTCTCTCTCTCTCTCTCTCCCTCTCTGGATTTTGTGAATGAATTGTGGGGGCCGGCTGGAGATTCGAGTAAGGGTGAGCCTGAAGGTGACAACACTTTGGGACTTGGGTGGGACAATGGATGTGCTTCATCTGGAGAAAACGACGTTGGGTACCACGTCTTCTAAGATAAACTCCTTGCAGAGAACGATGAGCTCGAAATTTCTCCTGATTTGGACAAACACAGGCAAAGAGTTAAATCATGGCTAACATCTTTAAGTACGACTTTTATGTATTAAGCTTGAACTACAAAAACTAGTTGAAACCTGTGGAGATATTCACTTAATTGTGATTCAGTCGTATGTGGTTGAACCCAACAATCTTTGGCGGATGGGTTCACCCAAATAAGAATGGATAATTTATGCTCGTACCGAATTAACGTGGATATATGTTTCCTTCACTTCAATCAACTACGATGAATGCATCCATAAGGACACTTCAATGTGTTTTTCCCATGCCGCCACGAGGGCTTCGTCAATCAGCCCTACGATGAGATTGCTGTAATTAATATACTTAGTGGAAGGCATGTATGATGTACCCATTGGAACATATTTAGTTTTCAAAATCTATAAAGAACGTGTTGCATGTAAACGATTTTTATTCAAAAGATAGTGCTTATCACGTTCTATTGAAGCTCGTCTTTGTTGATCAGGAACAACAAGCAGCTTGGTTATGCACAAACACACACACACGCACAAACATTTATGCACACGCGAACATAGTAATTTCCCCATTTTTTTAGCCACATGGATGTTATTTCCAGAAGATATATTCTGGATCCATCATTTGTTTATTTACAAGAAGTGGTGCGAAACAGTTGTTAAAGCGTGAATTTTGAGAATGTGATCGGGGAGATGGTGACGGAAGTTCTTGGAAGGATGTCCACCCGCTTCTGATAAACATCTAAGTATGTCATTTTCTGTAAGAGGACAATCAATGGGCCAGGGAGAGATACCATTTATAGACCCCCTAATGATCATGTCCCACTTAATATTTAAACAAAAAGAATCCAAATTATCAACGAGATTAAAATTAGTGGAGATTTGGTAATGTAAGATAATGCACTGCTCAAACTGCTATATACAAAGTATGGATGCTTCTGTTACAGAATAATCCGTGTTTTAATGCTAGGAGGGGATGATATGGTCTATTACCTAAGGAATAACTTTTCCTCCTGCTTCTTCCTTTTTGGAGACAAAACATACTTTTCCTTTTCTTTCATAAAGAAGAGAAAATTCAGTGCATGGGAATGTGTCTATGAGGACAAGCAATGTTAATCTGATTTGATCTCTATTAGTTTGTGGCAAGCACTCTTTGAAATGACTTAATTGAATATGTATGTATTAATGATTTACAGCGTTATGCAACTTCTTAACACTAAGCTATTAAACACGCCTCAGCAAGAGAGAGAGTCTCAGTTGCATAATGTTGTTGTACAAATATCTTCACCATCCCATTAACAATCAAAATTTGAATTAAAAGTATAATTGTACTTTTATTTTTAAAAGCAAAGTAATTCAAATTTCTATCATTAATCTCAAAGACTTTGTATAGCTAAAAACTCTCTTTATATTGTATTGTATAGTATATGCTAACATATCAAAAAAATCTACTATTCAATTTAAAAAATAAATGATTGAAATTTGAATTAAAAAGTTGCTTTTTGAATTAATTATTATTATAAAAAGTAAAAATATACTTTTATTTTTAAAATTCAAAAACAAAAATTAGATGATAGATATTTGTTTGGATATGTTAAGGACAAGCAATGTTAATCTGATTTGATCTCTATTAGTTTGTGGCAAGCACTCTTTGAAATGACTTAATTGAATATGTATTAATGATTTACAGCATTATGCAAGTTCTTAACACTAAGCTATTAAACACGCATCAGCAAGAGAGAGTCTCAGTTGCATAATGTTGTACAAATATCTTCACCATCCCATAAACAATGAAAATTTGAATTAAAAGTATGATTGTACTTTTATTTTTAAAAGCAAAGTGATTCAAATTTCTACCATTAATCTCAAAGACTTTATATAGCTAAAAACTCTCTTTATATTGTATTGTATAGTATATGCTAGCATATCCAAACAAATCTCTACTATTCAATTTAAAAAATAAATGATTGAAATTTGAATTAAAAAGTTGCTTTTTGAATTAATTATTCTTATAAAAAGTAAAAATATACTTTTTATTTTTAAAATTCAAAAACAAAAATTAGGTGATAGATATTTGTTTGGATATGTTAGCATATACAAAGCTTCATATATATATATATATATATATATATATACAACATATTGGATCTCTAGCATTGACAAGAAATGTAGCATCTCTCTCTCTATTCAAAAAATGAAGTCCATTATTTCGCTGACCAACAAACGTCTAAATAAAGTTCTCAACATCTCAATATCCCATCCATCCCATTAATTAACAACGCAGGCATCTCTTGGTCATATCTATCTCTGTTTCTTATGCGTCATGCCCAGGCTTAGCTTGTCATTACCTTGTGGGTAGTCGCATGAATACGTCAGATGCGAGACCTAACTCCATCCAACATAACAAGCAACGTGACTGGATACTGCGATATTATCTATCACTCAATCCAGCACGAAACCATGTCATGACTTTAATGCGTAGTTCACGATAAGTAGAACCATTTGGGCCTAGCTGGTCATCTTAACTTGCTTTATATATACGTACCTCTTTAAGGACTTTCCTTCTTAAAACTGGATAGATCAGGTTAGCCATTTTAGAGCAGTCATCAACCAAACTATACGCTGCTCACTTCTCCAGCTAGCAATTATCTCCAAGTTCTCATGCTAGAGAGAGAGGTGCGTAGAAGCCTTGTTATGAAGATCACTAAAGGGATCTCATCAATTGGGACATGTAAAGTTCATTACGCCTCAAGTCAAATAAGATGGGACGCGCAAAGTGACCCCTCACCATTTGGTGGACAAAGTGATCATAACCTCATGTTAAAAAGTTCTTTCTCGATAAGAATCACATGACATGGTAAATTTACTCATGGCTTCCTCAATTTCAAAATAATCATAGGGTTTCTATTAAAGAACACTTGAAGAAGCTACTCATGATCTCGGATTTATTAGTGTCAAGTTCTTATGAGTTGCCTCATAAATGGGAATCACATAATTGATTATCGTTTTATGAGGTTGGATTCGCGTGGAAATCTCTCTTTGCAATCTCGGCTCATGAGTGCAAACCAATGTTATCAAACTCAATGTGGCGAATTTCTAAAAATGAAATGGCTTTTGTTTGGCTCGGAAAAGGTCTCTTTCTCTCTCATTTTTCTATTTCCTCTCTTGTTACTTGGAAATGTTTCATTCTCTTTCTTGTGGTGTTTAGAAAAAGGAAATTTCGATAACGGAGATCAAGAATAATTAAGCCTAACATAAAATAATTGGTAATTTTTTCAACAACTCACCTGGTGTTCTTATTTGTTGATATTCGTTAATGAATAGAAAATTACTGAAGGATGGTACTGAATGCACAAATCCAAGTATGGTACTTATGAAGTCTTTTAGCACCATTCTCTTAATCTTAATGGAAGCCATTTCACCAATGATATAACAGGTTAAAAATCCACCAGTACTTCAAGTATGGAAGCCATTTCCCTCATATAGAATCAGATTTTTACCTCAAGTGAAAATCCACCAATTGGATTTTAGTCATTTTATGATTTCCATGTAAGTTGGATTAAATGGAAAATAAAATTTCTTCTTGCTCCATGAGTTGCAGCTTAAGAGGCTAGGATCAGAATCAGTTTATTACGAACTTCTGATTTTAGGAGGAAACCAAAGCTGTACACTTTTAATATCATAGGAGTTGTATATCAATTTGCTATAGGCTGGACAGCGATGGGAGAGTTTGGAGAGAGATATTAAAACCAAGTTGACGAGTTAAGACTACTTCCGCTGCCAGGATAAGGAATGCTCATACAACAACTACAACAACTAAGCCTTTTCTCATAGAAGACACGGTCGGCTACATGGATTCTTTGTTTCTAGAGAGCCCTATAATGTGCCATATTAGCAGTTAACTCATAATAAGCTATATCATTCTTTATTGTTTCTTTTCAACACTTTTGTAGTCGTTCTCTACCTCTTTTAATACTTTAAAAATCTAGTTTTTCGTACCTTCTTAGAGATTCTTTTGATATTCTTTCTATCTGTCCAAACCACCTTAAACGATATTCTCTCATTTTATCCTCTATTGGTGCCACACACAATTTATTTCTAATAACCTCATTATATATACGTTCTTTTCTTGTATGACCACTCATCCATCTCAACATCTTCATTTCTGTTAGAGACATCTTTTGTACATGTTGATGATTAACTCTCCAAAACTCATAACCATAAAACATGGCAGGTCTAATTGCTGCTCTATAATATTTACCATTTAACTTTAATAGTATCTTCTTATCACAAAAAATACTTAATGCTCCTCTCCATTTTAACCAAACAACATTAATTCTATGCATAACATCTCCATCAATTCTTCCATCAATCCGAAAAATTGACCCTATGTATTTAAAATCTTTCTTTTGGGGGATCCAATGTATGCCAATTTTAATTTATATGTCCTCTGAAGTAACCAAATGATCAAACTTACATTCCATATATTCTGTCTTTGTTCTACTAAGTTAGAAGCTTTTACTTTCTAATGTTTCTCTCCATACTTCCAATTTTCAATTAACTTTTTCCTTAGACTCCTCTACTAACACAATGTCATTTGCAAATAACATACACCAAGGTACTTCATCTTGAATATGTTTTGTTAACTCATCAATCACTATTATAAATAAGTATGGACTTAAAGTTGATCCTTGATGTAACTCAATATTAACTTCAAAGGAGTCTGTTATTCCTTCACGAGTCCTCACATATGTTTTTACACTATCGTACATGTCTCTTATAAGGTTTATGTACGTAAATGGGATACCTCTTTTTTCCCAGGTTTTCCAAAAAACCTCCCTCGGTATCCTATCGCAAGCTTTTTTCTAAATCAATAAATATCATTTACATGTCTTTCTTTTTGGTTCTAAAATGTTTCATAAGACATCTCAAAAGGTGAATTGCTAAAATAGTAGATCTGCCTAGCATGAATCCAAATTGGTTCTCTGTTGTACTCGATACTTGTCTTAACCTATGCTCGATAATTCTCTCCCACAATTTCATAGTATGGCTCGTTAACTTGATACCTCGATAATTTGTACAATTCTCAATGTCTTATATATGGGATGGGATGGTGATCAAGCACAAAAATGAATACTGTTTAATAATTACTCACTCTCCTCATCTTTTTCCCTTTCATCTTTCTTTGTGGTTTTGTATCGTTCCTACGTCCCATTGTTCTCTTGAAGCTAACTAGCATCTTGGCCGGTGATGGGTGATGCTCTATCACCATTCACCAACATGAAGCCAATGAGATGGATCTTGGTGACAGAAGCACATTTTAATTGAAAGGTAGCAATTCAGCCACAAACAACACAGAGGCACACGCTGCAAACTTAAGTGTAATAACTTAACTTATATATATAGGGGCGTGTGTGAATGTGCATGTATTGTAAGTTAGTTCTTGGAATCTTCTGTTTCTTAAATTCAATACATTAGTTGTTGTATATACTTTCTTTCGTAAACTTCGGTGGAGTCAGACGAATCCCAAATGCAATTTTCTGAATAAATGATCGATTTTGGTTGAAGAAAGAAGTGTGCACCTAAAGCTCGATTTTGCTCAATCAAAAACCACGAGAAAAACTTGAGAAAAATTACTACATATGAATTAAGAACCTCAAAAAGATTTATCAAGGAATAAATGATCTATCAAAGAATAAATACAAGGTAGGAGGCCTTGTGGAAGTACCTGCAAATAATTGAGGTAAAAGTCCCGTGTCTGACCAAGATGCTGAAAAAGAATATTTGCACCAGGAGACCAACCAAAATCATAAAACATCGACTGTAGGAAACGATGGCCAACATAGCTGACCGCTTGGAACATATCTTTGTAAATGAAGCTGAATGAAAATAGATACCAAAAGGATGATAGAAGCAAGTAAGATACGTAAACAGGTCCTAAGATGAGACGGAAAACACTAATTGTAGATAAATAAAGAAAAGTAAAATGTTGAAAATGAAACTAGGCGCCAAAAGGATGACAGATGCGGGCAAGCGACATAAACAGGTCTTTTGTTGAGATAAAAAACACTAACGTAGATAAATAAAGAAAAGTGAAAGGTTGAAAGGAGTAATACCAGAAAGTCTTGTTTCTTTATTGAGGGAGAAATATCAGTATGATTTGTGATTTTGAAGGATGTGATATAACAAAAAGGGCATAGAACATTAGCCAATAGATTGCACAGGAAATTATTTGTGCAAGTAGAAACAAGACATCTTTTAGTGCCATCCTTCCATCAAGACAAACATTGCAAAGGTAGATATTCTGCTTCGAGCTCAAATAATTTCCACAAAAGAATCTCCCAGGAGAGATAAAACCTATGGATATTAGAAACCAAAGCACCTCAAGCAAAATGAAGTCATAGTATCATGTCTAAGTAGCATCCATGTTGTAAACCTAACACATGACACAAACTATTCTTTGTTAGCTTCTTTATTCATAGCACAAGCTTTGCCAGATTAACTCAACTTATAGAGATCCATGAAGCATTAAACAGTGCTTGGATTTTGAACTGTTGGAGATCCACAAAACCAGGACCATTGTCAGCGCAATTAACTCAACTTTTAGGTTAGAGCTGTGTATTCTACTACGTCATTTTTCAATTGAATAATTTCTCAAAATTTTCTCTCCATTCAAGTGAAACTACCTGATTGGCTTTTCAGAACAGTACCAAAAGCCACTAAGAAGCACTACAAGCTGCACACACCTTAGATGTCGTCACAGGCCTGTCTGCACAACCACGGGTGTTAATCACTACAGCCTGTCATCCGTCTTTCTACAAGCTGTGCCTTACATATATATGCGTCCACTTCCTCTTGTAAAACCTGTCTGCAATCTCAGCATTGAACACAAACGGGATACACAATAAGGACCTATCTTTCAGAGGAATACAAATCCCAAAAGTGAAATGCCCAACGGCAAATGAGTTAGTTAACGTCAGCCTAACCTGAAAACGAGATTCTAACTTATCAAATTTCGAGTTCTTGGATAAGCACGTGCATCTGAATGATCTCTCCGACGGCTATTAGCCGAAAGGCTATGAACATCTGGTTTGTGAAAGAGACTATCATCTTCTTCCAATTGCACTAGAAAATGATGTGGAATGAAAGATGCATCAAAATTCGAATTTCTGCAGAGATGTTGACCAGATAAATAAAACTTTAACCATTTAGGTTCGATCTCCATAATAATAGTACGTTCAGACTTGCATGATGCAAACAGATCTAATTCGATTCTGATGGAAAGGGAAGAGCAAAACTTTCAGTGATGAACCGTATCCCGCAATTATGGAAGATACTAGTTCACCAATTGGAACTGAAACTTCCCAATTGACAGGAAAATCCTCTTCTTTTGCAAAGTTTCGTGTCATTGCAAGAACAGACAAAAGGGAAAATGAGGAAAGAGAAGAAAAAAGGAGAAGGTGAATAACCAGATGGATAAGGATCATGCATCAAACGCAAGCCTTCGATCGTTACCGGCAACCGGCTAATCGATCGCAAACTCACTGCTATCAGACGCCCTGGGGTACTCCCGATGGTGCACGACATCCGGGAGGGTCTAGTAGGAGATAGCCAAGATCGTCTCCGAATGCCGGTTGCTTCCGACCAAACGGAGCAAGGGTACGTAGGGTCGCGAGAGTAAAATGGATCCTGGCCGGCGATCTCTAGGTCGGATGGGGCTTCGCCGATCGGGCCCTGGAGATCTCTAGATCGGATGGGGCTCCGCCGATCGGGCCCTGGAGATCTCTAGATCGGATGGGGCTCCGCCGATCGGGCCCTCTCCCCGCCGCCAGCTGCCGATGATGCTCGGGGCACGACGTGAACCTCTGTGTGTGTGTGTGTGTGACGTAGATGTTGGCGGGAACGGGGACTTAGTGTGAAGGTACGAGTGATATATGAAGCATTCTGTAAATTCCAAAAGTTCAAGGCTTTTCCCGTAATTCCTGCTTTTGCTCACCTACTTTCCGACGCGGCCCAGCCGGACACCAAAACCCTACAGTTGACCGGCTTCTACTACCAAGAGCCGGTGAAATTACCCGTTCATCGGCCACCTGCCGGTCACCGGGCCCTTGCTTTAAGGATTCCGGTCGGCAGACGCAAAGAACAAATAGGGAGAGATGAACCACCTCGTGTCCACCTTCTCATTTCCCCAATCTCAAACCCTTTCCTCTGCTCTCCGACCGACGGTTCCACCGATCCCCCGATCTCCCATTTTAAAGCGGTCGGCTCTAACTGGTAACCTTCACGCTCTCCGGATATCAAGCCTCTGCCTGCCGTTGAGAACTGTGGAGAAGCCCCTCCGAGGATCAGTCCGAGCCATGGCGGGACTGTCAACAGCGAAAGGAAATGCGAAGCTGCTCGTCTTCGGCAGCGAGGACGAGTTATCAGAGAGATTGGCGGAGTACACTTCCCGGATAGCGGAGAGTTCCGTCAAGGAGAGAGGCGCGTTCTCTTTGGTTCTCTCCGGTGGTTCCCTCGTCAAGGCCCTCAGGTAGATCGCGGGGTTAGCTATTGGAATTTATCTCTCTTGATCTCCTTTTTTTCTTCTTATGTTAAAGGTGAGTTGGTGAAATGAGTCTGTGATAAGCTCGCTTCTGGTTTTCAGGAAACTACTGGAACCTCCTTATGCGAATGAAATCGATTGGCCTCGATGGCACGTTTTTTGGGTGGACGAGAGGGTCGTTCCGAAGGATCATCCGGATAGCAACTACAAACTCGCTTATGATGCTTTTCTCTCCAAGGTCTCTCTCTCTATGATTCTCAAGTTCTAAAGTAAGTTGCAACAATATTAATTTCTGTAGACTGACTTTCATGTGGGAATATCGAGTGTTAAGGTGGAATTTCATGAAGGTGCAAACAAGGAAATGTTTCTTCATTTTGTTATTTATGTTTAAGCTGCCAATTGTGTGTTCCCTTCTATGTGATAAAACTGTGCTTCTTTAGTTTTCTTGCTCATATCATTCTTTAAGTTAAGAACTCCATTACAAAGTTGCATGTGACATGGGATTGATGCGACATGGATTGAAAGTATGGTGCCTATTTCTGGCGAAAAAAAGTTGTCAACCAAATTGGTGACGTGCTTCTGAGTTGGCTCAATTATCTAGATCGACTTTATGATGATCTCGTTGATAAGCATTGAGTTGCTGAGTGTTACATGGAATTCGATAACCAACATGAGATTGAGCTTGGCATTTGCTATGTTATTTGGATAGATAGACAATCCTTTTAGATTGAACTTTTCTAGCTGTGTGTTAGTACACTTGATACAGATTTGCTGTAGTCATCTGGTATGATAACACAAGATTGCTACTTCTGGAACGCCCTGCCTTCCAACTTCGTTTCTTTTTGATCTTTTACTTTGTTCTTGACAATGCAGGTTCCAATTCTCCCAGATCATGTATATGCCATCAATGATTCACTATCTGCTGAGGCTGCTGCTGATGATTATGAAACCTGCTTGAAGCAACTTGTTAAATCAAAAGTGGTAGATCTGTCTGCAAAATCTGGCTTCCCTAAATTTGATCTTATCTTGCTGGGGATGGGTCCAGATGGTCATGTAGCTTCTCTTTTTCCTGGGCACCCGCTTGTTACTGAGAAAAAACGCTGGGTTACCTTCCTCACGGACTCCCCTAAGCCACCCCCAGAACGAATAACTTTCACTTTCCCAGTGATAAACTCTGCGGCAAATATAGGAACTGTGGTGACTGGGAGTGGTAAAGCTGGTGCCCTCCAGAGCGCATTGGAAGACGTTGAGAACCATGATCAGCTTCCAGTTCAAATGGTTTCTCCTGAAGGAGAGCTTACATGGTTTACGGACAAGGCGGCTTCTTCATTGCTGCAAGGATCTTCGGCTCTTTGAATCTTCATCACAGGTTCGTGTAGAGAGCTGCAGACCAAGCTCACTTGCCTTTGGTGAGATAAATAAAATATGTTGATGGGATCGGTTTCAGTAGTGCTCAGTTGTAAAACTTCTAAAATGTGATGTATTTAGAGGCACAGGACTCGGTCGTTTATGCCCTTGCAAGATGAAATTTTGATAAGTTAAGTGCATATTCTTCGTCAACACTAAATGCACAAGACACCATGCATGTTACATGAAGTGATTGACTGCCTGACGTTATATTCATGTACGATTCTGAACAGACTGGGGTAAACAACAGCGGTAGTACCTATATCCATGCAGTTAGATGACCATGGCACATGTTCTCAGGGTAAACTGATTTTGTTGTTGAGCAACAGTGCACTTTGTCGTTGGTGGTCATGGCTAGGTATCTTTGTTAGGTTATCTGGAAGGAGTCACATTAGTTAATAATTTAAAACTGCGCACTATTCACTTGTTTAGAGTTGGCATTTGTAATTCTGTACTCTACTGAATACTCCTCTCTATTGCTGTGCAACTGCCGTGTTCTTCTGGAGACTTTCTATGTCCACTTTGAGAATCGCTCCACACCACCACAATGTCATTTACTAAGTTTGTTCTCTGTCAAGTCAAAGGGCTTGGTATTCTCTGGTTTATTATGTTGAACTGGTATTCTGTCACATTGTTGGGTTACTGCAATGAGCATAACACTGGATTTTCACTACAATTATGCCTATAACTTTGCATTTGCATGTGTTTTGTTTCGCATGAGTTGTCTATGTAGAGAGAGAGAGAGAGAGAGAGAGAGAGAGAGAGAGAGAGAGAGAGAGAGAGAGAGAGAGAAACCGGTTTCATGATACTCATATACCTGAATATCATTGGAAGAAACAAGGAAAAAGATGGGAAAAATACAATTTGATGGATCACATGGATAGAGGCCACGCACATAGATAAAGAAGATAACATGACACAGATTCAGAATATTTTAACTAAACCGACAAAGGGAGTTCCCGATGACTCAATGAGCTTCGCCATTCTCAGTCTTCTCCTCGCACTCGAAAGCCGAGAATGGGAAAGACCTTCCTATTCCCATTGATGTCTTGAAGTAGATCTTCTTGCTGGAGGGGTCATCGATGCTCATCTCTGTAAGGGGGATCCACAAAAGAACCTGCTTGGTCTTCACACCAGTCATCTTCTTCATCTTGTTCTTTTCTATGTAAGCTGTCACCTCTGTCGCGTAACTCACCTTACTATTTGTGCCCTTGAAGTAGTGCTCGTATGGTTCCTTCTGCTTCATCCATACAAACCCTGTCTCCCTTACTCTCCCACATTCTTCCAAATTCTTGAGGGGAAGAACTCCTTTAGGAAATCCTAATTCCTCCAGAAGCTCCACAGAGTGGCGGTAGCACTCCTCTGCCCCATAAACCACCTCTGCACCTGCTCTTTGGTCACTCAGCAAGACAGTAGCCATGGTCACGGTCCTGCTGGTTCTTCTGTAGCTGGCTTTGTTTCTTGGCTAACTGATGCCTGACGCTTATATTGTGTGAAAGGCCATTGTCGTTGGTTGGAAGTTCAGCTAACATTGGGTGTTGTTCACCTACCTTATGTACCAAAAGAAACAAGTGAATAGTTTTTCAGTTATTGATTCTTAATAACATTTTGCTTTAGTAAACTAGACCATGTATTCAACTCTAACAAAAGTTTGGCGAGTTTGATATGTCATTATCAATTATGTTTCAGCAGCATAATTGTTGCTATTGAATGAATAATAGGGGATCATATTAATTGCAGGGTTTTGGTGGTTGGTTTAGTAGTTAGTTGAGCAAGCAATTATCAGATAGAAATTTAGTGATGCATATGGTAATAACTTCCAAGGCAATTGATTGGAGCTATAAGCTTTTATTTCAGAATATCTGCCCAAGACAAGATAGAACCCTGAGCTTTCTTGGTTTTGGTAACTCATGAATCAAGATCATGTCTTCAAACTGAAGACAGGATGAGATGATCATCGGCATCTTTCAAAGGCTATAGTATGAATTACAATCTCAGCCGTTGGTTCTGTGTGTGTTGATTGAACCCGCCCTCTTGGCTTAGGAGAGTATAGGCCGCAAAAAAGAGGTGACCAATCTAGCCATAGCGCTTGATAAGACGATTATCCCATGGACCAACAGACCACCAGCGTCGTTGCCGGGCACCCCTTCACTTCTCGGTGTGGCATCATTTTCAGGCTTTGTAGTGCATGTGAAAGCGGCAAGCATAGGCTGCAGCTCATTGTGGAGTTTCTCTTTTCCACCTTTTTATTTGTGGTGTTCCACTAAATTGTGTAAGAACGTTAGCAATATGTCTAAATATGAGCTCTTTCCTCTGCCATTGTTGACATCAATAGACATTATTCCTTGTAAACCCAGAAATTTGTTCATCCAAACACCTGTTCCTTTTATTTCTTAAACAAATGTCCATATATTTATTTTTCATCCGAGTCATTAATAAAGAATATCTAGATAAACCTTAGGTCTTTTAGAATGTGTTTGATACAAGGTTTTAGGAGAATTGGACATTGATTTATTGTGCTCGTAGTTTGAAATTTCATTATACATCAAACGTTGAACTCATTGCTGGTATAAAACTGTGATTCTATAAGTTCAATTTGAATAAAAAACTTTAACACCAAGAGAGATGGGCTACAATAGTTTGATTCAGAGGCTTAGTATGAAAACCGAATCGCTTCTTTCTGTCTCATATTTTTACCCGGCCTCTACGAAAATCCCAGCATCAATATCACTTGAAAATTAAAAAAAAACAGAACTATGATTCTTCAAAACCATGATTACAAGTCCACATGGATTTAAGCCTACAGTTATAGAATTCATGTGCGGGGTGGATGGAAATGAGATTGAGAGGGGTTGTAGAATTCATGTGCGGGGTCTTGAACCTTGATAACTGCAGCTCAGGTAAGGACAGCTTCTATATACATTTTCAATGTGGACCGGGTTGGTAAGACACAAGCCCATCGCAACCTGCTCATTTCTTCTCTCTTTCTTTATTCTCTTTAGCTATGACAGGCCAAAACCTAACACACACATGCACCGTCCAGGATCGAACTCACCACCTGTGTGGTGGAAGACAGAGAAAATGCCCTTTTTAAGAGTCATGGGAAGCAGCACTTAAACGAGAGAGAGAGAGAGAGAGAGAGAGAGAGAGAGAGAGAGAGAGAGAGAGAGACCACCCTTTCACCTAATTCTCTTTCTTCTTCTTGAATGGAGACTCCAAATTAGCATAACCCACAATACGATTGAGCTCTATGAAAACAAAGAATTGATATAGCTTGTTCCATCTAGTATGGAAAAATGCTTAGTTGTTGGTTTTCATCATTTGCAAAGATAGAATTGTGGAACCTGAAAAGTGGACTTTCACGGGACTGAAATCCCGTAACTTGAGTGAAGACACCTTGAATTTTTTTTGGGTGAGGCAAAGTTCACCTGTATAAAATTTCAAGTGATGTGGTCGTATATTTAAATAAAAAATGACAGCATGTATAGATTTTTCGACTTTTCCAAGTCCTACAGTGTCCAATGCAAGCCGGTTCAGAGCCAACTTGGTCGTTTAATCAGGAATCAAATCGGACAAAAACCGGAACCGATTAACCGGATCTAAAACTGGAACTGTGAGTATCTCCCCGTTTGGTTACACCAGAACCAGCATTTGAAACCACTGATTTCATATTGATTTCATGAGTCTTTCAAACAGTTTTTAAAAAGTTTTTGGTTTAGATGGGATTTGGAATCGTCATGAACCGTAGAACTCCCGGCCTAGAACCAACTTATTTATGGTTCATGGTTCTAGGCCAACGGAAACCCACAGTTTTTAATCGCCAGGTCCAGATTACCCGGAACTGGACATGTTTATGCACTGACTGATTTCTTGGGATGAAGTTGGGTTCGGACATCTCCAGACCCAATAGACATGCATACCCCCGAGGTGTAGAATTCATCACCTTCATTTTAAAGGTTCATATGAGCCAACCTGAATAATAATTGACAATTTGGATTAGTGATGTAGCTAAGTAAATGAAATTTTAAGTTTAATAATTGACAATTTTTATATAAGAGTCATTTACCTAATCTGAATAATAGATCCATTTTGGATTAAATTAAGGTTCAAGTCAAGTTGAATTAATAATTCGTAAACAAAACCTTCAGATTTTGACCGAAGTGCACTTGGGTAGACAAATTTATGTGAACGCCATTATTTGGATTCGAGCGGTTCCTGGTTGGAATCTGTGGCATTAGAAAAAGTCCCAGGAACACCTCAATCAGGTGAACCCCATTATTCTAATTTGGACCTTCCTGGTTCTTGTGGGCAGTCATTCCTCCTCAAGGACTTCAATGGTTCCTTCTCTGGGTGGTTCAGTTCACAGTTGCTGAGTTGCTATCAAAGCCTTCGTCAATAAGGGTGATATGATATCCTCATTCCATATTTTCCAAGCCTTCGCCGAGCTCTTTAAGGTCAGATAGGTTTCAATAGTGCCTTCCAGTGGGTACAAGCTTCCGGCAAGTGCAGACCGGAATTTTCATCAGAACAAGGTGAACACCGGCTATTATAGTCGGGGAAAAGACGAGATCATCGTGGTTCAGCTCGGTTTGGCGTGTCTGCATGGCTCCCCATGTGTCTATTTAGCATGTATACATGACCTAAGTATGTTCAATTGGATTCGGCTCGTATGATTTTCTTAGTTCGATTTATATAATCACGAAAACGTAAACAATGCCAAATTAATGAATATGATCGCAGACAAGTTCATAAATCGGTGCTGGTATGTCGCAGCCACATCACATGCTAACAACTATTAATGCTTCTTCAAAGAACCAACCGAAACCACATTATCTCTTCAATAGTGTCCAGGAGTTGATAGTAAAACATGAAGAAATGAATAGAACTTCAGCCAGCACCAATGAATGTTTGCGTTGCTCCGGCCAACCTTCTTGCTTCAATCTTTGTCGGTCACTTAAATTCATGCTCGTCATAGCGACATGCCAACAGCAAATAAAACCCCCAAGAAACAAAAGGGAAAAGGACAACCAATTTTTCCGGTTAAATTTTGTTACATGTACATAGACATGTTCGGTTCCGATTTGCCTGGAACCAAGAACCGATATGGGGTTGGTTCCGGTTTATGTCCTAAACCATCTGAAACCAGAAAAGGTATTTAAAATTTGAAAAAACAAAAGAACCGACAATTCCAAACCATCAATTCTAACCGGATGACCGCTGATTCAGGATCAGGTTTCGATTCCAGTCCGTTCATGGTATGATTTGGTTCTGGTTGAAACTGCGAAGCTGATTCGAAACCGGTCATGTCTACAAGTACATGAAATACCATCAGTGCTGCATCGTGAGGCGAGGCATTGGCCACGCCCAAATCTTGAACCAATACAAAATGCATACCCAAGATTAAAGAAGTAGTCTGTAGGAATCTTAGGATTAAAAACATGTGATTATTTCTATGCTCGAGATAGTTTCAACTCGCCTAAATAGTTTTCAATATAAAAAAAATAGCCCACGGTATGCACTATGATAGGCAACCCATGGTAAAGCAGGAAGCTACAATAAGCATCCCACGGTAATAACCATGGGCTATTTGATTTACCTTGAAAGGTTTTCAACATCCACCATTAATGATCATAACTCTTTTTCGGGGTTTCAAACTGTTCTCATTATGCTTATTATGACTTTAAAGCCCGTTTAAATTTGGAAATATCAATTGGTTTTCTGGAACTAAGATTTCTAATTTTTCTGGTTTTGAACTCTAAGTTGATGTCCAGGTCTTGTCTTGATGATAGTTAGCCGTTTACCTACATATTGAACCAAATAAACAGTATGGGAGACATTGCTTGCACTAGTAAACCAAAAAGGGTCCCAATCTTTTTTTTCAACTAAAACAACCTGGTGCAACTTGGGCAGTCACATGAGACCAAAACGTTTGCAATGTTTTCTCATTAAATAAGTCCACCATCAGCTTCAATAACTTCACTGTTTGACTCAACTCCCACTGGATCGAGATGTCAAGTTCATGGTTATTATTATATAATTTGAAACCAAAAAATTAAATGGAAGTGGATATGAGTAATCATCGATATTGAGGTTCACATGTGGAAAAAATTGCATTTCATGAAAAGAAGTCACTGACAGAGAATCAACTGCGATCATGTTCTTGACCCATCAAAAAGGAGAAATTTCGATTGCTAGGCCTCGAATGTTTCTTAGGCAGTTGAATAGAAAAAGTATACATAAAAACTAAGACTGTTAGAAGGCATGCAATCCAAGACTAAAGCATGTAATGTGAGTGTGTATATATATTATATTATATTATATAAAATATATAAATGATTTGCCAAATTATCCTCAATAATTCAAACCATCTATTACACTTATATTTTCTATAGTTTGAACTTGGAACTTTTCCCTTTTTCCTTTGTTATCTCAATCATCCAATAAAAATTGGATGGTTGGAGAAGATAATGATTTAATATACGATTCTTTGTGCCCATAAGCAACGAGTTCTATATATATACTGTGTGTGTGTGTGTGTGCGCGCCTCTTAAACAATAGTTTTGACAGAATTTAGCGTTACTTCTTTTGGGTTATAATGTACCTTGTGCTCAACTAAAATAAAGATAGTGTTTTAACGTTTTTTATATATAAGTGTTTATCATCCACTTTCTTGAACATTCATAATGGTGCTTTGTGTATATATGAAGAAAGTTGCACAATGACGGTGAGGCTAAGCCACTATCATGGTAAATCTACCCATGCTAGAATGCTTATCACATGGCCTATGTTATCTTGCCTAAATCAGAAGAATTAAACTCCTTAGTACGAATGGAACATCTGAAAATATTTTTTTTTCATAATATTTCTTGAGAGTCGGACTTCTAATATATAAGAGTGTCCTATCAACTAAACTAACACATTATTTCATTTAAAACTTAGGTACTTTAATCAAATAACTTTTTTATTACCATGAGTTGAAGCCGAGTTTGATGCTGGAATCTGCCACAGAAAAACCAAGTGGCAACAAACCCAACTGCATACACACATATACGTGGCGCTTTTCTTTCAAAGCTGAACCCTATCGGATCCAGCATCGAGGAAAACCCAATCCAATTATCCACCGTCTCACCGGTCCGTCAGTCCGCCTACGAAAGAGAAAATGTTCATTTCCCATGCAGGGGTACAGCAACCATTCTGTCACGGAACAGAGTCTACACCTTCCTTGTCCTTATTGTAAACCCCCCTTGAGGTATTATAGGAAGCTAGTTAGAGTCGGATGGGACTTACTTGGATTGAACCCTGTTTGGTATCGACGACCAAGATCTTGGTGCCTATAAATAAGACACCCGAGCAGGGATTTGGGAAATTCATTCATTCACTTCATTCATTCATTCACTGATTGAGAGTCCCGAGTGCTCATGTGAGTGCTGGTCGTTCCCCATGTACTTTGCTTTTCTAGGTCAATAAAGTTGAGGATCTTGAGGGTTAGGCATTTTCGCCTTGTCTCATCCCATCGTGAGCGTGTGAGTGTAGATTATGTGCCTAAGGTAGAGAACGGGAACAAGGAAGACAACAAGGGATCAAGGAGCATGATTGCCCAGTGCTAGGAGGAGTTTTGTGCACATCTATCCACCTGATTCCGTGCGGCTGGGGCAGTTCCGAAGAGTTGTTTGTCATCACACGTCGAAACCCCTTCTTGATCTTGAGAAGGATTTGATCGTGTGATAATTTGGTATCAGAGAATTCTCAACTAGATTTAGAAGCAAATTAACGAAAGCATCAGATCAACTTCAAAAATTCAGCAGAAATTGGCAGTTGATTTCGGTTGAAACTGTTCAAGATGAGTAGATCTGTTTAATTCAGGCAAGGAACGCCTAGATCTGATCAAGAACAAGATGTTCTAAGGTTGATCTAGTTGCAATTTATCCGAAGATTGATAGATTTAGTTGAACATTGATCAGATTTGAGTCGATCGGTTCATTGATTGCAAATCAACGGCGAGCAATGAACTTTGGCTTCCAATCTAAATTCTGATACGATATGCAGAAATTCAACTATGAGATAAGTTGATTTCGTTGTAGATTAACTCGATCTTCAATAAGGAAGTCAAGATCACTTCAGATTAGGATACATCTGAGCCATAGAAGGTTAGATCTATGAGGAATTGTGAATTGCAAAAGTTGTTTCTTCGCAATTTTGAATTTTTTTTAACAGGCCAACCATATCGGATTGTTTGGGGTTAATTGCATGTGATCTAAGGGTGGATCTGAGTGTGATTAGCATGCTCGGAGTTTTAATAAGCCAGAATAACCATGGTTCCTTCAGGAGACATTCATATTAGATAGAATTGGAGGCAGGAGTAGACACAATCCAGTTCAGCTGCAACAGAAATTTCTAGAGAAGTCTTCGATGTAAATTGAGCCAATTCAGTTTCAGTTTTCATAATTTCCAATTTCGATAATTATGTTGTGTTCGTAAGCTTCAAAATAGAAGCAAAGTTGCGTTAAAATTATATCGTTTTATCTGTAAAACTAGCTATACACGATAAGTCTATAAGTGAGTACACCAAAAAATCTGTCTACCATTGGAAGTATTTATTGAAAGGTTTCAACCACAAAACCATGGGGGAAAAGCAAACGTCAGTCAGCTGAAGAGGAAGGAACATAAGATCGGGTGTCTCTGGAGTCGGTCTTGGTGCAAATCTCGCAACAAATAGCAAATCTACAAGTACAGAATTAGAAGTTCGTGTGACAGTTACAAATTGTGTAATCTAGCCAGTAGAGAGTAGATTCAATTAACCTGAGTTGCGAAGCATGTATGAAGGGCGACACCAACATCTTCTAGCTTCAAGAGAAGCTTCTTGGATCTCTACCTCAGGTTAAAAGGTAAAAATCAGTGAACCTAAGACATTTGAGGGTGATAGGGAAAAGAAAATGGTAGAGAACTTCGTTTGAGATTTGGAAAACTATCTTGAGGTTTCACACATTCATGACGAGGACAAGGTAACACTGACTGCCTTGTTCCTTTCAAATAATGTCAAACTATGTACCATATCCGCATCCAACAGCTCCCCTAGCTGTCTTTGGAGCTCCTCTAACTCCGAAGGGCTCATGCAGTAGGCCACTTTATGGAGCAACTTGGCATCAAACTCCAACACTATCATGTGATCCCTCGTAAGTCTCGGTGGCAACTGCTTTGGTAGCTCGATTGACATGGTGTAGGCATACTTGGACAATATCCCATGCACTTTGGTAGGTATGTGCCCCTCAATTTCGGATTGCTTAACCTCACAAAGAACTACCACCACCGTGGGATAACTTCCTCAGTCTGTCTTTCAACTGCAATGCTGAAACGTATATGGTTGTCGAGTCACACTGCAGCATGAACCCTGGTTGCTTTGGATCAACACACACCAAGCCACCTATGTGGGGCGCTGCCATCATGATGGTTGTACAAAAAAGTCGCAGCCTAGCACCAACTCGAAGTCATCGATGGGGCTCAGCTGCAAACGAGGGAGGTGAAAGAATTCCTTCTACTTAGACCGAATTCAAGCATGAGTTGTTGCAACAATTCAACCTAACAAATTCAATTTGAAGGTCACAAGAATTGCTTAAGCAACTTAAACATACGCCCTTCACAAGTATGTGAAGAGGTTTTAGTTTGGTCGTACTTGAGGTTGAGTTCATGAGTGAACAAGACAAGTTATTCCACTTTGAAGACGATCTTCAACTGTAGGCTCAAGTAGAGCTTAGATAGCAAAATCCATGGGATGTAATGGAGGAAACCAACATTAAGAAGGACAAACCTAAGGAGTATAGTGGTGAGAAGAAAGGTGACAAAGGTAATAATAAAAAGAAAAATGAGAAAAATTTTGGCCGTCCCAAAGGGGATAAGCAGCCAACCAAACTGACTGCAGCACCCGTGGGAAGCCAGGTCAGCCTAATTAGTATGGGAAAACTGCTAGCCCATGCTTCATATGTTAGGGACTACATTGTATGCAGTTTTGCCCCAAAAAGGTGAAACTTCAAAGTCTCCTTTCGGTTCGCCCATGCTATTTAAGAAAAAGACCGATGGTTTATTGAGAATGTGTATGGACTACCGGGCTTTAAACTAAGTCACGGTAACATACCGTTACCCATTTCATTAGTAGAACACTTGTTCGATCGGTTGGGAGGAGCATGGTGGTTCTCCAAACTTTACGGTCAAGCTATTGGTAGGTACATAAAACACCTGGGGATGAAACAAAGATGGCTATGGTCATGTGATACGATGCGAATGAGTTCTTAATGATGCCATTTGGGCTAACCAATGCACCCACAACCTTTTGTCGGCTAATGAATGAAGTACTATATGAGTTTCTTGACATGTTTGTGGTGGGATACATAAACAACGTCGTCATCTACAACCGAGACTTTGAGGAGTACGTGAGACACCTCTCTCTTAACAGCTATGGGATCACAAGTTTATGTCAAAGGGAGAAGTGTGAGTTTGTGAAGACTAGCATCACACTCCTAAGTCACATTATTAGCAAGGAGAGATCTGGATGGATCCTAGAAAAGTGAGTGCTATAAAATAGGACATACCGAAAGCGGTGAGTGAGCTATGAAGTTTACTTGGGCTAGAGAACTTCAATCGAAAATTCATGAAGAATTTCTCAAAACCAGCCGCACCCCTCACCGAGCTATTAAAGAAAGGGTATTAGTGGGAGTGAATACCAAGTGTGGGAGGCCTTGGATGGCCTCAAGTCAGCCATCATGGAGTAATCGATTCTCTACTTACCTGACTTTTCGAAACCAGTTTTGCTCCATACGGATGCAAGTGAGAAAGCTTTAGGGGACGTGCTTTTGCAAGGTGGCCACCCCATAGCCTTCAAAAGCCGAAAATTGGGCCAAGACACGGTACACAACCTACTAAAGAGAGTCACGGTTGTGCATTGCCTTCATATGTGGAGGGTGTATTTATTGGGTTTGCACTTCACTGTTGTCATGGATAACGTAGCGAACACATTCCTGAAAACCTATAAAAAGCTCAACTCGAGACAAGCACAATGGTTGGAATTACTCAAGTACTATGACTTTGAGTGGTCATATCGGCCGAGTAGAGAGTAACAGTCCAGTGAAATGATGAATACTATGACCCGGTTACATGGGGATTTCTTATAGAGAACAAAACAGGTCAGGGATGAGGATCTATCATATAAACAACTTAAGGGTTAGGTCTTACAAATGTCAAATGAAAACTATGAACTTCATAATGGAGTACTTTCGATGAAAGCAAGACAATTACTTATACCGGATTTTGATAGATTGAGGAGAGTTTTGATGTTTGAGGCGCACGACACAACACATGCGGGACACCTGGGGTAGATCTTACCATGACATTATTGATGTGAGGCTACTACTGGCCCTGCATGATGCACAAAGTCACAGACTACATGTGTACCTATTTTGTGTGCCAACAGGACAAGGTAGAGTGCCAACAAGCAATGAGTTTGCTGCAACCAAACTCCATTCTGGATAGACCATGGAGGGCCTTATCCATGGATTTCATCTCAAACTTGGCTAAGGTGGATGACTTCGAGATGATTCTAGTTATTGTAAACATGTTTTTCAAATATGGGATATTTGTAGCCGCACCACATGAGTGCAGTACCAAGAATACGATGTGTCTCTTTGGTGAAATACTTTGGAGTATCGAAAGAGATTGTGACGTCCGATTCACCATCATATTTTGGGTGAGGTTTTCTTGATGATAGAAACCCAATTGCTATTTTCATCAACCAATGGTTAAACAAAACGGGTGAACTCCTTGTTGGAGGAGTATCTCGATGACTCCGTAACAACCAGTAAAAAAATGGGTGTGATGGTTGGATATCACGTAGTACAACTAAAATAACCATTGCAGCTCATCTACTAGGATGAGTTCGTTCAAGTTGACGATGGGTGGCAACTATTGGGACCCCTAGATCTTTTGAAAGGGGACAACATAGGTAGTTGTTCCGCTGCTCTCAAAGAGGTAGAGAAAAGTCCATGACGAGGAGACCAAATTGTCCCTTAACTGAGCATGTGCTCGCATGGTGAAATATGTGTTTAGACACCCACGCATAGTGAAATTTGCCGTAAGGAATTACATGTGGCTTTAGGTACCTATGTAAACAAAGGGCAGTCATACGGGACTCAAGCAAAAGTTTGACAATCCATTCAGGGTTATGGAGTGGATAGTATGTGGCTTACAAGTTGGACCTACTAGACTGGTTGAAGTCACACATGGTATGTAACATTTTGGAATTGAAGCCATATCACGAGGATCCATACCAGTTGAAGCGTCGACCCCACCATTGGTGCATGAGGAAATACTTGTGATCACTACTGTGCTAGCTCATAGGGTGGATGGAGCTAGACCTTGGTGCCAAACATAGTACCTCGCAAGTTGGACAAACAAATGCTAGGATGACAACAATTGGGTCCCAAGCGGTCAGATGTGGCAATATGAGCACTTGTTACAATAGTATCACCAAACCTCGAGGATGAGTCTAGACTTGATCGGGGAAGAGTTATCACATAACTGATTCTATGCCCCATACCCATATGTGCCCTGTGCACCCACACACCTTGGATCATGATTGAAGTATAAACTTTTTTTTTGTACGTAGAGTCTAAACCTCTCTTGTACTAATTGTAAACTCTCTTTGAGGTAGTATAAGATCATTATAAACTAGTTAGAGTCAGACTAGACTTACTTAGATTGAACTCGATTTGATAGCCCATGCTCTTGGTGCCTATAAATAAGATACCAGGCAGGGATTGGGACATATTGAGTCATTCATTCATTTACTCCTTGAGAGTCCCGAGTGCTCGTGTGAGTGTTGATCGTTGAATTCGAATTCTTATAGTTATGTACGGCATTCCTAAGTCAATAAAGGTGAGGATCTTGAGGGTTAAACATTTCCGTATGATCTCATTTCATCATGAGTATGTGAGTGTTGATTATGTGCCTAAGGTGGAGTTAGGGAACAAAGAAGACACCAAGCTATCATTGGAGCTTACCACCGCTAGGAAGAGTTTGGCGTGCATGTATTCCGATTCCGTGCGGGTGGGGCAGTTTGAAGGAGTTGTCCACCGTCACGCATGAAAACCCTTCTTGATCTTAACGATTTGATCGCGACATTCTACCAAGTTAAAAAAAATACAGGGACCTCATCGTAATTATTTCATCTTTTCCTTTTTCTCCTTGAAAAAGCAGATAATATGATGATTCCTTCTCCTGCCAAGTGAGAAAGAGAGTCGGGATCATCAGTGTGGGGCTTGGTGGTTAATGGTGGCGGGTCGATCGGCGAGAGGCGGAGTAAGTGGTGGCGTCGGTTCCGAGCTCGAGTCTTTTCCATGTTTACCGGCGCCTTTAGTGGCGGTAGCAGAAGAGGAAGCACGGTCACCACCGCTAAATTTGGTGGCAGTGGCGGGGCAGCGGCTGAATTCTGGGACACTTCTTCTAATGGAGTAGCCATCTTCTTCACGGCCATGGCCGGTGTTACCTTGGCCGCGGCCCTCATCTACTCCCGTAGGTAGTCAATCATCCACAGGCAGGGCCTTCTTCTTCCTCCCACAGCAAGAGAGAGAGGGAGAGAGAAAAATGTGAGTTGCTTTTATAAATACAATGAGAACCCTAGGGAGATCCCATACTTCATCATCTTCGTCGTCTTCTTCCTCATCTTCCTCGTCGTGGGTTCGATCGCTTCTCTACGTGGCCGCCTCCTCTGCTGCGTCTTCCTCATCTTCTTTGTGTTCTTCACCTTCTAGTTCGTCCTCATCGCCGCTGCCGCTGCCGCTGCCGCTGCCATCGTCTTCGTCGATGTCTTCCTCCTCATCGTCGTCCTCGTCCTTCTCTAGACGGTGAGTCCTTTTACTCCCTCTCTCTTTACACCGTTGTCAGTCTACCTCTATGAGTTTTTTCTCGTCTTGATCCGTGCTTCGGTTCTCGTTTCGTTTGGTTTTATGGTGCTAATCTATTGTAGGTGACTATGGTTTTTTTGACTCCAAAAGGGTCACCAGAACAAACTAGTTTTGGTGCTTCAGTAGATCTGATATTGGGGTTTTCTTGTTTCTTTTCGTTCGTTTTTATAGTGATAGCTTTTGCGGGCGACGTGATTCCTGCTAGGTCTGAACCTCCTGGTGGTTTTCCTGAGACAGGAGAGTTAAAGATTTAATTTTGGTTCACGTTGTCAATATCACCATCATCCTAACCTTCTTCTTTCGCTGGTTCTGTGGTTGCTGAGTAGGGGTTGTGTGGAGAAGTGTGTGAGGGGCGGCATGATTGACTAATTGGTTTATTGTTTGTAGAAAAAGTTCAGCTTGTCCACGTTCTTCTAACCTTTTGTTTTTTGTCCATCAGTCTGCGGGATACGTCAAGCTTGATTTAGATTATTAAGCTTTTGCGTTATCCACTAGACAGTAAGTGGCTGAAAGTTTGTTCTTTGCTAGAACAAGAAGAAACTGTTTTTTTTTGGTAACCCTTTTCTCGTATATTTTTGGAAGTAGGAAGCAGGGAAGAAAATTTGGTGGACTTGTTATTGAGGCAATTGATGTTATTTCACTGACAGCAATGGCATCAGTAATCAGCTTAACATTGCTGCATTTGACGAGCTATTTCTGGTTCTTTATCGGTTGATCTGTGCATCAAGATGACCTTTTGGTGCTTTTGGCTGGTTCATTTTCTCTTTGTTCTTGTGGAGACGAGCTGGTTCTTGTTTGTTGATTGCTGAATCCTGCTCTGTGGTTTAATTAATGTTAGTGGTGGTGACTCTGCTTGATAGTATCAATTTAACCAAGGTTTATTGTGCATTATTCAGCAGTCATTTTCTTTACGTATGTTCTTCCTCTTTTGTGTGTAGCAAACAAGTCGCTTAGCGTAATGTGGCAGAATTGTCTTTCAAGCAATTCATTGAGCAAAATGTTGTTTGTCCGTCTTATATGGCTGCCGAGGGGTTTTGTTTGAATTTGTGAAGAAAGTAGTATTTTAGTTGCAGTTATGATGGTCTGCTACTTATATAACGTTGTTGGATTTTTCTTTGGAGTGCCTTTTGGTTTGTAATGACTGACATGTGTCACTTAGTTCGGACATGGCAACAATCAGCATATTTTAACCAGCGCTTGATGTTCGTGTTATGTATTGAGGGTGAAGGAAACGTTGAGGGCATGACCTCACAGTAGATTTACAAGTAAAAGTTGGCAGCATGACCTTATATGAAATTTATGACCAAGAATTCATGTCGCTCACCCCACTTGGCAGGAGAAAAAGCACGATCATGGTTTAACATCTATTATATTATGTTAAAGATACATTAGATGATAATTGACTTCATATGTAGGTTCCTTATACTCCATCTTTTATATTTCATAATAGCAATGCTATAAAAATCGTATCGTACCGCACGATACGATACGATTTTATCACGTATAGTATGAAGATATGGTACGATACAAAAGCACGTATTGCTTATCGCGATTTATCGTGCCGTATCGTACGAGTCGATGCCGATTTTTCTGTTATAAATTCTGAAAATTCGAAACTTGCGGATTTCATTTCTCTTTCTTCGCAAACCCTTTTTCATGCCATTTCTTTTCTTCCAAATCCTCTTCTTACCTTGTTCTTGTTGATTTCGTGGTTTATTCACAAGATTCTCAAGTATTTCACCTAATTCAACTCCCTATCTCTAGGGTTTTTGTCAAATCCGTGTCATACCTCTTTTTTTTACCATTTTACCCCATTTTTCACTTGAAAAATTTGGGGGTTTGCAGATTCCATGATTCTTAACCTCTAAAAAGCCTTTTCCTTCTTATTGATTGTCCACTCTTATCTTAATGGCTTCCAATCGAGTCGATCCAACTTGGAAATATTGTACTCTTATGTACGAAGGCAATAGGCTTGTGAACAAGTGCATGTTTTGTAATGTTGTAAAACATGGTGATATTTCTCGTATGAAACATCATCTTGCGGGAACCAAGAAGGATGCTAGTGCATGTCCTCGGGTTCCCGAAACAATGAAATATGAGATTGAGCTGGTATTAGAGGCTTCAAAGGAGAATAAGAGATTAAGGGTGAGAGAGAGGGCAAAAATAGGTGGTTGGGATATGTCTCAACCGTTTGAAGATGTTATTGGTCAAGGGATGTATGGTGATGAATTTCATGGTGCAGATGATGAAAGAAGAGATGGTCGAAGAGGGGAGAAGGCGAGAAAACAGAAAAAGTGTAGGTTCTGGTGGTAGTAGCAGTGGAGTTATTCTTTCCACTACAAGAGCTCCTACTCGCCCGATGCCTACGAGGGTTACTAGAGGAGGTAGTGGTCCTAGTGGGATACCTTCATTTTTTGCCCCATATATGACTCCTAGAGCTCAGCCAGACATTAGATCAACTATGACTTCAAAGGAGGTAATTGAGAAAGTAGATTTAAAGTCTACTGATTTTTTTTTATGAAAATTGCCTCCCTTTCAATGTTGCAAACTCATTTTCTTTTCAAAGTATGGCGGATACGATTGCCAGTGTGGGATTGGGGTATAAAGTCCCTACTTATCATGCTTTGAGGGGCACATTATTGCATAAATGGGTTGATATTGTTAATGCATGGAGTTCTGAATTTAGGGAGTGATTGAAGGATATAGGATGTTCTGTTATGGTTGATGGTTGGACAGATGGTCAGCGTAGGTTTTTGGTAAACTTCATAGTTTATTGGCCCAAAGGTACATTATTTTTTAAATCATATGACTTGTCCCATATTGATAAAACTGCGGATAATTTACTCTCTATTTTTGAGGAAGTTGTTGAGGAAGTCGATGTTCCAAATGTTGTTCAATTCATTACTGGTAATATTGCAAATTTTAGAGCAGCTCGTAAGATGCTTGAGGCAAACCATTCATCCTTACTATGGACTCTATGTTGCACATTGCATAGACTTAATGCTTGAAGATTTAAGTACAATAGATGAAATGGGACTATAGATGCATGCAGAAATATTACAAAGTTTATTTATAACCATTCTTCTGTATTGCATTTGATGCGAATTCATATAGCTGGAAGGGAATTTATTAGGCCTTCATTGACAAGATTTGCTATAAATGTCATTATTGTGTAAAGTCTTGTCATACATAAAAATGCATTGAAAAAATTATTTGCGTTTGATGATTGGGGCTCTATTAGTTGGTCTACAAAGAGGGAAGGGATTGTTGTGGTGGATGTTTTCAATGCTAATTTTTTGGAAAGTTGCAGCAAATTTTTTAGGATGATTGTACCTTTATTTAAGGTAAGGAGGATGGTGGACAGTGAAGATAGACTTGCTATGCCTTATATATATGATGCTATGGATAAGGCCAAATTGGAAATACAAGTAAACCTTGATCGCAAGCGGTCACTTCTAAAGAAATTTTGGAAGATAATTGATGCACGTTGGAACCGCCAAATGCATCATGGTTTGCATGCTGCTGCATATTTTCTTAACTCTTGTATTCGATTTTTTCCTAACTTTGTGCAGGATGAAGAAGTGAAAAAGGGTATCTTAAATGCAATTGACCTTGTTGAAGATTCATCTACTCGTTGTAATATTCATTTAGAGTTAAGCAAGTATATACAAAGTATTGAGATTTTGGAAGGCCAATTGCAATCCAACTCCGCTCCCAGATGTGACCAGATATTGTGTTTTTATTAATATTCATTTAAGTTATTAATTGATTGACTTCATGTGTTTCTTATTGATCATTATCGTGTTTTATTTTAGATAAATGGTGGGCTCGTTTTGGTACAGATGCATTGAATTTGGCAAGGTTTGCTCAACGTATATTGAGTCAAACATGTAGTTCGAGTGGGTGCGAGATGAATTAGAGCTTTTTCGAACGCATTCACACGAAAAAGCGAAATAGGCTGGAACATGCTCGACTGCGTGATTTGGTATACGTTGCATAACATGAAGTTAAGGTAAAGGTAATAATTAGAAAATATATATTGTTTGTTATTGCCTAATTCTTGACTTCTTTCTTAATCTTATTAATAATGAATGATTGATGTGGTTATATTACATTTGATATTCTTTATAATTTGAATATTCTTTTTTTACAAGCAAATGCAAAAGGATGCAAAAAGGACAAGGAAGGTGCCATATGACCCATTGAGTTACGAAAATGTTGATATTCTTGACGATTGGGTCGAAGAGGAGGAACCCCGTATCATTTTAGATGATGAAAATTAGAGGACACTCCAAGCCGAAGCAGAACTTGGAGTTGGAGACGATGAAAATGAAGCCGAAGGTGTTGGATGGGCATATCCTATTATGGAGGAAGAAGAGGGAGGAGATGATGATGATGGTGATGGTGGTGATCCTGACTACGTTGATTATAATGCTTTTGTTGATTATGATCCACGTTGTGGATGATTGTAATTTGTTTTAACTTTTATTTGTAAGTTCTACTTCTAAGTTGTAACTTGTAACCTTGATGATTATGGATTCTATGGAATATGGAATCATGGATTATGGATTCATGGACAACAACAACAACTAAGCCTTTTCCCATACTAGATGGGGTCGGCTATATGGATTCATGGAATATGAAATTATATTATTTATGGAATATGGATGCTTGTAGCCGTAGATGTTTTTGTTATAGAATGAATGCTTCTTCATTGTGTTGTATATGTTTTGTTCATTAATTTTAATTTTTGAATTTAAAAATTTTTTGTATTGTACCGGACCATACGATATGGTACGATACGATATAGCAGTATCGGTACCGGATATGGTTTTTACAACATTGCATAATAGTGCTTAATGATAGGGTTATCTAAAGGCCACTTTTTCAAATAAAGTGCTTAGAAGTTCTCTGTGCTGGCTTCATTACTTTGCAAAATGCAATCACGTCATGTCAAACTTCCATTGCATGTGCGATATAGCTTCTTTTTTGCATCAGCGTCATAATGCAATCACTTGATAGTTCCTTTATGCCATCTGTTTTCCTTGCCCTTTGTTTGTGCAACTCGCTTGGTTCTTCTTTCAGTAAATTTATCTTTTCTTGTTCATTTTCAACATTAGCTGACCATGGTGTTGCTGAACTAACAGCAGGGGTAGCCTTAAATCCCCTTGGTCTAGGAGGAGGAGAAAACATGCCCTTTCACGTGAGCAATGGCATAATTTATTCTCGTCAGATGGACAACTACTTGATGGTGGAGTGAGCTTTTTGAAAAAAATTCGTGGAGGGGTGAGTCTTTTGATTGCTTACTTTCTATTGGAGGCAATGAATTTTCTGTAGCCTGTGTTTCGGTCAGGCAGATTCACGTATGATCCTTTCGGGTACTCATATTTTCCTCTATATTTATGGTAGATTTTTTATACCCTTTTATGCAATATATACCAACATAAAATGTCAATTTGCGTTCTGGTTGGTTTTGATCATGCTTCACGGTCCACATTTTCATTTGGATCTGGTGTTATAATCAACACTTGTTATTCTTATCGTGAGACTCATTGGAGTACTCTCACCAGAATGTAACAAATTGTTAGGCTGTTTTTGGGAGCTCGAGGTGGAGATTCCTTGGGTTCCTTGCACTTCCCTATGGTTGGGATAGAATGGGGATGGGAATGGTGGTAGGCCTGGTGCAAAGTGGATCTTACCCCACCTCCCTTTTTTCTCTTAGAATATGTTTGTCTCATGATGGAAGATTAAGCTTCCATATGGAACAACCACTTTTCACATGGTTAAGCCAAACATAATTAAAATTGGTTACATGGTCAATGAGAAGGAAAGTTCTTGGACAGTATTGACAAAGTTTTCAAGTTGTCTAACCAGTGGTTTGGATCTGGTGTCGGGTTTCCATCTCTAGCATGAGACTAAGGTGGCAGTGGACGTTTCTCTCAGAATTTCAGTGGCTTTGCTCATGCAGTCAAACGAAAATAAAGAAGGCAGAGTTTTTGTGCACCGTCCACTTTGCTCATGACATACTGATGAGTGAAACAAATGCATTCTTATATCCTATATTTTGTTGATCGTTCTTCTCTGATCTCCATTCTTCTGTACCTTTTCCAGCTACCACTCCACCTTCATCTTCCCACCCATTTTGATCCCATATCCTGCTCCCAACCACAATCTTACTAGGAAATCTCTGAAATGGTAAAAAAGGGTAATGATACCTCAGAAGGAAACATTACATTCTATTCATCTAGAGACTATCTCTACTTTGGTAAGAGATCCAAGCCTCACTTTCCATTAAAGAGGTCTCAACCTCATTTCATGGTGTTACATGTTGCCTCACCTCAGTGCTTCACATAGCGTCAGGTGGCTGGTTGTTGATTAGCAAATTGGGTTTCCACACAATGGGTCATGTTTCTTATGTGGCCTCTTAGACGCTAAAGTAGTTTCATTTGTATGTTTTGCACACGCTAGTTGGTTTCTTATGTAGCCTGTTAGATTCTAAAATTGTTCCAAATGTCTTTGGTCATAACTAGCTGGTGTCCTAGCCTTGACCCATCACAGTTTGGTGCTTAGCCCGTTGATGTATATTGAGATATGCTTGTCCCTCTGATTTCCACTGTGAGTCTTATTTGTCCCTGTTAGGCGTTATATTCTTTTTACAACGTCAGAGATTGTGGTTAGATGCTGTCTTATTATTTATTTCTGTGTATAAGCTGTTTCTTGTTTTAATGCCAGGGGATTGAACCTAGCATAAGGATGGAGGTTTGGCCCTTCCTTCTTGGAGTGTAAGATTTATTTGCTTTCTTTCCTGTTACATTTCATCAATTGCTGTAAGTGGGTTAAGGGTGCGTTCGGCATGTGCTTATTTATTGTATGTGCGTTGTTATTAGATTATTTATTATCTCTGAAGTGGCATTACATTCTGATACGCAGATATGAACTGAACAGTACAAAGGATGATAGACATGCTACAAAGATTAAAAGAAGGTATATTTCATAGCCTTACAAGAATATTTGGTCTAGTTTATGCGTCTTGCATTTTACTTTTTCTTTATCAATTATCTTGATTTGAGCTATATTATTTATTATTTAGCTACAACTTTAATGATGGTTTGGCGTGCAGAGAAGAGTACGATAACTTGAGAAGACGATGCAAGCAACTTGAAAAGAATGTTCATGAAAATCAAAGTCCTAAGCAGCTAAACTGCAGCTGCATAGAAGGTTCTGGTCCACGAGAGAATCCAGGATCACCTTGTTGTGAAGATGCAGCCAGTGCCAGGCATTCTCTTTCTGCTAATGAAGGTGTAGATGACAATGTGCCTGGTGTAACATGCTCCCATAACCAGCCTGATGACTCGGAGAACTCGCAAATTTATTCATGTATTACCGAAGAATTTAGTTCTAGCATGCAGTCACCTGTTGGCGGCACGGAAGTGTTGGAGACAGAATCCTCAGACAGTGAATCCTCAACAGAAGAGGAAGAAATGCAAGGTTGTACCACTATGGAAAGAATCAACGGAAAGGAGACTGATAATGCCTCAGCTGATGTCCTTGAGGGGAAGAAATCTCAGGAACAGGTTATGGAGGACTATGCAACATGGCAGAGAATCATCCGGCTTGATGCTAAACGTGCCAATGGTGATTGGGTACCATATTCAACTGCTCAAGCAGAAATATCAGAGGATACGGCAGTAAGGCTGGCCGAGTCTGTGGGCCTGAAAGATTACGACCATTTGGAGCCCTGCAGAATTTATCATGCCGCCCGGTTGGTTGCTATACTTGAAGCCTATACCGTTTATGACCCAGAAATTGGTTACTGCCAGGGCATGAGCGATTTACTTTCACCAATAATCAGTGTCATAGAGGAAGATGATGAAGCATTCTGGTGTTTTGTTGGTTTTATGAAAAATGCTAGGCACAATTTCAGGCTTGATGAAATTGGAGTACGGAGGCAACTGAACACAGTATCCAAGATCATAAAATCAAAGGACTCTCATTTGTATAAACATTTGGAGAAGCTCAAAGCAGAGGATTGTTTCTTTGTCTACAGAATGGTGGTGGTGCTGTTTAGAAGAGAGTTGAATTTTGAGCAGACATTGTGTTTGTGGGAGGTCATGTGGGCAGACCAGGCAGCAATTAGGGCTGGGATCGGCAAATCTGCGTGGGGGAGGATAAGGCTGCGTGCACCACCAACCAATGATCTGTTGTTATACGCGATTGCTGCATGTGTTTTGCAGAGAAGGAAACTGATTATTGAGAAGTACAGCAGCATGGACGAGATCATAAGGGAGTGCAATGACATGGCTGGACAACTGGATGTTTGGAAGTTGCTGGATGATGCTCATGACTTGGTGGTAACTCTTCATGACAAAATATCATAATTTCAGGAACATCCGCTTCCATAGTTGCCCTTTCTGATCTTGCCACCATCTTCTTTTGGCTTTTCCCATTATTTATTCTAGATGGTTGAATGTTTAGTGAGGATCGCCCTTGAGATACTGCTGCTGAAAAGTTAGCAGCACTATTGTGTTTCTCTTACCTAAATATGGGTACACCAGCTTATGTTGAAGGTGGGGCCTTTTTCATTATGAAGACAGGAGAATGGCCATGTAATGGAATCATTCGTACCTACTGTAGAATCCCCATTTCAGTGGGGCCTTCTGAATAGATATGATGCTTTGCCCATCAGCCTTAAGTGAACGCATGCCATCAAATATCGTCCTGCCAAGATGTGATTGGTTTGCGGTGCTCTTTTGGATCTTCAGTTCAGTCATTCATATATGAGATTTCTCATCTAATTTTCAGTTCTGCTATCTTTTATGATCATACTGTTACGATGTGATTCTAAGCTGTAAGATTTTACCAGTGCAAACCCTATCTATGTTATTTTGTTATTGGAAATTTTGAAATCATTATAACCCAAATTTTGCCAGATCAGTGCTAGGAATACACGTTTTAGTCTGTGTCGTGACTTTCACTGCCCCGGAGGTAGCGCTAGTAACGTTGACCTTGACTGTGAGCAGTGTGTCCAACTAGACAGGGCAGATTTTGAAACCGGTGGAACTGGCCCCAAAAGCGTAACTGGAACCTATGTATGTGAAAGTTGTGGAGACTGGAGATCATATATCAAGAGTTCGAATTTCAACTGTAACCGGCGTTCATCTCCCTCCATTACGCTTGTCAATCCGAAAAACGGAGGAGTTCGTGAGCAAGAAAGGCCAAATGCCGAAAGAGTGTCTCTGCCCGGCTCAAATGGAACACCACGAATAAAAGGTCATCAGGCAGATCCAGAAATTGAGACGATGCGTACAAGCAGAGGTGGGGAGCACGCTCAGTAGCTAAAGATCACAAGTAGCACGCGAACAAGTTTTCTATCTCAACTTAATGCAGGTTCTCACCATCAACAAATGCAAATGCGGTATTGAGGATTTGAATTCATTGACTCAAACCATTAAAGGGAGGGTCTTAACACTGACCGTTAATAATAACACGAAATAGGGAAAACAAGAAAGCTTTCTTCTTCAACTGCTCTTGGTATAGTATCTCACAGTGACGGCAAGTCCCAAGATGAGGAGTGGCACGAGGAACTGTAAAATCTTGATCACGAACTCAGGGGTTCTATCTGGATTGTATTGTGCCTGCTTCGCAGGAATATAGGTGCGCTTCAAGGGGATAGTTGAGACATCAATCTTGCCTATGCAGTATTGAGCCATCATATCCCTGGCTGAATTGCTGTGACCCACATCTTCAAAATCATTGGTTGCATCTTTTCCTGCAATTTGGAGAATGCACTTAGTCCTCTTATCTCCATAGACAAACAAAGAACTTGAAAGGATGCCCTTGTTTCTTGAGTGCTGAGAGCTATTTGTTTTATTTACAATACAAAGCAAAAGCTCGCATGCAAATTTAGAATCACACGTTGATGCACGTGTGCGCATGTGGACATACACACTCCCATGCTTGCACACACACACACACAGACAGATCTCACTTTGGCATTCAAGGATTCTTGACTCCTTACCAGTTGCAGAAAGTAGGACCTCATCTCCTCCAGGGTGATCTTCCATGAAAGGGGTTACATCATACACCTGCCACGGAAAGGAAGACGAGCAGTTGATACTTTAACAACTGTGTAGAGGTAAACTAAAATATTAGCAACATTTGATTTACACACAGCCAAGAGACTCAATTGTTTAGCAAGACCTGACCACATGATCCAACTCATACTGTTTAAATAAAATCCAACTGAAACAAGTGGAACCAAGGCGTCTCATATAATATACTCCATAAGGCAACGTAGTCGTCAGCAGCACTTCCCACTTTTGTTTGGTGATTCACATTTTACCTTTCTTGACGATGAAATTGTCATAGAATGTGTACATTTCAGAACTTTGCAGTGAAAACATGAGTAAGTTATGAAATTCGGAAGGACCAGAACTGATGCACTATTGAATTTGATTGTCATCAAACGTTGAGACACCGGGACCAAAACAGCAGGATTGATTGCAGTAAAAAATTGAACCAGGTCTGAAGTTTTTGCCAAAATTACCAAATGGAAAGGTCCGAAGGCAAGTTGATTGGTAAGCTCAATCCAATCCAATTTAATTATTTATTGAATTGATTAAAGGAGGTGTACTCACTACTCACGGCAAGGATTTCCACTTTCCAACCAAAGAAAGGAGAATTTAGGCACCGTTCCAGAGCACAGAGTTAGACTTCAGAGTTTGTCCTCCCCACGTTTGATTTAGCCAACACAATGCTGAGATGCATCTTTGGCTTGAACTTTGAAACCGAGAATGAAAACTAAGGAATCATACATATGAAATACCAATCTTAGATCTTGGATGAGACCTCTTCTGGGTATTCTGATTCTCAGAAACTAATAAAATCAAACAGACTCACCAACGACTAAGATCAAGTACTGGAAGACAACTGAATTCATACAATTTTGAAAGTAAAAGATAAGAAACAAATTAGATTACATGAAGAAATTAAACAAGAACTTCAACATGCTAAAAGGAGAAAATATTGCTAGAAAAGCAAAACATGGAGGAGCAAAAGCTAGCGTATGAATAGAATGGGAATACAGATCGCGTCGCTAATAAAAGCAGATCATGGCCCGTAAAACAGGAGCCAATCAGTGTTAGGCCAGCACCAACCACCGGTGGCTAGCATGTCAATAAGATGGATTGAATCTACAGAAATGAATTAACAATATAATGAAAAACTATCACAACTTCAAATCGTTACAAGAAAGATGACGACTGGAATAGTAGATCGATCTAAATCAAACACCGCGATTAAAAGATAAGCGAAGAACCAAACATCAATTAGAAGCCGGAACCCGGAGAAACCAAACGGAATCCTCATAAAATCTTTTCTTGAGATAAAAAAGAAGGATTGCCCACAAAATCAAGTTCAAGAAACAGAAGAAAACTTTTCCAACCTTTTCGTTGATGATGAGCCAGCAATCCTTGGTATGGCTGTGCTTGGAGACCTCCTCGAACGTGTGAACCTTCTCATCGGAAGCCATTCTCTGCACAAACACGAATCAGGATCACAAAGCTGCAAGAATATGAATTAATAAAACAAGGATGACTCTCGGTAGGCGAAGTACCAGACAGAAGATGAAATCTTCACTTCCCAGAACTAAGAAGCCACGAAGTAGGAAGACGGCCCAGCTACCCCGGAAGAAGAAGTACTTATAGAAGTATCCAGAGACATTGTAAATGACCAAACGGTACTGCAATTGGTGAACAATAACTCAAAGACCCTTACGTCGTTGAGTCTCATCATGGCGTCTACCAACCTTTAGTTATTTTGGTGGAGATTCCTCTATTTACTGTTTTTGTGGAACTTACTGCCAAATGGATGCTGGTTTCTGAACTTTCCTTGAAAAGAAGATATGGCATCACCTGCCATTGCAGGAACCTTGATATATCCTGCATGACACGGTTGAACATGATGTGAGTTCAGATCAGTACTTTACCTTGTATTTTTCTGGCATTTATTTGCAATTAAATGACAGAAAAAGGAGATGACGCAATTATTTTATTTGCTTCGTTTTTAAAGAAATTTGTCTCAAAATTTGCTATGATTTTAGAAGATCGTATTTTTCTTTAGAAAGTTAAATGCTAATATGACATGAGATAAATAATGGTAATGCTTTCCCCCCCTCCTTTTGGTATAACGAGGAGGCTGAAACCAGATGCATGTCCTGAGTGTCGAACTCGTGATCTTAACATGTGAGTCACCCCTTAGTTAGGTGAGTCATTGCTCGGCTTCTCTTTTTTTCTTTTTAAAGAAAGAAAAGATCCTTTCATTCGGTGCAAACTTGAAACGATTTTTGTGGAGAGAAAATTTACTGTCGATGAGAGCAAATATGAAGAAAATTTTCAAGTCATGTTCTCTTCAAGGATTTTGAGAAAACTTGTGGTCTGTAGTAGAAATATTTAACAATATCGCCAATTAAAGGAAAACGACTGCTATGAATGGGTGGAAATGGAATTTCACCTTTGCTATGACTGTTGAGTGAAAAATAACGGGTAAATTGAATTAAGAAACGAAGGGCGTTTCTCCCTTTTAGAGAAATCGATGGCATCGAGGATGGCCTTTGCCTAAGTCGATGTCAAGACATCCCACTTCCAATGGACAGGCACAACCAGCCATGGCACTCCTGGCTAGGGGTGTCGGCTGGAAAGACCCTTCAGTTGAAGGTCACAAGTTCAACACGCTGGGGGTCCGTCTGGTAAAGGCCTGGGTAGTTCAAAATTGTCTATCAGAAAACAAAAACCTCAGCTAGAGCCGCGAACTGCACTTAGCCAAGGCTTGCGTTATACAAGCTTTCTTGAGCTGAGTCCAGCTCGCATGGGTCAAGCTTGGTCAGTCCAGAGCTTCCCTTAGCTAAACACTAGCTGCACTGTAACAATTAAAATAAAAGTTTCTTCATTTACCCAAATCTGGGTTAGTTTTCTGTTCTTTTTAATTTGTTCTTCAAGTATCAAACTCACGACCTTCAACTAACTCTTAACCAGGTTGGTTGGATTAATTTTATATTTTTTTCTTAATATATTTTTTTTATTAGTACAGTTTTACCTTACGCTAAAAAAAATTGCTATTTTTTCTCCCACTTGTTCCGGAGGGCATCATTGTAAATTGAGTGGAATCGAATTCTTCTGGGGAATCGAATGGCAAAATTGCTTTGGAAACCAGCAGCGCGCATCCATCCAGGGGGCCCACTCACCAAACTAACCCACAGAAAAGCAACCAACTTTAAACTAGACGGCTCGCTTATAGACTGCTTACGGGTTTGTTCCTTGACCGGTCTAAATAGATGGCTTAAATAATTTTTGACTTTTCAAAATAAAAATATTATTATAGAAAAAGTTAAACAAAGTTTACAGAATTTGCATCTTGAAAAGTCTGTGAGCTTTTTTGATAGCATAAATAAAATAATAAAATAAAAAACAATGTTATTATACTCATGTTTCAAACAATAATAGGTAAACATAAATGAACACATCATATCTTTTAGAAACATAATACCAGTCTTGATTAAATAAACGGGCTTCTTCTTCCATAGTTAGACATCTAATTTGTTTCACGTTGATAAGATTTGGTGCATATATAATGCAGGTTTTGTGTTGTATTGGAGTGTTTTCCCAATAAAAAGCATGACTGCAGCGTGCACGCTCTCACACACACATCTTTTGTATAAATGTAGTTGTGGCCCATGTTGTCTGGTTGTCATAGCATTGACGTTCTTGCTTGCAACCGAGTATCGAAAATGTTGATAGCCAAGGGAAAGAATTAGAAAAGATGGAGGGCGGTTACTATTTTGACAAGAAAAGTAGAATGACGTATATAATTTGATTATAATAATATAAAAAAATGAGGAGAAAGAAAAAGAAGAAGAAGAAAGCTAGCTTACATTCTTTTAATATAGAGCAAGATTTTTCAAAACGGATTACCATTCACATATTTTGTATTATTTATATATTTTTTAAATATCGAAATTACTCTTCATTACTTTTTCTCCTCTCTCACTCAATTTCAACAAGAGTCTCTCTCGAAATGAGATCTCTTTATTCAGGTGATGACATTTCATTCGGTTTTAGTGTTACAGTGAACAACACATATTCTTATAAATCTTGTTAAAGAAAAACAACAACAACTAAGCCTTTTCCCATACCTTATTAAATAAATAAATAAAAACATACAAATATACTTTTATAAACATTGTGAAAAAAAAGAAGACCCAACTCAGTTGCCTCCCCTACCAACAGACATGGATGAAATGCGCACGACTCAGATGGATTGAAGGAGGAACCAACACTTAAGTTTGTCGCTGCTCTCATGATACCTGAATTTCATTGTAATCAAATACCCACCTTACACAACCGTCGCCCATATCTCAAACCCGACACCCAAAAACCGGCCTCTATAATTATCCAAAAAGACACTCAAAACGGTGTTGTTTGTGTTAGTGGTGTGGAGATGGGAAATTCCCCTTTTTCTACTGGAGCAGATCATTTTGGTAGTTGGTGGTAGACATCAGAAGTTTCTCAGGGTCGACATAAAACATTATCTTTCAAGTCAAAACTTGCATTAAATTTGATACAACTTTCTAACACACTAAATGACCAATAGAATATATGTGTAAGTAGTACAAATAGAACTAGCATTTGGGTTTGGCTTATTTATAAAAAAGCAATAGCAATATGATAAGTTGACAGAGTAGGTGCATTAACCTGTCGACATAACGACGCCTTCTACTTTACACCATTTTCAGATCTTCAGTTGGAAGTGCAAGGCACCACCTACTCCCCCACATGGTCCAGAAAGGCCGTCCCCGTCAAATCTGACATATAAAATGTGGTTGGCATACAAGAGACGCAGTCTTGGCCTAGTGAACATGTGGTAAATAGAGGTTAAAGATGACCTCGAGAATGTCTTCTGCTTGAGTACAGCACCCACAATCAGCCAAGAAACCATAACACACTTGTAGAAAAAAAGGAGATAAAATTCAAGCACCAGTCTGATATGAGGGTGGTGGCAATGTCAGGATGGTGCTTTTCTTCTCGAGCTCACCTAAAACAACAACCCTTTTGTCATACTAGATGGGGTTGGCTACATGGATCTTTTGATGTGATCTTATGCCATATCCGTAGTTATCTTTAAATAAACTTGTCTTTTCTCCTTATTAATCGAGCCAATCAAGAGCATGAGCTTGTAGAAAATCAGAGTTAAGCAAGGTAGAACATGAGCTTGCTCGTTACTAAAATGCTTCATGACATGAGTTCATTATAGGAAATACCATGCTTAGAATATATAAGCTTGTCTTACCTCCATAGTGACATTTCCCCATTAGTGGGGAGCTTTGCTAAAAAGTGTTTGGCCCATGGCTGAGTCCGTGGACCATTTTACATAGTTTGGATATTTCCCACCTTACAAACTTTTCCAAATCAGCCACTGGCCATGTCCAATTCTTCTGCAACAGCCCGTGATTCCTTGCGCAACCAATTTATTTTCTAATGGAGCAAACAACTGGCACGAGAAATAAGGAGATTCCTCTTTCATTTCTCGAATCTCTGACTAGAAGATCAAGAGCAACAAACTCAAACCTCCAACTTCTTCATTTGCCAAATAATGCGACCCGATCTAACAATAATGTTCAGATTGGGAGGGGAGTGCCTAACACGAACACAACTAAATAAGCCGTATTCATGCCCACCCAATGTAACCTGAGAAAAAAGGGTCATGTTTGAGTTGACCTTTTTTTGACACGAGTACAAAATAACGCCACCCTAAACATGAATTGATAACAATATACCATCCCACATGAAATTAAACTAGCGCAAAGTTGTGTTTGGGTTAAGGGTGTTCATGGTCTGGTTGTATTCTCAGCCTCAAACCTAACCAATGTACTTGGTTCTTAATTTTTAAACAACTCAACTAAAACATTTAGTAACATACAACCGAACAAAACCAAACTGTTGGTTTTGTTTTTGACTCGGTTATGAACCATAGTTCTCTATATTGTATATTTTGACAGTTGTATTATATAAAAACTAATCAATATAAAGCAACAGTATATCCAGATTATGTTGGTGTATATAAAATTAGAATGTTATAGCATGTGATAGTAAAAAAATATCGGTTTAGAATTCATGCTTTAGTACAACAACAACAACTAAGCCTTTTCTCATACTAGACGGGGTCGTCTAAAAAAATATCGGTTTAGAATTCATGCTTTAGTAATACCACAAAATAAATAGCAAAAATTGATTGGCACTCCAACTGAATTCTCCTTCTTCCATAGAAGGAGAAGGAGAAGACAAAGATGGATTTGGGAAAGGGCTTGAAAAATTTTTAGGGTTTGGTAAAGAAAAACATAAAGGATTATAGGCCATGATTCAAATGGGGCCGGATTCCGGATTTCTTATATATGTATTAGGTTATACTCAATGAGTACCATACTCAATATTTATAAAATGGTATAAAGTGGTGGGCTACATTTATTGCAGTAGGATCCATCATTTTTACACCATATGAGTATAACTTAGTTTTGCTCTCTCTCTCTCTCTCTCTCTCTCTCTCTCTCTCTCTCTATATATATATATATATATATATATATATATAATATAATATAAGATGTTTTGGTTCAATTTGGATCTAAGATTAGAACCGCAACCTGAACCACCATATTTTTTTCCTCTTGGGACCCAACCAAAAACTGCTTAAAATTTCAAACCGAAACAAATTGCTGGATTGGATTGGTTCTATAGGTTTGGTTCCATTTCGTGGTTTTCTTAACAAGGTTGTTTTGATACAAACGCAATTAAAGGCACTGATTGAATACACGTTGAGATTGCCACACCTATCCGCACCAAGAGCGTTAGCTCAACTTACTTACAGGGTGCTTTGACGACGCCCTTGTTTGGAATTGCAACCCCAACCCTTCTCATCTTCGATCAGGCTTAACTAGTGACGTTGTTACAGTTGGATACAGCAAGAGTACACATAGAAACGACACAACACCCGATGTAAAGAGGAGGAATTCATAGCCCCTGGCAATCCAAACACACCACATGCATGGCACTATGCATGCATGACAACAATATCTGGATATGAACATACATAAAAATCCAATCCATCTTCAAATGATCGAGATTTTGCTCACCCAGCTGCCTTTACTTACTTGAGAGGAGCTCTTAAGCATGGAAATCTTCTCACCACCAACTTTACGATCAAACTCATCATTATTTATCATCCCATCGTTTAAATAAATGTCGTGATTAGCCTTTGTAGTATCATTCAAATTCAAATTGTTGTTGTTTCCTGTCTTTGGGTAGATCTTGCTCTGCAACGTCTTCGATATAAGCTGCACTTGAAAGATCAAATGTATGTAAACATTAGCTCGTGTGGATCCTATACCTATTTTACGATACATGTTGCATTTAAAAGTTAAATTTTATAATAAAGATTGCACTTTTTATCTTAAATTGGAAGTTTATTTTTAAAACTTATGTGAACGTTCAAGTTCTTTTTCTTCAAGTTAATTTAACAGCAGGCTTGCTTTCGGTAGGTCTTGTACGCTATCGTCTCGGCCGGACCATGAGTTTAGGGCTCAATGCGACAGCGGCAAACCTGCATGTTGACTGATACAGTTGTCTGACGTGGAACGATGCAATTGGTATAGAAGGGCCCCAAATTCCAAGTTATCACCTTACCCTGGGGTTTATGAGTTCCAGCTGGTCAACACCCTTTGGGTCTGCCGGCTTCATGACGCCGGCGTCAGCTCCTCCTCCCTTCTTTCCGCGGGAACGTATTGTGAACTCACCGTTGACGTTCTGCTGCGAGAAGAGTTCTGCTAGAGTCGTCCTTCTTCTGGTTTCCTCCATTGCTCGGATAGCTTTCAACAAGGCGAGGCTCTCCGATTCGTAGTCGGTCAAGCCTGCCGCTGCTGCAGTACCCATGAAACCTCCGAGCTCAAGTTGCACGCATACGAAGCCAGCCACCGGGCCATGGAACCCTCCTCTCTTCTTGGCATCGTTTGGACGAATAGAGGTCGGTTCGGGCTCACTATCTTCGTGGTGCTCAAGCTCTTCCAGGAACCCGAAAGTGCCGGTGGCCAGGCCACCCTCTTGCCACTCGCTCTCAACAATCAATGGTACTCTATCTTCAGCGTTGCTGGCGTTGGTAGCTTCAGAATTTACCTCGTCTTTCTCATCTGTCAGGGTTTCGATGTGAATTAACAACCAAGATGGAGTAGAAGCCAACAAAAGGTAATGAAAGTTCTCCGCTAATCTCTAGGAACAGGAAAGAAAGAACGGTCTGAATACTCGCACTTGTATAATTAATCACGTTTACCTAGTTTGATATTAGGTACCAAATCATAGCCCATACTACCATGGAATTTGCGACGCACTCCATTGAAAATCTTGCCAATATATGAAAACGAGAAAACAAAACATAAGCCAGTCAGCCACCACATTGACAAATAGTCTCTCGATCAGAAAAAAAGTACTAAATTCATGAAGTCAGCAGGAAATGTGGTCATCACCTTCATATTTACTATGAAAGAAATGATGCCGTCTCTTTATGAAGAACGAGCGAGAGCGAGAACCAATTAGTAAGTGCAGAAAGGAGAACGCTAGTGGACGATAATATATAGGCCTACAGTTTGCAGCTTTGAAGAGCCAGACGTTCTTGTCGGGTTCCATGATGCAACTTCTTGGTCCCGCCACGAACACGGTCCTGGTTGCTGCACTATATTCATGCATCTCTCTCTGGGTGAGAGGAAAAGATCTGGCGAATCAGCTACACCACATGAAATATGTCCTAATATATACAATCTTATGAACATGCATCTCGGCTTTGATTTGATATTGATGCTATACATATTTAGGGATGCCAACCGCATGGACTCGGTTCAGGTCCAAGTAATTCTAAGTCTAGGTTCAGGTTTAGATTCGGCATAGTGCATAAATTAAAAACTTGGACTGGTTAAGATTGACTTACCCATGAGGAAAACATATCCAGACACTAAAATGTAAAGTACAGGTACTGAGAAAAATTAATATACTCAAAATGTACTGGTTAAGATTCGGGTTTCGGTGCGACCCGACCTGCCTTACCTCTGGGGGTCTGATATTGAATAACTGGTGGTAGTAGCTCACCCGAAGATCAACTTCAACAGAAAGAATTGCTTGGAGCCTGAGAGGACTCGGTCATACGATTCTCTGCTTCGTTCAATTTCTGTCACCTTTTCTTTTTCTCTTCTTTTTTCATTCCTTGTGGCAGCCAAAGTTGGGGCCAAAGAAGACTCGAGAGTGTCGGTCGAGAAAGTGTGATCTTCACTTTGCCGCTTTGCCCAGCCTTTGCTTTGGTCCCGATCAGCAATAATAATTATGTGATGCATGTGTAGAAACATGATCAAATGATCAAGGCAATTCCTTATCTAATCAAACCCATTCGGGAGTGCTAATAATGATCAATTTCACATAATTAATTATGTGGGTTCTTGAATCACCGCCTCTCAGTGGCTCAATTGCATTGGAGTTGGGGACTGAGTCTTGTAGAGCGATCGTTTTTTTGTAGTGCCTGCCCCATTCAATCGCTTGAATGGGCTCGGGAAGCACCTATAATCAAACAGTGGAAATTGTGTGAGACCTTCCTTTTTAGTGGTAAGAGTTGCGGTTGGCTGGTGCAAGATTGAAGTTCCCGTATCAGTTTCATTGACCGATGTAGTTGAAGTTGCGGTTGCATTAATGTTATATGTTTCAGTTGAATGAATGGAAGTTGGAAGTTTAGGAAGCTCACTCTCTCCCTCATCCCCAGCCAGGCCAAAGAGAGAAATTTCTTTCTTAAAACACAAACCCAACGAAAGGACGAGTAAACGCGCTATAAATGCGTCGCATTGTAAAGATAACTTCCCTAGCAACTTTTTCAGAAGTATCGAATGCATTTGCTGGTTCGTTCTTTGTGGTGGTTATGTTAGAAACTCCCATAATCGAAAGTTGAATCAATGGCGGATTCACAATGGAGCCGAGTTGGAGAGTCCGCGCGCCTCACCAGAATTTGAAAAATTGAGTGCATAGGCATCATAACAGTCTACTATTAATTTGCCCAATCCACCACCACAGGTACTAGCGTTCTTTCGGACCTAAGCACAACATTGACACCCTTCATTGGCTTTGCCTGATGTGAGAACTGCTGCGGTTCTTCCATGTTGTTCATGCACTCAAAGGCATATATATATGTTCATGTTGTTTTCATCGATTTATTAGCATATCCAGCTTGTTACTCAGCATCTTCTAGTCAGATGATTAAGTCAATTAGACACGGTCAAGTTGATTCTCATTTGTCTTCTTTTTCTCCTGCCATTTTCCCAAAAATTTTGCTTATTTATGTATAACAGTTTTCTCATTTATATTCTTTTTCTCCTGCAAAGTCAAGTTGATTCTCATTTATCTTCTTTGTCTTTCTATGCTTTTAGTTTTCTTATCATGTACATGGTTAGTTTACACTTGCAACTCATTTTGTTACAGTCTTCTTTTCACTTGATTAATCTCATGCGATGTTCCGTTTCATTGATATAGGCGCATAACAATTGGGGGCTTGCTCTACAGGTACTTTTTATTCATCTTACTCCATGCATAGTTCATCTGTTTTTGTGTGTCATACATGTTGTATTGCCTAGCGTAAGTATCCCTTCTCCGTTGCTTTATGGATTCGTGACGATTATGACTGTTCTGAACATCCAGGAATTAAGTGCTATCGTCCCGCTTAAGGAAAAAGAAACCATTGTAAGAACTGCAATTAGCAAGGTACTATGTTTACAATAATTGGACCATTTCGTAGAGGTGATTTGTCTGACTTCCCTATATACTAAGACGTTATTGCATTACAGTTCCGTGCAGCGATTCGGCTGCAGTTTGATTTCCATCGAGCAATTTACAATCTGGGCACAGGTTTGGTTCGTTGCTTTTTTCAGTTATCCTTTAGTTTCAATAAGAATCCTCGGTGGATATATGGTTCATTTGATTTTTCCCTATTCTGTCATACTTAGTGCCATTTAAATGCAATTTTAATTTTATATGTCGCTGAAATTAAGTTCTATGTAGTATGGTTTAGCAGAAGACACATTAAGAATAGGAAGACAAGTTAGTGCAAGAAACATTGCACCTATACAGTCAGTCTGCTATTTATATTGCTGCTGCTCATGCTTTGGAACCAAATTATTCAGTAAGTTGTGTACCAGCTATTCGTTATATCCTTGATGAAGCTGGAGAAGACTGTCAACGTAGAGTTAGGTTGCTTACAACGTTCTTTAAACTTATTTCTTAAATCCAGTATTTGGCTTCATGCACGAATAGGCAACAAACAGAGAATCCCCTTTTAACCTTAGTATTCTATGTCCAATTATACAAAAGTACCCCTTTTTGAACATAGAAAATCTGGTGGGTGGTTGTTTTCCTGTCGATCTGTGAGAAATGTAGTCCATTTCACTTAGAGATGCGGGCCTCCTGTAAATTCATAATTTATTATGATCCAGGCCCATTTCTGATCCCATTCTTGTGGATAGGAGACACAATCTTTGTTCACACATCAAGACAAGAGTGATTGACCTTAGGGAGCACACGACCCCAACGGTTAACCATGAAATAGCATAAAATTGTCCTTGTGTGACCCCGATGAGTAAAAGGGTGAGTGACTAAAATGACAAATGAAAGAAGAAAGACCCAAGTAGTCAAATCAGTATGCACATGATACGATGCAATTAAAAGTTCATTATGTACCCAGTATAGTATGGCTTATGTTAAGCTTTCTAGAAGTTATACAGTTTGGCTGCACTTTCCAGGAAGATTTCGACTGTTTCGAGGGTATCATGAAAATCTTGCAACTATTTGTTCCAATCAGTCTTAGAAAAGACACTGGGAGATATAATGAATGATTCAAGACTAATGTCTTTCTTTAGTGTAGTATGTAGTTTGTTATATGATACCAACCGTTTCATGTGTCTGCTACATGTTCACTTCGGAATATTGTGGTAGTTGAGCAGCTATTTTTCACGTATTCAATGAATACGTACTCTCTTCCCTTCCCTTTTCTGTTTGGTTGGTTATGTTTGGAAAAGCACATCCTTATTTTGTTTATCCATCCGTTTCTCCACATATTTTTGTGTTTTCAACGGCCTAAAACAATTATATTGTATCATTCTCCATCAATCTTTTCTACAAGAAAAAATATTTCAATTGTGGTTGACATCTATAGAGAAATTGAGAAACAGTCTGTAGGGGGACTGGTAAGAAAAGTTGATATGTTCATGTCTGGTAGTAATGTTGTATCTGCAAAATGGTCCTTTAGATGCGACATGGAAAAATCAAAATGCAACTCCCAAACAATCCATAAATTCTTAGGCTCGTGAGGAAAATGCAGCTCCAGATTAGATTCTTCTGATACAACCTTATGTCTTCAATGTCGATGTGTGCTTCCACTACGTCAGAGAAATTATGTTATGTAATAGCAAAGAGAAAAGGCAAGTAGATACATGCTGTCGGGAATAGTGCCGAAGACTAACCTTTCATTTTTTCCATTTTTCCTTCAACTTTTATCCCACTATATTTGTGGAGAAACTTTGTTCCAGGAAAAAATGAAAAACAAGGTTGGTTCCTATTTTTTTTTCATTCTGAAGCTTAATGTTGGGTAAGTTCATTGTGATTCTTTTTGTTTTCTTTTTGAAGCTTAGTGATGTATTTGTTTCACCCATTACGTAAAAGTTGCATGTGCTATGTTAATTTTAATACTCAGGTCTCCTGCCTTGTATTTTACTATTGTTCTTCTATGCTCATTTCTCATCTGTACAAGTCGAAGGGCTTTTTAAACTCCAGTGTCAGCTAGAATCATGGTCTAAGCACACAATTCTACAAATTTCATTTCTAATGGAATGATTTCGTCTTTATTTACTCATCTACTACACTGTTTTGGTGTTCCTCGCTGATGAAGTTCTTGTTTCGCAGCTGCCTCTGCCCTACCTGAAGGTAGGATATTTGCTGCACCAGCTGCAGGGAATTCACTTGAACCACATGGTGATTGGAAAAGATCGCAATTTGTGGTGAACCATGAAGGATTACAACAGGTCATATTTTCCTATGATAACTTCTGCAATACCTTTAGTCTCGTTTTTCTTTTCCTTTCGCTGTACTGTATGCTTTTACCATTTGCTTACCCAATTAATGTTGGAGAAGGCCTTGTTTTGGTTGCTTTTAATATGTGCTTACCCAATTAATGTTGGAGAAGGCCTTGTTTTGGTTGCTTTTAATATGTGCTTGCTTTACGACAACACCTCTGATGTGTGTTGCAGATGGGAAGCATACCCATGTTTAACTGATAAAAATCTTCTATTTCTTCAATCAGAATGATATTTATACACTATTTTGAACTTGCAAGCGCTCATTTTTCCATTATTGCACTGTGTGCTATTACTGCATCAAATGCTTGATGTTGATGTGGTGATACATTTATAGTTGTGGTTGGTTTAGCTAATTTCAGCAGACAAGAAATCACCAGTTTGTATTTATAGGCACACTTGCGTGAAATCTAGCTGTGGGTTTACTGTCTCCTTCACAAGGGCCATTTCTTAGGTACTAATAGTATACTTTGAAAAGCAATATTTTAAGCGTCACACCCGCATGGGTCGCGACCACGACCCAGCCCGAGCCGATGCCACATGGCCGCCTCTCGCGCGGGCATGATGGTGAGCAGTAACAAAATACAATACCAATTTAATTCAAACTCAAAAATATCTAACTGAAATAAATATTCATATCGAAGTTCTAAACAACACGTCCAAAATGGTGCGGGGCCCACCTAACAATAACCTCGAATAAAAAACTTTCTAAATTATTCAACACTTATCATACTATCTAAAATAAAAATGATCTCTATCAAACTCCTACTCTCCGTGTGCTTTCAAAGTGCTAGCTTCAAGATGAGTTGTAAAACAATAGGGTGAGCTCTTATACATAGCTCAGTAGGGAGTTTAAGCATCTTTAAACAGAAAACATACTAAAAGCATGCATAGTTTACAATCATTTCATAGCAATGCACATTTACTTTGAAATCATGATCTAAAGTTCATACGCACACACTCACACACACGCACACATCATTAGTTTCGATAATTACAGCCCATACTATGTCTGCCCCAAAGGCCATGGGAGTCGTCCGACCCTCCCTAACGTGACCTCGGTAACCCCGTCCATGACGGTAACCACGCCGACTCTCACGACAGAGTACCCGGGAACACACCCTATATTCGCCCCAAACCGGATCGCCCGAGAGACCTGCAAGTCTCTAGAGACCCCACACAAACCACACAAGTACGGCTCATATATTCACACATCATTACATTTCTAAAACCAATTATAGTTCATCACATTTACAAATCATATCCAGATCCACGAATATCCAAAATCAAACTCATATCCATACAATATTTAAACAACATTTAAATACCATGTTCATACAACACATGCATATCAAAACGTGCTCTTTATCAAACAGTGTCATAAACATGTTCTATTTGAAAAGCACATCAAATAACTCATAATTACGAATAACATTTCACAAACATCAATAAAATAGTTATCAATTATGCACATTTAAATCTATCTAAAACAGTAAAATCACTTCTAGCATGGTTCTGTAAAAGAATGCATAACCCCCTACCTGAAGGAGCGCTAAGATCCAGTCCCCAAGCTGCTGGGCCGCTCTTATCACCACCAAATCCTCCAATTTTAATCTCTAAACAATTACAAATAATTGAAACATTAAAATTTATTTAACTATAAGTCTAACGAAACAAACTATATCTGAATCGGATCCCAAACCCCAATTTGGATCCGTTTAAGCTATCCGAGATCCAAATCGATACTCAATTTCATATCTGATCCGAATGAGTGACACAATAGGTAGCTTGTGTCATTGTGTCTACAGAGAACCTTTAACTATTGACACGGGTCTCATTTTTAACCTAAAAACCCATTTCAAGACACGACCCAAACTTGACCCGTTTTCGACACATAACCTGTTTCTTAACACACGACATAAATCAGTGTCGGTTCATAACATTTCATACACGACACAACACGGAATGAGGGACATGCCCAAAAGGCCCCATCTTCTTCTTCTTCTTCTTTTTTCTTTTTTTTTTCTGGCATCGATCTCGCCGGTTAACGGCGAAGCACAACCATTTTCCGGCCAAATCGACGTCATTGCTTACCTACCCCACCAAAACGCTTAGTTCTACCTCCAACCTTTAATCCAAGCCAAAAACGATGATTTTCAACAAGTTTTTTATCAAAAATCAGGAAAAAATGAAAATCTTAAAAATAGGTCAACTTACAGGATTCCGGCCGACTCCTGTTTTCCAGCTAGTTCAAGGCTGCCCAGCCCCCCCCCCCCCCCCCCCCCCCCCCCCCCCCGATTGGGCTTGTGGGCGTTACTGTTACTGGGCCTCTCAACGAGATGCAAGTGGACCCTTGGTGGGGCTGAGCCGCTGAACAGGTACTCTGCACATGGATTCAAATTATAAAAGTTCATTTAGTTCTTCAAAAGACAAGAATATATACTTCAGAATGAATCGGGTTTCTGTGCAATCATATTCTATGTATTTGACTCTATATCAAAGAGAAGTAATTACAGAAAAGTTATATACTACAACAAATTGGCTTGCCTAGGCGCCTCTTTTGACAGCTAATATATAGTTCCCATGCTGTTAAGGTGGTGACATTGGTACACTTTGTGTGGGACCTATAAGCCACAGGCTACAGTTGGGACAATCGTCCCATTGTGGATTAATTAGCATATCTTCACACTTTAATTGGAATTAAGGTCCATTCTGAAAGAATATTAGAAAGAACTAAGGTTCGCCCATTGAATCAGCAATCAGATGAGGCAATATGAGCAGGAAGGTCGGTGCAGAACTATTGCTGTTTCTTAATTTTCTGGTAACGAGGTTCCTGTTTTGGAAACTCCATCTGGGCTTAGACAAGCGCTTCCTGCAACTATGGTGCTTCCATATATAACTTGAATTGGTACTTGGGCACTGCTGTCTCCAAACCCTTGTTATATAATACTAGTGGTTGAATTGGGTATTGATTCCTTATACATGTGTTGTAGTTCTTATTTTGTACTTGTATCTGCTTTCTCGAGTTTTAACTCCATGTAGGTAGTCATTCCTATGGTAAATGTTTCAGAAGCTAGGCATTGCTGTATTATGTGCTAAGTCAACGAGATTGAGCAGGTTCAATTGTCAAGGAGCTCTTCCAGCAAGCTGGGAAGAACCACAAGCTGACAAGTCCTTGATGAAAATTGATGTTGCAGATATTCTTACTATCTCACCATGTGCAGATCTTACATTACCTCCAGGTGATGGCCTGTGCATTGACACTGTTCATGGGCCGCAATTCTTGGTAAGGTCACCAAGTCTTAGTTATTGGATAAGGCTCCATGCTTTTCTGATTTGAATAGTTGATTTCTTCGCTTCTGATTGAACTTGAGTAAATCTATGTTTTTTATATAGTACCGTATAAGCTGCTGAAAAGTTGAGTCAAATCATAGTAAATGCCTTATGGAAAATGTTGAATAAAAGAAATTCCTTGGTTTAAAACAGTATTGTCACAATCAAATTGAATAACCCATTTGAACTAAATTGACAATTTAGGTTTAGATGTTTTCTATTTTAATTGTTTTTCATTATGGTTTGAATACATAAAAAAGCGATCAAACGAAGCTTCAGTGAGAAAGTGGGAGAAATTGGAGGATAAAAATATTAAAAGAAGAAAAAGATCATAAAAGTGTCAAAAAGAATAATGAAGAATGATATACTTTTTGTTGAATTAAGTGTAAAAAAATCATGTAGCAGACCCATCCATCATGGATGAAGGCTTAGTCGTTCATTGTTCTTTTTTCTTCTAAAGTTTGGAATTTTAAATCCTCTTGAGGGCATTTTCAATTTAGATTTGATGTGGCTTATTCGTCAAATCACTTTGAAAAACGATTTGATTAAATAAGCAGTGACAAGATGAATTGAAAGGGTTTGAAGGATCAAAACTTTCTCCGCGGGGTGGTTTTTTTCTTGATTTGTGCGTTGCCTATGCCTCAAGTACTTTGGCTGTAAGTTGTTGTCCTATGTCCTGTATATGCAGAATGGCATCTATATTCACGAAGAGCATAGGGGTTTGACTCACGAGTTAAGGTCATGAATTTGACAGCCGGGGCTTTCATCTGGCTTCGGCCTCCCCATTGTAATAGAAAAGAGGCAACTATCTTAAATCTTATCTGACAGGAATCCATTTATTTCAGGTCGCCGAGTCGTGGGAGTCCTTGGATGGATGGATCGATGCCGTTAGGCTTGTTTACACTATCTACGCACGTGAAGGAGCACATTCCAGGGGCTGTTTCAATTGAACCTTCAATGAAGTAAAGAAAGACGTCTGCAACAGAAGCTTATATGATGAGGTTTAGACAAGGATGTCTAACATTCAAATCTTTTGAGAGGGGAGAGAAAGTGGGTAGCAATTAATTACTTAGAGAACCACTAGGATGCTTATTGTCTACAAACGAAGGCTAGTTTGTCTCTCGTGTCGAAAACATTTGACTTGACCCACCTTCAAGGAACTCAGTGCAGAGAGAGAGAGAGAGAGAGAGTCCCGGAGAAGGAGGGTCCTTTCCACCGACAATCTATTTGCAGTTTGGAATGCTATCTAAAATCTGCGGTCCAAATTTGTTTGCAAATAACGCATTTTCCATTTACATTAAAAAACCTTAATGAGTTTTTGTCCTTAGCGAGCCGTGAGCGGTGCCTCCGAACTGCAGAGAAGGGAAGTTCGATTTCTCTTCTATGTTGGGATGACGGCTGCTGGTCTGCGGGCACATCTTTGTAGATCACTCATGTATTCCACTCAAGGGGACGCTTGGAGGCAAAAGCGTCGAGGAGACAGCCGACGTTGTTGACCACCAAAAACAAGTACATCCATCCACCAAAGAAGAGGCGTTTGAGACATAAGAAAGATCACCACCAATGCAATCTCCGGTGGTGCCTGCATTCACTTAGAAAGTGAGCAATTGGCGTAGTGGGAGTAGAACTTGTCTGGTCAGGGAGGGCACGATTTGTGACTTCCCTAAATAAGCCAGCCAAATCCAGCGGCCGAACTACATGGGCTCAGAAATGGTTGATTAAGATTGTAACTGGGGGGTGGGCTCTGAAATTTCTCCTCCCCGAAATCGTGAGGAAGAGCATGTGCCTCCCTTCGCCTTAATTTTGGTTTTGCTCTTGGAGTGTTTCTTTGGGGATTTCATCACAAGCCTCCAAACCTGTGGTTCTTTTCGAATTCAAAGAGGCTGACGTCTGCTACCTGATGGCATGCGTCTTGCATCGGGTCCCTTGTAGAATTAGAGAAGATCCTTACCATTCATATTCATTCAGACCAGAATCCGATTAAGGATGCTAGTTGTCGTATTCATCAGCTGATAATACAACCTATTCTCTTTTGGACGTTTTCCCCTCTAGGTCCTTAATTACACATGCTCCGCTCACCGGCCGATCTTGGGGCCTTGACATGCTTTACGGCTTTATGGATGTCAACGTTCTTCAACATGATTGACGGAAACGACAACAGAGAGAGAGAGAAGCTTATTGAGAACCATGCCCATGAAGCTGCTTTCGTATAATATACTTGTCGAATCAAATATCACTCTGTAGCTCTGTATCTTAAGCCATAGTATGTCACAAACAGTACAAAAATAGATACAGGAAAGAACAGAGACAACGCACTGAGGTCGATAATTAATTAATTAATCCAAAGGGGATCATGAGGTGGAGGACCATGCTTTTCAAGAATCAAGGGCACTAATGCTTTCATGATAAATAAAGGCATCATTGAAGAGGTTCAAGTAATACACCTTCTAAGCAATATCATAGAGGCATGCATGGCTTTCAGAGAGTACGTCGAAGTAGCGATCCCATCAAATGCAACCAAACGAACGAAGCCGTTCGTTAAGAACTTTATTTCACATATTTCCGGGGGGGAAAGAATCGTGTCAAATGCTAGAAATATTATCCAGTCTCAAACACACACGCCTCATCATGGGAGCTCCACACCAACCAACCCAAAGTTGAAAACTTTACTCACCATATAAATGTAGCAAGTTAGAGACGCATGAAGCTTATTTGATATGATTAAAAATAGGATGAAAGAGTGGCCAAGTGGGCTTTTTCCTCCTATAAACTATCCCATCCTCGTATTATTTTTCTCTTTCACTGTATTTGGTTGATTTACACATGTGCGCATGTGCATGCACACACATACATATACACTAACTATGAACATGTGAGACTGTACATTGCTTGAGTGTGTTAATTAATGTGGAGGAAATATTATACTTAGACCAAGGTGTAGACATAGTATACTTGTATATGTATATTTTAGGGCCCTACTGTTGTTGCGTACAACTTCTTGGTACACTTGTCTGGGACCTATAAGCCACAGGCCACAGTTGGGACGATCGTCCCATTATGGATTAATTAGCATATCTTCACACTTTAATAAGAACTAAGGTCCTTCCATTGATTTAGCAATCAGATGAAGCAATATGAGCAGGAAGGTCGGCACAGAACTTGATCTACTTGCTTCTTAAATCTAGTGAAAACTGCAACTTGGATTTTGACTTCAAAAAGACATTGACAATGATATATAAAGTTACCAGAGTCGAAGCAGTTTGTGCCCAACCCAATATCTATATGCGTGTTTTTGATAAAGTACTTTTAGAGAAGAGATCTAACACATATAAATATATATATAGATAGATAGATAGATGATGTTGGTGGTGATGAAACCGTGCTTAATTGTTTGATAAAACGAGTTCCTTATGAAATTGATACTGTTTCTTAAATGAAGTACGATGAGTATTTTAATTAAATGATATGAATTAGATATTTGATTCATTCAAATAATATAAACTGAAATAATTAAAAGCGTGTTTCTCTCTCACTATTATGATAAGACATTTTTCACAAGTCGGAAGTGTATAGCAATTTTAGGTAACGGTGAGGTGTTGAAAATGCAATAAAGCAACAATTTACGAATAAATTGCCCATTTAGAGAAGCTGAACACATATAAATCACGCTTGATCAAGAGAGAATAATGAATGATTCAAGAACATACCCACTGAAAAATTAAAAGTTATTTTTTACTTTTCTATGTTGCCTACCACTGTAAAATAGAAAAGTAAAAACTAACTTTGTTGCAGAAAAATAAAACGTAAAAAAGTGGAATAACTTTTCGTGTCCCCCCTCTTATTCATATAGTTTTCTGTTAGTATTACACATACGCGTGTGCTGGAGTGTATGTAGCTGACACTTGAAAGGTGTACGACTCGTGACACGTGCATGATGCCAAACGTAGGGATGTAAATGGAGTAAGGCGATACAATTTATTTTTCTTTTTTATGAAAAAGAAGAAGCCCCCGGGTTTGGACCTCACGACTTTCAACTTTGACTCGAGTCCCTGCCAGGTGAGCTATTTCTCGGAGTGCAAGACTGCACGAAGGTTCTTATCTTCCAACTCTCAGTCTCATCATCCTATTTGCTTAAATAAAATGATGGAAACATGTTATATTGGGCTCATATAGCGCTCGTTTCTCTTCTTCTATCGGCCGTCACCTGACTCGTGACCGTCCGATTTGATGATCCACGGTGGACTTTCGACCGGAAATTTCATAGAAAGAAGCACTTCGTAATTGAGAAAGGACGGACTAAGCATGGCTTTGCGTCTTAAGTGGGACCCAGATGCTCTTTATGCTGAGCCGTTGATGCCAGAGATGAACGGCATTGGAGAGATCATCCGTCTAGTGATGACTCATTACGTCTTCTGCTCCACGTCGGATGTGCCACACTCATTGGCCTTCAAATCCCCGCTGACTTGGCACCCCCAGCAAGATGGGCCCACAAACACCAGCCCACCTCTTTTTTAGCCGCAGGCGGCTGGCCGTCCCACTCCCTCGTCCCGCCCTCTCCCTCTCTCTCTCGCCGATCGACATTCCGATGCCGTGAAACTCGCCGTCAAGACGTCCTTCGGCGACATGGAAGGGGACATGCCTCGCAGAAACAGAAGATCGTTTGCTATACGATTCCTTGGCCTACTGAAGCAGCCAGACTCTGAGTCATTGGCCTTAGAGCTGGACGAGAGAGACGTTGTCTGGTGCGGTGACTTTTCGTATACCTCCGGCACCCCTGCGTCGCCTGATTCCCTTTTTTCCACCAAGAAGGGGACGGATTCCTCCTCTTATCCGGTATCTCCTTTCCCTGTATTCTCTGGCAATGGACGACGTGTGCACGCCTTCGAGCCTGGGCTGTCCGGCCTCTCGGCGGCGCTCGCCAATGAAAACCGGTCCTTCGTACAGCGAAAAGCCACCGTCGATCCGAAACGGGTCTCATCTTATGATCGCGCGCCTTCGGTACCGGTTCCCCTATCGCGAACGAGTTCTGGCTCCGGCAATTTCTCGGGCTGGAAAAGGGGTTCTCCTGGTGAATTCCCCCAATCAGCACCGGTGAACGTTCCGGGTTGGACCAAGGTGAGCCGCAGGCTGTCGAAAATGCCGGATTTTGCCGAGGAAGATGAAGACGTGAGCGAGGAGAGACTGCCGCCCCATGAGATGGTTGCACGCGACTTGGCTAGGTCGCACAACACGGCTTTTTCGGTGCTCGAAGGGGTTGGCCGAACTTTAAAAGGGAGGGATCTCCGCCAGGTGAGGAACGCCATTTTCCGGCAAACAGGTTTCCTGGAGTGAGGGCGCTGTCCTCTGGTTCCTTCTTCTCTTCTGTGTGCTCGCAAAGAAAATATGCAAATGCCATCCTTCCCCTTAAACTCTCACCCTCTTGTGTATGAATTCGTCGGGCATGGGATTTGTAGCACTGTATTATGATGAACTTAGGGTGTGTGGTGTAGTTTTCATTGCCACAGTTATGATCAAGGATAAATGATCGCCCTGCCCTTATCTTTTCTGGCATTTGAAGTGCGATCAAATGCAGGGAATGATTCTAGCTCCTCAAGCAAAACAAAAAAAACAGATAAATAAATGTACAGATTTCCTTGACTTGGAAAATCAGTCCGTAGTTCAGGTGATTGTAAATCTTGTTCCTTTCGGTTATCCTCTCTGCATATGGTTCTTTCTGTTTCGTTCTTTTTCTTCCAGTTGTAAGATAAGTTCCCGGTAGATAATCTGAAAGCCTGTTCTTAAATGTGCGCGGTTACCTTTGCATGTTTTTCTTGTATGCGTCATGTATTCATTTAAATGGTTTTCTCTAGTTCGTTTCTCTCCATTGCTGAGCTGATAGTTCGCTTACCGGCACATTCGCCTTATCGGTTATTTCTCCACTGCCGGTGAAATAATCTTGTTCATGAGTATTCCTCTCTTTTACTTTATGTGAAGGTGGACCTTCTTACAAACACTGGAATTTCATTTCATTAGAAAAAATATGAGATGAAATTTTCTCTTGTTTCACAAAAAGTTTCTGGTTTCGATCATTTCAGAGAGAATTTTGCTAGATAGTGCTACTAAATAGTGTGTTAGCTTCTTTGACTGGACGCAATGCCATGTCCACATTGAGCGGATGTGGGGCGTCTAAACCAAGTTAAATTTAACAAATCAACAGAAAATTTGTCGCCCCGGTTGAATCCATAAGCTATTCACCCTATCCTAAACGGTTTGATGGCTATTAGCCCCACCATGAAAGATAGCTAGATCTGCCACTGTGTTATGAACCTCAAAATTATCTGGTCAGGAGGTAGAAGAAAAATCTTGCAGTGCTTTATCTTGCTGGAGTATTTTCCTCGCGGCTTCCTCAAAGACGAGGCGTTGGTGGCTTTAACAGAGCAGTACAAGTAGGCCTCAAGTGGTTAATGTCTTACATCATACAATTTGGTGTTGTTCGATTAATATTTGTGCAAACCATTCAAACCATGTTAGGTATGTTCAGCTTACTTTCTTTCAGGGTTGGGATCCTGACTGACCTGGAGCTATATTAAACATTCCTAACAAGTCTTCGAGAAAAGGAATTAGCACCTAACATATGATGGTTCAGATCCTACACCAGATCTTAGCTGCCCAACTAAATGTGTATCTGGATTCTTAAGGTTTAGGTTTTCACTGTCTTAGGCGTCTAGAGCAAAACGCATATGCATGTCTAGTATCAAGTGTCTGGTGGCTACATGAGAATCTCGACAAATGGTGCTATCCTCCTGTTGTTCGTGCGCCAAGATTCATGAGCTTTTGGGATCTTTTCATCCATTTGCGAGTGCCTGGCAGCTGCTAAGGTATTAAAGATGAGGCCCTGCTGAGAAAATAGGATGCTCTTATTGGTTGTGTAGGATTTGAGTCCAAAGTAAGTTATTAGTTAATCTTATATGCTACAATATCAATTCCTTTCATTGGGTTGTCAAATTTTTGGTTCATTTTGCAGTTTCCCTACATATTCCAGTTACCCTTTAACAAAATCGTGCTTTTCTTTTCCAGTGAGAAATTGATAAATGTATCCAAAATTTTAGAAGACTTTAGATTGGCCTCAACCAATAGACTGGGTCAGCTAATCTAAGCTGTATTCAAAGACGAGATATTCCCGACGTTTAAATTAAGTGGTAGCATAGACGATCTTGTGCAGGTGCACCCATTGATATTTTTTAACTCATCTATGCTTTTTACTTATGGTTGAACAGTTCACCTGACAGAGAACAGGTATTACAGCATTTATTTCTCATATTTGCATATGACAATCAACGTTAGTATTTCAGATGAATTAATTAGATGGTGGTTGGTGAACTTAAAAAGCTAATCCAATATCTAACTAGCCCCATATGCTTCGTTCATTTCTAAACGTTGATAAATTTCATTCCTGAACTACCTTTTCGCATAGAGTTCTCTTTGGAGTCAAGATGTTGCAATCTGTTGCATTTTCCGAAACTATTCCTGGCCTTTTCTGGACACTAGAACAAAAAGAACATATAATTTCTTGGTAATTTTTATTGCAACGGACTATCGGCTATCCTACCCTACAGTAGTTATATAGAGTGTTCCAAGGAAGACTATATCTTGTTTTGTTAGCTCATGCATCTGAAGAAAAATTGGAGTAATAGTACAGCTTGAATCACCAACAGGACCCTCTGTGTCATGTGAAGGCATTTCTTCAACTATGCTCAGGGGAAACTCATGCTTCACCTTAGCAAGAGCAAGAACAAGAACGGAAGGACCCATAGAGCTTGGACGCAAATCAGACAAGAAGCAACAGCCGGAACCATAATACCTGCTTTCTTTTTTGTTGAACTTGCCCAGGACATACTTAATTAGGCTTCCAACACATATCAATTGCAAAGTATGCATCAACTAAAAAGGTAATTTATTTGACAATATTATGTGGGTTATTTCATGTGTCTAAACATGCATATTAGGATATATGTACGACATTCTTATAAATACAAGTAGCATGGAAACCGTATATTACATTTATTAACTACACCTGATAAACATACATGGATTAAACTCCAAGTTACTGTTCTCTTGGCGTTTATACTTTGGGTTGGCTGCTCCACTAGTACTCCAAGTACAACATGATTTGCTAAATGAGATGGATTTAGTAACACTGTATCCAACTCAAATATCACGTAAGCATCCGAAGAAGTCGTCTCTTCATGCTGGTTGATAGATCATTTGGCAAATATTGTTTGTTACGGAGAAACCATGTTTAGAAAACTGAACTTCAGCAAGATGATTCGTTTATATAGAAAAGGACATGTACTTGCTTTATATGCATACAAATAAGTAAACACTATATAACACAAATACTCCTTTTATCATACACCGGGCACAAGAACGACAGACACTTGAAATACGGTTGAGAAATGCACCATATCTGCTTCTCTTATATTTATGCTACGTTAATATGTAACTCGTTTGCGAGTGACAGAAGAAGGGAAATGAATAACCGTGTGTGATCTTAAGAATCCGTACCTTACATCACCTCCCACTAATAAGAGAAGGGAAGTCATTTTTCTTTTTCAAAGATTAATCACGATGCCCAAACCTGATGGTTGTCAAAATTTGCATGTGTCACTATAATTACAGGACTTGTTCCAATCCCCAACACGTGCTATTAGAAAGAAAAAAGAAAAAGAAAAAAGTGCAACAAAAAGACAACAGTGAAGCCTAAATTTGTGACCACATGAGCCGGCAGCATGTGTCTTCGAAAAGGGCAGACCTGAGCCAGTGAGCCCAGTAACCCCTACGCGTGGTTGGATTTAACTAGCAATTTTGGGTTGGATCTGGTGTCTCAGCCTAAATTGCGTATAATGGTGCCTCGCCTAGAACTCCAACTTCCATTGTTTTTTTCTTGGTTCTTCACACATCCGATTGCTTTGTTGTATGTTGAATGCATGTTGTTGACTTCTATAAAGTACCAAGAGAGCATGCAATGTAAAAATGCTTTTATAGATGGGCTCCAAGGGTAGGTTCCTCTTAAGAGATAAACGAAAGGCAGGGTTAACCCTGCCTCATATCTAATGTTGGTTCACAAGGGGATTTATATTTTTGGGGGGGATTCATGTCGTTTTCATGTTTGTATGCGTCAATTCAGTTGGTTAATTATGGGTGTGCATCTTATCTCAAGGTCATGCTGCAAGCTTCAATAGCAAGTTATATATGGTATCTTGGTGAACAGCAATATCTTGTTTATCCCCCCAAAAAAAAACAATTTCTTAATTCGGATACGAATCGTGTCAACCCGCATTGTTGGTTGGTCTTCATGGTAAGTTGATAGAAGTCGTTTCCGTTTAGATTTAGTACAGGAACCATGTCAAAGTTATTAAAAGGATTGCTAATAACTCCTATCAAAGAATTTGACGAGCCTTCTATTCGTTACTTTTGAAAAAGCCACTAGAGAATAGGGGGCTCTAGTTCCTCCAAAATTTAAGTGGTAGAAGAAACATGTAATTATACCTCAAGCAGACCACATCCAGAACAACAACCAAATTTCAGAAAAGAGTTTCGGTATGCAGTTAAAACTTTGTGCCCGGATGAAAGGTTTATAGTACCTCACTCGGTTATCAAGCTAAAGGAAACTATCCAACCATCTACGAAAATTTGATAGCTAGGAGCAACAAGCATCACCAAATCACCAGCAATTAAACTATAAATATAAATATAAGAAGGAATGTGCTTCGACCAACCAATTTCAAGCCATCATCTGTACAACATTAAGCAAATACAACATCAGACCGTAAGACATACTTGACACTTTTCTTCACAATCCGGGCTTCATGTAGCATACATTTCTCACCATGAGGATGAAGCAAAACCATCAACAGGGGCAACCTGAAAACCATGAGAGTGATCAGATCAGGCCTTGGCCTTAATGATTGTGAAGCTTCTGATGAAGTTTCATGAGTACCAGATGCAGCTAAGTAGACATGGTTCATTTATGATCCCTTTCTTACAGCAACAATGACATGAAACAACATGAGACGTGTTTGTGGGAAGCAGGCTCAGAGGGGTCTCTAAGTAAACACTAAATAAGGAACATGTAAATATCATCTGTAAGTGGAACAAACCACAATTGAATAAGAAAGCTCACCTCAGCCACTATGCGCTTTCGCAAATCATTAAAGACAGTCTCTCCCCCAACTAGAATTCTGATTGCTATTTGTACCATTCTTTGTAGTTGTCCCGGAGTTGCCACTTAAGTATACCAATAACGTGTACTGAGTTGAGCGTCCATCTTTAAGGTCGATACTTTCATCAATATGTGCTTGGAACCCCTGACCAACCTTGTATCTGAAAGGAGAAAATGAAGGATGAAATCTAAGAAGTCTTAAGGATGCAGCAACCTGTACTACTGAGATAAAGCACCAGTTGGGAAACATTCATTTACAAATTATAGGTTTGAAAAGAATGAATAATCAACCACGGTGGCACCATACATGCAAAATAGTAACACAGACATATTCAGGGGTAGTACAGATTAAGTTATCCTAGTTTTATCAGGAAGGAAACAAATGAATCTCACCAGGATAATCCCCAGGCCAGCTATGCAACATCAAGCCATACCCTATCCAGAATGTGTGGACCATGCTAATCATACTCACAGAGATGTTTATGAGCATGGTGAGAAGATGATGCAACTGATCTATATCAATCATAAACCTCACTTTTCTACACGTGATGTGGAAAAACTAAATGTTCACTTGCAGTCCATTCAGTATCTTCTTTCTCGGAGATCAGCGAGCTTGAGTTGGGCAGATCCCAGACCAATTATAATTGAAGCTTAGATCATCGAGTTCTTGAATGCCACTAATCAGGTGGTTGTCTTTAGAAGAGTAATATGAATCAGACCCCAAGTGCACTTAATGCGCTTCTTATGGTTTAAAATAACCAAGTTTATGTGTGATAGCATGGGTAGTCATGGGAGGGCGTGCAACACTATCACATGCCAACTGATTAAGAAAAAATGGCACAAATTGTTTAAAGGGTAGAGAATGAGGGGTAGCATAGTGGTAAGGGGCCCAGGCTGTCATACAATAGATGGGTACTTCAACATACAGAGAAGCATTATCACCCTTGTGCAAGTGAAAAGCCAGGACTGGCCCTTGGGGCAAGTGTCCTAGACTTGGGAGTCTCTCGTTCGCTGGCTCCAATAGATGCCTTCCAAAGAAAGATTCTCCTCCCCATAAAATGAAAAAGAACATGTTAAGTAGTCTGAGGTTATGCTCTAATTAGTTCGACCATTGTCTTCAGAATTTGACCCCTCCACCATAGGGGACAATTTATTCTTCCTGTGATATACTTAAATCCTCCTAGACAAATGAGAGAGAAGAAATAGAAGGAATGGACGTAACTGCAGTTTCAATGCGAGAAAATTCATGTGACCTACTATCTAGAACCTTAAAGATCCTAGATATCCCATTCATTTACAACTCACCTCCATAAATAAACAGAACTTGTGAAAACGGACTTCATAAGAAGGCAGAGTGATTAAGCCGATAGCCAAGGTTCCTTGATAGAGAACCCGTTCATGTATGATATACCCAGACTATCAACTGAGGAAGATAAAGATGAGGCAAATCTCTACAAATTTGTTGCTTACCCATAAAATCGAATGTTTGGATTCAGACCAACTGCGACCTGTCCTTGCACTTCAATGCCATTGAATAGTTTGTCAAGTCTAGATCTCCATATTCTTTCTGCAAGCACTGGATCTTGAAGAGCTATCCTATCATTATCCCTATAAGCTTCCCCTTTTGCTGGACTAAGACTTGCTTGATGGACAAAGCCTAAAGATTCAGCAGCTTAAATAAAAGCCTTTGATTCTCCACCAGTGAAAAAGTCTTGTACCTGAAAAAGTTTAACAACTTAATAAAAAAGTTAAAAGTGCTAAAAGAAATATCTAATGGTGCTAATTGCATAAGAAGAAACAAATGTCCAAAGTAGATGCAACAACGAGAGTGTCTATAAACGACAAATGAAACTAATTGTTAACAAAAGGACAAAAAATTTCCACTTTTTGTGATTATCAAAATGCCTAACACTTTTCTAAATTCTAATGTTTGTGCATTCCCAAGACTTCATTACTATGCATGCATTTCCCGTTTCACACTATGCCTTCAGAAGCACAGCATTTCCATAGTTTAATGGAAATCTGAACATCCTTTAAGTTGGTCTCTGCTCTGGCAAGCACTAGCTTGAAACGAACAATGAGATTACTGAGCACTTCTCCATTAGTGTATTTGTCTAACAATCTCTTAGACACAAGACAAGAGGGTCCCAATTTGAACAAGAAAAAGAAGTATCAAATGTGAACGAAAATTAACAATTAAAGGAAAGGTGCGCAATAAATTTGGAAGATCAAAGATCATTACTAAAATTTCCCGCTATGCCAATTATCACTTTAAACTAATAAATTCCAGAAAATGAGAATTCTACGAACTCGTTTCAGAAGCATAAGAACATATCATTTTTTGAGAAGCGTAGAAATATAATTGTTCCAGAATTCCTCTGTAAATGGCATCCCGGGCTCCAAAATAACATGAAAACACCATTTGGTTAGGCTGCCAAACATTTGCAGCAACAAGGTTCCACCTCCTCTAGATAAGGATGGAGATTTCTCACCAAATCCTCCACATTAACCTCGAGGTTCTTTGCATCTCTAGGCAAAAAATGATAACAATATTTGAGCAATTTGTGCTGGCACTGCATTTAGTTGCATGCAACTAATCTTCTAAAGAGCTAGACCTAGGTAAACAAACAAACAATTCAGAGACACCAATTTTTGACGCATTGAATACAAAGCTCAAAAGAATGACGATTTCTCAATACCCATGTGAGGAACTACTGAATTATGAACCTCAGATTTAACGAGGAAAGACAAGAGGTCATCCAACCAATACGTACCGTAAAAAGATGAGAATCCTTAAGGTATGCTACTTTCAGATGAGGTTTTGGCTTTATTTTGGGCCAAATCAATCTGCTTTTCGCGCGGCTACTCGCCTTTCCTTTGCCCGCCATCGTTCAAAAGTGGCAATCAGACACTCTTAAGTCAGTGATCCCCCTTATTTCGTGGTTACTTGACGCCAATACCCCAATTTCAAGACAGACGTACGCGCGAGCGCGCACACACACACACAGAGAGAGAGACCGATTGGATCTAATTACGGTTTTGTATCCAGGTTGAAGTTGGTCAACATTGATGGGTTTGGACCTGATGTACTGTCCTGAGTCTGACTGAACCACTCAATTTTCTAAGCAAAAGCCGTCTCTTGCCCAACGAGCAATAGGGGGCCGGGGTCGCCTCACAAGTTGAGTCTTGAGTTCGGTATCCGCCGAGTGCAACTGGCTTTGGCCTCCGCCTCCCCTCATACCCAAAAAAAAGAAAAGCTGTCTTGTCTCCTCTTAACTGAAATATAACCTTTTTACACTCATGTCAATTGAAGGATTTGCCTACCAAGCAAGAGCTATTTTCCATCCATGTGTCCTGAGTGCGATGAATTGACCACTGCGTTAATCCGACTACATGACTTTTGATAAGACCATTTTCCTTCACCAACCTCAAAAATCCCATCAGCTTCCTCTCTCTTACCAGCAGCTACATAAATACTTGCAAGAAGTATGTAGTTTGCGGCATTTCCTGGCTTCAAGTAGAATAACGTTCAGCCACTACTTCTCCAAGTGTTAAGTTACAGTGGACTCTGCACGCACGCAATATCGACCCCCATATTCTAGCACTCTCATCCATACCCACTTCCTTAGCCAAATCGTATGCCTCTGTCAAGAGCCCTACACGACAGAAGAGATCAACCAGGCACGCGTAGTGTTGCGTCCTTGGTTTTAAGCAATAAATTTCTCTCATTGATCGAAAGAATTCTCTGCCCGCATCGACCAGTCCTGCATGATTGCATGCAGAAAATACAGCAGTAAATGTGTAGTCATTTGGTGTAGTTTCTACTTGCTGCATGAGGGCAAGCATAGAGAGTGCTTCACTGCAATCTCCATTCAATGCATAACCTGATATCGTCACAGTCCATGTCACGACATCTTTGTCTCAGATCTCTTCAAAGATTTGCCGTGAAGTCGAAACCTTTCCACATTTTGCATACATGTTGACCAGTGAATTAGCTATAACCCGATTATTATGAGATCCTCTTCTGACTGCGTATGCATGAGATTCCATTCCTTTGCATAGAGATGCACTGGAAGCAAACACAGGAAGAACTGTTAAAGATGGTTACTTGATCGGGATGAATGCCGCTGCACTGCATTCCATATAAAAAATACAAGACCTTGTCACATTGTTTGACTTCTGCATAAGCTTTGGTCATGGCGTTCCAAGTAATAACATCCTTTTCTGATATACTAAAGAACCATTTCAGTGCTGTATTCGGTTTTTTGCAGTTTGAATACATGCTCATGAGAGCAGTGTCAAGACACACATCAATTTCCAAGCCTATTTTAGTTCTCCAATACTGCACTATCCTGCCACCTTCTTGCCGAAGCTGGGTTTCAGCACCGGCAGATAGAACATTGAGCATTGTTGCTCTTGATGGCATCACGCCTCCATGTTGGACCATTCTGTGAAAGAGTCGGAGTGCTTCTCTTCCACGCCCATTTTGTGCATAACCCGCAATCATCGAGTTCCATGAAGTAACGTCCTTAACCTGCATTCTCTAAAAAATGCGGAAGCAACGTCCACACGCTTACACTTATTGTACATCTCTATGACTGAGTTCCCCACTTGCACAAAATTCTCGAATCCAAATTTCACAGCGTGAGTGCAAACACTCGCTCCCACCATCAACAATCTGCAGTTCCCGCAGGCGGAGATGAGACTCAGGAGCGTGGTTTCAGTCGGATGAATTTCACGGTCACCAGCCAGGACAAGGCAGAACAACTCCAATGCACTCGACAGCAACCTGCTTTGCAAATAACCAGAAATCATGGCATTCCAAGCAACAACATCCTTCACACGTATTCCAACAAACACTTGGCGAGCAACCTGAATCCGGCCAAATTTGCAGTACATGCGAACAAAGGCAGTATCAACAAAAACATCCAATTCGATCTCCCTCAACTTGAGAAGTTCATGAACATCGATTCCAAATTCAAACTCGGACAACTCGGTGCATGCCTTTATAACCAGATGGAACGTCTGCTTGTCTGCATGCATCTTATTCATATCATGGTAGACGTCTAGAGCCAATTCCGTTTGACAGTAATTCAAGATCATTGAATTCCATAAGAGAGGACCAGGTTTATACTCAACCGAGACGAGGAGAAGACGTGTTGTTTGAGTGTGAGCGAATGAGCAATATTTGTTGATTAGGAGGCTGGCCAGGAAAGCATTTTGATGATGACCCACCGCAATTATCTTGGCATGGGTCTGCCGCAGTGCTCTTAGGCAGGAACAATGGTTGGAAAGGAGAAGTGAGATGCCTTCTTTTGCTTCCTTCCACAGCATCTATAGCACCAACAACCAAAATTTCATGAAACTAAGTTCGTCGCTTCTCTCTCACAAACAGGTCAGTCCCCACAACCAAAAATTCATTTGTGTTTTTCTTGTATTTTCGTTTTAAATAAAGACCTTCAAATAGAAGTCTATGTATCAAGTGTTAAAAGGTGCAGTTGTTCCAGGCAGAGTGATTAAACGAAAAACAAAACTTCCATCACCCTTGGGTGTGTATCACCCTACACATCTTGAAGAAGGGTTTTGTGAATGATGTGTTGAGTGTAAACACAAAATGTTTATAAGTGGCTAGGACAAACAAATCCTAGACGTCCTAGGACCTTCCGAGAAAAGGATCTCACTTGGGGATAGATACTGTTGGAGATAGCAAGAAGCGTGCAAGATGCTCGCATCAACTCCAGAGGAGATGATAGATAGCACAGGAAAATTTGAATCTGTTGCTGGAGACATTTGTCCGAGACGTAGGAGTAATGTAGGTTCAAGAGGAATACAATGACAACCGAATATAATGGCATTCACATATTGATTATAACATCACCCTATAGAAGATCAGCGGCAACGTACCCATTCAAAATGAAACTATGTCAAATCCTTCGCCAAACATCATTTGATGAGGATACTGTTTTAATGATTTCCAAAAATACAGAACGCATCAACCAAAGTTTACAGGGCAGGTAATCGCTAAGAGTTACAGAAGATATAAGTAGTTTCTTCAACTAATATTACAAAGTAAGGTTTTCTTGAACCGGTATAAAGGTTCCCGATATGTTTCCTCCACAGTCTGGGAATGTTTTATAGCCATCAAGAGCTTTCACTTTCCCTCTAGAGTCGACGTCAAGGGGGTATTTCAAAAGATGCCCCTTCATATCTGTAACCTCGTTTGCAGCAAATCGTTGCCAGTTCCACTCTGCTAACTGGTTAACTCTTCTCACACATTCCAGACTCTGGGGATCTTTAAAACACTCCTCCAATGTTCCTATGTGCTCTGCCCAGAGTGACATTCGATAGCCATGGATCTGGGAAACAGTTAAGATGTTCATCAGGCCATTTAAAAGTAAACAGATGCTTAGACATCTACATGACTATCATACTGAAAATGACCTAAAGATGATCTGCAAAATATCGTAAAAATACAATGACTAAACAAAAGAAGTATTTTTCCTGGTACGGACCATTCAAAAAGAAACTCTATCCCACACTAAGTGAGTCCAGGTAAGGTAAATTATTATATATAATATGTATATATATATAGAGAGAGAGAGAGCATGGCATATACTAGCACGTTGAACTATCTTATTTAAACAAATTTCAATCATTCATCTCAGAGATACATGTTTGATATTTGAATTCAAAAAGCAAGAAATGTACCCCTGAATGAAGTACACCTTGCAAAATGTATGCATATACATTTTGATTTTTGAAATTCAAATTTCAACCATCTACTTTAGGAGATATGTATGGCTGAGATTTATTGGATATGCTAGCAACTAAGTGTGCTAGCATATACCAGTTTCTCATATTATATTATAATATATATATATATATATATATATACAAAAATGAGATAAACCAGCAGTGGGAACTTATCAAGAAACCCAAAATGGCACAAGATTTCTGGAAATGCAAATAGTGATAATATAAAATCATAGTGACACAAGAATATGCATGTTGTTCCTTCCAGACGTGGTTTCAGTGAGAAAGAGGGTTGATAATGGTTACATAACACCCAGAAGAGACAATAATAACACTCAGAAGAGACAGATACTGGAAGACTAGAGAGAAGACATTTCTTATATGCAAAGAAAAATAAATAGATGTTGCATAGTCCTCCAAGAAAATATGACAACATAAAATAATGACCCCAATATGAAGAGACAAAAAATAACTTGCATAAGACTTGTCTATTTGTAAGATGAATTAAAACTTTAGGCAACACTAAGGAGGAAAATATTCCAAATGCATACCAAAGTTGGTCTAGGTAACCATGCCGAAATAACTGTAATAATACTAAAGACATCAGTATTTACAATAACAGTTTGTCAAAGATACACCCGAAACCTCTACTAGCTCAAATTAGTTCTAGATGAAGTACATCAGTATTCAGTTGATAATTTCAATAGAAGAAAGCATTCAGTACAATAACTTTCTGACGTTTAGTATATAAACCAGGGATAAAAGGGCAAGAAGATAATGATAAGTAAACTAGCAGGAGATATGAAGTGGAGAAAGTTTGTTAATCTGTTATGGTTTGGGAAAGACTTTTTCAAAAATAAAGCAAAATGATTGAGCTGCATAAGTCGGTGCTAATAGTAAGGTTGTCGAATCAAACATGAATATGTTAAAAGTGTAGGTTTAACAACTCTCTCATCTTCACTCCATCATGGATCATCTATTGGAAATTATCTAGCCAACCTTAATCATATGGAATGGAATAGACAGAAAATACTGCCACTAAAGATTCTTTGTTGGCACTTTTTGTAGCCAAAACATTTAAAGCCCTCTAGAATGGACAACAAAATCACTCGTTAGTGGTTCCCTAAGCCAAAAGCAATAACATTTTGATAGATACTTCTTTCTGAAAGAGGAGAAACTTCTAATCTACTATCTAAATGAATGACAATTGGATCCAAATGTTCACGTATCATCTGTGGGAGGAAGATAAGAACTTCAGGAAGATACCAGATGATAATCTCGGTCTCACCTGACCACATGGATAAGATGATTTCCCTGCCCATGTATAATTAGGCTGGTAAGCACCCATCGCAATCTCTGAGTCTCTTGACCCATCCATAGACCTCTGATTGATATTTGCTGATCCCAAGATTACATACTCATCATCTACTATCATTCCTTTAGAATGGACATAGATCATGAAGCGACGATTCTTCTGAGCAGCAAGTGCCTAGGAAACCCACAGAATACATTAACAAGTTTTAGTATATAAAAGAGAAATATCAATAATCTGCAAGTAGACTTTGAAAGATAAACAAATGTAATAATTTTGAAAGGCGCATAGTGCACCTAAGTCACACAGACACTTCTAAGGGGTGGAGTGTTGACCTCGACACTGGTGCGACACCGACACCGTGTCTGTGCGGCATGACCAATTTTTTTTTTTTTTGTAACTCACGGATAAATGGGTCCAGATAATGAATATTGATTTGTGTATTATGATGAAATTAGTAGTTGTTTACCATTTATATGTTTTGTTTTAATATAAAGTTGTGTACTTGCTATTGTAGTTGTATACATTAGCTTGAATGATTTGGGTGCGAACAATTGGTTTCTTATTACTCAGTCTGATTGGATTCTTGACTCCATACCAGTGTTATCCGTATCATACGATACGTATCGTATTGTATCGTGGGCTACCACGATACGGTGTGATACGTATCGTATCGTGGGCCACCACGATACGGTGTAATACGTATCATATCGTAGGCCACCACGATATGATACACCCCAGTGTATCGCTATAACCAAATTATCGTACCGTATCGCACGATACGGTGTACGATATGGGCGATACGCCCTGGGACCCTTATAAAGGGTCGCCAGCCGAATGAAACCAGCGATTTTTCACGGGTTTCCTCTCTTTTTGGGTTCCTAAAGCTCCCTAAGAGCCGATTTTCGCCTCCTTGGTGTTCAAAGCTCTAAAATCGTGCCCTATGGTATCCGTGCAAGCCTCCAAACTCAGATTTAGGTATATTTTTAATGTTTTTTTCATTTTTTCTTTTATATTTGTTGTTTTTTGTGTTTTTTTTTTTGAATGATAAAATATGAAGTTATTAAGAGTGTGTATACAATTTTTATTGCATTCATAAAGTGGGAGACACTCCATTTGAGTGTTATTTGAAGATTGGGGATTTACAAAGTGCTTTTATTTTCAGGTTTTTGTTTGAATTAAAGTACTCTATTGAGATGGTAGGAAGGGGTGGTAGAGACTCCCATTATCGGTCTGATGATCTGACATGGCAGTGGAGTATACCAGTTGAGGGTTCCAGGTTAAAGATTATATGCTTATTTTGTGAAATGGTGGTTAGTGGTGGAATTTCAAGGTTGAAACACCACCTAGCAGGAACCAGGAAAGAAGTTGCTCCATGCACAGGCAGAGTTAGAAGTGTGCCAGAAGGTATTAAATGGCAATGCTTGCAGATGATTGGGAGCATATAGGAAAGGAGACACCAAAAGAATGATTTCCAGATGTGTGAAGAAGTTAAATGATGCTACTGCCACTGGAGTTGGATTCACTGATAGTTTGCCTTCAGATGCTAGAACAGATATTGATAGTAGCAGTTTACGAGCACCTAGCAGGGGAAAGAGGGTTGCAGCTAAATACTTTAGAGGTGGCAGAAGAGAAAGTTCAGTAAGGAGTAGAGGAAGAAATTCTACCATACATTCGTTCTTTCCTCCTTCCACTATACCTGGTGCTTAACCTGGAATTCGTGCTGCTATGGCTTTAGAATAACTATATGATCAGGCAGACCTTGTAGTGGGAAGATGGTTTTATGATGCATGCATTCTATTTAATGCTGCAAACAATTTTCATTTTCAAGCAATGGCAGATGCAATTGCTAACATTGGTCCAGGATACAGGATGCCTTCTTATCATAAGTTGAGAGGGAAGATATTAGATCAGATCGTCATTGAAGTGCAACAATATTGTTCGACTTTAAGACAATCGTGGAAGGAAATGGGATGCACTATCATGGCAGATGGATAAACCGATAGGCGAGGAAGGACATTGCTAAACTTTCTTGTATATTGTCCTAAAGAACTCATGTTTTTGAGATCTCTAGATATGTCAGAGGAGAGGCACACTGCAAAGATCCTATGACAGGAATTTGATAAGATTATACAGGAGGTTGGGCTAGAAAATGTAGTCCAATTGATTACAGATAATGCTGCTAACTGCAAAGCAGTTGGAAAGGAGTTAGCTGATATTTATGGGACTTTCTAATGGACACCATGTGCAGCCCATTGTTTAGATCTCATCCTCGAGGACATTGGTGAGATGGATGAAATAAAGGCAGCAACTAAGTGTTGCCACAACCATGCATTTGTTTTATGTATGATGAGGAGATACAGAGAAGGTGCAGAGCTTCTTCGCACAACTGCAACTCGGTTCGCAACAAACTTCTTATCTGTACAGAGTATTTAAGATAGAAGGCAGCTTTGAAGAGAATGTTCTCCTCAGACGAGTGGCAATAATTTGCAGAGTTACCTCAAAACAGAAGGAATACAAAGTTGAATGAGATTGAAGAAACAGTTTTTAGAAGTTCATTTTGGAATGCATGTGTCAGATTATTGAAAATTACTTTTTCTTTAATGAAAGTTTTGAGATTGGCTGACAGCGAGGAGAAACCATCTATGGGCTACCTTTATGAAGCCATGGACAGGACAAAAGAAGCGATCAAAAATAACTTTAATGGAAAAAAGAGAGATTATGTGGCCGTGTGGAAAATAATTGATAGTAGATGGAATAAACAATTGCATCAGCCCTACTATCTAAACCCATCATTCAGGTACTCAGCAACCTTCAAAAGGGACGGTGAGGTTAATCGAGGAATCATTGAATGTATTGACAGATTAGTCCCTAATGAGAGCATAGCAGATGCGATACATCGAGAGATGGAGATATGATAATGCTCTTCACTTGATGGGTTTGCCTGTTGTAATTCGTAAACGCACTACGATGTACCAAGGTAAATTGTTTATTTTCATATTTAAGTTTCATCTTACATTACTGTGGATTATATCTATAATGTTTGTCTTTTTCTACAGAAGTTTGGTGGAACAAGTTTGGAACTGATTGTCCAAACCTTAAAGATTTTGCAGTGAGAGTCTTAAGCCAAACTTGTAGTGCAACAGGTTGTGAAAGAAATTTGAGTATTTTTTGACACATTCATACAAAGAAGCGCAATAGGTTGGAACACAAAAGACTAAATAATTTAGTTTATATTCATTATAATATGCGCCTTCGTGAAAGGTAATGTTGTATTACTTTCAAATTTTTAATTCATTTAACTCAATCTTCAATTGTTAATATTATTTACTAATTATTTATCTTTGTTTGTCGTAAGCAATTAAAAAAAGTAAATAGAGAAGAAAGTCAATTCGATCCAATAAGTTTGGATAATTTTGATATATTAGAAGATTGGGTTATGGAAGACACTAAAGAAAATGCCCTCCTAACTGAAGAAGACGTTGCTTGGATTAATTTGGAAGGAACGCAACAACATCAAGGAGGAATTTGATTTTCAAGAAGAAGGTGTCGTTGATGATGATGATGAGGATCTGCAACAAGGAGAAGATGAAGATTATTTAGTTGATGATCCTGATTACAATTTATAAAATGTAACTGTGTCTGTAATCTGTATTTCATTTTTTGGATTCAAAATATATAAATTTGGATACAATTGTTCAATGTTGAATGCTCAATCTGTACTAAACTTACAGTATATGAATTTAAAGCAATTACCAGATTTTTCTTGAATTTTTCCTGAATTTTTTTTATTTTTTTCGGATTTTTACTATTTTTTTATTGATTTTTAATTAATTTTTACATTATTTTAATATTAAAGTACAATACGATACGCCCGTATCGTGGAGCCCAGCGATACACAATACGATACGCATCAGACAATATTGCTCCATACTGTATGCCTTCGCACAGAATAATCTCTATCATCAAACACATTTAAAGACCAGGAACATTGCCAGATCAATAGAAGAGAAGAGTATGACATCACTAGTGGATCCTAGCACAAATACTAATATATGTTATATCCTACAAAAGATCTTGAAACTCTTTGAAATTTTGAATCCATAACTTGGATATTTTGCAGCTTATAAAATCATTGTAAGTTTCAGATCATTATGAGGGAACTTGCTAATTGATACCTATGTGCACCCAAAATTAGCAAATACTAGTTGTATTATGATTGATTTATGTAGCTTGAATATTATATAATATATAATATTATATACCCTAGACGTGTCGCCGCATCCAAAAATTTTGAAATTTGCCGTATCCCGCACCCGCACCCGCACCCGTGTGACATAGTAGTGCACTACCAATGACTTGGGATTTACTTTGTACCTGGGTGCATCTGGTAGGGATTTGCCTAACCCTAGCATTATCTAAAGGAAAAACGACCACTGAATGCAATGGCAACTTAGATTGAGGAAAGAAGGTATACCTGAGGACTGTTTACTGCAGATGCTCCTGAAGATGGAACTGTTTTTCCATCTTCCGCCTCACGGTTCCCAAGACAGAAGAATGTCAAATAGTCGTATGGATGGTATGTTTTTGCAAGGCCAACTTCTTCCAAAGCTCTGTAAACTGTCTCATACATCATTTGCATTGTTTGACTCTGCAAAGTATACATGAATAAGCACGAGTTGACTTCGTGATGCAATAAACTGAAAAAGGTTCTAGATTCAATGGAAAAATCATACGTGAGATGTCATAAACCTAAAATGAACCAATACATACACTTGAGAGAAAAATCATAACCAGGATAAATTGGCATAAAGATAATCACAAGAAGCTATCCACAAAAGGCCATGGATGCTTACTATAGTAGAACAATTTTCAGATGAAGGCACACTCAGTAACATCCCTCTCATACATGCAAATCCTATCCAAAACTGAATCTCTAATGTGTAATATGAACTACTGTATGACCAGTCCATAATGTCCACAACTTTGTTTAGTGATTTTAAGATTGAAAGTGTTATTTCATGGTCCCTTCTGTGCTCTCTCAGGTCCTGTTCTTATCTACAAGTTGTTCTATTTTAAGTTATGTCGACCACAATGGTCACAATTATTTTCAAGTTTCAAGCAGCAGCAGTTACTGCTCTGCTTAATAATGAAATTTCTTGTTTCTTATATTCAGGTAAAACAAAATTTTAAATAACTAGTGTCCATTAACAGCAAGAAGTGGAGACGTAAGCTATGCTTAATAATGAACCAGACTATCACATGAAACTTATGGTTTCATTTGCAGGATGTTATTATTCGAATGTTCAATTTAGCTTTTTAGTCTAGATGAGGTGGAGTGGGAGTGCCTTTTCCTATGATTGAACCAGATCATTATAGTAAACTATTTTCTAGTTTAATATTTTGAATACCTATTTCATTATTTTGGGACGGATGTTCGTAGTTCAATAGGAATGTTCAGAAAAATCAAGTTGGTCTAGAAATGTTTGAACCTAATATTGCCAATGAATTTTAATTCAAATTCTTTCTGTTCTCTTGTCTCAGTTTGTGATAACCTAGTTATTTATTTAAAATATTGATTATCTAAATTTAACACCACTCATGTAAGGATCACCCTTGTATGGCCGGTTCCAAGCCTGGATAAAGGAGGATGGTTGTGTTAGGCTTCCGACAGCCAGCATAAAACTTTGTCGAACTTACCTACCACGAATTCTAGAAATTATGAGCATTGCATTAGGGTGTTCCCTCTTAGCGACGTAAGCCTGAATGCAGTGAATAATAACATGTGCCTATAGATGTAGTGACTCAATTGTAGAGAGGATTCCCACATCATGGATGAGTGTGGTAAAAGAAGTTAGTCCCGGTACATTATCGCCCGAATATAGTAAACAAGTTACAACAAGGGTATGTGCATTTTAAGAATGAACGGATACAGGGATAAGAAAGCTAGTCGTAGATAATAAGATTTGTATTGGTACTTGAATTATGTGAAAGAATTATGAAACGTAGATTAAGACAAGTATTGAGTACAACAAAGCACCAATTTGGATTCATGCCCGACAGATCTACTATTGAAGCGATTCACCTTTTGAGACGTCTTATGGAACATTTTAGAGCAAAAAAGAAAGACTTTCACATGATATTTATTGATGTAGAAAAAGCTTACGATAGGATACTGAGGAAGGTTCTTTGGAGAATCTTGGAAAAAAGAGGTATCCCATTGACATACATAAATCTTATAAGAGACACGTACGATGGTGTAAAAACATGTGTGAGGACTCTTAAAGGAATGGCAGACTTCTTTGAAGTTAATATTGGGTTACATCAAGGACCAACTTTAAGTCTATATTTATTTATAATGGTGATTGATAACAATAACAACAACAACTAAGCCTTTTCCCATACTAGACGGGGTTGGCTACATGGATTCTTTGTTTCCACAGATCCCTATCATGTGCCATATTAGCAGTTAACTCCCAATAAGCTAGATCATTCTTTATTGTTTCTTTCCAACACTTTTGTGGTCGTCCTCTACCTCTTTTAATACTTTCCAAATTTAGTTTTTCTAACCTTCTTATAAGTTCTTCTTTTGATCTTCTTTCTATATGTTCATACCATCTTAAACGATGTTCTCTCATTTTATCCTCTATTGGTGCCACTCCTAATTTGTTTCTAATAACCTCATTATGTATACGGTCTTTTCTTGTATGACCACTCATCCATCTTAACATCTTCATTTCTGTCACGGACATCTTTTGTACATGTTGATGATTAACTGCCCAACACTCATAACCATAAAACATGGCAGGCCTAATTACTGCTCTATAATATTTACCTTTTAACTTTAATGGTATCTTCTTATCACAAAGAATGCCTGATGCTCCTCTCCATTTTAACCAACCAGCATTAATTCTATACGTAATATCTCCATCAATTCTTCCATCACTCTGAAAAATTGACCCTAGGTATTTAAAACTTTCCTTTTGGGTAATGCAATGTGTGCCAATTTTAATTTTTATGTCCTCTGAAGTAACCAAATGATCAAACTTACATTCCATATATTCTGTCTTTGTTCTACTAAGTCGGGGGCCTTTGCTTGCTAATGTTTCTCTCCATAGTTCCAATTTTCTATTAACTTTTTCCTTAGACTCCTCCACTAATACAATGTCATCTGCAAATAACATACACCAAGGTACTTCATCTTGAATATGTTTTGTTAACTCATCCATCACCATTATAAATAAGTATGGACTTAAAGTTGATCCTTGATGTAACCCAATATTAACTTCAAAGAAGTCTGTCGTTCCTTCATGAGTCCTCACACATGTTTTTGCACCATCATACATGTCTCTTATAAGGCTAATATATGTCAATGGGATACCTCTTTTTTCCAAAGTTCTCCAAAGAACCTCCCTCGGTACCCTATCATAAGCTTTTTCTAGATCAATAAATATCATGTGAAGGTCTTTCTTTTTTGCTCTAAAATGTTCCATAAGACGTCTCAAAAAGTGAATCGCTTCGATAGTAGCTCTGCCAGGCATGAATCCAAATTGGTTCTCCATTGTACTTGATACTTGTCTTAACCTACGTTCGATAATTCTTTCCCATAATTTCATAGTATGACTCGTTAACTTGATACCTTGATAATTCACACAATTTTGAATATCTCTCTTGTTCTTATATATGGGTATAAGTGTACTTCCTCTCCATTCCTCGGGCATCTTTTGGTTTTTCCATATTTCATTAAATAGTCTTGTGAGCCAAGTGATTCCTATTTCTCCTAGTATTTTCCAAACTTCTATAGGAATATTATCTGGTCCTAATTTACCACCTTCATATGTTTAAGAGCCTCTTTGACTTCATTCTTTTGAATACGTCGATAGAAATTGTGGTTTATATACTTTTCTGACTTGGCTAAATCTCCTAAACTAATATTAACATCTTTATTTTCATTAAAAAGATTATAAAAATAGTTTTTCCATCTATTTCTTATATCATCATTTGCCACTAGAATTTTTTCATCCTCATCTTTTATGCATCTAACATAATTAAGATCTTTAGTTTTATTATCTCTAACTCTAGCTATCCTAAAAATATCTCTTTCACCCTCTTTTGAGTTGAGTTTTTTATATAAGTCCTCCCAAATCTTAGCTTTTGCTTCACTAACGGCCTTTTTCGCTTCCTTCTTTGCTTTCTTATAAGCTTCTAAAGCTTCACTAGTTTTCTTAGCATAATGTAATTTGTAACATGCCCTCTTTGCCTTGATTTTATTTTGTATAACTTCACTCCACCACCAAGCTTCTTTTTGTGCCGGTACCCTCCCTTAGATACCCCTAACACATCTTTCACTACTTTCCTAATATGTATAGCCATATTGTTCCATATATCACAGGGTATGCCAACATAATTCCAAACATCTCCTTGAAGAACTTTCTGTTTAAATATATCTTCTTTCTCGCTTTTAAGGTTCCACCATTTAGTCCAAGTAGCTCGATGCACTCTTTTCTTCTTTGTCCATTTTTTATTTGTAAATCCATAACTAAAAGTCGATGTTGGGTGGTTAAGCTTTCTCTTGAAATTACCTTACAATCTTTACAACACGCTTTATCTTTTTTTCTACAAATAAAGTAATCAATTTGTGTTTGTGATAAGCCACTCTTATAAGTAATTAAATGTTCATCTCGTTTTTTGAAAATTGTATTGACTATAAAGAGATCAAATGCCATAGCAAAATCTAAATCTCCCTACCTTCCTCGTTTATATCCCCAAAACCAAAGTTTTCATGAATCCCTTGATATCCTAATGCCTCTTTACCGACATGTCCATTTAAATCTCCTCCTAAACAAATCATCTCCCTTGGTGGAATCTTTTGAAATACCTTATCTAACTCTTCCCAAAAAACTGTCTTTATACTATCTTCTAGTCCTACTTGGGGTGCGTAAGCACAAACTATATTCAAAACCTCTGCTCCTAACACTAATTTCAATGTCATGATTCAGTCACCATATCGTTGTATGTCTACTACACTTCTTTAAATCTTTATTTATAATAATACCAATTCCGTTTCGAGCCTTTTCTTTACCTGAGTATCATAATTTAAAACCTGTATCCTCTATCTCCTTTGCTTTTTATGAATCTTTCTCCGAATCATAGTATCTACCACCTCCATTAGCTTACCGGATAATGTTCCAATATTCTAAGAACCAATACGAATCTTATTATCTAGGACTAACTTCCTTACCCCCTGCATCCGTCCATAATCAAAATGCGAAGACCCTCTCTGAAAATTTTTCGCTACATTCAGGCGGCAATGTAGCGGGACTAACTTCTTTACCCACACCCGTCCATGATGTGGGAACCCTCTCTGCAATGGATTCACTACATTCGGGCGAAAATGTAGTGGCCCTTGCTTACTTCTTACTACATTCAGGCTCTGTAACACGTCGCTAGGCGGGGATGCCCCAAAGCAATGCTCATAATTTTTGTAATCCATAATAGTGATTGATAAGTTAACAAAATATATGCAAGATAAAGTACCTTGGTGTATGTTATTTATAGATGACATTGTGTTAGTGGACGAGTCTAAGGAAAAAGTTAATAGAAAATTGAAACTATGGAGAGAAACATTAGAAAGTAAAGGCTTCCGACTTAGTAGAACAAAGACAGAATATATGGAATGTAAGTTTGATCATTTGATTATTTCAGAGGACATAGAGCATCCCCCCAAAAAAAAGTTTTGAATACCTAGAGTCAAATTTTCATAGTGATAAAAGAATTGATGGAGATGTTACGCATAGAATTAATGTTGGTTGATTAAAATGGAGAGGAGCATCAGGTATTCTTTGTGATAAGAAGATACCATTAAAGTTAAAAGGTAAATATTATAGAGCAACAATTAGACTTGCCATGTTTTATGGTTCTGAGTATTGGGCAGTTAATCATCAATATGTAGAAAACATGTCCGTGATAGAAACGAAGATGTTGAGATGGATGAGTGGTCATACAATAAAAGTATACATAATGAGATTATTAGAAACAAATTAGGAGTGACACCAATAGAGGATAAAATGAGAGAATATCGTTTAAGATAGTTTGGACATATAGAAAGAAGAACCTATAACAAGTATGAAAAATTAGGTTTTGAAAATATTAAAAGAGGTAGAGGACGATGAGGACGACCACAAAAGTGTTGGAAAGAAATAATAAAGAATGATCTAGCTTATTGTGAGTTAACTACTAAAATGGCACGTGATAGGGTACTATGGAAACAAAGAATCCATGTAGCCGACCCCGTCTAGTATGGGAAAAGGCCTAGTTGTTGTTGTAGTGGTACTTAAATATCGTAACATTGACGGTAAATTAATGGAGTTGGTAGATACTATGATTCGAAGAAAGATTCATATTTTATGTTTATAAGAGACAAAGTGGGTTGGAGAAAAAGCAAAGAAAATTGAGAATAAAAGTTTTAAATTATAATACTCAGGAAAAGATAAGGCTCGAAATGAAGTTGGTATTATTATAAATAAAGATTTAAAGGATAGTGTAGTAGACATACGAGAATATGGTGAACGAATTATGATGGTGGAATTAATGCTAGGCATAAAGGCTTTGAATATAGTTTGTGCTTACGTACTCGAAGTAGGATTAGAAGATAGTATAAAGAAGGCTTTTTGGGAGGAATTAGATAAGGTAATTCAAAGAATTTCACAAAGAGAGATGATTTGTTTAGGAGGAGACTAAAAATGAATATATCGGTAAAGATGCATTAAGGTATCATGGTATTCAAGAAAACTATGGTTTTGGAGATATAAATGAGGAGGGTAAGGAGATTGTAAATTTTTCTATTGCTTTTGATCTCTTTATAGTTAATACAATTTTTAAAAAATGAGATAAATATTTAATTACTTATAAAAGTAGCTTATTACAAACACAAATTGATTATTTCTTTTATAGGAAAAAAGATAGATCGTGTTGTAAAGATTGCAAGATAATTCCTAGAAAAAACTTAACTACTCAACATCGACTTTTAGTAATGGATTTGGAGATAAAAAAGTAGACAAAAAAGAATAGAGTGCATAGAGTTATTCGAATTAGAGGGTGGAACCTCAAATGTGAGAAAGCATATATATTTAAACAGAAAGTTCTTTAAGGATATGCTTAGAATTATATAGGTACACTTTGTTGAAGAATATGCATATCGAGTGTTCTTTGTGTTAGTTTTATAATTTCTAATGTTTTTAGGTATTATTGTAATTGCCCGAAATACTGTGGTAATTTTCTATACCAAGGGCATTTTGGTTATTTTATATTTTATAGGTTGTAATTTCTAATATGTTGTATTAGGATTTACAGGTTGAAATTACATTTTACATATATATAATTTCTAATGTTTTTGGTATATAAGGGCTGATAGGTTGTATTAGGATTGAAGGCTGTGATTAAGAAAGATAGAGAGAGAGGGGGGCGGCCTCCATTGGAGGTCCGCCCCCCTCCTTCAATCTCTCTTTGATTTCCCTTGTTTCGTCTTAAATATCATTGATATTTGTTATTTAATCCTCCGCTACATAACTCTAAAATCCCAACACACTTTATGATATGTAAAAAAATATGACTATACATATTAGGGAATTAACAAAGGATGTGTTACGCATATCTAATTGGTGGTGGAGTGAAGTGGTGCAAGATAAAATCAAGGCAAAGAAGGCATGTTATAAATTGTATTATAGTAAGAAGAGTAATGAAACTTTGGAGGCTTATAAGAAAGCAAAGAAAGAAGCGAAAAAGATCGGTAGTAAAGAAAAAGCCAAAATTTGGGAAGATTTATATAAAAAGCTTAACTCAAAAGAAGGTGAAAGAGATATTTTTATGATCTCTAAGGCTAGAGATAACAAAACTAAGGATCTTATTTTTTTTAGATGTATCAAAGATGAGGACTAGAAGATTCTAGTGGCGAATGATGATATAAAAAATAGATGAAAATTATTTCTATAAGTTTTAATGAAAATACAGATGTTAGTATTAGCTTAGGAGAATTAACCAAATCAAAATAGTATATAAACCGCAATTTCTATCAGCATATTCAAAAAAATGAAGTCAAAGAGGCTCTTAAATATATGAAGGTTGGTAAATCTATATGACCAGACAATATTCCTATAAAAGTATGGAAAATCCTAAGAGAGGTTGGGGTCACTTGGGTCACAAGACTATTTAATGAGATATGAAAAATCCAAAAGATGCCCGAGGAATGAAGAGTAAGTACACTTATACCCATATATAAGAACATTGAGATATTCATAATCATTTGAATTATCAATGTATTAAGTTAATGAGTCATACTATGAATTATCGAGCGTAGGTTAAGACAAGCATCGAGTACAATAGAGAACCAATTCAAATTTATGCCTGATAGATCTACTATTGAAGCGATTCACCTATTGAGACGTCTTATGAAACATTTTTGAGAAAAAACAAAAACCTTTATATGATATTTATTGATCTAGAAAAGGCTTATGATAGGGTGGCAAGAGATGTTCTATGAAAAACCTTGGAAAAGAGGTATCTCATTGACATACATAAATCTTATAGATATATATGATGGTGCAAAAACTTGTGTGAGGGCTCATAAAAGAATGATAGACTCCTTTGAAGTTAATATTGGGTTATATCAAAGATTAACTTTAAGTCCATATTTATTTATATTGGTTATTTACGAGTTAATAAAACATATTCAAGATGAAGTACCTTGGTGTATGTTATTTGCATATCATATTGTGTTAGTGAATAAGTATAATAAAAAAGTTAATAGAAAATTGGAACTATGGATAGAAATGTTAGAAAGTAAAGGATTTCGACTTAGTAGAACAAAAATAAAATATATGGAATATGAGTTTGATCATTTAGGTGCTTCAAAGGACATAGAAATTAAGATTAACACACAATGTATCCCTTGTAAGAAAAGTTTCAAATACCTAGGGTCAATTATTTAAAGTGATGAAAAAATTGATGAAGATGTTACACATAGAATTAGTGTCGGTTGGTTAAAATGGAGAGGGACATCAGGTATTTTATGTGATAAGAAGATATGTTAAAGTTAAAAGGTAAATATTATAGCATAGCAATTACACCTGCTATATTTTATGGTTCTGAGTATTGGGCAGTTAATCATCAACACGTGCAAAAAATGTCCGTAGCAAAAATGAAGATGTTGAGATGAATGAGTGGTCTAATAAGGAAAGACCATATACATAATGAGGTTATTAAAAATCCATTGGGAGTAGCACCAATACAGGATAAAATGAGGAAAAATCATTTAATATGGTTTGGACATGTAGAAAAACGATCAAAGGACGCTCCCGTATGAAGATATGAAAAATTAGATTATGAAAATGTTAGAAGAGAAAGAAGATGTCCACAAAAGTGTTGGAAAGAAACTATAAAGAATGATTAGTTTATATCGAGTTAATTGCTAGCATGACATATGATAGGGCTACGTGAAAACAAAGAATCCATGTAGCTGACCCCATCTAGTATGGGAAAAGACTTAGTTGTTATTGTTGATTATCTGATTTGTTTTGATTTATAGATTTATTTAAGACGCTTATCAGTATAACTTCAACACATCAACCTTTTCACAACATTGACTTCTAAAGTCAAATAGAGCAGCTTTCCAGTGTATCACTTCCAACCAAAACCAAATACTTGACCCACTTAATTGTACTAAGAGTAGAATATGAACATGCTTATGTCATACTATGTGATGCCACAAAACCTCAATAGCAAAATTATGTAGACATGTATGATAGTGCACAAACATATGTGAGGACCCATAGAAGAATGACATATTTCTTTGAAGTTAATATTGAATTACATCAAGGATAAACTCTAAGCCTATATTTATTTATATTGGTCATGAGTTTAAGGAAAAACTTAATAAGAAATTAGAACTATAGATAGAAATATAAGAAAGTAAAAGCTTCTGACTTAGTAGAACAAAGACATAATATATGAAATGCAGGTTTGATCACTTGGTTTCTTCATATGGCATAAAAAATTAAGATTGACATACATTACATCTCTTATAAAGAAAGTTCTAAATACCAATGGTCAGTTTTTTAGAGTGATGAAAAAATTAGTGAAGATTTACACAAAATTAATACAAGTTAGTTAAAATGGGGGTGAATACCTTTTGAGGTATTATATATAACAAGAAGATACTACTAGAGTTGAAAGGTAAATATTATAGATCAGTTAGACCCGCTATGTTTTATGATTATGAGAGTTGGGCAGTTAATCATCTATATATACAAAAGATGTTTCTGACAGAAGTGAAGATGCAAGTGGATATGCTGAGATGGATGAGTCACACAAGGAAAAGCTTATACATAATGAGGTTATTAAAAGAAAATTAGAAGTAGTACCAATAGATGATAAAATGAAGTTAAATCATTTAAGATGGTCTAAACACATAGAAAAACAACCAAAGGAAGTTCTAGTAAGAAGGTACGAGAAACTACAACAACAACACAACAACAACTAAGCCTTTTCCCATACCAAACGGGGTCGGCTACATGGATTCTTTGTTTCCACATATCCCTATCGTGTGCCATGTTAGCACTTAACTCCCAATAAGCTAGATCATTCTTTATTGTTTCTTTCTAACACTTTTGTGGTCGTCCTCTACCTCTTTTAATACTTTCCAAATTTAGTTTTTCTAACCTTCTTACAGGTTCTTCTTTTGATCTTCTTTCTATATGTTCAAACCATCTTAAACGATGTTCTCTCATTTTATCCTCTATTGGTGCCACTCCTAATTTGTTTCTAATAACCTCATTATGTATACGGTCTTTTCTTGTATGACCACTCATCCATCTCAACATCTTCATTTCTGTCACAAACATCTTTTGTACATGTTGATGATTAACTGCCCAACACTCAGAACCATAAAACATGGCAAGCCTAATTGCTGCTCTATAATATTTACCTTTTAACTTTAATGGTATCTTCTTATCACAAAGAATAACTGATGCTCCTCTCCATTTTAACCAACCAGCATTAATTCTATGTGTAACATCTCCATCAATTCTTCCATCACTCTGAAAAATTGACCCTAGGTATTTAAAACTTTCCTTTTGGGTAATGCAATGTGTGTCAATGTTAATTTTCATGTCCTTTGAAGTAACCAAATGATCAAACTTACATTCCATATATTCTGTCTTTGTTCTACTAAGTCGGAGGCCTTTGCTTTCTAATGTTTCTCTCCATAGTTCCAATTTTCTATTAACAAAAGTGAAATTATTAATAAGAAAGATCACAAAAGTGTTGAAAGGAAACAATAAAGAGTGAGCTACTTATGTTGAGTTAATTATTAGCATGGTACATGATCGGGCTTGATGAAAACAAAGAATCTATGTAGCTGACCCCATCTAGTATGGAAAAAGGCTTAGTAGTAGTTATTGTTGCATGTGATACCATTAGTAAAACACAAAATATTAAGAAATGCACATTTTTGCATCCTATGTAAATGTTTTAGTTTTTGTTGCAAGAAAAAGTGAAACACAAGCAAACAGAAGAGCCTATAGGGTATAGGAGAAAGATAAACATAAGAAAAGATGTAAACCAGCAATAGGGGGAAAGCATTTAAGTGTACACACTACCTTAACCTGCATACAGTAACCTGACCTAAGAGAATTGTATCTTCTCAAGTATCTCATTACTCCAGTATCTTACTTTCAAACTTCAACACCATACTATCCTAATTATTATGTCAATGTGAGGTTTAGTAATCAATTTCTCAAAAAAATGCACATGTCGATGAAATAGCAAAATCTAGATCACATAATTCACCATTAAATGTTAACAAAAAAAGCATCGACCTAGAAACTTTTGAAGAAGTGATTCACAAACATAGAAAGAGATCAAACCAACCAAAACCAAGCCTTTTCTTCTACAGTAAGTAGAAAAAAATTATCAAAACAGAAATATCTGAAAAAGGTAAATGTGACAAAACCTGCCAATAGAGGATTCGCTGGGTGGCTTTGCCTGTTGGAACACCCTCAGGCCACATTGGAATTACAATATAAGCAGAAAATCTTTCATTTGCTTTAATTTTATTTGCTATTTTCAGTGCTATTTCCATAGGTATTAGGTTGTCAGCACCTGCACGCAATGACCAACAAAATCACCACTAAAAGATGTAATGAGCAGATAAAAACAATATTCAACAAAAAAGAGTCCCGGACTGTAAGATGAATTTAATCTTCTCCATAGGTTGATGAAATATAGAAAAGAGACAGAATTAAAACTTTCAAATGTTTAGCCATATAAAGCAAAAGATATAAATGGCAGATCTGAACAAAGAATAAAGCAATATACATCCACACTTCATTTTAGTGGCCCAGATAAGACCAGCAGAGGTTCCATTAGGTGGGTTCCTCTTATCCAAAATGGAACAGTTTTTTACTTGTCCTATGTCAATGAGCAGGTTCAGCACCAAAAGCAGGTGGTTGTTTCGTATTAGTTTTTTGTTGTGAATTCAGCAGAAACACCCAGGAGGAATGAATAATGAGATGATTTATTTGCTGAAATTTTATGTTCATCCCCTAAGGTGAACAACAACAACTAAACCTGAGTTAACTAACAACAACAACAAACAAACAACAACAACTAAGCCTTTTCCCATACTAGACGGGGTCGGCTAAGTTAACTAAACATAAGCTAAATTATTCTTTATTATTTCCTTCCAACACTTTTATAGCCTTCTTCTTTTTTTAATATTTTCACAATCTAGTTTCTCATACTTTCTTAATGGAGCTTCCCTTGGTTGTCTTTCTATGTATCCAAATCATCTTAAACAATTTTTTCTCATTTTGTTATCTATTGGTATCACTCCCAATTTGTTTCTAATAACCTCATTACGAATATGGTCTTTTCTTATGTGACCATTTATCTATCTCAACATCTTTATTTCTACCACAGACATCTTTTGTACTTCTTAAAATTCGATGCTTACATGCATCATATGGAAGTGGTACTGAAAGGATGCTAATAAGCATAACAAGCAACAAGGAACCTTTGTGCGACAAGTTTAATCTAAATGTGCAGGCAATAGCCAATCCATTGTTAAAGTTACAAAAGCTGTTTTGTGTTCCTTCAAAATACATCAAATTTTGGATATTCAACAAGATCAAGCACAACAAATAATTCATTACGGTTGATTCAGCATACTATGTACTTTAAAAGCAAATGCAGTTCCAAAACTACTGCAGTTTCTAGACAGATTCAATGATCAAAATATGTTCAATCCATTTTTTGCTGTATGTATGCTCATGTCAATCAGCACATTCTTCCCACATACTAGGTTCTGTAAAAACACAGTAATGTTTGACAATCTCAAAGCACATATAACACAAGGTGGTTGAAGTCTGATGAATTGAACTGAAATCAAGCATGAAAAAGAAAACTTGAAAGTTGAAACACTAAGCTCTTTCATTCACCTTGCTAGTTGCATCTTTTTGGATCCTTTGGAAATCCCTTAACAGAATTTGAATCAATTGATCGAAATATCTACATTACAAAGTATACAGAATCAATAATTTCCTTTTAAGAGTGTAAATGAGAAAAATAAATTGCTTCTAGAAAATTCTAAATATCTATTCAGTATTAAATAACTAAATACCTGAACATGCCAAGCTTCAGGATTATCATCACCAACACTAGGAGCATCATTAGACGCCGATAATATCTGAAATTCTTTCCAGCCTAAGTAACGCATCATCATATGAAATTCTTCAACTTTTTTATGCCTTGAGGTTTTGAAGCTCTTAACCAGCGCTCCTCAAAGTTAGTCAAAACATCGTAAGCTGCTGGCCATCAATTTTAGAATGCAAGTCATGCCATGGCTCCCGTGGACAACCACCAAGTATTACCCTGTCATTAAATAACTCATATCATAGGAATAAATTGCCCTTCTTGTTTCAAACTTTGTTTAAAATTGATTTAGCTTATACTGGTTCCTAGCTACATAATTCCACAATAATTTAAATTGCTTGATTCTAAACCTTAAATATGCAGATCATCTCCATTCATAATTTGCAGGAAAATTTTAGCATGTGCAAAAAATTAATAATTTGCACACATTCAAAGGGCAGGTGGATAGAAATAACATTTTTTTTATAATAGGTTTAACATATCACTAGCAGTGCTAATTTTGTAGTTCAAAGCATGCTGAAAACTGAGTAACCCACACAACATGCATATAACAATCAAAACAATCTTTTTGATATTTGCTATACAAAGAATACAGAAATATTTCTTGATTATAATTTGATTTCTTCTAGAACTACTAAAACTTGGAGTTATAATTTTGTAGCTTTATTTTTTAACAAATTCTTCCGTTCATTATGTTGCTTATCAAATGATTGATGGAAAAATCTAGCGATCTTGATGCAACCAAAATGGAGTCTCAAAATAAAAGATTACCGTGAAAGTGGGGTTGTGATAATCATCCTTATGCAGATGTCTGCAATGTCCTAAAGATAGAATGGTGGGGAGTATCATATCGCCCATCACTATCCTCTATTGGTGTCACTCCTAATTTGTTTCTAATAACCTCATTATGTATACTGTCTTTTCTTGTATGTCCACTCATCCATCTCAACATCTTCATTTCTGTAGCAGACATCTTTTGTACATGTTGATGATCAACTGTTTTTAAACATAACCCAAACAAATGGTAAAGACACAAGACTCAGAGACCTAGGTGAACAGAAGTACAAGAAGGTTGGATGAGTTTCCCACCATTAATGGGGCATGCTGGATTTAGGAATTTCGAAAAGTTAATTATAAGAAATTAGAGTAAGAATTTCTTGATATCCTTTCCATTTTCCAGCACTCCTGAAACTGTTGTTGCACGTTCCTCAGATGACCACCAGTAGAATGAATTCAAGCATATCACACCCAAACGGGATATATGTATATCCTGATGTTATCCAACTAAAAACTTAATGATATCTCAATGCCGCATGGACAGTGTTCGTGACGCATCGGCTGTGTTCCATCTATGTTGTATACATCTCGAGCTTAAGTCACGTTGTTAGAAGGTCATATAAATTCAACAAAGAATGATGCTAGAAACAGAACAGTACGAGGTGGACTCTGGCTAGACAAAATACAAGCTATACATGGAACCGTATTTGCTTTAGAAGCACGAATAAGACCAGCAAAGAAATGGTAGTTGACACCTAGAAGATCACCTGTTGCTTGACAAAACTATGGCGCTTTCCAGCAGATCGAGGACAAAGAATCACATGAACTGATGAATGCTTGAAAAATTTCCGTGTCTCCTCATCATGAGTCTGCATCATACCAGGCTGCATATTGATAGCCAAATGAGTTAGCAAATGACATGGAGAGTGCTCTCTATGCGATCAAAACACTGTCAAGCTACAAGAAGAAAATGCGTGCGTGTATGAGGGGTGTTGCAGTATTCATACTCCATAGTCAAAGCCTGCAAGGCTCCTTGAAGTAGGATCATCCCACACGAGAAGTAGAACTCTCACTCCTTCCTGTGACTTGGCCTTCAGAAGATCTCCTAGAGTTTCCGAGTAGAAACCAGGATCTCTAACTAACCTGACCAGGTGATACACCGACCACCCAGTAATGTAAATCAACCTCCTTGCCTGCTTGATCGCTTCGAAAATATCATGCCAACACTTCCCATGTTGGTAATGCATCTCTCCCTCCAGCTTAACACAAGGCAGACTATCATCCTCAACATGTGCATCCTGATACAGAGTAATCTTTCCACCTTTCCTCAAGGGGAAGTAAGTACCAGGAATTCCTTTCTGATCCCAACCCCCGACTCCAAGTTTGTAGAATGACAGCCTCTGAAATGGGATATACTGGATTGAGATCTTCAAAGCAGCTCCGGCTTTACAGAGCTTTCCATCGGTACGAAGGATCGGAAAAGAGCCCTCTACTTTCGCGCCAGAGCAGATTTGCTGTACTGGAATGGAAACAGTTCCAATGAGCTCAGACCCAACCGGGTCATTGTCCTTAACGTGAAACCGCACATCTGCCGCATGGTGCGCTACTGGAACGCGATAATGCTGGTTCCAGACCGGGTTTTCGTTATTGGGGATCACAAAAGTTCTTGCTACAACAGCTTTTGATATGATAACTGAAACATAGGGATCACTGGTCTTCGCATGCGAGCTGGACATATGCTGGTCAATCTTATCAGTAATTTTGGTAGGTAAGTTAATTCTAAGCATCTGGGTCAAGTTCTTGGTGAGTGTATCCATGTTTGGAAGGTTTCTAGCTTCATTAATGAAGATATCAAGAGTACCATGTAGAAGTAGCACTTTCAGAGATGCATCCTGACCTGAATACGGAACGACCTGCTGACTGAAACCATGCTGCGAACCATCAAATGATGATGATGACGAATATCTTGGGTACTCATGCATCACGGGGCGAGCGGAGCCGGAATCCGAGGCACCATGGAACGAACCAGGAGGAGTGCTGCTAGACAAACTCGGAGCTAAAGAAGGATGACTCCCTCGATAAGCATGAGGTGGTGGATACTGATCAGAATGATAATGTTGTTGATGATGGAACGACGAACCAGCATACTGGAAACTTCCTTGGTGGTAATCCGGTGGATATCCGTAAGGGGCCGGCGGCGGGTGACCGTAAGGATGAGGCTCAGTATGATTAAATGAGTATGAATGTGGCCCTGAATGGCCAGAAGGATGAGGGGGGTAAGCATTCGGAGGGGGTGGTGGCATTGGGAATCCTTGGTATGAACCAGGAGGAGGATAATATGGTCTCTGATTCCCATTAAACGAGCCCGAATTGCACTTGTCCATACCAACTAATGAAGATAGTCGATCAAACAAACAACTTTCGCAGATCGAATTAAAAAAAAAAATCAGCTAGATATCTTTCCTAGAATGGTTCGATGGAACCAAACACGCTTAGATAAGAGGGCCTAAGGTCTCCATTCCAACGACCAAGAAATCATCAAAGACTCGTCAAACAGGAGAATGAAGAGATCAATTATCTGAAACTTGGGAAGAAGAGCAGAACAGATGAGCCTACTGGTGGAGATGATTATGAGAGAGAGAGAGAGAGAGAGCAAATGATCGGAGACCGCGGGAGAGAGCGGAAGAGGACGGCAAGAGAAAAAGTGAGGGGAAGAGCTGCAATTGGTTCTTCCCGTCAACGGGTTCCGTGTTGGAAGTTAACGAAGATGGACCGTTGGCCTCCGTCTCTTAGAGGAGAATGAACGGCCATTCTACACAACAACAGTCGTTCTTTTACCAATAACTGGTCCACACGTACTTAATTATTAGTTGGATCGATATCCCAAACTGGGTCCAGGTTTTATTCACGTTCAGCTTTCAGACGTTATGTTTGAGTCTGAAGCTGAACCCAAACCTGATTAGGTTATTTGCATTTATAATGCAACCCGATTAGCTAAATGAGTTAAAATTCATTCAAGGATTTCACGACCTGAATCCAACATCTGACGTATACCCTTAATCTGAAGCCCAATCGGGTTTATGCTGTTTCCGACTCCAATCCTGACTTTGGGCAGCCTTATGTGTAGATTCTACAAATCAAAGTCCATACTAGATAGAACACATATTTCATAATAAATTAGCAAGCTGATAATAATAGACAGGAAAAACAAGCATTCTTTGAAAAACGTTAGTCAACACGCCTACCAACTATGACCAAATAATTAAAACGGGGGTCAGACGTGAAAATGCAACTTGCGAATATATATATATACATATATATATATATATATATACATATATATATATATCTTCTGTGGAAGATATTATTTACCCTATCATGAAGATGGGGCCTCTTATCTCAAGCCTGTCTGTCTAATTGAATGTATCGGGATACCTTGGGTTTTGGCTAATTTAATCCTAGTAGTTGAGATGAATGCTATTTTAATGGCTAGGATATCATCCTATGTAGGTGATTTGATCATCTCTTCACATTGCATGAGGTTGTAAGTCAGTCGTAAAAGGAGAGCAGAACGAGTCAAGCTGAGCCCATTCATGGTTCATATTGTGAGATTTTTCGTAGCCTTGTCCCACTTCTTCTTTTTGATGATCTAATTGCAAAATGCACTTAACTGCTTAGTTGAAATTCATTGAAGAAATGCAATTGAAGCTCACTCAAGTTCAACATTAGCTTTTTGTTCTCACCATCTCCGCCGTTAAAAATAGATCTCCTAAACCATTGAAGACATGCACACCCACCTAATTATTTTTATTGGTATATATTTGCATGATATATACATACTTAAATAAACCACGCTCATATAAGGAATCATCTTCACATGATTAGTCCTAAGCTCAAATAAAAAAAAGAGGATTGCGTTAAGTAGCTGACAGCCAGTATAAAATGTTGTTATGTCTAAGGGATGCGAGAATGCATTGAATCCCATCCGAACTCCAAAGTTGAGCAATGCTTGATACATATGGATCGCAGCCAGGATTGACTTTAGCAGCCCAAATTGACCGAACGACTCGGGTGTAGTTTCCACAAGTCAAATTAGGAAACCTCAAGTCTCACAACCCTGGTGTAGTTTCTTCGCAAGTCATAATTGGAAGAGTTCGCATTTGGTTCAGGGATGCGATTATCAGACTCAGATGGAAACTTTGCCACGTCAGGATGACACTCTACTTTCTAGGGTGTTCATGGAACAGAATCAAACCAAACCGATGAATGATGTTTGATTCGCTTTGGTGAAAAGACCTTATGGTTAGGTTCATAGTTCTATTGTTGGGATTGAACCATGAGAACAGAACCGAACCAATATATAAATATATATACATATAAATCTTCATAAGTTTATATATATGAGTTTATAACCTTATATACATATAATTTTTTTATGTAAATAAACCTTATATAATGTGTACCATACATCCAAACAATATGATGACAAAATACATTGTATTTAGCAAAACCCTTCTTCAAAACTGAACCAAACCGAAACCAGTGGCTTGATTTGGTTTGGTTCTTGACAAATCATGACTCAGTTTGGTTTCCTAAAAGTTAAGAAAAAGGAGACTAGTACTTTGGTTCAAGGTTGAAGCTAGAACCGAACCAAACCGAAACATGAAGACTCCTACTATTTTGATATTGATATTTGCTCAAATTGGAAACGTAACTAAAGAATGGCACATGTCCCCAGCCAGAACATGGTTTATCCTCTCTCTCTCTCAGCTCACACACATACACATTTTGAGACAAATTTACATGCTCAAGTTTAAAATTTAGTTTGCCACAATTTTAATGCTACAAGAAGCCTTCCTTTTGTGTTTGTCACCATCTTTCCAATTAGAACTTTTAGCAAAATTTAGTTTTCAAATAACTGGCAACCATGGGTAGTTTATCTTTTCATAATGCAAATAAAATAACTGGAAATATTCCAATTAGAGCTTTAGCAAAGTTTCTTTTTTAGTTGAGGCAGAAGTGCTAAAAGACGTTTAAAAAACTATTGAATAATTATTTTAAATAAAGAGAGAAAGTTTCGCTAATTTCCAGGTAAATATAACAGCAATGAAGTAGTTTGACTTGGTTCGGGCTTACAAGATTGTGACAAACACAAAAGGAAGGCGCCCTTGGTAAACATAAAGTTCCAGTTATTTGATTTTAATTATTTTATCCGAAAGTAATTAAACATATTTCCAGTTATTATATTTGCATTATGAAAAGATAACTACCCATGAATAAATTAAAAAAAATCCAACGGTAAGATTGAAGACCAGCTCATGAGAGGTCGATCCTACTCACTCACGCAATAGAACTTTCAGCTTCGGCAATTTGGTGAAAGATGCACATGACGTCCTTTTAATTTCTCATGTAACCTCAAAATTTATTTTGTCTGGTGAACACTTTGTTTTTGGATACCGTCAATCTAACCTGATCCGTGGGCGCCCAACCGGAATCGGTTTCCTGGTTGAGACGGATTCAGAGGGACCCTCGCTTCCGAAGAAGTTCTTCTCTTTTGAAGTTTCAGATTTTTAGAAGCTGGGTTCTCAGAGTTCTTGAACTTGAAGAGAGTAAGTATCCTTTGATCTGACGTCCCTTCACGGTTTTGTGAGTTCCCTCGGATACAGGGTTTGATATTTAATAATAATCGTAAGTAATGCTGGGAAACCACAAACCCAATTGACTTGGGAACCAATTCGCAGTTTGGTTCAGGTTTGCCAAATTCTTGTTTGACATCAATTGAATGAATATGGAATCCGCACATAGAAGAGAGGAGGACATTAACTCGTTAGGATTTTATCACTTTCATTCCTCTTCGGTATCTATAAATCCTATGCCTTGTGATCCTTGCTGCTTGTTTGTGCTGTGCATCAATCAGCTTGTCCTCACTCAGACATGACAGCAGAACCTGTACCTTGATGAGATGGATGGCGATTTGGGGTCTCGTTTTAGAGAAGCTAAGCTGGATTTGGAATAAACCGGGAATAATTTGCCAGGGTTGGAAGTGGATTTGGTAGCAAAGCAGGATGATTTGAGCGATGTGTTTGAGGTATCACACTTAAGAGATACCAGTACCAAAGCTGAATTCCATTACCAATCTCAGAAACAATGATCCATGATACCTGGATCCTCATCCTTGATTTTGTTTCGTGATTTGGTAGTGAAATTGTGTACAGGGTATCAGACTCGATATGGATATGCACGTTTCATCTCTATACTGGCCATCTGATCTCTTGCCTGATGTATTCTTTCAGAAACATTGAGTACATACATGCTATTCTATATGCTTTTAAGAATGGTGATACAATTGACCCCATAAATCTCAATACACAAAAACTGAACCCACATCGAGAAAAGTAGCAAAAGAAATAAATTCCTCTGAAAAGGTAAGACTTCTCTCAGAAAGTTTCTTTTCTTTTTAATTCAGCTCAGAATATTAAAAAGGGAAAAGAAGAATCCATATATGAAGATCGTGATTGCATTTCGTCCAAAGCCTGGAGGTTGGCTTCCTTGTTGAGCCATTCTTCTCGGCTGGCACTTCTGTCATTGTAACATGCAGAAATGCTGCTCCACCATGAAAAGCTCATGGGCCATAAATGGCTTGCCTTCACATATGGCTTATTAATGAGGGTTTTCCCTACTTCCTTGGTCCTCTTATGGTGCTAGACGAAGTCCGGGTCATATGCAAGGTTAGAACATCTGAGTACTCTAACCTACCTAAGGGGATTTGGTAACAAAAAGATACGCTCATTATGAATATTCACATCCAAATTCTTAAATATAAACCAAAACCAACTGCATTCAATACAATGAAATTAAGTTCCAAAACCGACGAATCCAAGCATTATAACTATGTCGTATATATATATATTTGAGAATCAATATAACCAAAGTACCAAAAGGTATAGGAAAAATGCTAAGACTTGACAAAGTACGTTATTTAAATAAATAATTTAAGATAACAGATATCTCAGTATATTCTGACAAATATTTAGTAAAAACGAAACCTAAATCATATAAAATCGAAATATTAAGAAACAAAAGTGAAACAGAGGTGGTAGTTGGAGGGTTGTGTGCTGGATTGATCGTCAAATCAATACACAGACATGACTTATGAAAAAAAAAAGAGAAGTGATCTCTTTCTCCTTCTCCGATAATACAGCAAGTGGATCCCTTCTATTTACTAATCCGGGCGAGGGTAAGCTCGAAAACTAAGTGGGTTCTTGAAATGTCAAGCGTCCATTTTTTATGGTTGAACAATAACAGCTATTTTATGTGATACGCTAGCTAGGTGGGGCCTTCAATGGAAGACAACTGCTGTTTATCACAACTGTCGATGGCTAAGATTGCATAAATATATCACTGTATTAATGAGCAATATTAATATATCGTTCTTTGTATGTGATACTCAATCTAAAGAGTAAAAATGAGAATGGACAGACAGCTATTGCGCATGTTTAATTTCTCTTTTCGTTGAAAGTGATAGAGTTCTTCCACCGCTTTATGAAACATATTTTGCCATAGTTTCAAATATGTGATGAGGCATGCATGTGAGAAAGTCAGAGTTCTTAGAAGAGCCGCACGTAGAAACTTCAAAACTGGATGAATTTCTTGTTGGAAGATCTGGCCGACAAATTATTGATTCTCTCACTCTCTCTCTCTCTCTCTCTCTCTCTCTCTCTCGCGCGCGCGCGCGCGCGCATGTAAATCTTGAAACGGAAATATTGGTGCCTGCCCTCTCTCCTGAATCATGATAAAACAATGGTGGTACTCCTTGCGTATATATGTAACAAGAGAGCGATGCAGTTGAGAGTAACTGATTGTGACGGCCAAATACTCTTTTTTTTCAACATGCATGACCAAATGAGCAGGTGGAGAACGATCTTTCTTTTTCCTTTGCTACAACCTTAATTTTACCTTTCCTCTGATGGAAAATAAAATTTTTATGGAGAAAAGGTGGAAGATTATGAAGGCTGGTTTTTTAAATGTTCACTTGGAGACCTGCGTGCAATGTTCACATCACATATCGTCGAGCAGTCCATTAGGTAATTTCATTACAGCATTACATGGTAGAACCCTAGTCAGTTCAGTTGTGCCTCAGTAAAACTTTCTGGAATGTTCTAAATTCAATGAAAACGTGTCATCTCATTCAAATGGTGTAATTCGATATAACAATTTAATTTACTAAGCCACAGGGTTTTGTCTAGGCCAGCCCCGCAGCCAACAAAGTCTCCAACCTGCGACTGGAAGCAAATTCTCAGCTTATACGACAAAAAAGATATAATATACTCCTAGGAAAAGTTATCCATATCAAGTAGATAAGCGAACCTGCATTGAATAAAAGGGGACGAAACCATATACATACAATAGCAAGGTCTGCCCTTCCCCATTTACTCGATCTGCATGGGTTTCCCTCTATCATCTGGTTAGCGTCGGTGACTTGAGGTCATTCAATTCCATTTACTGCTTTTTGTTTTCCCTTTGCAGTGATAATTTAACTCCCTCTGCCCCCAGAATCTAAATTTGAAGACGTTCATCATCCTCCTTCCACCATGTCCGCTTAACGACGCCAGGATCTCATTACTCCTCCCGCTGCCGTTATATGATTACGCAGGTAGGTACATGGTAAAAGTCCCTAAAATCACCATGGCCGGATACTAGTATTTTCCATCTTTTATGTATTCTTCTGGCTTCATCTGATCCGAACAGATGAAGCTCACCGACTCCATGGTGAATCTCTTCCAAGTTTTCACCTAAACGTAGGTTGAACTGAAGCTATCATGAGATTAACAAGAAAAGAAAAAGAACTGCAGGGTTTATATATCGTCCAGCTCATGTATTGTAAACTACATCAATAAAGTAAGCAACCGCCATCTGTATCATTGTATTAAAAATGCATTAACCGGGACGGTTCTTCTAGGAACCATCTTCCTCGAGAGCGCCACGATCGTATATATACATGCACGGCTTCACTAGTGCAGCTTTTCTGTCCAATAGACTATAGAGGCACAAAGGGAAAAGGACCTTCCTTTCTCCATACGTCATGGAGATACAGCTACCTTCTTGGTTCACTCCCTCTGCCTCTAAACCCCAGAAAAACCAAACCATGATCCGTCACCTGTACAAGCACATCTTGCTCTCTTTGTTGAAGTCTCTCACTCGAAACCTCCTAATAGTTGTCATCTCTCTTGAGTTGTGCTTCTTTGCGTGGGGATGGAGAATCTCCTCTCACATGGAGACGCTCTCCGGCTTGCTCGTCTCTGCTGCCATTATAAAATACTGGCTCTCTCGACCTTCGAAAGTGTATCTCGTGGATTTCTCCTGTTTGAAGCCACCGTCTCACCTGAGGGTGCCCTTCCACTCCTTCATCGAACACATGTCCATGATCGGACTCTTTGATCAGGACAGTCTAGACTTTATGTCCAAGGTCATTCATAATTCTGGACAAGGTGAACAAACCTACCTACCTCCTTGCCTGCACTACCTTCCACCGAATGCTAACCATCAGGACTGTGTTGAAGAAGCACAGATGGTCCTCTTTCCCGTGATGGACGACCTTTTGTCCAGGACAAATACGTCCCCTCAAGATATCGACATCTTGATCGTTAACTGCAGCGGGTTCTGCCTCTCTCCATCGCTCACCGCCGTTGTTGTGAACCGCTACGACATGAGGGAGGACGTCAAAACGTACAACGTTTCGGGGATGGGATGTGCGGCGGGTGTTCTTGTCGTCGACCTTGCTAAGACGCTACTGAACCTCCACCCGGACTCAAACGCCATCGTCCTTAGCACGGAGATCATTTCCGTAGGTTGGTATCCGGGAAAGGATCGGACAAAGCTCGTCTTGAACTGCTTGTTCAGGATGGGGTGTGCCGGGGTAATGCTGAGCAACAAGAGAGAGGCGAGAAGGAAGTCCAAGTACGAGTTGGTGTGCACACTTAGAACGCAGCGTGCATTTGACGACCGGGCGTACTTGTCCGTGGTGAGAGAAGAAGATGAAGAGGGCTTGACGGGGGTGACAATCAAGAAAGATCTGCTGCACGTAGCCGGTGATCTACTGAGATCTCATCTCTCGATGCTGGGACGCATGATACTGCCGTTTCATGAGCAGGCGCTGCATGCAGTGTCCGTGGTGCGTAGGAAAGTGCGGTTGGACTCTTCATCCAAGGAAGTCTACGTTCCGGACTTCAAATCAGCCATTCACCATTTCTGTATCCCGCCGTCCGGGAGACCGTTGATCAGGGAGATAGGAAGGAACTTGAGATTGAGGCCGTCGGATGTGGAACCCGCCTTGATGACTCTGCACCGATTCGGGAACCAGTCGGCGGCGGCGTTGTGGTACGAGCTGGCTTACTTAGAGGCAAAGGGGAGGGTGAAGAAGGGAGACAAGGTGTGGCAGCTTGGAATGGGAACCGGACCCAAGGCGAACAGCGCTGTGTGGAAAAGCTTGATGTCAACCGATGGTGAGGGTTCGAGGGCCGGACCCTGGTCCGATTGTATCGATGACTACCCTGTGATTGATTTGTAAACCATTACTAGCATGATGCATTCCTTTCGTTTTCTCTTCTTTTGGCTTGTGTACGCTGTTTCAGTTTTTTCTGATAGAAAAGAAATCGTTTTGGAGTTTCATGGACGGGCTTTAATTTGACCGACTGCGAACTTGAGAACCAGCTTTATAAGAGTCTTCACTATATGTTGTTAAACCCTTTGTTTCTTTGTACATAATCGAGTTCCAAGTGATCATGCGTTCATCTCAAGTGATCATGGATTTTTCTTTTGTCTTTAGGGTATCGTTCTTTATCATTTGAATATATCGACTTCAGTTCACTTGGCTTGAAACCAACTCTTAAGGCGATTGTCTAATTTGTTTGGTAAGAAGAAGAGGAAGAATGAAGCTGCAAACTTGAACATGCCTGACGATTCCTCCACCGTTTTGTTGACCAAACTGGCTGCTGCAGGATCATGCGGAGATGCCTTCACACGTTACAAGGGGTTCCAGATTCCGATGCAGCCGGCGGGCAAGTGGGTTCCCGGAAGGCGACGGTTGAGGAGCAATAAATGAACCGAGCCAGAAAAGCGCAAATCTTTACTTTGCCCCTCCTCGAGTAACAATATGGACTTGACAATCTGTTGGAAGGGGCGGTTTCATGCACCTTTTCCTTTTGTGAACTTTTAATGATTATTTTTCTGAGAACAATTGAAATTTATGATGGACAGATGCATTTGCAAGAAAACAATTCGAATGTTACATTCTATGTTATACCAAAGGTAAATTGATAGGAGTGCTGAGTGTTGGTGGTCACCATAGGTTTGTGCACAAGGCATTTGGATACGGTAAATTGTGTGACATTAAGATGAATTAAGCATTTGGAGAGGTAACTAAACAGTTGTCCTGTACGGTGAAATTAGATGGTGAACACATTTAAACGAAGAAAACTTGAAACGTGAAAATTTGTTAGAAAGATAAAACAAACCATGATTCTTCTTTCCCTAAAATTAAATGTTAATGAGATAAGAATGGCATAATGACCAGTAAGAATCCATTTATCTGATGCCACTTGACACGCAATAAGGCTTGGTTTTAGTTTTGGTGTTGAGCTTTAGCAAAGTTATTAAGCCCGAAGAACCAAAGGATTAACAAAACTTCAGCCATCGGGGTTTAAGCAGGATTTGTCTCAATAGAAAATTTAGTATTGCAGACATCGGTATAGGTCACCACGACATGGTCAGATGGTTCAGTCAGGATCTGAACATGACATTGTAGATGATATAATTTTGATAATATCAGGACCGGGCACGAAGAGCACATTCAAACTGAGCACATGGTTTAGATTTGCAATAAAGGAAACCACATTTTTTTTTCATTTTTGTTCTTTCCCTATCCAAGTGTAACAGTTTGCTCTCCCCTATGCGGTCGGATCAGGTCAGTTTCACGTTTGAAGGGTTAATGAAGAATGGATGCTGTCATCTGACCGCATCCCCACCATCGATTACATTCCTCAGCATACAAACCGATGCAATCAGACGGCTGATATATTGTGTAGGATCATTTGTCAAAGAATACCACCATTTCCTACAGTTGGACATGCCTCAACCGGCATGGCGTAACACTAGTACCTTTACATACAGCGTTCACTAACGTGGAATCCGAAGTGGGTAATCGGAAAAGTTTAGGCAGACGTTATACAAAGGATGTATCATGAAGAGCCGGTTGCTAGAGAAGTGGAGTTCCTCTGCAACATTATTGATATCCTATCACCTTAAAACTGTATCTAATTAATCATCCGAACATGTTTTAACACAGTATCAGACATCAAATCGAGAGAAAACAGCAACATCTTCCCACATCGTTGACGAGCAAATTATTGCAACCATTACAGGGGGGTAAAAAGCAGTCATGATGGTTTTAATACAGTGAGCAACTTCTTGTAAAACTTGACTTCTCAGTGACCAGCTACCTCCTCACTGGTGGTGCAACACCCCTTCCAGGAGCACCTGGGGCAGCACGACCTGCACCCTGAGCCAGTAACAAAGAATTCATGACTGCCTGAATCAACCATGTCAAAACTCCACATAGCCAGACTTAAGAACATACAAGACTTGTCAGACTACAAAAAGGGACCCAGAATCACAAATCATCCATCTCTCAACGTCCAACACAGTTTTACCATAAAACCAGTCATCCTCCAACAATAATCTCGTCTCACCTGGATAAACTTGAAGTCGTTGCGCAGAAACAGAGAGAAAGCAAATACCCAAAATGCTCAGATTCACAGCTGACAGCTCAATGCCATAGGCTTTGGCTACATAGGTCACCACAAACCAGAACACAAGCTGACAATATGAAGCACAGGATATGAACTTATGCATTAATTACCTATTAGCATACCGAATCTTAATTTTCAGGGTCATCAAGAACAATAAACATCTAGGATGTGGTGATCAACTTACAACAAACAACAACTAAGCCGTTTCCATACTAAGACATATTAACTGATGAACTTATGCATTAATTACCTATTAGCATACTGATTTTTTATTTTCCTATTTGATAGATCATATCCTACTCAATTTCAGGTTTTTCTGCAACTTTCATGACCCTCATACAAAACACATCCTTGGTAACTAGCCTTGGCTGACCTGAGGAGCTTAGTCAAAGCTCAAATAGTTTGATTGGGAACAAGGAGGTGAGTTATGAGTTTGAGTTTGAAAATGGCTTTAAGAAAGTTCCTACAACAAATATGCTAGACACTGCAGTAGGTATTTGACTACTATTTTCATTTGGAATCAGATGAATGCAGAGTGAAACACCATTCTTTTCAATAGTTTGATCAACATAGTACAACCTACGCAAAGGGCAGTATAACTAACCATAATAATCAAAACATACTCTGTCAATGAACAACTAAAACATTATCAGAACTTACTCGTGCACGCATAGCAACAGCACGTCCACGGCCAACCCCCAGTGAAGAGCCCTTGCCCTGCAGTGAAAATTAAATAATCAATAATGTAAGCAGCAATTAGAGAGGAAGGATGCAGTTCTAATGTACCTTGATTCTGGCATCAAGACGTTTGAACATTGGAGCATTCTTCAGCATATCAGGGATGACCATGAATCTGTGTAAACTCAATCTGTAAGATTGCTATTAATAGTACAAGTATAGCCTCAAATGCTTCAAAACGAACCTGACTTTGCTACCACGAATAAAAACATGCTCCAACTGTGAGACCCTTCCATCCTGATCAGCAAGAAAAACAATAAAAGTCACTGGCAGTTACGACTGGTCATATTAGGTTAGTCCATGGAAGTAATTCACGCAAGAGAAAGATTCATTCTATTGTGAGAATCTTTTCCATGTCTGTTGAGAGGAGATACGGATTCTCTCAAGTTGAGGGAATCCAACTCTCTTAAGGGTCGCTGACACAGTGCTGGTGAATCTGTTTCTAAATTTTGCCCCAGTTATCCAATGCGTGGAGTTCTGTTTGGAACTTTAGATTCACAAAAGTTGAGAATGCATATCAAATTCACACAAATTTTCATCCAGAGGAAGTGAAATTCACAGGTGAACCAATTTTCCTCCTAATGCCTTCATGAAAAGAGCAGTTAGATTGCACACTCGTCACACCCATGAAGGCTCTCGATTATAGTTTTGCACAGCTAATTCAAAAGACACATATCTTTAAGCAATCACTGAGGTTCACAAACATTTTAGAATTTCTGAACTAACAAAGATTATAATCCTTGGATATCAAATGAAGATGCTCCCAATTTTGATGAAAATACCAGTAACCCAAAGCTACCAGGCTATTTATGAAGCACACTCGTGATACCCTTCAAAGATGACTATTTGCTTCTTGGGAGGATTTGTCGTATTCAAATCTATGATAACTTAGGGCTCAGTCTCACAACTCAATGGCCTACACCAAGAGGCTCACTAACAATCTTACTGACAGGCAGATCTAAGACCTTGCAGTGGAGGCTTGAGCTAAACTGTTCCTAAAATTTGTTGCATGACAGGCTGGGTATCTCCATAAAACATATATGGCCAGGATTTGCAAATCACATGCAAAATTCCAGACCAATGATGAGAACTTCGTATCTGGCCTCATTACCACAATATAATTGTTGTTTTCCCTAAAGTAGAACCCACCAGTCAGCCGGCCTCATTACCACAATATAATTGTTGTTTTCCCTAAAATAGAACCCACCTGTCAGCCGGATTAAGTAATAACTGCCACTCGTGTCATTTAGTACTTGTTCAGAGAAAACAGAAGTATAACAGAACTCTTATGTCCTTTCAAGATATCAACTCTTTTTATGCCAAGGTCACTATCTGGCTGAGAGAAATATTCAACTTTGGTTTCTAAAGTTGTAGGAATTGAGCACAACTTGCCCTTTGGAAACATGGGAGTACCAATAAAGCCATCAAGGAAAAGCTAGTCATAGATGACATCCCCAATGGCCATCTTATTGCCCTGGCTTACCCGATCTGCTGGAGGACATAAACAGTTAATTTTACTCATAATAATGTCTGACAATAAATTTGTCATTCCTCTATTGCCTATCTTGAAACTTAATTTCCAGTTTACCACTAAGAAAGCCAGTGTCTTTTTATAAAGAGGCATACATGTCACACCCGTGAAAAACAGGAGACTATTTGTTTTGAGTGTTTTTTGGATACTCAAACAAGCGACAATTTAGGAGTTCAGCTTTACAACTCAATGACCTGCACTCCAGGAACTTGTTATCTACCATTCAGAGAAGCAGCTCTATGACATTCTAATGAGATTTGAACTAAGCTTGCAGTAGTCTAGCAGCTTGCTTTTCTAGTTTTCATACTTTGAACACTTCTGAGATTTGTTGTATGATGAGCTGGGAATCACCAAAAACATATATGGATGAGATATGCAAATTGAGCACAAGTTCCAGCTCTATCATGAAATTTTATGTTCATCCTCATTTCCAGAGCTCTTGTTTTCTCTAAATAGTCACCATCCATTGTCTTAACATTAAGAATAAAGCCACTCTGGTGATACTTAATACTTGTTCAAAGATCACAAAAGTATAATTGCACTCTCATGTCTATCAAGACACCACGCTCAAACAGATCCCACTTATATAATTCTATTCCCAATCAGTAAGAGATACAAGAGAAAATTCACTGCCACATTTACAATAACTTGAAGGATGCGAAACAAAGATAAAATATATGAAATTGCTTGGAAAAACCTATTCGCAAATAGCCGGCCACTAAACCTCTACTGGAAACATCTTACCTGAAGCCATTCCCCAGATATCAACTTGAAGAGGACATCCAGGATTGTATTTTGTAAACATTGTGTTATTGCATTTGTCTTCAGTACAAAATGTTATCAGCATGATCAGAATATGAAACCAGTTGGTTGTCTTACATCTTCAAAAAAGTAGAATAGGGATAGAGATCATTAACGGTTTACCCCTTGGATATGAAAAAAGGCCAGATACAGAATGTTATGTTGTTAATAATACAATATATTGGACATACATTCGGGATATGTCAGTCACTCAACATTTGGTGGGGTATTTAGTGACAGCAATATCTTTCGCAAACCTCCACCATCTCTTGACAAGAGACACTTCACTGGTTTTCTTCTTCTTGTTCTTCAGCAGCCTCTTTTTTCTCTATAGCTTCCTCTTATCTTCTTCTTCCTCCTTCTCTTCCTCTACCATTTGTTTGTTCGCTTTTCTCCTCTTCTAACCTCCACGCCTCTTTTCTTCTTCATTTTCTTCTCCTGTCTCTTTTTCTTTGGCATTCATATATTCTTTTTTTCATGTATGTGTATATTATCTGTATATATTTGTATTTATTTTACTCATTATATATGCTATGCATTTACCTCTTTCTTTTGTAATGATTTATTTAAGCAATTAATGACTTTTTTACTTTAGAATTAAAATTAATTAAATTTTCATCAATCCATTCATGAATTTCTTTTTAATTAATTATATAGTTTTACCCCGCTGATGCTTTATTGGCATTGAGTGTTAACTACCTGCTACGTCCTATAGGATTCATTCTTGAGGGAGCTAGCGTTTCTGTTAAATAAGAAGACCCCGATCAAAGTAGACCAAATATTACTTATCCATCCCTTCCATGCAAAATATATGAAGCTCTTCTCACCAGGACGATATCCACATTCTTTAACTGAACAGGATGAATTAGTTTACACGAAAGAACCACCCTGCTGATCTTTTCTTTCCAAGTGAAAAGCTTATCTAATTGATGAGCTATGGAACTGAACTTACTGAGTTTGCCAAAACAGATATAATTTCTTGAAAAAATATAAGCATACGGGGACATTGGTCACAACTATCCGGCTGTTATGGTCAATCTCACCCTATCATTGTCATCGCAACAACCATGAGAACATATCCATGTGTTGTGCTCCCATCAGAAGTCTTAGTTCTCATCACATCTAGCCTTCTATATTTCACGGTAATTAATATAGTCTAGTTTAAGAAAAGCAGTTCGCTTTGTATCATAAGACTAGTATATGCTAGTTGAAGAAAGCCTGTAGCTCTTCCCTGACAGTAAAATGATGATCCTTAACTAAATCGCTTCATATGGCATATTTTGGTCAAGTCATGCCGAAATTTGCCGGTCAAGTACATTTCTTCACAACCTCATTTCAAGATGGCCAACCTACACATTCAGGCAGGCCAGTATCATGAAAAATCAAACCTCCTAAATGCCAGTTCTAATTATCAAGATCAACAGTTACCTTTTGCCACAATTTCTCAACATTTATTTATCAACCGGATGTTGGACAATCCAACTTCTCCGGGAACAGTAATCCAAAAACGAAGGATAAAACTGTGATATTTCTCCGTCAACCCCATCACCTTACAGTTAAGACACCTAAAACTTGTTCCCACCTTAACGGCCAAAAAGAAACTCGATATCATGAGAACTCAAACAACGGTTGCAAGAAAAGGAGGGAAAGGGACGACATGAAAATGGTAACTGCAAAAGGAAAGGAAGGGGGTAAAGGAGAACCTTGGCGGTGTAGGTGATGCTTTCGAGTTGGCAGTTCCAATTGTCCTCGCACTCGATCATGGAACCTCTGTAAAGCTCACCGTTCTTCATCTCCACAGTCACAATGTGCCCTGCTGCTTCATGCAAAAGCTTCACCGGAATCCCTAAGCTTCGGCTCATCACTCTTTCTCTTTCTCAACTTCCCGGCGATCGGAGAAGAAGAACCCTCCCAAAGCCCTAAAACTCGAACCCTGCCGCCGCCGCGCGCACGATACAGAGAACGGGGAACCCTTTCTCCATGAGACCCAGACCCAATGTTTAAAGCTTAGTCTTTCAATTTGAGGACAACTTGTTGGGGCTATTCCAAATCCGAGCATTCGTTATTCATTATTTCGAAATTCATGGCCTTGTGTTGTTCGTAAGAAAGTCATTCTCAGCGACCCCTCCCAGCGACTATGAATGAGGCCGCAACTGTTCAACTCATTTTTTCCATCCCTTCGATTACAAAGCGACTTGGTTTGTTAGAAAAGTAAAGGTTTTTAGTATCGAGCAAAATAATCAACCCTATATCTACCATTTCGTTATGCGAAACAATTTCCTTTTTTTCAAAGCCATGAATGCATATATCATGACATTAAAGACATTCAGCCAATAAGTATTTGCAAAAAAAAGTGTTTGATCATAAGAATTAAAATGAAATATACGATAGGTTTTGGTCTCAGATTGAGGTATACCTTAACGTCCGCATGTCCGGTTCCAAGTAATTCGGAATTGTCGATTCCAGTTGAACCACAACTGAACAGCTCTAGGGCTGCAATTTCGATTTCAAAACCGTTGATACTAGTTTCAACTTTTTTTTGACATACAAGGACACATTGTGTCATATGGGGGATATAACGACCGGCAGAGCTTGACCGGCTTGTACATAAGGTGTGTTCATGTCACGTGATCGAATCCTGCTAACTGTTCATAATTCAATGGCCGTATAACCCAAAAGATGAAATAACAAATTTAGTTCATTCATTTATATATAATTAAGATCCAACAAACAGTTGTACAACAAAAAGAAAAATCAACCTAAAGAAAACCTATCCACTCCTACCATATCGCAACGGAAGTTAAAATTCTTTCTTCAAAATACTCCAAACATCTCAATGTCTCCATTGACTAGGTCCTGATATTTTTAAATAAAATCTAAGCACCACCATTGTACTCGTAAGTGGATGTAATCTTTCTACATAAAAAGCATACAAAAAACATGCATGTTTTAAACCATATAGCATGATAAAAAATCTATATCATATTTTAAAACAATATCATCATTTTAAACATGCATGCACATAAGCAACAAAAGTGGAAGCCTTTTGGCAAATGAAGTTTTTCATAATCCCATCCAAAGTAGCAGAAATCGGCCCATAAGAAGAAGGATGTTGCAGGTGCCACCCAAGGACGAACCTTTGACATCTTGAAAGATAAAAGGTTTCACAGGAGCCAAAGAGAGAGAAAGAACACAAAAAGAAGGAGAAATGCCGAGAATAGAAAACAAAGATGATGGGTACTTAGGCTTTTCAGGATTATAGAAGAAGCCAACAATAAAAATTATGTGAAAAATGATTGACAATTCTAAATGAAAACTTGATATTTCATCATATCGCTAAAGGTTAGAGAGGAGCATATGTTGACACCAAGAAATTTCAGCACGCATCAGCAACATTAAAAGAGGTTGATACAACTCGTATCAACAAAAGTAAGGTGGCGACCAACACATATTATCACGGCTAAATTGATGTCGTGCAAGCTGACGGGTTGGACCAGGACCAGCTCTTAGCCTCAGGGCCAAGGAAGCCTTAACAGATTTCACCTAAGTGTTATAATCGATAATCGTCAACCCAAAATGAAATGTGAGAGTCCCTCCCCGAGTGTCAAGCTTACTAAAGACGTTGGCACTCGATGACTTTGTGTGGTCCCAACACACACCAATATTTTCTTTGGGATACTTCCCTAAAAAATAAGAGTTTTATAAAGGCCAAAAGACTGTACAATTCACGGTTGAAGGGTCACATTCTCCCTCACTTGAATCATTGACATCTTCAACAACGTCTTGGTTATCTCCAGCGCCAGTGGTTGTTTGATCGTGCTTGTTCTACTTTGGGGCCTATTGTATTCTGCATCAAAGCATCGCGATAACTTTGCACCATTAGTAGGGCTTGGGACGATGTCATGCTTTGGGGAGTTCCCTTCATGTGGTTTGATAGGGCAACCTCAATAAACGATGTCCCTTTGGTGCCTTTTAGGGTCATGAAGGACCGGACCAACCTTAAGTCAGAGAGCCGTCTCTCCTTCGACTCGCCTGACGATGAAGAGGTGGTGTTGTCCCAATCCCTACCATCTTCAAAGTAGAGATATTGCTCCACAAGGTTGGGGCGAGCATCTCCCGCATGAAGGAATGTCGAACTCAAGACCATGGGGCGATCAACATATTCTACACAAAAATTTGCCCGTATGTGTCGGTCTCTGATCAAGAGGATAACATTGTTTGCCTCAACGCTCACTTGATTCATCTTACCCAATGCGTCTTTGATATATGCATCGATCCCGAAAATGTGGAGTCCTAGCCATAGTATTTCTGTTAGAGAAAGGAAGTTATGTGTAGCTCCCGAGTCGATCATGGCCCGTGCCTTCATCCCTTTCAATCGTACTCTAACATCGAATAACCTATCATGTTCTTTAAGCATAGGTAACTAATGATGCTGGCAGTGTGTCTTAAGTACTTTGACTACACTGCAGTAATATACAGGTTCCTCACCCCCATTTCTCACCTTCGTGGCTTCCGCAACGGTCATTGCATTCACTCGTTGGGTGGATGGTCTCGTGGGGCAGTCTCGCGAATAGTGGTTCTCTTGGAAATGGTAGCATTTGAGGATGACCTTCCCTTTATCTTGATATGGCCGACCTTCACCGTGTTCATTTTTGTGCGGCCTACGATCATCCCCTATTTCTATGCATAGTCCCTTTGTGCATGATTGAATGACGTTGTATCGTCATTATTATTCGCATGCTTATTTAGACTCTAGAGACGATGGGGTCAGTCTTCCTTTCGCGGTTCATCATCTACTAGGCATTCAGTCACACTAAGGGCTGAAGTAAAATCCTTCACCCGCATCATGCTCCAACTCACATTGTAATCAATTTATGAAGAAGAAGAAATGATCCGTTTCTGCCATACTCGAGATGTTCAACATCAAGGAGGTGAACCAATTGATGTACTCACAGATAGACAACTCATGTTTCAACAACATGAGTTCTTTTCGAGCTAATTATTCTGGGTCCTCGGTAAGGAACTACCTCCATATTTCCTGTTTGAAGTCATCAAAAGTGTCAATAGTATCGTACTAATCCACCAAAGAAGGGCATCACCCTTGAGGAATGATGTTATCGTACTTATCCTCCTATCCTTCGTCTAATCTCCCAGGCCTTTATGTACTCATCCATTTACCATAGAAAATTTTCTAAGTTCTTGTTACTTTGATTCCCTGAGTAGGCATCTGACTTCAAGATACTATCATTTCGAAAGGGGGTAACTATGAGTCCACTAACGATAGCTCGATCGAGTGTCCCATAGTGCACCTCGAGGACTTCCAGCCTTTCCTTAATGGTCGTGTTGTTTCCTTTGCGGTTGTCACAACGGACAATCAAGTTCTCGACCTGTTATTCTAGATTCGTTAAAGTTTTATCCTAATTTTTCTTAAAGATGTTGATGGCACAACGCATCAGCTCAAATTCTTGTGTAACAAAGTTCTTTATGTGGCATACATCGTCTCTTTCGGTCTCGAGGCTAGCTTTGCACTTGGCTACATCTACTTTCACTTTACGTAGCCGACTTTCGATCATGGTTTTTTCGACCGAACGGTCCCTCCCATGTCCCTTGTCCGTTTAGGGAGTATGTATTCCAATGATAGGGCAGGGCTTTTTAAAGACCTTGTATCCATCACACTAAGCTTGATGACTTTGAGGCAGGATCAAACTTGCTCGAATACCAATTTTGTCATGGCTAAACCGATGGGCTGGACTAAGACCGACGCTTGGCATCAAGGTAAAGCAAGCCTTAGCGGATTTCACCTAAGTGTTGTAGTCACCCATCATCAACCTAAAATGGAATGTGAGAGTCCCTCCCCGAGTGTCAAGCTTGCCGAAGACGTTGACACTCAAAGACTTACACACACAAAAATGGCAAAGGCAAGAGGCAAAGATAGTGAGTGCACGGAAACTTGAAGGCAACATGAGTTCTTTATAGCATACTAGAGATCGCGTGGTCATAACATGCAATAAGATTTTTTTTGGAAATCTTCCCTAAAAAATGAGAGTTTTTATAAGGGCCAAAAGGCTATGTACAATTCATAGTTGAAGGGTCACAATATTGGCAAAACATAAATGAAATAATAACAACTAGATCGACCATTACTTTTTAAGGTGACAATTATTGAATTTCAATGTGCAGTTATTTGAAAGAAATAGGGAGGAAGAATCGTTATCACAACGACAATTTCCATCAAGAGGAAGGATCAACACAAACATGGCATTGCTAGAACCCCCATGATCATAGCAAGAGTGGGAAGTGAGGGTTAACCCATCATAAAGGAAGGATTATAAAAGAAGGCAACACCATGAAGAAAGGGATCCAACGATTAAATTATAAACTAGAAATATTCTGCTTGTTTTTGTTTTTCACTCTACCTGTATTTCCTTCTAAATCCTACTTATAGAAATATCAAGCGATTTTGGATTCATCTGCGTACCATTTCCAAAACATAAAACTTTTATGAATTTGTATCTGATTTACCCTTTCAAGCCTAAGTAACTACCAGGGAGGCTCGAGGAATCCACATTCGCCTGATCCATACTGCATTTCAGTTCTACGAGATGGGTAAATTTCATTAGCAAGAAAATTTGCCAATCTAGCCTAAGGTCATTGAAAATAGACTTAATTGTATTTCCTTGCACACCAAACAATAGTAATTGTAAGCAAGAAGCATATATCGATGTTACAGGGACCCAAAATGAAAACTTGTATTGGTGCTAGAAAAGACATGCACAACCCTAATGTGCTACAACTATATAGATTATTACAAGATATGCATGGCCGAAAGCGAAGAGATGCACTACCCTAAAGCTACAAGGAAATGTACAAGGCAAAGGATTAGGTTTAAACCGCATAAAAATCATTTTCACCTTGAGTAGGAGACTCTACACTTCAATGCAACTTGTGATTTGAAGGGAAATGAAATATACATAGATGTTAAGATTTTTGTTTTGAAACCCATAACAAATTAATGGTACAAGAAACTGTTGTTTTTTAACTTCCTTTTATCGGAAGTAGTTGTCATCTTTTTTTTTGTTTTGAAACTTTATCCAACATCTCAGTCTCACACAAGTATGCTCACACCTAGAGATCCTTTACTTATTTATTCCAGCATCTCGCTACCTAGCAATGAAAAAGGAGGAGACGAGCACCAAGACATGCACCAGTCACAAATGGCTGCATTTTCTTGACACGCCTAATTTCTGCATGTTTTGGAATATAGTATCCTGCAAAGACTGCTCTAAATTTGTTCATTCTAACTCTATAGACATCATCAGAAATTTAAAGCAGTCTTTTCAAATTTTGAAATTTATTTCTAGTTGGTATTCTTGCATGCTCATTTCAGTGGAAGAGCAATGCTTTCTTCATGTTTCAGAAGCGACTCATTTCTTGAAATGAGCTTTCCTAGATGCTTCCAGGAAAATTACACCTCTTTGGTCTTGTTATTTTGGTCCCACTTTATGATTCTGTGGCATATGTCCTTTGTAGATTGCCCAATATGCACAACCATTGCTTCTTAAAATATAGTTTCGGTTCTTGCACCTGGTGAGGTTTCAGGCCATTGGACGCAAGGCACTTGGAAAGCAGATGTCCTAAAGCAGCAACCTCTCTCCAACATAGTAGGCTATGTTGATCTTAAAAGTATGACCATGTACTTCATTGAGTATAAGTATCGAAAGAACGCACAAAGTCTCAAAAGTGGTAGCTGCACATGTACGAGCATTCCCCGCTGTATTTCTTGATGGTTCTTACAAAGGAATCAAAACAAAATTCTTTAACCAATTTGAGAAGAAACGGGTCAGGCGGGAGGTTCGTTTTACCTTATGCCAAGTTAGTTTGAATGACCGGTTTGATTCTTTCCCTAGAATCATTAAGAAATGCTAGTCTCTTTAACATCTTAAGAAAATTTGTCACCGTAAAGTGATATTTCATGTACTCTTTCATCTTCCTCATTGGTGGTGTGCTAGCTTTAGTAGTTTTGCTGTAACCTTACTGCATTTCCTGGAATGGATCGGTAATCACTATCGGTTTTCATCTTGTTTTGTCTGATACTTTATCCATGGTTCCCCAACCACCAAGTCAGCGAGCTCCTGTTTTCTCAGTCTGGATACACTACTCAACTTTTATCTGTTGTCAATTCATAATGTTAAGCGATTGAATGATTGTTTCTTGTTGAATGTCATGAATTTTAAGACATTATCCCCTGTGATACTTACCTATCTGGCTTTTTAAGTGTTGGCGACTGCCTGCCCAACTTTGTCTCTTTATGTTTTCCACGATTTTCTTTTCTTTTTGATGTTACAAATAGCAACCTAGTCAGTGTAAGTATGCTTTGACTGTGATAACCATATCTTGGTGAAGTTTGATTTGCATTATAGTGTAGATAACAGGCTGCTTACAGTTTTTATTTTCACTGCAGAATGTGCCCTATGTTTTTGTTCCATCGAAGTAGGCACTTGGTCGAGCTTGTGGTATTACATGGCCTGTGATCGCTTGTTCTGTGACAAGCAATGAGGGGAGCCAGTTGAAACCACAAATTCGGCAGCTCAAGGTACTTACTTCTAAGAAGCATTCACTTTTATCAGATTGTGGGCTGTAGGTTTTTGTCTAACCGCATCTCATGCATCGTTGTACAGGATGCAATTGACAAACTTATGATCTGAAGCACAAACTCGGTTTGATGGCGTTGCATGGGGATAGTAGTACTAGTAGTTGATTTCATCGATGATATTGCTATTTGGCAGTTGAGTTGCGGTTTTGTTTCCCTCCTGTAGCTCCCGGCTATTAGTATTATCGTTGTTTCGTCCTAAGAAATAACGAATGCTTATTTTAAGATTGTTGTATGGGGAGTGGGACGCGTAATTACTAGTGGGGAATGCTGGAGGAACTGATTTCTCGGTTGTATGCGGTGTATCGATCTGGATTGGACCTTTTGTAGCACTTAAGGAATTGAGATTATTTTCTAGGTTGACGCTTGAGCCACATTTTATGATATGTGGACGTGGAGGTTGTAGAAGTCGTCGTCCTTTTGACTGCTCTTTTTCTTCTTTCACTAGATTGGGGTGGTAGGTCCTTGGTATCGGATCCTGCGAAACCTTAAATTGGTGTCACTGTGCATATGCCAACTATTTCACGGCTCTATTTAGGAGGGAGGGGTGACATATGTGACGGAGATGAGACTGAAGATGGTAAGACATGGTTAGCATGTTGATGATGGTGGAGTTGGTACAAATGAGAGCTTTTGTTTTCTGGTGGAGGTGAAATTTGTTTGGGCGAAATTCAAAATTGGGATAATTTTCAGATTCCTGATGAGGACCTCGCTCATGATAGGTCCGCCAGTGAGTTGGTAACATCAACCTCCCAAGCTGATCTACATGATTGGATGGAAGAACGCCGCAGAGCAAGCGAACCATTCTTTTTTTTTTTAATTAAAACAAAGAAGACGAAGCCAGGAATCCAACTCACACCCTTCCATCTTGTGAGACGAGAGGAGGCAGGTCTTCTCTAAAAGAAACTCATTCCTGCACTCAGTGTTAGTCTACTAGGCATGGCACCTGACTCATAGGATGTAGGCTGTGAGTTTGATTCGGGAGGTCCTCATAACTGGCTTAGGCCTTTCTATTGTTAAAAAAGAAAACAAAAGGAACTCATTCTTTCTATTTAGTTTTTTTAGTTCTCTATTGGTCTTTCTCTTCTGGCTTTGCTCCGTGTTTTACTTTTGCCTACTTTGGAGACCCGTCCCTCTTAACACGTAACACTAGATTCGGAGCGGTACGAGCCAGCACATGACACGGGAAAGGCCAACTGCGGAGGTCTCATAGAGAGAGAGAGAGGGCGGAGGCTGTTTTTCTTTTAATCGGCGAGAACCGATGGCTGATCTGATCCCCCATTAGAGTTGTAGTATGGTGGAACGATCGAAGCAGTAATCGCGCGATGGGGGCCGACCTCTATGTTTGGCTGCTGTCTTTCTTCCTCCTCATTGGTGTTCTGGGTTTGGTCATCTATCAGGCACTCTCTCTCTCTCTCTCTCTCTCTCTCTCTCTCTCTCTCTCTCTCGTTTGTGGTGTGTGTGCACGCCCTCTTTTCCGCCCTCTTTTCAGCATACTTCCTTCTCCTTATTGGGCAACATATCATGATTCAGGAAATAGTCACGATTTTTAGAGGGAATGACAACATCCTGCTGCTCTCCGTTCAGAATCTTTCTCTCTTGCTTTCACCGCCTTTTGACATGGATGTCTTACTTCCAATACTAGAATCCTTTCCTGAACGAACACGAATTGAAATATCGTAAAGAGCCTTCAACTAGCGAGACAAGAAAAAGAAAACAGGAAAGTAGGGAATGCCAATCGATTTAAGATGGGGGATCCTGTTACACTTGTCAAATTAACTCTTTTTCTATATGGTTTGATAAAGCTAGATTCTAAATAGTCAATGGGGTGCTTTTGTATGGTTATATTTGAGGATCCGGAGCCCAAACTACAAGAAGCTACAAATCTGAAATGCTGTTACACCCGGGAGCTATTGGCTCTCGGAGTGCGTGCAGATTTTGTGCAGGCATTAGAGAAGAGTACGTGGCAAAATTTGGTGTGCATTATAAAAGTAAAATGGGTCTTTTGTACAGAGAGGTGTTGCTCAGGCATGTAAAGCTATCTAATTTCTGTTTAATTTCATTCTTTTGCAGCTTATGTGTTTGGCAGATTTAGAATTTGATTACATCAACCCTTACGATTCAGCATCAAGGGTTAACAGCACTGTCATTCCAGAATTTGCAGTCCAAGGATTCCTCTGCTTATTCTTCCTTTTAACAGGACACTGGATTATGTTTCTTCTTTGCATACCATATCTGTACTACAATGTGACATTGTAAGTCCTCACTATAGTTTTTGTCTTTTCGTTCAACTCTAAGGTCGCCTTGCATGAATTACTTATTTTAATCAACACGTAAAGGCGACACAAACATGCTATTAATGGTAAGGTTACTCTTAATTCATATGCTTTATTGTTCTTGACAATTAAATGGGAATATTATGTTCATGTTCAACTCCAATGGTGCAAAAACAAGATAAGCAATTAACATTTATAATTCGTGATTTATTTGAAAGAATGATAAGCATTTAATTCATAAAAGATGACAAGGAACCAAGATATATGAAAACATCTAACTGTGATCTGCTTCTGCATGCTGTTCGCGTGAGAGCTATTTTACTGTCACCCAACATGTTTCCTTGCTCACATCCAACCAGCGTGCAGGAGTAGGTTCCCTAGAGAGTCAATGAACATGGTTTGTGGGATTACAGATCAATGAGATGGACTGTGAAATGGAAAGATTGTGCCCATGCATATCCTTGTGTCCGCTACATAATGCCAAATAATAACACAGAGAAATGTCAAAAGCACCCTTCAAGAGTGATCTTGGGTTATTCTTGGAACACTTTTATCAGAGTGACACTCCTACATATCAAGTTTACTTGGATATTGAATGGCATTCCGAAAGAGTTAGTTTGCTGCTCGATCCATGTTGTAAAGTCATCGTAAATTTGTATTCACAAAGTTGTCATGGTCTCAGCAAGAGGAACCATGCAATTTGACCAAGTAAACAAAATAAAACACGGTGTGAGCTTTCAAGTTATTTGACATAAGCTTTCTTCGATTTTCTTTCTACGAGTTTGTCTCCTACAGTCCTACTTAAGTTTGTAGTATGAGGAAAACTGCAAGTGAGGTGAGATTTTAGTTGCAATGCTGGTGGTGTAAACCCTCGGACACCTTCCCAATGTCTGTGCTTGTTGAGGTTTTGCCTTTTACTTGAGGTACGTTCCGTTGCAAGGCTTTGCTTTTGATTCTGCTTTCTTGTTATACAGTGTCCATAACAGAAGAAAACTAACCCATTGACGTGCCAGCACCCTGACACTTTCGATAATATTTTTCACATACTAGTCGAAATTCAGAAGTCATGACCCGGCAGTTGAAATTCAATCATTATAGTTGCACATGGAAATGGTTAGGACATTTTACCACTAAATGGTCTACTGATGTGTGCCAAATATTTTGTCTTTGTACTGGTTAGATTGTGTCCATCATTCAAGTATCGGGAGCATGTTAGTTTAAGTTACCACCTCTGACACTTTTGCAATTAGTATCTATAAAACCTAGAAGACATTAGCTTGATCATGTATCCCTCATTCACTGTCTAATTGAGGCCAATTGCAACACAACGCAACACTTTTTCAAATGGGCATATTCCCCTCCTGATCCAAACTTCTCCTTGGTGTCATAAGCTTGTATTTGGTCCAATTGAATTTTGGTGCTACTGAGGTTCAGTCAAATTGATATTATCTCTGGCAGAATTGGCAATCATGCTAGACTCGTTAAACTGTTATGTTGCCATATTCTGTTGGAAAGAACTGCATGTTCTCATCATGCATATTCATATTAAGTTGGTGGACCTAAGTACATGCTGCCTTCTGTGAGTTTTCTCTCGTTTAGAAGTTCTGAGCATTCATTTCTATGAACATTGTTATCTTAGCTTTCCGCTGGAATCCCAGGTATATGCAGAAGAGGCACTTAGTAGATGTGACGGAGATATTTAATCAGTTGCACGGTGAAAAGAAACGACGGCTCCTTAAACTTGCATGTATATGCACGCTCCTCTTCATAACCATGTTCTGGTAACCTGAACTTTTGCTCAGTAGATTAGTCACAAATCAAAGAGAAAACATTCAGCTTAATACTTGGTGCAAAAAATTGCAGGATGATATGGAGTGTGTTGGAAGGTGAGGATTCCGAGGACTAGTCTTTGATGTGAGAAAGTGGGATCTTTCCGTTGTTATTTCTCCTAAACTTGATCATGTTTGTTAGAATTCTGCATTGTTGGCCTCTTGAAAATGAGTTTGTGATATGTGATGCAAGTTTGGACCGGAAGTAATTTATGCCCATTGAAAGATGGAGACGATTTTGCTTCCCTTGATCCAGCATGCTGCCCCAGTTTGTGATATTGTCATTATCCTTTCACGTTTGTTTTATGAGAAGATGGGTTTACTCTTCCCATGAAATTGTTGAATATGAAGTCATGCGAATACAACAAAATGACACAACCAAATGCTAATAGAGCCTTCCCCTTAGAAAATTTTACTGCGAATGATTTTCTTTCCTACAGAAGAAGGATGTTTCATTAATAATGAAATAAAGTAGAGACAAATAGCTCCATGGAGCACGTGTTACAAAGATGGTTCCAAGAACCAAAGCTCAAAGAATTGTGAAAATATGAAACTCAAATGGAACTCGTCAAAGGGAGATTGATACGCTGACATCTGTCAGCAATTAGATAATAAATGCGGCAACTTCATGTGGAGATCTATAGCTGCTTTGAAAATGTCTTCCGTTATGAGCCCACGGTAATCTCCATAATGTGAAGCATACAACGCTAACATGTATTCTCAATTCGCTGCTTGCTTCAATACACTGATTAGCTCCAAACACCAAACTTGAAAGGTAGGTCGCTTGGCAGAGGAAAAAGAAATCATTCTCTTCTAAACTTCCCGAGCGAAGTGAGAAAGGACCACAGATGCAGGCATGTGCCTCTGTTATCGCCAAAATTGAGAAGGGATGGGAAAGTGACTTTTTTGATTAATTGTCTGCTTTTTCGTATGAACAATTGCAACAAACCAGAAAACTGATGATTAATTGTCTAGTAAATGCATCTTCATGGCCTACTAATAGCCGCGTGTGGATTAAGTTGCGCATCTGACCGGGGGGGGGGGCTGCCCTAAAGCAGCTACGGTAGTACACGGGGTTGCCGCCTCTTTTGGTCAGTTAACTACCCTCTCAACGCAAAAGAAGACCCGGTTGGAGCCATCAGCGTGCTGAAGAAGCAATGTGGAAGAGGGAACTGCGGGGACGGGTACCATTAATTAATAGGGAGGCCACAGCACAACACAACAGTCGGATCGGGGCTTCTATCGCAAGGAAGGTCACATGCTCTCTCGCTTCCTGCCTGCAGGTTGAGTGGGAGAGGCTTCCTCTGCACAAAACCCCCTCGTGCGTCAGAAGCAGACACAGACGCAGCAGGCTTTTAAAAATGGCGGAACCCCAACTGCTGAGATCCACGAACAATCTCCAACTGCAAACCCAAACAAAAGGGAAGCATCCTGAAGGCCAAAGAGTCCCCAAGAATTCAAAAGACGGCGTTCCCGTCGGCGCTCATCGCCAAGGCGGTCGTGGGTGTTCTGTTTCTATTTGTGGATGTGCCAGTCGTGCTTCGAGCTGTTGTTGAGTGGATGATGGAATTACGCTTTCTTCAATTACGCTTTCTTCCGTCTAGAAGCTTTCTGCTCGTATTCTGCATACTGAACGTGATGGTTTCCCTCCTTGTCTCGAGTCGTAACCCTAACCCTTCCCGACAAGACGATGATGGGGACTGCAGATGTATGCCAAAGGAGGGTGCAGAATCGTTAGCACAAATAGTCGTACCAGAATTAGAAAAACCAGCAGCAGCAACGGAAGAAGACGAAGGAGAAAGTGAAGGAGTCGAAGAATCTGATGAGGAATTCAACAGGAAGATAGAAGATTTCATTGCCAAGGTCTTGAGAGAGGGAGAGAGAGTTAAAATGAAGTACTGATTAGGGACGTTACCAAAGATTTTGTAGTGCATCTTTCCGAAAGCAGTCATCCAAAATCTGGGGATTAGACTGTGTAAATAAAATATATCGTACGACTTAATTTTTCTGGTCTTGGAATTTCTAGGGGAGCGGTAAGCTGTTCTGTTGTATGTCACCCTGGGTACGAATTGGTTCCTGGACAAGGACAGCCATAGGACCTGCAATTGGTATTAGGCTACCGTTCCTTGATAGCCCTCCCATTGTTCGTCTTCTTTATTTTCCTTTGCTACCTCCTCTTTTCTCCATTAATTGATGTAGTAGACTTTCTGCTACCCTTGTTAGCGTAATGGAAATTGAAAGGGAGGAAACACAGGGCTTTGTCACCCGCACTTGAGAAATTGTTCGTAATAACCAGTGTCAGCGGGCAGTTTTGACAGAGATTGCAGACTTGTATTTCTGATGTAGGAACGGAGAAAACCAAGATGGGTTCACAGGTGGATCGCTTTCTGAATATGGAAAATAAATAAGAAATCATTGGGAAACTAATAAAGGACTAGAAAAATGTTTGTTCGGAAACTAATAAACAGAAACAAAAATAGAAGTGAAAGCAAGTAAATGGGAATATCTGCAAGAGAGATCAGTTACTATCCACCACACATCCATTCATTGCCGCCGTTGGGATGATGCAGAACTACGTATATAGCCTCCTCCGGCGCCAAAGGAAATGGGATAACCAGGAGGTCCTCAAAGTGGTTTAGGATCCTAGATTAATTAAGCAACCTTAAAACAACAAAATTTTCAGTCAGTAGTACCGCATCTTTTTTTGGTCAGGAGGAGCGACGCCCCAACTACATAGTTCACGTTAACAACCCTCGGGTGCAAGATGGTCAGGAGAGTTTGCACCAATTGCTTGGCTATCACGCGTTTCCCGAGTCAACAAAAAATCGACTTTGTGTCGCAACCTTTTCCGCTTTTGACAAGAATCTCATATTCTGTTTAAGCACTTCTTTCAGAAGTTTCAACCGTGCGTAACAAGGCCTACCCCAAAAGTCGGTGAACGTTTAACCAATCGTGCAAAATCGTAGAGGAGGAAGCTGTAAAACAGTGACGGTGCTGTTTCCCCAACTTTTTTAGATCAAAGAAGCAGTTGACGCGTAAATTCCCTTTAAAAGAGCAGAGCAATTTCCTACCGCTCCCTTTTGCATGTACGTTCGTGTGAGTTTCGATTTCTGAAGTTGGTGCTTAAACAAGTTTGTTTGTTCTTAAAATCTTGGCGAGCCCCACTTCATTGTCTGAACAGACAATCGGTGGAAGTGGCTTCTCGTGGATCCCTTGAAGCAACGAAAAGAGATACCGGGCGTACTCTTGCAAATCAAGCGGTTAGTGCGTGTGTGTAAAAGCTATGGACAAGCACGGTACTTCATTCATCTCATAAAAATGTAAATAAAAAACAGCACGTGATTAGTACCAGAAGTGCGAGTTACAAGTCAGCGAAAGGATACATTCATTACAAGAGCATCCTAATTAGCCTAGTGACATGAGCACCTGGAAAGCCATATTAAGGCGGCTTCAAAGGAACAGCCAGACGCTGCTTAATTATTCAGAACCAAATGGAATCCTTCACCTTGTTAGACAAGATCACCCTTTGCCAGTTCTATTGGCTGTTCATGAAGCAGCCCCTGGGTAAGCTCTATTTGATCCAAAGCCTCCAGGTTGGTCAAGGGTTTCTTTCTATCTCAATCACTACCCTTTGTGCAAGGATTTTATATCGATTGAATATCTTGACTCGGGCAATGAGTGTACGGCGTTCCATCCTTCTGCACTATAGGAGGTCATCAGCTTCTGTCGTTGATTAGCAGAAAGTGGTGGACCTTGCTCATCATAGGGCTCACCCATGGTTGAGCTAGAAACAGGAATTGCAGCCGTCGTGGGTGTCACTGATGTGACCCGCTGTGTTGTTTCAAGTTTTGGCTTCTTGTTGATATGCTGCTCCTGGTTGCTCGGCACAAAACTCCCAACAACGATCTGATACCATAATCTTATTCATATTAATAGATGAGGACTACATGAAAACAGGAAAACAAGAAAGTGCAGCATGCAAGAAAACCATATGAATACAAACAATTCATTCTGGTAGAGTAGAGAATAAACTTGCCGTCATGCAAAAAACGTGGAACACTATACACCCAGCTACATGCGTAACAACCATAATAATATTTGCATAATAAAACAAAAATTTTGTTCTAAGGACAAGAACATAGAAAGTTCTACAACAACAACAACTAAGCCTTTTCCCATACTACATGGAGTCGGCTACATGGATTTTTTTGTTTCCAAAGAGCCCTATCATGTGTCAAGCTAGCAATTAACTCAATATAAACTAAATAATTCTTTATTATTTCTTCCAACACTTTTGTGGTTGTCCTCTCCCTCTTTTAATATTTTCACAATCTAGTCTTTCATATCTTCTTATTGGAGCGTCCTTGGTCGTCTTTTTACATGTTCAAACCATCTTAAGCGATTTTCTCATTTTATCCTCTATTGGTGGTACTCCCAATTTGTTTCTAATAACCTCATTATGTATATGGTCTTTTCTTGTATGACCACTCATCCATCTCAACATCTTCGTTTTTGTTACAAACATCTTTGGCATATATTGATGATTAACTGTCCAACACTCAGAACCATAAAACATAGCAGACCTAATTGTTGCTTTATAATATTTACCTTTCAACTTTAATGATATCTTCTTATTGCATAGAATACATGATGCCCCACTCCATTTTAACCGGCTGACATTAATTCTATGTATAACATCTCCATCAATTTTTTCATCACTTTGAAAAATTGACCCTATGTATTTAAAACTTTCCTTGTGAGGGATGCAATGCATGTCAATCTTAATTTCTATGTCCTCTAAAGTACCCAAATGATCAAACTTATATTCCATATACTATATCCTTTTTATACAAAGTCGAAAGCCTTTACTTTCCAACGTTTCTCTCCATTGTTCCAATTTCCTATTAACTTTTTCTTTAGACTCATCAACTAACACAATATCATCTATAAATAACATACACCAAGGTACTTCATCTTGAATATGTTTTGTTAACTCGTCAATGACCAATATAAATAAATATAGACTTAAAGTTGATCCCTAATGTAACTCAATATTAACTTCAAAGGAGTTCGTGATTCCTTCATGAGCCCTTATGCATGTTTTTGCACCATCATACATGTCTCTTATAAGATTTATATATGTCAATGGTATACCTCTCTTTTTCAAGGTTCTCCAAAGAACATCTCTTTGCACCCTATCATAAGCTTTTTCTAGATCAATAAATATCATGTGAAGGTTTTTTTTTGTTCTAAAATGTTTCATAAGATGTCCCAATAGGTGAATCACTTCAATAGTAGATCTATCAGGCAAGAAATCGAATTGGTTCTTTAATGTACTCAATACTTGTCTTACCCTACATTCGATAATTCTTTCCCATAATTTCATAGTATGGATCATTAATTTGATACCTCGGGCATCTTTTGAGTTCTCCATACTTCATTAAATAGTCTTGTGAGCCAAGTGAGTCCCATCTCTCCTACAATTTTCCATACTTGTATATGAATATTGTTTGATTTAGCTAACTCTCCTATGCCGATACTATCATATGTATTTTTATTAAAAAACTTAGAGAAATAATTTTTCTTTCTATTTTTTATATCATCATTTGCCACTAGAATCTTCTCATCTTCATCTTTGATGCATCTAACAAAACTAAGTTCCTTAGTTTTCTTATCTGTAGCCTTAGTTATCTTAAAAATATCTCTTAAACTTTGTTTTAAATTAAGTTTTTGTATAAATCTTTCCAAATTTTTGACTTTTGCTTCACTAACTACTTTTTTCATTTCTTTCTTTGCTTTCTTATATGTGTCCCAAGTTTCACTAGTCTTCTTGGTATAATGCAATTTGTAACATGCCTCATTTGCCTTGATTTTATCTTACACCACTTCATCCACCACCAAGCTTCTTTTGTGCCGGTATGCCTCCCTTAGATTCGCCTAAGACATCTTTTATCACTTCTCTAATATGTATAACCATACCGTTTCATATATCAAAAGGTGTACCTACGTAATTCCAAGCATCTCCTTAAAGAACTTTATGTTAAAATATATCTTCTTTCGCACATTTGTGATTCCACCATCTAGTTTAAATAGCTCTATGCACTCTATTCTTCTTTGTCCATTTTTTTACTTAAAAATCCATTACTAAAAGTAGATATTAAATAGTTAAGCTTTCTCCTGGAATTACCTTGCAATCTTTACAACACTATCTATCATTTTTCCTACAAAATTAATTTGTTTTTGTGATAAACTACTCTTATAAGTAATTAAATGTTCATCTCGTTTTATGAAAATTGTATTGGCTATCAAGAGATCAAAAGCTATAGCAAAATTTAAAATATTCTTATCCTTCTTATTTATATTCTCAAAACCATAGTTTTCATGAATACCTTGATATCCTAATGCATCTTTACTGACATGTCTATTTAAGTCTCCTCCTAAACAAATTATCTATTTTTGTGGAATTCTTTGAATTACTTTATCTAACTCCTCCCAAAATGCCTTCTTTATACTATTTTCTAATCCTACTTGAGGTGTATAAACACAAACTATATTCAAAGCCTCTACTCCTAACACTAATTTCACTATCATAATTCGGTTACCATATTATTGTATGTTCACTACAATATCCTTTAAATCTTTATTTACAATAATACCAACTCCATTTTGAGCCTTTTCCTTTCCTGAGTAACACAGTTTAAAACTTGTATTCTCAATCTCCTTTCCTTTTTCTCCCACCCATTTTGTCTCTTCTAAACATAAAATGTGAATTTTTTTCCGAATCATACAACCACCATTAACTTGTCGGTCAATGTTATGATATTACCAATACAAATCTTATTATCTAGGACTAGCTTTCGTACCCCTACATTCGTTGTGGAGACCCTTATTGTAACTTGTTCACTACATTCGGGCGACAATATAGCGAGACTAACTTTTTTACCGACACCCGTCCATGATGTGAGAACCTTCTCTGTAATTGATTCACTATATTCGGGCGAAGATGTAGACCCTTGCTTACCCTTGCTTACTTTTCACTGCATTCGAGCTCTGCACTATGTTGTTAAGAGGAAACGCTCCAACGTGATGCTCATAATTTGTAGAATCATGATAGATAAGTCCGACAAAGTTTTACGCTAGCTGTCGAAAGCTTAATGCAACCCTCCTCCATTATTCGGTCTTGGGACCGGCCATGCAAGGGTGATCCCTTACATGAGCGAAGTTATATAGAAAGGTCTATTCATAATATTTAATGCACCAGCAACTAGAAACCATTATATCAACAAGCGGAGAACTCCACAAATACGAACTCTCATCATTAGATACCTCACAAAAACTGGACGAAAGGTAATATGGGTACACTTTTAAGTGGACATGCTCATACAACACATAATTGAAGATACCGAAAGTGAATTACCTGCACTGGAGTGGCTGCCGTTAATAAACCCGCTACACCGCCACCTACAACACGGCCATCTGGACTTACCAAAGAAACACTCAAACCACCAGTTCGGCTCCTGGTTCCACCATTCTCTGTCAGCATGAATGACCCAGACAAAGAAAGTATTTCAAAGCGCCCCTGCCAGAAAAATAATTAAATAAAGCACTACGAGATGAAGCAAGCAACAGATGACACTTTAAATAAATCTAAGCGAAAATTGAGCTCATTTCTGAAGTATGAAACAAGACTAAGCACAAATTTTCTGGATGGCTACATTTATTCATAAGCAATCAGTAAAACATTTTACTTGTATAACTAGTACAACCTGAGAAACTAACTATTGAATTCTACGCTTGCATACCACCTGTACGAAATTCCAAGAGACAAATACGTTTGTTTACACTGATTTCCCGGAGAAAAAAAGCTTCACCTGGGAATTTGCTTACTGTCATTTGATTTGTGTAAGTTGTTAAATTCGAACATGGCACTAAATTCTCAAACATTATGACTACTGGAAAATTTAGTATTTATCATAATGTGAGATGATGCATATAACAAGTTGAAAATCATTCTAAGTTTGACGCTCATAGATATGGGAACATGTATCAACCAGAAAACTATGACAATTTGAAACACCAATTGCACGGGTAAATGACAATTAAAGGGAGGGAGACATTTCCAACCATTTTACTAAAACCACGATAGGCCTGAAAGGCAAAATAAGCATGGATCCTTAAAATGAATTGTTTATATTTATAGTGACCCAAGGTGCATGTTTGACGAATTTTGAATGAAAGAGAAAAATTCTGAGAAAACTTTGTGGTAGCAGAAAACAAGCTTCCCCATGATTTGATGTTAACCCATAGTCAAGCTCTAATTACAGCATGGAGCAATCATACCTCATAAATCAAGGTACCACCTGAGGAATCAGGCTGCCTAAGAGTGACGTTGGAGATGGCACCATTGGCAGAAAGTACACATATCGCTCTTGGTCCTTTTTGCGAAAAGGACATTATCTTCATTGTTATATCCTATAATGCATAAAAATGTAGCAATGATAAGTATGGTAAAAGAGCATCTGGAGTTGTGGTAGTAGGACTAAAAACTTGTGGACATCTTTGCTTGAAAAAGTGCACAATTCTCTACTGAAAATAAAAGAAGATTTATGCACATATTATGGCATCATAAAAACAGGACAGCATAAAACCTAAATCTCAGCATCGGATTGAATGGAGATACAACTCTAGTTAACCATATAACCTGAGAAAAAAACATATGTAAGCTGAGAAATATGCCAGCCATCGGTTCAGATAAGTCTGAAAAGCATGTCGCAATCCTGACTACAATTTAAACCAAGAAGCTTGCGCTTTAGGAGATCAAATAATAGTGTTTTTTTCCTTTGTATCATTCACCTTCAATCAGGAAGTGCTTCGCACGAGGACGGTTCCTAGGCATGCTTTACAAGAACCAAGATGCAATATCATATTTGCTTTTGGTGACAGTGATGGCAACCATATACAAAATAACATTACTTTTTAAATGCTTGAAGCACTCTTTTCTTTCTTTACATAACCTAATACAGGTATATGTGATTGCAGCACATGGGAATCTCAAAAACTCCGGGTTAAAGCTATCTTATAAAGGAAACATGAATGGGTACAAGAATGCATTTAAAGCAACGTCCATAATGGCACAAATTCCGATAAAAGACATCATTGGGAACAATAGTCATACAGGATGATGCTACGAAATCAAAGTCAAACAAACAAATAAGATTCACATAATTGTCATGATCAGCAAATTTCAGGAAGTTGTGCCATCTTTCCATGAAAGTCATATCACTTCATCATCATCATGTATACTAAAGAATTGAAAGAAAAGTGCAAGATGTTCGGTATCAGACAAGTTGTAGGATATGGACGTCCACGTATTTCAATCTGAGGGCACTGCACCATAAGGATGAGTAGCCTGATTAACACTAGCTTGTTTTTTGTTTTGGCATGCTGAAAGACGTTTTGCTCTCCAAGGGAGCCTTGCACCCTATCTGAACGTGGTTCATGAACCCACTTCCATGGCCAGATTCTGGTTAAACGGAGCAGAGATGTTGAGGCCCAAGGGCATAGTGTCCGATGATAGGTTTAGGAGACTTCTGTAATGAAGATGCCATGCCTATAAGTAGGTGGTTACATAATGATGCAACCAAAAATAGCGGTCTGCCCGGCAAGATGTGGGTTGTGATTGTAGGGAGGACGGCACCTAGCCTAGATCATGTTGTGGATGAATACCCCCCCTTAGGAACTTCAAAAAAGAACAGTGCAGGCCTGCTGCTCTTAACATCCAAAAAACATACCTCCAACGACAGTTATTGTTCACTTTCCTGATATTCACTCCAAAGAAAACTAGTCCAGTTTCTTAGGAGCCCAATAGAAGTCATGAAGAACATGATGCCATGTCAGCAATCAAAAAAATGATCTAATCAAAGTCAATAAACATATTTCAGCATTTAATTTTTGTTAGGGAATCATCAGAGGCACGGTCGATCCCTATGACAGCTTAAAGGAAAAAGTGAAAAAACCATTTGGTAGCTCAACGTGAAAAAGAGTTCTCAAGATATCAGACAAGAACCATGCGTAGAACAAAATCAAGCAAACCAAGTTTGTGATGCTCAAATTACTAGCAAGCAATACAGAAGGCTGACATTTCCAGAACTATTTAAACTCATGACAGGAGGCCCAATCCTATCATGCTCTCACACTTAAATATTTGCTTCCCTAAGAAGATCATTGTTTTCCTAATAAACTTCTGCATTAGAATTCTAAGTTTAAGTTGGCGTAAAATAGAGAACATTAGAGACACTCGATCATCCACCGAGAAAAAGAAATCGGTCAATCAACAAGGGTTTAAGCGTGGTTATGTTATGAGGGCGGTATCACGTAAGAAGAGAATCCTTAACATATGAATTTGAAAAGAAAAAGAAAATGTTTACAGTACAGTTTGACATGAAGAGCATGAAATGGATAAAGAAAGGGGTCACCTCTCCTGCAGCAATAGTGATCACATGAGGTGTGAAGCCGCCTCCAGCTGAATGTCCGATCCACTCTCCTAAAACCAAGGAAAATTGGAAAACATAATGAAGTAAAGACGCAGTGTCACCCCTTGTATTTCTTTGGCTTTGGAACTAATAGTTCAAATTAAGAAGGGGAAGTAAAGATTTTCCGCCATAGAACAATTCTCACTCTTGGCATTTCTAGGCAAGGGTTTCTCGACTTAGGATTTCAAAAGTTAAATTTTCTCGTAGCAATCTCAGGAAATATCCCATGATCTAACAATTCTGGATATATAGGAAGACAAAATATAGATATGAAACAACAGATCTGTTGCTTTTTTAATGAAAATAGAAAAAACTTGGAAAAAGTTCCAAGATAAGAGAAACAAAAATTTGGAGAAAAAAGATAGCTTAGAAAATCACGAGGAGTAAAAGTTGGCTAAGAATTTCGAATTCTTGTGAGACATTGATGACAATGTTGTGCTCTTTATTTCTTGCAAAAAAAATGTTTGGATCTGAACTTCTTGCGAGAAGTGGTGACAATGCCTCCACCACGAACCAAAGTTCTAATTATCGTAGGTCCAATCAGCCGGGTGCAGTGACCAATCCTGAGTCATGCAACCAAGCGAGACTCCCGCAGACAAAGGCCATGAGCCACTTACACTTGGCCAACACTTTTTTAACGTCTTCCTCGTTCGTCGCTACACTAGTGTAAGTGATGTTTGAAGTGTGATCCAGGTCACCACTATGACTGGGTTGAATTGTTGTCAGTGGTTAAAGGCTTTGGAATAAGGTAAGATTAGGACATAAGATAAAGCGGACAGGCAATCATAATTTCCCCTTCACCCGCCCAGCTACTTGTCACCCACTAAATGCCCGTCGTTGTGTGTCCGTGTTGAGAATGATGGGACCCTGTCTGCCTGCCTATTGACCAAAGTCAAAGTTGAGTGAGAGGCTTCTAATTAACCTAAAAGGAGAAGCAAGCATCTGGATTGCGATGGGTAATGCAACTTCTCCAAAATACTACTAGGGCATCTGGATTGCGATGAGTAATGCAACTTCATCAAGGGGGAACGTCGCAATTAAAGACCGTCTTGCAACAGACAGGAAGAAGAGATAGATAGGTTGGGCCGGGGCGCTTACTTACCAAGTGCAGCCAGGCGCTGCTTGTTGCCAGAGCCACGTGGCCGCCCTCTACTCCGTTTGGTTGAGAAGAGTCCGGGGGACGACGCTGATATGGGAGTCAGCGCCAGCGCCATATTGCTGCTGTCTCGGTCATACTTGCGAGGCCTCCCACGCTTCTTCCCACTGCTGAAGCCCATGCTCATCATCCCACCTGCACCACCACTCCCTCTCCCTTCCTCTTCGTTCCTCGACGCTGCCGTTGCACTATAAGTCACCACCGTCGCCGGCTCATAGCTTGCCACGGGTTCCGCTGCCATCCCTTGTCCAGTACCCTCCATAAGTATGCGCATAGAACTCGTTCAACCGAAAATTGCAGGAATTAAAAGAGAGGAATTGAAGGCCCGTCTGCGCAACAAAAGACCTCGTTGAAACGCTTCTAGGCAGAGATCAACATGCCTCTCGAAGAAACCATTATTGGCAGCAAGAGATGGCTTCAAGAAGAAGAAGAGAGGACTGTGGTGGGTGGGAGAGGAAGAGAAGGGCGAAGGAAGACGAAGAAGGGCCGGGTGGGGGAGAGTGAAAAAATCAGGAAATGACGGATTATTTTAACCTTGGGAGCACCATAACCCCAAAAATACGTTTCTGAAATAAAAAATCTCATGTCCGACACAGAAATTAAATTTAAAAATTTAATGAGATTAAATGGAATTAAAAGATACAGGAAAGAAGATGTGAGAGGCGAATAAAAAGGAGGGGGAAAATTTAATAAACGGCAGCATAAAGAGGAGGACGGAAGAGGCAGTGGGCAAAGCAGGCCTCTCTTTTTTCTATTTCTTGCCTTTTTCTTAGCATTTGCTTTCACCCTTAAAGCTGACAGGTGAACGTTGTGAATCTCTCTCTCCTTTGTTTCTTTCTTTTCTCCTTCCTTCCGACTTTGTTTTCCAGTTTTTAAGTATCTTCCCTCCAAAATTTCCCTAGGCACCATCTTATTAGGGTTCGTTTGAAAGCCAGCGCTTTGCTTTGTGCTTTTGGTAAAGCAGAATTAAAGAAAGAGAGAAGGCACGCCGGAGCACCAGCATGCTCATACCTCCTCGCTTTTTCATTCCCTTTCCCCACATTCTAAAAACATTAAAAGAACTTTAACCGTAACCAGTTTTAAGAAGGCGTTGCATGATTATGTACTCTTTTATCAGCAGGTTTATCTTTTTTCGTGTACATATTTATATAGAGAAACATCAAACCACAATGAAAAGTGCAACAAGACAAAATCAACCACAAGGGAATTAACTTTGCTAGGTAACCAGAGACGAGAGGAGCAAAGGAATTAAAAACCTCGATTGCATTGCATCCCATTACAGCGGTTTGCTGACCCACTCCGCTTAAGTGGAGGCCAGCAATAAACCACGAGAAGAAGAAGCAATAGCTACTCACTTCATTGACCTCCCAACGATTTGTTTCGTGATGCATGGCATGGTCATGAGTTTTCTTCAACCCTTGTAGCTTGACCATCTAACTATTCAAGTTGTAATGGTCAACTGTTGGAATCTAGCTAATGCATCTCCTACTGTTTTCTTGACGCTAGAAGGCCTCCAGTTGCAATAAGTTATTGAAGATGCCTCCGGGTTCTGTAGGCGAGGAATACAAACCAAAACTTCTCCTACCACATCTGTGGTGAACCAGAACCGGAGTTGGCTGAGCATATTTAGTTTTGGATGATCAGGAGTAGAATGCAGCTGACGGGTCTTCAAACAGGACAGGAGAGAAAGTGGCATTCATGCTTTGTATAGTCCTCTTTCTTGCTAGAGTTGAATGGCTGACTTGTCCTCGCCAAACAGCTAACTCAATAGATGCGATCCTCACTTTGACATGTACTCGACTTAAGAGGGAGCTTCTAACACGGTTTTAAGAGGGATCACCCTTCCATCGCCGGTCCTAAGTCCGGATAAAGGAGAGGAGGGTTGCGTTAGGCTTCCGACAGTCAACGTAAAACTTTGTTGGATTTTTATACCATGGATTATATAAATGATGAGTATTGTGTTGGGATGTTCCCTCTTAACGACGCACTTGAGAGCAACAATGCAATGAAAATTAAGCAAAAGTCTTTAATATGGAAACAAATGTTACATGGGCGGAGTTTATACACATTTATATGGAAACAAATGTTACTTGGTAATAGATGGATGACAATAGAAATTGATAGTTTACCGTGTTAACCAATGTACAGACCCACAAATTTTTAAGAGTCAACAAAGCAAAGACTCAACAGTGTCATCCATTTGTTACCATGTAACATTTGTTTCCATATAAATGTGTATAAACTTCGCCCATATAAGGGATCACCTTGCATTGACGATCGCTCGGATAAAGGAGGAGGGTTGTGTTATGCTTCCGACAGTCAGCGTAAAACTTTGTTGGATTTTTATACCATAAATTACACAAATTATGAGCATTGCTTTGGAGCGTCCCCGCCTAGCGATGCATTTCAGAGCCCAAATGCAATGAAAAGTAACCAAGGGCCACTATATTTTCACCCGGATATAGTGAATCAATTGCATAGACGATTCACATATCATAGATAGGTGTAGGTAAAGAAGTTAATCCCACTATATTGTCATCCGAATGTAGTGAATAAATTACATAGATGGTCTCCGCATTTTCAATATTGACAGATGAGAGGGGTAAGGAAGCTAGTCTTATATAATAAAATTTGTATTGGTTCTTCGAATATTGGAACATTGTCTGATAAGCTAATGGAGGTAGTAGATACTATGATTCAGAGAAAGATTCATATTCTATATTTACAAGAGACAAAGTGGATTGAAGAAAAAGCAAAGGAGATTGAGGATAAAGGTTTTAAATTATGGTACTCACGTAAGGAAAAGGCTCGAAATGGAATTGGTATTATCAAAAATAAAGATTTAAAGGATAGTGTAGTAGACATACAACAATATGGTGACCGAATCATGATGTTGAAATTAGTCTTAGGAGCAGAGGTTTTGAATATAGTTTGTACTTACGCACCCCAAATAGGACTATAAGATAGTATAAAGACGGCCTTTTGGGAAGAGTTAGATAAGGTGATTCAAAGAATTCCACAAAGGGAGATGATTTGTTTAGGAGGAGACTTAAATGAACATGTAGGTAAAGAGACACTAAGATATCAAGGTATTCATGGAAACTTTGGTTTTAGAGATATAAATAAGGAAGGTAGGGAAATTTTAAATTTTGTTATGGCATTTGATCTCTTTATAGTCCATACAATCTTCAAAAAATGAGATGAACATTTAATTACTTATAAGAGTGGCTTATCACAAACACAAATTGATTATTTTATTTGTAGAAAAAAAGATAGAGAATGTTGTAAAGATTGCAAGGTAATTCCAAGAGAAAGCTTAACTACCCAACATCTACTTTTAGTTATGAATTTATAAATAAAAAAAATGGACAAAGAAGAAAAGAGTGCATCAAGTTATTCGGACTAAATGGTGGAACCTCAAAAGCGAGAAAGAAGATATATTTAAACAGAAAATTCTTAAAGGAGATGCTTTGAATTATGTTGGTACACCTTGTGATATGTAGAACAATATGGCTATACATATTAGGAAAGTGACAAAAGATGTGTTAGGTGAATCTAAGGGAGGTGTACCAGCACAAAAAGAAGGTTGGTAGTAGAGTAAAGTAGTGCAAAATAAAATCAAGGCAAAGACGGCATGTTACAAATTATATTATGCTAAAAAAACTAGTGAAACTTTAGAGACTTACAAGAAAGCAAAGAAGAAAGCGAAAAAGGCCTTTAGTGAAGCAAAAGCTGAAATTTGAGAGGATTTATATAAAAAAACTCAACTCAAAAGAGGGTGAAAGAGATATTTTTATGATAGTTAGGGCTAAAGGTAAGAAAACTAAAGATCTTAATTTTGTTAGATACATCAAAGACGAGGATAAAAAAATTCTAGTGACAAATGATAATATAAGAAATAGATAGAAAATTTATTTTTATAAGCTTTTAAATAAAAATAAAGATGTTAGTATTAGCTTAGGAGAGTTAGCTAAATCAAAAAAGTATATAAACCACAATTTCTATCGACGTATTCAAAAGAATGAAGTCAAAGAGGCTATTAAACATATAAAGGGGGGTAAATTTGTAGGACCAAAAAATATTCTTATAGAAGTTTGGATAATCCTAAGAGAGATCGGAATCACTTACCTGGCAAGACTATTTAATGAAATATGGAGAAACCAAAAATGCCCTACAAATGGAGAGCGAGTACACTTATACCCATATACAAGAACAAGAGAGATATTTAGAATTGTATGCATTATCGATGTATCAAGTTAATGAGTCATATTATAAAACTATGAGAAAGAATTATCGAACGTAGGTTAAGACAAGTATCAAGTACAACACATAACCAATTTGGATTCATGTCAGGCAGATCTACCATTGAAGCGATTCACCTTGTGAGACGTCTTATAGAACATTTTAGAGTTAAGAAAAAAAACTTTCACATGATATTTATTGATCTAGAAAAAGCTTTCGATAGGATACTAAGGAATGTTCTTTATAGAACCTTCAAAAAAAGAGACATCTCATTAACATATATAAACCTTAAAAGAGACATGTATGATGGTGCAAAAGCATCTGGGAGGATTCACGAAGGATTGATAGACTTCTTCGAAAGTTAATATTGTGTTATATCAAAGATCAACTTTAAGTTCATATTTATTTATATTGGTCATTGATGAGTTAACAAAACATATTCAACATGAAATAACTTGGTGTATGTTATTTGCATATGACATAGTGTTAGTAGAGGAGTCTAAGAAAAAGTTAATAGAAAATTGGAACTATGGAGAGAAACATTAGAAAATAAAAGCTTCTGACTTAGTAGAACATAGACAAAATATATGAAATGTAAGTTTGATCATTTGGTTACTTCAAAGGACATAGAAATTAAAATTGGCACACATTACATCCCCATAAAGAAAGTTTTAAATACCTAGGGTTAATTTTTCAGAGTGATAGAAGAATTTATGTAGATGTTACGCTTAGAATTAATGCTAGTTGGTTAAAATGGAGACGAGCATGAGGTATTCTTTGTGATAAGAAGATATCATTAAAGTTAAAAGGCAAATATTATAGAGAAGCAATTAGAGCTACCATGTTTTATGGTTATGAGTGTTGGGCAGTTAATCATCAACATCTACAAAAGATGTCTGTGGTAGAAATAAAGATGTTGAGATGGATGAGTAGTCATACAAGAAAACACTCTATACATAATGAGTTTATTAAAAACAAATTTGGAGTGACACCAATAGAGGATAAAATGAGAGAATATCATTTAAGATGGTTTGAACATATAGAAAGGAAATCAAAAGAAGTACTTTTAAGAAGATATGAAAAACTAGATTTTGAAAGTATTAAAAGAGGTAGAGGACGACCACAAAAGTGTTAGAAAGAAATAATAAAGAATGATCTAGCTTATGTTTAGTTAACCCCTAATATGACACATGATGGGGCTCTGAAAATAAATAATCCATGTAGATGATCCCGTCTAGTATGGAAAAAGGCTTAGTTGTTGTATATATATATATATATATATATATATATATATATATATATATATATGTGTGTGTGTGTGTGTGTGTGTGTGTGTGTGTGTGTGTGACCCTCCAACCACCGTAAACCAAACAATGGTTGATGAATCAAACAATGGTGATATATTTGGCCCCTTATGGGATCCTCGACAGCTACTGTTAGAAGTTTGTGGTCTCTTCATTGAGACAACCCCTTTACTTGTAACTTTGTATAGTGACCCCCAACCAAGTTGTAGTGTGTAAGGGGACATGCAGTTTTCTTTCTATTAAATAAAGTGATTTTTTTTATCCTTTGCCTTTGTCCCATTAAGATAGCAATGGTCTCAACTTTTCTTGATGACGATCCATTTCTTTTGTGGCATCGAAAACTTAAAGAGATTGATAATGGAGATTATGAGTTGGAGACATATGATGCTTTCAAGAAAGAGCTAAGGAACCATTTTCTACCCCATAATATTGAAAAGATAGATAAACAAAAACTCTCTAACTTGAAGCAAATGGGCTCAATTCGAGATTACATTAAAGAGTATCAGTCCTTCATGTTAAGTATCAAGACAACGACAACGAAAAACCACATCTTTCACTTCCTAAAAAGTTTGCAACCTAGGGTGAGACAGGAGACTTGTCATGGGAACCCATAGATATCTGAAGCAATAAAGTTGAACCCATTTGGACTAACAAATTCTCCTACTATATTCTCAACTTTAATGAACAAGATCTTTTATCTGCTTCTTGACCAATTTGTTGTCGTTTACCTACATGACATAGTGGTGTATAGTGTCTCCATGGATCAACACATTCACCACCTGTGGGCTTGCAGTCTTTTCTCAGTTTGACTAACTACTATTGACTATTATCAAGGGATACACCGTTATCCCAACCCTCTTAATGGATATGTTGAAGAAAGGTCAAGCATAAGAGTGGATGAAGTCATGTCAGGAAACCTTTGACAAGTTGAAGAAGGCGATGATGCGGGAACCTATGTTGAATTTATTGGATAATGACCAACTATTTAAGTACAAACAAATGTTATAGACTTTACCTTGGGTGGGATGTTGATGTAAAACGGACACCCTATTGCTTTTGAAAGTTAGAAGCTCAAAGATGAAGAAAGACGATATTCAATTCATGAGAAAGAGATGACAACGGTGGTACAATGTCTTCGGCTATGGAGACACTACCTCTTAGGGAATTATTGATGGATAGTATGGTTGTGAGATACTTTTAAACTCAACAGAAGTTGATAGTGAAATATGCATGCTATAAATAATTCGCAACGGAATTTGACTTCACGTTGCTTTATAAATCGGGCAAGGCAAACTCAATAGCAGACACACTTAGTAGATGAGCATAGTTTGTTACTCTTCAAGCAGATGGTGAAACTTCAATAATGCATGTATAAAGTGACTTAGTAAACCATATTCATATTAGCTTTGTGGCAGATGAGATAGAAAGACAACTCAAATTATTAGTCAATGAGGGTAAGACTAGACGATTTTGGATTGAGGATGGCTTGTTATTGACTAGAGATGATAGACATTACGTGCCAAAGATGGGGAACTTGCGAAGAGACGTCCTCAAGGAGGCACACATGATCCTTTTGAAGACAGTTAAGTGGATGGAGAAATGTATCGACATTAAATATCGTGTTTAGTGTAGGAGATCACATTCTCATGAAACTCTATCCTAAACACTCAATTTTTTTGAGGGCAACACAAGCATTGACCTACAAGTATGACAGACCCTAAAAATCGTCAAATGGAGAGGAAACTGGAAATACAAGTTGGATATGTCAAACTATGTTCGGATGCACCTTATCTTCCATGTGAGCAACCTAAAAGCTTACAATGCGGACACGGAAGATCAATGGTACAACAATCCAACATGGGTACGAGCATACTTAAGGACCCCGGGGAGAAAAGAGGTTGAGTTGATAATGGACCATGTACCTAGAACAATGGCAGGGCAACGGACGTGTTACCTTGTCAAATGGAAAGGACTTGATGATGACCAAGCCACTTAGAAAAAGGAACAAAATCGAAGATAGTTTCTTGAGGCACTTATGGAATACCATCAACACATTTCAATGTTGTTGCAGACGTCAACGATTTTGGTGGGGAGAATGTAACCCTCAAACCACTCTGAACCAAACAATAGTTGTACATTTGGACCTCCTTGTGGGATCCCTGAGCAGTTACTGTTAGAAGTTTGGGGCCTCCTCATGGGGACAACCCTTTGCTTGTAAATTTGTATAGCTACCCCAACCAAGTTGTAGCATGTAAGGAGAACACACAACTTTTTTCCTAATCAATAAGGTGATCTTTTGCATCCTTTGCCTTTGTCTCATTGTGAAATCAAAAGAACTCATGCAAACTTAATGTTCTTGCTTTCGCACCGTGCATGAATTCAAGTGAAGGATGGCTTATACCGGTTTCGATTAGGCACTGGTCACAGGCCAAACTCTTTGGCCGTGACTTATATATAGTGGGTTGGTTCCACGGACAAATGTATTCCATCATCTCAACAAGATCACAGATCTTGAATCCAATGACACAAATCAATTCATGTCCACTTCTAAAATGTAATATCAAGAAACTACCTTGTTCCATCTCCACCAAGACTCAAAGTGAGTATTCATTTTGTACTATCAACCCATAAAGATGATAAGAGAGGGTTACACATACACATTTTCAAAGGTGGATATGTCTTCCCTTAGACAAGGCATACTGAAAACATCCACTTTATGTTTTAAAGAAAAACTGATATATAGCCAAAATTCAATATCATACAATGCATAGCCACAAAATCTATAGTGCATATCATTTTGATACCATGACCTATACTTGTTTATCATGCCACCGGGCCCCAAGAGATGCCCAACCGAGAGAACCCTCGTGACAGAAAAGACAAGGGACCGAAGGGTTAGCCTCTCTAAAGACACGCACAGCATAGAATACATTCACACATTATATTTTCAAATCAAGTATGCTTTACCCTCGATCCGGAAACGTATTCCAATCATGCAAACACAAAGTATCACCGGAATAACTCATCCATATATTCTATTGAACCCCGATAATGCAGAACCCAGTTTTATTTCAAAATACTTACCTCATTAGTTTTGTTCATACACCCATGCGTTACTATGTACAACACAACACGAGCTCCCATCACAACCTCGTGTGATACTAATATACCAAAGAAGTAGCCAATGAGTTTGCATGACCCATAACGCTCATCCTAATACGTTTCCATCTCGATGGTCCGCAATTCGTCCAAACACGTATCGCTAAAAACAAGGTAGAACTAACCCTAGCATATTATTGTAAGGAAAACACGTATACCTCCCTCATCGGTACCCAAATATGTTTATAATCAATCATGACCCATATAACATATCCAAATTGTCTGACATTATACCTAAACAAACATAAAACTATCATTAGGTTATAATCTACTCCATAACAAACTCAGAGGTTCAAATCGCATGCCAGTAAGAGCCCAAACACTCTAACAACAACTAAGCCTTTTCCTTACTAGATGGGATCGTCTACATGGATTCTTTGTTTCCAGAGGACCCTATCATATGTCATGCTAGTATTTAACTTAGTATAAACTAGATCATTCTTTATTATTTCTTTTATGGTCATCCTCTTCCTCTTTTAACATCTTCACAATATAGTTTTTCATATCTTCTTACAAGAGCATCCTTGGGTCATCTTTCTACTTATCCAAACCATGTTAAGTCAAATAATAAGTATGCAAATATTTTAACCAAAGCCCTTAACAAAAGTTTATTGAGCAAACTATGTGGCAAATTTGGTGTTACATCTATCTTTCACCCAACTTGAGGGGGAGTGTTGAGAGAATCTAGATGAGCAGAAATTGAAAGGAGGAAGATTGAGGTGATTAGAGACTGATGGAAAGGACCGTGACCATCCCTAAGACTTGTATCTTGCTTTCATTACTTTTCCAGTATCTTAAGTCTTTTGCTTTTAAAGGTAGCTTTAAATAAGTCATTAATGGCATACATGTAAATTTAGACTTTGTAATGCTGGTCTTTAAAAGGAAAAAATCCTACCAGCTATGTATTGATTTTCTTGGAATAGAAGAAAGAGAAAGTGTGAGAATCGGTTGCACCAAGATTAGTTGATCTTCTCCAACCATCTTCTATCAATTCTTTACTGCGTTTCTTTTCCTCGTTTGTTGTTTTTGTACATTGGTGCTACTCTCAATTTGTTTCTAATAACCTCATTATATATACAAACTTTTCTTGTGTGACATCTCAACATATTCATTTTTGTTATAGATATTTTTTTTGTACATGTTGATGATTAAATGCCCAATACTCATATCCATAAAACATAGCAAGTCTAGTTGCTACTCTATAATATTTACCTTTCAACTTCAATTGTATCTTCTTATCACATAGAATACCTGGTGCCCCTCTCCATTTTAACCAACCAGCATTAATTTTATGCTTAACGTCTCTATTAATTTTTGCATCACTCTGAAAATTGTTTCTAAGTAGTTAAAACTTTCTTTGTGAGGGAGTGCAATGTGTGTCAAACTTAATTTTTATGTCTTCTCAAGTACCCGAATGATCAAAGTTACATTCCATATATTTTGTCTTTATTCTATTAAGTCGGAAGGCTTTACTTTATAATGTTTCTCTCCGTAGTTCCAATTTCCTATTAACTTTTTTCTTAGACTCATCAATTAACACAATGTCATTTACAAATGACATACACCAAGGTACTTCATCTTAAATATGTTTTGTTAACTCATCAATGACTAATATAAATAAATATGGACTTAAAGTTGATCCCTGATGTAACTCAATATTAACTTCAAATGAGTCTATCATTCTTTTATGAGTCCTCACACATGTTTTTGCACCATTGTACATGTCTTGTATAAGATTTATGTATGTCAATGGAATACCTCTATTTTCCAAGGTTCTCCAAAGAACATCTCTCGGCACCTTATTGTAAGCTTTTTCTATACTAATAAATATCATGTGAAGGTTCTTCTTTTTTGTTGTAAAATATATCATAAGATGTCTCAATAAGTGAATCGCTTCAATAGTAGATTTGTCGGGCATGAATACGAATGGGTTCTCTATTGTACTCGATACTTGTTTTAATGTATGTTCGATAATTTTGTACTATAATTTCATAGTATTGCTTATTAATTTGATACCTAGTTAATTCACACAATTCTGAATGTCTCTCTTATTCTTATATATTGGTATTACAGTACTCACTCCATTCCTCGGGCATCTTAGCCCAAATACTCCAAAATCATAAAAAAATTAAATAAGACCCTAATAAATATTCACATATGCAATTTTACCCATCCAAAATCTCCTTGATTTGTTTCCTAACTCATAATAAAAATTCCTAAAATTAAAGTATATTCTACTATGAACGGTTCGCTTTAAGTCACATCAAAACATAGTTCAAGTGACCCCGAAATGGCCAAAACCCATACCAGATCCATTTCAAACCTCTTGGATCCATTTAAAAATCTGGATCTACTACCTACTAGATCCAATAAACTGGACAAAGACCCATGTCACCTAGGTACAAGTTATCCAAACCACTTTTCCTATTAAAATTGGGGATTGAGCTCACTACCATAAATACCAATGCTAACCAGGTACATGACACCTACTAATAAGTATGTCACAAGCAAAAATCTCATGGCGTGCGTGCCCGCGCGCATCCTTCATCTGAAGGCTTTAGAGGGCACGTGTACCGGAAGATGCTCAGGAGAAGGTGCACTCACTATGCTCACGGGGTTGAGCATAAACCCCTCTTGGTTGTACTTGGTGGCGTGTGTGGTGTTTTGTACATATACGAGCCTTGTATGATGTAGCTCGTGTGTGTGTGGCATGGTGTGTTGTACACGGCTGTATGAGTGTCACTCATGTGTGTGGCATGGTGTGTTGTACACGGGTGTGTGAGTGTCACTCATGTCACTAGGGAGTGAGTTCGGTCCCTTGTAAGCTTGAGCAAGTGTCTGTACACTTGGGCGAGTCGAGTCGTGAGTCTAGCCTAGGGTGCCTTGAGTCAACAGGGCATAGTACTAGGGTAGAGTCGGTCGGGTTCCAACCAGGGGCAGGCCAAGCGTGGACATAACGGAAGCTATGGTTGGGACGGTTACAGCGGCAGGTGAGGGGTCACCGTGTAGATGGAGTGGAGCCAGGTGCTGCAGAAGCTGAAGAGGCACCTGTCACAGCAACGAACGCTGGGTAGATAAACCGTCACCACCCGTGGAACCTGAAGAGGCGCCTGTGGTGGGCGCCTGTGATAGGAGCCAGTGTTAAGAAGACGAACCGTCACCACCCCTTGTGCCAGACGAGTGGCTGTTACCCAGGAAGACGAAGGGGCGCTGCGATGGCAGGCGCCCGTGGAAGACCGTTACCCCTTGGAAGACGGAGAGGTGCTGTAGTGGGCAGGCGCACCTGACGGGAGCTGAAGAGCCAAGCACCGTGACCGTTACAGGAAGTTGAACAGTCGTTGAGGCTGGCACTGGTGCAGGAGCTGAAGAGGCGCACAAGCGTTACGCAGGAGGAAGCCGGACGGGCGCTAGCGCCCGTGCACAGGCGTTACGCCTTGGCGCCTGATGCTGACGATTACAGGGGCAGCTGAAGGGGCGCCAGGCGAGCGTTACACCAAGCAACTGGCGCATGGAGCAGGGAGGCAGTCGGTCCAGCCCTTGGGATACCAAGGGACAGCCAGGGGGCCAATAAGAGAGGCGTGCCAGCCTTGTGGGAGAGGCTGGTTCCCGAACATAAGCTAGTTCCCCAAGGTCCTGTGATCCTTTCACCGTATAGCTAGGCAAGTGGGTGTGTCTGTACTTGGTTCTTGAGGAGAACCTTAACTAGCTAGGGTTGGTGAAAAGGGGGTCAAGGTCGAGTGAGTGGGTGCAGTCCCTGCATGTGTTCATGTGAAATCTTGTAATCAAGAGTTGTTGAATAAGAGCGTGGCGATCTTGCTCCTCACTGTCTGCTTGCCTAAGTATCGTGCTTTACTTGAGTGTGATCGGGTGAAGAGGGTGAGCAGTGTGTGGAGGCCTTTCGCAGGATAAGAGTGTGCAGCGAAGTTGTCCGCAGAGGAGAAGACAACAACACCGTGCGTAGTGAAGTGGTTGAAAGGCGTCGAGGGCATCGAGCCTTGGCATCACAGGTAGGTTGTTTTTCGGTTTGAAAAATTGACCTGTGACAAAGTATGACAACTCTTGATGCAAATCCTTAAGAATTGTCATGTTGATGAAAAACAATCTTTGAAATCCTATAAAACTTTATGCACAATATAAAATCTCATCAAACGATCAACTCATTCATAAAAATAAGCCACATTTACTTACAAAGCTCCTTGTCGTAGACCTGTCACAATTGTAACCCCACCCCGTGGGTTAAACTGGAACAGAACTGGCTTGGAATTGGTTGGGACCAGAAACCAGAACCATGGACCCCATGGTTCAGTTCTCGTTCTACTTATTTTAAAGTTCCACCTTATTTTCCAATGGAACTGGAACCAAACATGAACACAGTTTAATGGCAGAACCGAAACCTGACCAGGATTCGCTGGAACTGAAATTGGACCCCAATTGGCTGGCTGAAATCTAAATCCAGGTTTTAGTGGAAACGGAACTAGACAGGTCTACCCTCATGTGATGCACCTTCATGGGTAGGGGCCCCTCCAAACCGCAAGTGACAATTAAATGAAACAACGATCAATTCAATAAACACAAAATTAGTGAAAATAAAATTGCAATTTTGTCACATTACAAATCATGTCATTCGAAATAAAGTATAAAGTCAAAAATCAACTCATACACATTGGCAAGTTTTTCAACTTAAAGCAAATGTCCAAGCAGCAGCATCCAACTAAAGAGTGGGTGGCATCACTAACTCTGTAAGCAAATCTCGGGTTAAACACAATAATTGCAAATGCCACGTATATTTTATAATTTTATCTTTTCATAAATTTTATTCTCATAACATCATGTTATTGAAAATCAACCATTTGAAAAACCATTACGATGACTAGTGAACCTTCCGAAAAAAATTCCTGTAACTTAATAAAAAAGTTGACCTCATAAAATCAATGTGCAAGCGGATTGATCTTTGAATGATAAAAAAGAATCGATTTGCAAGGTCCCAAGTAAATTGGCTTTACTGATCTTGTTCTGTGAACAATCTATCTGGTGCTACATGATTCTACACCAAAATACAGTTCGGGTTTTGCAGTGGACTGACTAAGGCAGTTGATGCACATACCATGCCGCTAACTTCTCGAAGACTTGCTAATTGTCAGCAAGGACCCTCTCTGTTAAGAACCATGAGATCGAATGAAAAGGGATGTTTTCCTTGGTTTTTCCAGCCGCTAATTCCCCAATTTTCGGCAATGATCAAGGCCTGTCGATGTACCCTTTTGTCCAACTATTTGTCCTCTTTTCATCAAGCCCAAGAACAACCACGGGTGGTGGCGTTTAGCCAGAAAACGAAGATGAAAATAGTAAGTTGCAGAAAATGGAAATCCGGCGAATCTGAATCATTTTTCGACTAAATTGATACTCACGACTTACCCAAACCTACCAATACTGTTTGTGTTACCTAAAAAAATAAAGAAAACATAAATCTGAAAATTACTGATAACTCACCATATTCCGGTTGATTCTCCGTCGGTTTGCCTTGCTTGGAATGAACCGATGTCGTGGAAGCACAAGCACCTTCTCTACGATGTCAATCCATTCAAGAATCACGATTTAAACCTGAAAAATCATGGTGGGTGGCAGTTACTGACACCCTTGCTTTCCATAGCAAGAGGAGCAACGCTCCTTGCGTTGCTATTCTTTCCTCAGGTAGATCCGGGTTTGGGTCTGGATCAAACCCATATTATTACACTGGTTTAGTATAAGTGGTTACTGAACCATATAATTAATGGTCAGATTGTCAAAATTAAGCTTCTTGATGTTGTGGCTGAAGCGTGAGAACCTGCAGTTATGTTAGGACCCGCTTCAACTACATTTGATGGATCCCTTTTAACGTGAAAAAGGAAACAAAATAATGGTTCTCTTGAGGATGATGTCCCTTGAAATTTTATCTGAGTCGGTGTGAATCTTCATCCTAAACCAGACCTGGGCTGATCAATTCTTTGGAGCTCCACTTTCATCATTCCAAAGCTTTCTACAAACGCACTCGTCCAATATCCACGCACGATGTTTAATTATGGACTGACCTTCGATCTAATCATCTAGTAATTTGTTGCTCCATCAAGCATGAGGTTGGGGCAAGAGGAATTGTTTTGCGGTCCAATAATTCAATACAAGAGTTTCGCATGCAGCAATTGGTAAGTCTGCAGGACGATGTCTTTCTCACCGAACGTAGTGAGAAGTCATGGTGGTGAAACATGCAGCACATTAAAAAGGTTCACAACATGCATATGCACGTTGTCACGTCCTTCAGCAGGATACTGCTGCACACTACCAACATATATATGTATATATATATATATATATATATATATATAATATATATAGGGTGTGCGGTCGGGTCTTGAAGTTAAGGTATCTCTTTCTACCTCGACAGGGTGAACGCCTCAGCTCTTTAGATGCGGTTGTTGCATAGTTATTGGAACACAGTTTTGTCCTTCAAAGCCCCTGCCTGGGTTACAAGCTTTGGTTTATGGATGTGGTGGGGTTGGATCATAAGCTTTACTCGATTCGACTACTCCAATCCCCACATAATTGAATTTAGACTCTGATTCAGATAACTTGTACTCTGTATAAAACGAGTGCATTTTTTTACTTGAAGCAAACACGTGATGTTATGAAAGAGTTAGTAAGCACTGAATCTACATTGAGCGTTCACTCCACCCAAAATTTCGAAAATCAACTTAAAGTCTATAGCCCATGGTGAGATCCATGGGCTATAATATGTCAGTTTCTTATCGTGGTTGGTTAAAAGCCAATGTGCCCCTCAAAGACAAAGTGGACCCAACTAGGGATCCCAATCAACCCTCACCCTGTTTGGCGACATCACAAAAGTTAAAATTGAGCCCAACCCACTTGCCTGCCTTGAGTGAGCAAGTTGAGCTAAGCTAGCTGGACGGAGGGGAGGAGCGTAGTATTGATAATAAATGCTATTTGCTCATAGGCTGGCCAACGAATCTCCAACTCCGCATTCAAACCTTTCGTTGCGCGTAACCAACAACAACAGCAACTGAATTTATTTGCAAGTAGTTTCTGCTGAGCGCATTTAAGAAGAGCCACCCACTGAAAATTTTGCACGAGGGACGACGCCGGCCCAAGTGCGTAACTTGTCACTTGCAGAATTGCTCTCGGAGGTTAATTTCATGATTTAAGGGCAAATTTACATTAACGCACGAGCAAATAAGTACCATAATAAATATATGTATATCTCCAACCAAAGAATGTGATGGCAGGAGGGAGGGAGGGAGGAAGTTGGAGAGAACAGGGCAGGGCAGATCATTTCTTTTTCTCTGTTTTCGTACCAAATGGCTTAAACAGTGAATTATGTACAGCCTGTGATGATTCGGAGCATCCAACAACCTCTTGAGGCTGGGCCCCTTAGAGTGAATTGCGTGATACTTGAAGAAGAATCAAATGGCACGCCCAACCCAACATGGTGCGAGCCTACCAAAGCTTTGCCTTTGGGCCAAGCAAGCCTTGTCGACCGTGTGAGTCTTTCCCCTGCTGAAGATGTTGGCAGTCGAAAATACACATCCAAATGGCAAAAGCAAGAGACAAAGAGAGCAAGTGCAAGAAAACTTGAAGACAATGTGAGTTCTTTATAATAGACAAGAGTTGGCGTGGCCCCAACATGCAACAAGATTTTCTTTAGGACTCTTCTCTCAAAAACGAGAGTTTTTAGAAGAATAAAAAGACTATACAATTCATGGTTGAAGGGTCACATTCTCCCCCACTTGAATCGTTGGCAATATCTTGGTTATCTCCCGTGCCAGTGGTTGTTTCATTATGCATGTTCCACATTGGGACCTGTTGTGTTCCGTATCAAAGCATCGCGATAACTTTGCACCATTAGTGGAGCTTGAGACAATGTCATGCTTTGGGGAGTTCCCTTCATGTAAGTTGATGGGACAGCCGCAGTAAACATTGTCCCTTTGTCATCGCGATAACCGTGTTCATTTTGGACGGCCTACGATCATCCCCCCTTTCTGTCCATAGTCCCTTTGTGCATGATTGAATGGTGTTATTCTGCCGTTGTTGTTCGTAGGTTTCTTTGGACTCTAGGGACGACTGAGCAAGTCTTCCTTCCACGGTTCATCATTTGCTAGGTGCTCGGCTGCACTAAGGGTCGAAGTCAAATCCTTCGCCTGCATCTGCCAAAGCTAACACTCTGCCTCATGCAGTAATTCATTCATTAAGAAGAAGAACGATCTGCTTTTGTCATGCTCGAGATGTTCACAATCAAGGAGGTGAACTAAGGGTCGAAGTCAAATCGATCATTGCATTCAACCGTTAGGTGGATGGTCCCATGGGACAGTCCTACGAATAGTGGTTTCCTTCGCAATGGTAGCATTTGGGGTTGGTCTTCCTTTTATCTTGATGTAGTCAACCTCCATCGTGTTCATTTTGGATGGCCTACGATCATCCCCCCTTTCTGTCCATAGTCCCTTTGTGCATGATTGAATGGTGTTGTTCCGCCATTGTTATTCGCAGGTTTCTTTAGACTCTAGGGACAACTGAGCAAGTCTTCCTTCCACGGTTCATCATCTGCTAGGTGCTCGGCCGCACTAAGAGTCGAAGTCAAATCCTTCACCCGTATCTGTCGAAGCTAACACTCTGCCTCATGCAGTAATTCATTCATGAAGAAGAAGAACGATCTGCTTTAGCCATGCTCGAGATGTTCACAATCAAGAAGGTGAACTGGTTGATGTACTCACTGATAGACCATTCGTGTTTAAGCCACATGAGTTCTTTTTTAATTAAGTACTCTGGGTTTTTGGGAAGGAATTGCCTCTGTATCTCCCATTTGAAATCATCAAAAGGATCGATGGTGCAGAGTCCTCGATCGACATCTCTAGAGAGTGAACTCCATCAAAGAAGGACATCACCATTGAGGAACGATGTTGTCGTACTGATCCGCTTATTCTCCTCTCTAATCTCTTGGACCTTGACGTGCTCATCCACTTGTCATAGGAAATTTTCCAACTACTTGGCACTCAGATTCCCTAAGTAGCCATTTGGCTTCGAGATACTCATTTTGAAAAGGAGGTAACTATGCAATCAATTGTCCCGTAGTACGCCTCGAGGGGTTCCAGCATTTCCTCAATAGTCGTGTTATTCCCTTTGCAGTTAGCACAATGAACAGTCAAGTCCTCGACCTGTTCTTCTAGATTCATTCAAGTTTCGCCCCAATTTTCCTTAAAGATATTAATGGCACCACGCATCAGCTCAAATTCTTGTCTAACAAAGTTCTTTATATGGTAGACATTATCTCTTAAGGTCTCAACACTAGCTTCGCAGTTGGCTACGTTTGCTTCCACTTTAAGTAGCCGACTTTTAATTGTGGCCTTTTCAATCGAACGGTCCCTCCTCGTCTCTTGTCCGTTTCAAGAAGTATGTGTTCCAATGATGGGACGAGGCTTTTTGAAGACCTTGGATCCATCGCAACTAAGCTTGGTAACTTTGAAGCATTATCGAACTTACTAAGATACTAATTTTGTCACGGTCAATCCGACATTGTATGAGTCGATGGGCTGGACCAAGACTGATGCTTGGTCTCGGGGCTAAGTAAGCCTTAGTGGATTTCACCTAAATATTGCAGTCGGTCACCATTCCCTAATATGGAACATGAGAGTACCTCTCCAAGTATCAAGCTTGCTAAAGACGTCACTTGAAGACTCACACCCAAACGATAAAGGCAAGAGACAAAGAGAGCAAGTGTACAAAAACTTGAAGGCAACATGAGTTTTTTTAGCAAACAGGAGTTTGGGTGTCCCAACACGCAAAGATTTTCTTCGAGACTCTTCTCTCACAAACGAGAGTTTTACAAGGGCCAAAAGGCTATGTACAATTCACGGTTAAAGGGTCATAGAAAGATGAAAGTCAAACCTACATATTCCCTTTTATGCCCATGTTGCTTTGTTTCTCCATATCACATGTACAAATGTCATGCCCTAATCGTGAGAAGAGTCGATGAAACTCGCAAAGTGACCAGCAATTGATCCTCAAGTCGGATCAGTCTAATCTGATTTCCTAAGTATGCAACAAATAAGTAATTCAGACATTCTTCGATAGGGAATGTGAGTTGGACCCCTCTCTTAGATGTTAAGTACCTAAAATGAGACTTTGCATCCATTTAACTCATATCATATAACACGACAAATGTTTAAGAGTAAAGGCGAACAAATACTCGTTAATGATAAAGCCATAAGGCAAGAGCATTATTTGTAACAGAAAAGAGTACGCGGTCCCAACACGATACATTGGTAAGTTAGGGGCACTTTCCTAAAAAAAGATTTTATACAAAAGGATGAGGTTAGGTCACGTGTTTGCATTCGAAAGGTCACATTCTTTCCCACCCAAAATCGTTGTCTTCCTCGACAACGTCCTCATCTTCATCTCAACCTTTGACCTAATCCAAATTAGCTCATCCTTGTCTTCACTTTTTCTATAATCCAAATTAGCTCATCCCCGTCTTCACTTTTTCTATAATCCAAATTAACTCATCCTCATCTTTTTGCATGGTGCGGATGTGGTCCTCTAAAAGGTTGAAGGATTTGGGACATGAACTTCCGAGCTACTATTGCTTACTCGATATCACGAAACACTTGAGTTGGTCAAAAAGTTAGATAACACGCTTGAGGTACAATGTGATCAAAGAGTTATATCCATCTACCTAACGCTTGTATTCTACTTCAAACTATCACATTCCACATCACCAAAAGCAACCACTAGGACCAATAACCCGCACAATACCTGTGTCATGTGGCATCATCCAATAACTTAGCACTACATGTGAGGCATTGTTTCACATCACTAAAGGCAACCTCCATCAACATTGTTGGCACCCCGTCCCCCATGAGTATGCTTATGGTCCTTCCAACTCATGAGACGCTACCTTTCACGTTATGATAATGTTGGCCACTGCAACTATCTTCGCCTTATGTGCAACCAAACACTTTCATAATCATGATGTTAAATCATAACTTAGGTCACGACTGGAACCAACCTGATAGCACATCGCCTCACCAATGGTAACGAGACTCAACGATGGCCTTAGAACTCTTCACTTGTCTTTGAGGAAAGCAACACCAATGTCCATGCATTCATAGTCTCTACAACTATGACTTGCATAATGTGATGGCACATGTATTACTTAGAAAGTGCCTAAGTGCTACTATGGGGTGCTCAATGTCGACATGATGACTCATACAAGAGTCCTCATAATATCTCAACCTTTGTAAGTGTAGTGCAATTGCACATCATCATCTATACACTAGTCGTCATGACTTATACTTGGTGAAAATGCATAGGATGTGGTAGGGTTGGTTGCACCTCTTTCGCATGAACGTATCCACCCATATGATCATCTTGCCTACTCAAGCACATTAATGATCCTATGAGTACCTCAAGAAACAATATCTCATGTGAGTTGGGACCCTGTATCTCATGTGAGTTGGGACCCTGTTCTGAATGCTAAGTACCTACAATAGGACTTGACATCTGTTTAACTCATATTACGCAACACGACAAATGTTTAAGAGTAATGGCAAACAAATTTTTTAATGACAAAGCCATAAGGCAAAGAGTGTGTGGTCATAACATACTACATTGTTAAGTTAGAGACAATTCCCTCAAAGATGACTTTGTACAAGGGGCGGTACTAGGTCATGTGTTTGTAGTCAAAAATTCACTCATTTAGGGTCCCCGAGTCACATTCTCCTCCGCCTAAGCACTTCACGGCCTTACCAAGTTTCGTGGTGATGCTCTTATAATTCTTGAAACTTTAATCTACTATTTGTCTCTCAACCCCAATACATTCATCTTCTATAACTATTGTTATCCTCATAAGCATAGGTATGGTAGCAGTTATTACCAGCACGTTCTATGTTCGCATTATAAGCCTTAAGTTTTCTCGCATAAAAAGCAGTTTGCATTTGGTCATGAACGGTCTCCAATCGAAACACCCGATCATTTACTCGTAAGATGATTGATTATGGACCATCATCATTCTCGACAGTATAGCTGTATATAGTTGACAACGTCTTAGAGTGTTGTGCAGTTACCTTCTACTGTGCCTCTAACTCTCCTCTAGGTCTTTCACTCCTATGTACCACCATCTAACCTTACCATCAATAAATTTGTGTCGAACCGAAACTAATACTTAGCTTGACATTACCATGCCCACCAGACTTCCCATACTAAAGGCCTACCCCTTTCCCGTGAGATAGTTTTACTTCAAGGTGCAGTGAGTAAAACGTTTTCGCGCTCCTTTAATGCTAAAGCACTGATTATGGACCATCATCATTCTAGACAGTCTAGTTGTGTATGGTTGACAACGTCTTAGAGTGTTATGCAGCTACCTTCTACTGTGCCTCCAACTATCCAATAGGTCTTTCACTCTTATGTAACTTAGCTTGCATTCACCATCTAGCCTTACCATCAATAAATTTGTGTTGAACCGAAACTAATACTTAGCTTGACATTACCATGCCCACCAGACTTCCCATACTAACGGCCTACCCCTTTCCCGTGAGGTAATTTACTTCAAGGTGCAGTGAGTAAAACGTTTTCGCACTCCTTCAATGCTAAAGCATCAATCTTTGAAGACAACCTATCATGAGGCATCTTCTACTCAAAACCCTCCAACGTCACATCCAACTTGGCATCCCCCCCCAACTTTTGACATTTTCTTAATCGAAACACTAACACTTTTCTAACTAATTATAATCAAAATACGTCACGAAAACAACACATAGTTGATCGTCGAGAAATTACCCTTACTCTATCAATACAAAAAGGGTGTGTCCCACATCCACTTGCCGAGATTCCAAGTTGAACCGGCTTTGATACCAATGTTGTCATGCTTCAACAATAGAATCACCCAACAACTCAAAATTCATGTTCAAGTATAACCTAACAAGCCTTCACAAAAGATGAAGTGGTTCAACGAAAACTTAATCCTAATGATTGAAAGATTGATTGGAGTAATAATAATAAAACATAAGAGAAAATAAGAAAGAAAAGTGATTGTATTGATAGTAGTAAAGATGTGTGACCCGCGACACCCTTATAATTCATATAAGGGACTCTTAAAGAGTAGAAAAGAAAAGAGTGCTCCTAACTACATCCAAAGTCGAAGACTAAGTACGAGATGTTGTCAGGTTGTTCTCACGCATGGGCCTCGTTACACAACCATGATGCGAAAATTAACTCGCGAAACATTCTCGAATCACACAAATATGAAAAAGAGAAAACATATCTTACAAGAGATGCTAACAAGAATCATGATGGGGTCGTTTCCTTTCAATCTGTCTTCCACCAGCTCCTTCTCTTGTTGTAACTAAGAACAGGACCCGATCAAGCCTAGGCTGTAAAGGTTCTTTCTCACAAGGCTGCCTAGAGAGAGGAGGACAGCTCCACCACCAACGCCCGTGGGTGCCTGGTTGGAGGTTCGCTTCTGCTCGGGGTAACCTGAGTCCTCCTTCACTTGGAGGGCAGTCAGACCCACCCGCTGTCGGACCAACTCAATGGCTTCGGGTTCTACGGGATTTCCTGATGCATCCGACACGTAGAAGGTGTTGACTGCCTGCCCTTGGATCGTCGAGACCTCTGCCCTTGTCACCAGCAGCCCATTTTCACGGAATGCCCGAGTCACCTCTGATAGTAACCCCCTCCGGTCACCCGTACGGAGCTCTAACTTCACTCCCTACATTGTATGCACAAGGAGAGTCCCAAATTAGATAAAGTAGAGTAATGTCATGCGGTTAGAAACTCCCCAAATTAATGGAAAAGTTAAACCAATATAAGCATGGGTATAACTAACATTCTGAAAATTTTCAATTATTAAAACTAGTGAAGAAGGACTTCAATAGCCAATTACTTGAAGACACTTGTAGATTCAAAGAAGAATAAAGTTACGTCAATCAATAAGAGGAAGACTTGAAGAACGCCGTGGAAATTACCAAGAATAGGAAAGAAACCTAGCTGGAGGACACGGAATCGAGCGAAGATTTCGCTCGTCTATCTATTCCTCTTCCAGTTCGACACAGTTCGCCTGACGCCATTCAGAAAAGAAGTGAACGCTTTGGCAGATGAATCTGCATTACTAGTACTCCTACGGAAATCGGCGGTGGTGGGAATATATGGACGACCTTTTTAAGTCACGCCCACGGCATCAAGAGCAAACACAACACCACACAACGCGCTTACGGTCAAACAAAGCTGGAAGGCATGATGCTTAGTGGATACCCCGTCTTGACCCAGGACGTGACATGACAGAAGCTAGCTGGACTGGAGACCAAGAAATCTTTTGACCACGACTAGGCCCCAGGAAGAAATTTGATGTTCACAAATCTGAACACATTCTAAATCAAGGAAAAATCAACAGAACAATACATCCACGCAGTAGTTTTCTATGACGGCTGACCTACTTCCCGCGGTTTCGATTGGACGATAAATCTTAGACACCCTCTAATAAGTCTCCAAAATATTGCCCCATGGCCATCTAATGACTCCCTGATTGCCTTCCAACAGTCAGAAGGAAGGGTTTGGGATTCGTTTGTCTATACGAAAAGCCTTAACAGTCTAAGAAAAATTAAGCGCGCGCGCGCACGCACACACAGCGAGAGAGAGAGAGAGAGAGAGAGAAGGACTCTTACCTCGGTAGCTCTTCTTTGGATAGCAGCCCGTAAACATTGGATTACCCGTTGCCTTTCTGCTTCGGAATTAACGGGAGATCCGTCAGCGTGCCTGATATAGAATTCCTGCAAAAAGAACGACCAAACGAACCTGGAAACTCAGCTCCCATTTAATTAATCGTAGAGACAGCGAAGTAGGTTGTTAGCTACTGGCTAGCTAGGCCCTCCGAGAGACGCGACCAAAACGACACCAATCGGTTTGTTCCTTGACGGAGAAAAAGATGAGAAAAAGCGAACCTGGAATGCATCGCCATAGCGAGTATCGATGGTGGCGTGAAACACAATATACTGCATATCTGTAAGTGTGCAGATGATGTCAAAAAGAAGCTTAGGACGATCTTTGCATTGCACGTTTACCACTGAATAGCCTCTGTCCAAGCAGTTCTGTACGGTGACGGAGGTGGGGGTGGTGGGGGTGGACATCCGTTCATAGTCGCGATCGGCGTACATCATCTGGTGCAATCGGCGTTCCGTGTGAGTGACATCGAGGGTGACTGCAGTTTTGGCGCTGCACATACCGTGGCTGTCGCCCTTGAGGACATTCCGAAGGCGGTCCTCGATGCGGGAGATCTTGTGTGCGTCTTCGATCAGCGCTCCAGACTCCTCCTCCTTTACGTGGATCAATGACGCTATCCTTCCGCGATGAGTCCAGACGGTGGCATTCACCACGCTGCAGCTGAGCTCCGCCAGCACCGCAAACACCTCCGAAAGCAACCCCGGCCTGTCGGTTCCCATCAATTCCAGGGCCGTCTCGCTCGGCGGGATCAGTGACTCGGGGTTTACCGCGCTGCTCCTCGCCAAAGACTGGCAATCACCACACCAACACCCCATCAGTACATTGAAGCCATCATTTTCAAGAACGAATAGAGACCCAACACGCAATCAAAAAATTGGAAAAATTATACCAAGAAAATAATGAGGGAAGAAGTGCTTACCATTTGAATGCAGGAGAGGGCTTTTTCATCTGTAAGTTTATTACCGTTTTGATCGGTTACATGGAAGACTAAACAAAAGAAGAGGCAAAAATAAATACATGTACAAAAAGGCAAAAGGACCAAGAATGGAGAAATCGGAAGCATGCGATTCCGATCACAATAAGGAAGAAAAGTTAGGCATATATACCATCCATGAACCATCGGCCATCGGAGGAGATGTAAGCCTTCTTTATGCAGAGATTCAGATCTGTTAGGACTTGTACCGCCTCCAGAAGTATTCCGTGTTCCCTAGCGCTGTCTACCTGCTCATACACGAACACCCCATCTCCAATAAGATAGATACTTGTGTCTCAGAGAGAGACAGAGAGTAGTGCCCTTACCTTCACAAGGGTTGCAGTTGCGCACACCACATTGTCTATGACGACTCTGCAAAAGCATACCAAAACAGAGAAGCAGATCTATCAGCAAAGGCTGGCTATTACAAATAGCTATTGGCAAAAGCGCCACGCACCGATTCGTTCGCAAGATCAACATAACTACCAAGAGACTTTGCTATCAGAACATCTGATAGAGTGGTTTAGTATTCGAAAAACAAAATAGACCATGTGAACGGAGACAACAGAAACAGGGAGAGCTATTTTGGCTAGAGTGATAGCGAGAAAGTCGCTTGTTCAGCGGTTTTGGGCTCCGAAGTGGGAAGAAGAGGAAATCCCTTGAAAGTGTTATTTCTAAAAGGGTCTTACAACAAGAAAACAGGAGAAACGAAACGGGGAGTTTCTTCTTCCCGACGAGGAGATGTCAAAGGGATCGTGAGAGAGGGGAGAGAGAGAAAGAGATGATTGAAGCTCCGTAAGTAAATAGTACAATTGAAATAATCGACGAGGAAAAAGAGAAAAAGAAGATAATGTATCAAAGTGGACGAAGCACCGAGGCAAAAATTGAAGAGGAGAAACCGGATAAGCAATGAAGAGGGCGTACCTTGGAGTGCTCATCCGTATGACGAGTTTGTCATATTCGTTTAGAGAAGATCCGCGGAATTCCATCGTCCAACAGTGAAAAGTTACAAAACACAGAAGGCGCACAAACTCTCGCTATCAAAAGGAAGAGAGCAACAACCAATTCTCCGACTTGGCACCAACAATCATGCCCAGGCGACGCCTAGTAGCTCCTTCAAAACAGCTAATGAAACGCAAGAAAACCTCCCATTCCCCTGCCAGCCTCTACTACAAAAACAAAAAGAAGCACAGGTGACTCGAATCCTATCGTCTCCTCCTCCTTAAGACTTTCCCTCTCGCACATGGAATGGAACGCAGCAAGAATAGATGATGTATTCTCAGGAAACAGAGCTGAGATGCTCTCTCTCTTATTTAAAAGGGGAAACCGCGCCTCTACGCAAAGGCCGATGATCACGTGGCATTTGTATCCACGTGGCTACTAAACCAACCCCACTTACCGAATCAGCTCAGACTTTTTCTCTTTGAGGGTGACTCAGCAGCATTCTTTCTTTTCTCTTCTCCTATACTGTACATAGTTATAAGAGAACGCTAGGTACTGTTATACATGAAAGAGGTGCGGACCTTCATTTTTCCAAGCGTATCTCTCTATATAGTTAGAACTTTTTACCCCTGCCATGCCGGAGGTTGGTGCGGCCACCTCCCCTTCCGCTTCTCACGTCAGTAATCCCTTGGCTTGCGTAAGAAAGACTCTTAGGATGAACAAGAAAGGGGACAAGACAATACCAACTTTACTTTCCAGGTAAGCGATTCCAATGAGCTGGCTGCCGACTATTGGACATTGATTGCCCTTTCTCTCTCTCTCTCTCTCTCAGTATCGGAAGAGTTGATTGGTTTGTACTTGCTTAACGGGAGCGAGAAATTAAGAGAAAAGCTCGCGCGCTAATCTCCGCAAAAGACGTGAGAGCATGTGGGATCTAAGACGGTGCTTTTGGCGTGTCCGTAATCATCTCCTTGATTCCCACTTTTGTCATGTGCTTAGCACGTGAGCTTCGGAGAACCGAGTCAGTCAGTGTTCTATCCCTGTCTCGCTGAGACGACTCGACGGTTCCTCTCTCCTCTCACGGGTTTGCGTCATGTCTGGTAATTGGGCTGCGGGGGATCTTGCGTGCGTGCTGACACGTTGAATTAAAAAATTGAATGCTGCTGGACGTGGGGGTCCAACGAGCTATTCTCTTCTTTGGTAATTGAAGGGAAGTGAAGCACCACCACTTCCCCTCTCACGCGCACGAGACACTCGGCATGTTTCTTTGCTTTATCTCAAAGTTATCCTCTAGTTTTTTTCTTTTGTTTCTGTGTACCTAGACTAGACTAGAAAGTTGCAAGCCCAGCGTGAAAATGGGCGTGCCCTGTAACATGACTTCCACATGCATGCATGCGCCCTCAACTTTTCCATTTATTCAGCTCAATAAAAGTCTTTCTTCATTTAAAGCTGTCATGGGACGGTGCATGTTGGTGTACGCATACTTGTTAGTTATAGGTGTGATCCAACACAAGGATGTACGTACGATTACTATACGCATTCATTAATTTGGAACCACCGCTGACACATCACTCACCTTCTAACTTGCAGCAATCATTTCGGGTCGACCATATTTGCCCGCTTCTTTTTTCTTTCTTTCTTTCTTTTTCTTGACGTGAAGAAATAAAGTCAGGTAACATAAGCCCACCCATTTGTAAAATGTGTGTTTCGTTGAACATTGGGCACGGCAATGGTTTCGTTCGGGTTCCCCAGAGAGAGAGAAGGGCGGAGTGGGTGGCTGCGTGCGGTCGATCGATCACATGAGGGAACAAAAGGAGGGTCTGCTCTCTCTTGGTTCCTGACCGGAGGGGACCACCACACCTACCACTAACGAACGAGAGAGGGGATTCACTGTGCGCTTATTTCGATTGGAGTAGAAAGAAAAGCAGTTGGCGCGGGAAGGGATTTCCCGCCTTTTTTAGGGGTTAGAACCCGAAAAATATTGTTTGTTTTTTGGAGGGTGGGTGCCGAAGATGAGCTGTCATGACAGGCCCGCTTCTCCTCCAACTGGGCGCCAGCAAGCAAAACAGGCACCGTTTCCCTTGTGCTGTCCCTGCCTCTCATATTTTTCCGTAATGTTTGCTGTGGGTTCGCCCCCACTCCGCTCAACACAAGGGAAACGTTGTCCATAGCGGGAGGGAACTATCAGTGGAAATGGTCAAAAAAAGGGAGCGAAGTGGGGTGGGGGGTTGAAAAAAGGAAGGAATTGTTGGTTTTGCTCCTTCCCTTCTCAGTAGAGGATGCTGCTAAGGGGGTAATTTGTGAAGAGAGAAACCGAGTTCAAAGGAATAATAATCCGACGATGAATTAAACCCAAGAGCATGCATGTTGAGGAGTGAACTTTTATTATATCAACAAGTACGAGTTGTTGGGTAACATGTAAAAGCGATCGAGCCTGCAATTGTCATCTAGAAACACGCGTTGCGTCAAGCTCAAGGTACAAACAAGTATTCAAGCTTTGCTTGGGGCTAGATCCAATTTAACCGCGACCTTTCACTACAATCATCATCGTCTCAGCCGAAGGCGTGGAGCTCGATTGATTCCATTGACAAGGAACGAAAAGCAAACCTACTTAATTCAACATTACTACTACCAAATGGACACAAGGAATCACCGACTGTGCAGATATACATAACTAATTAGGGGAGTCGTGCATGCGGGGTTTTTATTTGAGATGCTAAAAGCTATTGGACCGATCTGCACAGACCGTAAGCTAGATAGAGAATCTCCCAAATTTTGTTGTTCGGTATTATACTTGCCGAGTTTTGCAAATCCCGTTTCATTTACAACGTCTCTAGTTGATCAACGATGAGACCATCCATTCAAAAATTCAACCAATTAATCATCAGATGCATATGAAAACTAAGAATCTGACAATTGGCTCAAACTCGAATAGCCTTAAATCGAATTCTTCTCCATTAAGCTTCAAACAGTTCTTGGCTGTCAATTCTGCCGCTTTGGAGGAGCTTCAGAAACCAGCTTGCTTCTTCATTCTTGTTCGTGTCTAACCCTGCTTGTCCAAAAGAAGGAAAACCGCCGGAGCATTTTCCTCATTTGATTGTTCATGTCAAAGATGGGCAAGCAGTAGTGACACGATGATCTCGCACTACGCGCCATCTCAACATGTGCTTTGACCATAGCTATGCACTTCTCTTTAGGGGGCTTGACACTTTCCACGCCTCTTTTTATTTTTGTTTTTTTTCTAAAGAGAGGGGGAGAGAGTGTGTGAATCCATGTCATCGTCAAGTTTCTGTGTATCTGATCTATTCTCTCCTCTTGAACAACATAACATTATTTGGATACAGAACTAACACACACAATTGGATATATTGTCTTATTAGGGAACCATCAGCCTATGTGTGCATGCGTGCGTGACACAGCGTGTGTGTGTTGACGCATGAGAGAGAGAAGCTTAAAATTGAAACCGTTCAAGATCGTAATGCAGGACATCAAATGTATGCCTTTCTGTTGAAGTTAATCGATCGAACTTTGTCAAATGGAGATCAAGGAACAACAAGCAGCCCTTTGGCATTTGACTTTCTCCGGAGCAACAGAATATATATAAAGTACCCGATGCGCATCATCGTTTAGCAAAGCATTCGTCATCCACAGTGGTCAGTGCCACATTTCCTTCACTATTTTATTCACGCATGAGTCAAGTCCTCGCAATCAGCTCGCTCGCAACTTCGTCACGGCTGAAGCCCGATGATCCATACTATACATGGATAGGCCATGGGCTTAAATTAATACACGTCTTCAATTAAGATAGTATGGACAGTCCATGGGATTTTATGCAAACGCATGAACTCAGGGTTGGTATAGTTCCAATACTTGCTTCATCTTCATCCCGTAGTTCATCTTGCATGTGAATTAAAGAACAAAACAGTCATATGGCGTGGCAGTGTCTCATCTACCCCAATCGAAATTTCAAAATTCAACTTAAGGCCTATAGCTCATGGTGGGATCCATGAGGCTATAATTCATATTTCGCCCTACCCTAAACCATTCGAGGGGCTATTTGCTCCACCCAAGAAGAGTTTCTAAGTCCGCCGCTGGAGCGTGGCGCACCTGTGCATCTTTCGTGAGATTAAAGCAGCAGCAGCTACACCATCACTTCCTGTTGACGGCATTGCATAGTGACACCAACATTGCCTAATTGGTGATTTCACTAATGTAAACTAATCCATGTATTTGCATAAAATAGCATTGACGCTATTAGAGCTTACCAAGAGAAGAAGAGTAGGACGCTGTTAGTGATAGCCGTCTGCAGAAAATGGAGGTTCATACATATAAATGTAAATTTGACCAAGGTGGCACATGCATCTTGATTCATTGATAATTGATTTGACCCAATACAAAGTTATCAGCCTTAGTTTTCTCCCCAGGTGACTCTTACATATGCAGCATTCCCTAAAACATACCTCACTATCATATGGCGTGGGATCCACATGCAGTAGGAAGGTGTAGGCATGCCAAATACCGATGGCAACTCTACCTGCCCCAAGGAGACCCCCCGCCTTGCCCCTACATGGGTGGGGTGGATTCTCGTGGGAAAACCCACCCCACTGTGGGACGGGGTGAAGTGGAAGCAGAGCAGCGAAGGGTAGATTATATATATGTGTATGTGTTTGTTTTATGTATATATATATATATATATATATATATATATATATATATATATATATATATATATATATATATACTGAGTATATATTTGATATGCATATATAATTTAGGTAAATATAAATGTATATTTATAAATATACATACAATCATTTCTAATTTAGTAAGAGTATATTTTATGTAAAATATATAATATAAACTAATTTTTCTTTAACTGGTCATGCACGAGTAGAGAAGTGAGGAATTATATCCATGCCTTTCTAGTGTGCGAGTAGGTTAAGATAGAGAAGGCAAGGCTTGATGGGTTGTTATAGCCGTTGTTTATTCCTAGTAGGCCTTGAGGTTTAGTGAGTATGGATTTCATAAGAGGCTTTCTATGTGTTGATGGAAAGGAAGTGGTCTTTGTAGTGGTAGACCGATTTTTTTAGTATGTTATCTTTATAACAACAACAGAGGATTGTTCAGCTAAGGAGGCAAAATAGTTTTTCTACAAGAGGTAGTGAAGCACTTTGGGGTGTCGGAGGATATCGTGTCGAATAGGGATGCACAATTTATCTCAAATTTTTTGAGGGAGTTATTCAAACGGTTGGGATCTGGGCTCCATTTATCTATAGCCATCCATCCATAGTCAAATGGCCTGACCAAACCTATCAATACTCTATTGCAAGAGTAGCTATGACACTATGTGACAACTGACTAATAAAACTGGGTCAACCTATTTGAAACTGCTCAGTTCTCTTATAACTCACACCTCAGCTCTACCACAAGCAAGAACCCATTCAAAATTACATTAGGATGACAACCACTACTACCTTTAGATGTGACCCAAGCAAGGGCTGACCGAAATTGCCCGACAATTCTCCAGGAATTGAAAGATCGTCGAACCATTTTGGAGGAGCCACGAGCTTTGTTGGAAAGAGAGCGTGCACATATGGTAACTTTTGCCAACCAACATCAACATGAGAGGGAATTTGATGTTGGAGACAAGGTGTGGTTAAAGATTCTTAAACACATCTGAAAGAAAGTATATAAAGGGGTTCATTTGGCCTTAAACCTAAGTACGATGGTCTTTTTGAAGTCACTCAAAGGATTGGTCAGGTTGCTTATCAGTTGGACCTTTCAGAACATCTAAAGGTACACCCAATGTTTCACATAAGTTAGTTGAAAACAGTGTAACACAACTCTAGTCGAATTGCAAGACAACCACCACTAGTAAGGACTTACAAAAGGTTAAAAAGGTCGTTTAACATGAAGTATGTGGAAAACGACCAAGGAGGCTCACTTGGAACTTAGTATGTTGGTTGGGAAAGACAAAAGAACATGATACTTGGCTGATAGACTTATGAGAGTATGAGGAACTTCTCGATTGATACCACACGGACTCGGGGATGAGTTTGGAAGCCGATGTGGGAGAGTTGTTATAGAACACAAGATGACACTTTGTTGCGGAGCACGAAAATGCTACACAACCGAGTGGTCCACGAGGTACTATAGCTTAGGAACACCACCTTACTGCACAACTGGATGGCCCCAATGATATTGTGGTCCAAGAATAACACTCCTCTGTACAACAAAAAGGAAATCACAATTGGGTTCAATCACATTCACAAATCATATCCAGATCCACGAATATCCAAAACCAAATTCCATATTCATAACATTTAAATATCATGTTCATACAACACATGCATATCAAAACATACTCTTTATTAATCAATACCATAAACATGGTCTATTTGAAAAGCATATCAAATAACCCATAATTGCAAACATTATTTCATAAACATCAATCAAACACTTATCAATCATACACATTTAAATCTATTTAAAACAAGTACAATCACTTCTAGCATGGTTCTGTAAAAGAATGCATAACCCCCTACATGAAAGAGCACTAAGATCCAATCCCCAAGCCGTTGGGTCACTGTTATCACCACCAAATCCTCTGATTTTAATCTCTAAACAACTTAAAATAATTAAAAGATTAAAATTTATTTAACTACGAATCTAACGCAATAAACTGTATCCAAATCGGATCTCAAATGACCCTAAAATCACCCAAAACCCAATCTGTATCCGTTTAAGCTATTTGGGATCTGAACTGATACATAGATCTATATCTGATCCAAATTGAGTGAGACAATAGATAGCCTATGTCACTGTGTTAACACAGAACCTGTAACTACTAACACATTTCCTGTTTCTAACCTAGAAACCCATTTCAAGACATGACCCAAATATGACTAATTTTCAATACAGAACCCGACAGAGAACCTGTTTTGACACAGAACTGTTTCTTAACATACGACACGAGGACACAACACAAACTAGCATTGATTCATGGTATGATGGACACGACACGACACAAAAACAAGGACGCGCCCAAAAGGGTTTGTTCTCATGATTTTTCTGCGTTAATTTCACTGGTTTTCGATGACAATTAAGGCCGCCAAAGGTGGCCCATTCTTCGTCTACCTGTCCTCTTTCGACAAAGCCCAAGAACAACCACCGGCAGTGGCGTTTCGCTGGAAAACAGAAATGAAAAGAAAAAGTTCTAGAAAATGAAAAACCAGGCGAATCAGAACCGTTTCCCGACTAAACTGACACCCTCGACTTACCCAAACCTGCCAAAACACTTTGTTCTACTTTAATGCTTTGACCCAAGCCCAAACGATGATTATCAACAAGTTTTTCATGAAGAATCAGAAAAAAAAATGAAAATCTGAAAAATGGGTAAACTAACCAGATTATGGCCGATTTTTCGTCGATGATCGACGTTACCGTCTTCTCCCGAGGCTACCCCAATTTGTCTCGACGTTGTCTACCGTGGAGGCCTCTTTTGAAGGCCATTCAAATCCAAAATGGCTGTGCATTGATAGCCATTGAGCGTTACTGCACAACCTCTTCTAAGGCGGACTTGGATCCCGTGAATTCTGGATCCAAGCCACCCGACTCACTACACTCCCACCTTGTGGTGGCAAGTTCAATCCCAACAGGGTGCGTGGGTGTGTGTGTTAGGTAGGCTTGGGCATGTCTGAAAGCAATGGTAGGTACCAACCACTATGAGAGGAAAAATTGTTGGTTATTCGAGTATTTACATTGAAACGTGAAGAGTAACGGAAGACTACCGGCTGAAGTTGCGAAGTTGAATGTACAATAGGGTGGAGCAAATAGGTCATCGGAGTTTTTAATTTGGGGGCGGACTGTCTGTTATGCTCTACATAGATTCAACCATAGGATAGTATATGTATGATCTTTTCATTTCAATTTTACAAATTTTGGGTGGAGCGGCCACCCACCTCGGCTCAATGTGGATCCACCACTGATGTTGACGGTTGACTCTTGCAAAAGCCATGATTTGACCAATTCTAAACCATAAAGCCTACTTGACTTGAGTGTGCCGATCATCGATTGCTTGCACTGCGCGTGCTACCTCCCAACATATTAATGAACATCTCCAGTTTCTTTGTCCCTTCATTATTAACTCACTAGATGGTGACTTTGGTTCGTCAAGCTGCCTAATCAAAACGGATGGTTTGCTGCAACAAACACTTCTTTCGGTTTCATCTAAATTGCTCCGAGTAATATAAAAGGGGTTGTGATTCGAGCCACTTATAGCATGCGGAGGGTTAGCTCAACAGGCAGGGTCCTTCTTTTGTAGGCAAAACTCAAGCCAACTCCACCTGTATAATTGTGTTGAAGACGGGCTAAATCGTAAGCCATGATCTCTAAAGAGAAAAAATTTCCCTGTGCAAAAAGGTACTGATATGGAAAGCCAAAAACAAATGCACATGCAAATGGATACTAGTAGAATATGTTAGCTTTGTATATGATTGTTTCTATCATAGCTTGAATAAAAACAATAGGCTGCCAACAAAGAAAGCTAATGCTTGAAGAGTTAAACATAGGCAGGCAGTCTTATTTCCTGAATTCTCTAACTTGAGTAATTACGGGGATGATTATACTGAAGGTGAACGTCTACGCATGTGCAAATATGTTTAAGACGAGAAAAAAGTTGATATCCTCAGCAAAACAGCAAGAGCTGGCCAGAATAGTGAAAAGTGGTGCTACAATAAAATGCAAAATCAATGTACATTGCACAGTAACAGAGAAATAAAAAAGATCTAGAGACTAATTAAATTGATCAAGCCTCAATCATAGCACCATATAACATACAACTCACCGTAAGGTTCTTAATTTGTGGCTGTGATTAGCAATTCGAAAATGCAAATTAAGCTTCAGATACAAATGAGACCCCTTACCAGTCGGGAAATTAAGCTCGCTTATTACTGTACCGATGGATCCGCCAAGCACCATCAAAGTAGATTGTTAATAGCTCATAGGAAGGTGTGACGATCTAGACAGCAATAACTATTTGCTAACTATTAAGGGAAGACAATCAATGATATATGTATATAGTAATTTCCAAAGTAGAATAACAATATGTATTAATTTTTAAGGAAATTTTCTTGTATTAAGGGATGACAATATTTGATACGATGTAGTAGGTGTACCAAAAACTAGTTGTTCGGGGGCCATGGCCCCTAGAAAGCCCCCCCTTTAATATGTTTAGTTCGGATACATGCCAGTTCATCTAAATTCTATCTGTCAATACTTAAATCATGATGAACTTTTGTGACTGTCTTCTCCCATTTACCATCTTCTGCATCATAATGACTCTAGAATATCCTATCTCTATGTTCCATGTAAGATACATGTCCCCTGCAAGATTAGTTTCATACATACCTCACGAACCCTCCTTTTATTATTGCTGGTTGGTGATTGATTTTTGTGATCCCCAATCTCATTCACAGTGCTCTACCAAAAGAAGTGTGCTTTTTTGTCAAGTGTGGAAACTAAGAGAAAATATGTCTTTATAACAAAGAGAAAAAGAAAAGACTGACCAAAGCCTCAGTACAGTTGGGAGATATTCTTGGTCCAGACCTCTAGTGGAGATGATTCAACTTCCTAAGAGATTTCGACAATCGTTTTTTTCTAAAATTGACAAACGGCAAACGACTCTTTTTGTAGACGGTATTGACAAGGGTCTAGAAGAACAAGAGTGCTTCTTGAAAGTCACTCAAATGGGCTCCTAGTGAGTAGCCCCATTCGATGAATGCAAGTGACTCAAGACATCCTACTCAAACAAAAGCAACACGGTCTTTCAATAGCTCTAAGTTGCGAAAAGGAGATGCAAGGTCTTAAGGAGCTATCAGCAAATGTTTGCATGGGCTCCCCACCCAGTGAATGAATAGTAAGTCAGATGACGCCTGCGCGGAATTAGAGTACAATTTCGCGCAAACAGAACAATTGCGTTGACAAGGGTTTAAGGAGGGGTTTGCTGATTGTGGCGAACGGTCCGAGCCCGGAGAGAGAAAAAGAAGAACGGAAGCTGGCATCTCATTCGCTTTCATAGCCTCCCAAACCAAACCTCCGCCCTCATTCAAACGAGAATCCCCCCCCCCCCTCCCCCCACTCCTCCGCTGTGATGAAAGATCGTTGGCGGTAGAGTTCCATTTTGATTTGCAGTTCCATCTACCTATTAGGGTTTACTTACTAGGGTTTCAGCTTCTCTCTCTCTCTCTCAATCCAGCGGAGGCGAAGATGAGTTTCGCGGCACTCAAGATGATGCATTGGGCCACCGGAGTGGAGAACTGCGCCTCCGGCTTCATCACCCATTCCTCCTCCTCTTCCAACTCCATGCCACTCATTCACGCCGAAGATCCCGACTCCGAGTGGCCGCAACCATCTCCAAGGAGAGTCCTAGGTCCCATTCCCGACCTCGTTATCACCGCCGGCAACGTGCTCGAGCTCTACGCAGTTAGGGTGCAGCAGGATGACGACAATGACAAGTCCTATCGGCTGTCTGGAGACCCTACCGACTCTAAACGTGGTGGCGTAATGGGAGGAATCTCTGGCGCCTGGTTAGAACTCATTTGCCACTACAGGTAGGTCCACGCCTCTGTCCAAGGTCGTATCCTTCATCTACATGTGCTCAACGAAAGATCCTCAAATTGATTGCCTCCAAGGTTTTCCTTTAGCTTGATCAATACCGGAACTCGTACTTACAACGTGCTATTTTCAATTTGAACAAGCGGCCACAATCCAGTTTAACTGATGTTGGTCGCAATGGCCACGTTGATTGACATTAGTTGAGCTTCCAATTGCCCTTCATGATATATAGTTGTTTCATCTGGTTGTTATTCGGTTAATCGACAAAACCGATAGACCAACTAGAGCTCACCCGCTACTGAAAAACATGCAAACAAGTAAGCTGTTCCAATTTTATTTGCACTATTTTAGCTAAAGAGAGCAAATTATGAAAAAAGGAAACACGAAAAATACTAGTCTTTACGGTATATGGCATATTTGCTTGCTTGATGTTGGAAATACCTAGAATTCCCAACTCGCTACTTTCAGATCAAGCCTTTCCCATCAGTAGAATTATGGGCATTATAATTGTCGAGAAAGCAGTGCATGCTTGATTACAATAGTATTGATATGCTGGCATATATTTATTTCACAGCGCTTCTCACGATATTTCGTCAGCAATATCAGGCTTGATTTTGCCACCCTATCCAGGCTGATCGAATGTATGAACTATGTATATGCTAGAAATTAAGACTATATTTAGGACTGCTAACTCTTTTCTCCTTTTATCCAGATTGCACGGTAATGTGATAAGTATGGCAGTTCTATCACCTGGAATTGATGGTGGTCACAGAAGAAGAGATTCCATTGTCCTTGCATTTGAAGATGCAAAAGTTTCGGTTATGGAGTATGATGATTCAATCCATGGTCTTCAGACGAGGTATATAGGCTTAAATTTCCTTTCCTATTTCAATTTATTTGTTGTTCTCCTGAAGTTACATTTGTTACAAGGAAACGGTATTTTCTCTCAGAAAGTATGATGTATTGACCTGCGATTTAATGCAATGAAGCTTTTGAGATGCACTATCCATTTTCATTTAAATTTTTCATGTTAGCCTTTGGATGGTTTGTTCAGATAAACAAACGTATGCCATATGCTTTGTGTATCAGCAAGAATATTATGTACAGGAAATAAGCACGTAAACAAATAACCTTGCATACGCCATGAAGCTAAGAACATTCCAAGGTAAAATAGTGTCTCTCTAGCACATTCCCATCATCTTTCTTCTCATTTCTTTTGCTGCGTGCTTCCTCGTCAAATGAGGCAGCTCATTTAATCTCCTAGGCACGTACCCGCTGAATCAACTTTTTCCACAAGTGGAAGCAGGAAAAGAGATGTACCAAGTTCTGGACTCTCTTGAAGCATCTTGAGAGGCACAAGCCAGTCTTTCTTGGGTTAGACAATTTTGAATAGGCTTGTGTTGTGATCCACAAAGCCCGAAACCATGTTGGAACTTTTGGCAGCTAATGCCCTCATATGAGTTTTAAAAGTTCTAGGAATGGAAATGAATAATGAAAAGAGAATAGAGGAAAATAGTTGAGCGAACAACTTAATGGTTAAAATCGGGAAGAGAAAAAACTGGATCATAAAATCTCAACATCAATTTTACAATGGGTTGAGAACTATGTCACACGGGTGCGGGTGTGGGTGCGGACACGACTAAGGTATATAATATTATATATATAATATTCAAGCTAAAACAAGTGAGACATCAATTAACATAAGTATATGACGACAATAGAAAGTACACAACTTTATATTAAAGCAAAACAAGTAAACAACTACTAATTTCATCATAATACACAAATCAATTAAAAGAAAATAAGAATTTTAATGTTTGATAAATGAAATGAACATGTACCTGATAAATTATAGATCTTCACTATCAACAATATTATCAACTAAAGGGACTATTGGATCAATGAGTTCCATATTAAGGGTATGCAAATCTTGGTTGTCATCTAAGTGATATTCCTTCGGGTTTCCATATTAAGGATATGCAAATCTTATCCCACTATAAATCATTAAAAATAATAGTCTTCACTGCTTGGGACCTTGCTTGATTTTTAACCTTGTTACCACGGTATAAATCTCAGCTTGGATCAGTAACCATCTGAACTAATGATGTCTTGATTATGTTAAATCTTTTTACCATCACAATCAAAGAAGTAAACCGTGTTTCTACAACCTTCAACAACTTTAAATGAGAATGTAATTGAAATTAAATGGTGATTCATTACAAAATTCCTTATCTTTGTACGATCTGCTGCCATATCTTCAATCCATGAACACAATTTATACGCACGAAGATTATCTTTATCTTCTGATGGCTTACATGTACGAGAAAGAGCCAAATTTAAACTGTCAGCTACACAAGGTGTCCAAAAAATGTGTGGATAATCACCATTCAAACTTAACCCTGCACTTTTACAATTAGCTGCATTATGAGTGATTATTTGTACAACATTATCTGGTCAAACACTCTTAATAACTTCTATAAATAAATCTTTCAAGTAGCCTGTAGTTTTAATTTCTTCAGATGCATTAACAGACTTCAAAAATATTGGCCCACTAATTGAATATGCAATAAAATTAATGAGTGAACGTCTTTGAATATCACTCCATCCATCAGAAACAATAGAAACACCATTAGTTTCCCATGAAAACTTCTTATGTTCTAAAAGTCTTTCAATAATTTCCTTCTTTAAGAATCATGGTTCACAATTTTTCAGAACTTGGAGGAACATAACAATGTAAATCACAATTAGCCAATGAAGTGACAGGATCTTTCCAATATGGATTTCTTGCTACATTAAAAGGAAGTGAACTTGAAAAGAAAAATCTTCCAACCTTTCTCTCCATCTCCTCCCTTCCAACTACATTAAATAATTTTTAAATTGCTCCTCCTCTAAAACCTTTAAACTCACTTTGCATTAACTTTCTTTTCTTTTCTGCATCTTCTTTGTATCCACCAAATAATGAAATATTTGTTCCTTTCTCACTCCTTTCATTCATCTTTTCATACTCATCTTGCATTTTTCATTAATTGTCTTCGTAAATCCTCATCAACATTCGGACATGCTCTTATACCATGTTTTGATAATTTTAAAAGATGTGCCTTCACTCTGTTATACGATCATATAAAACTAATGTTGCAAAATTTATAGATAAAATGTGTATTATCTCCACCACCTTCATATGATTCTCCCATTTGTACGTACATCCACAATGGTGCATCATCATAAGGTGTTAAAATTGAAGGTTTTGTAACTTCTATTGTTGATTCTAAACTTAAAGGAACACTTCCACCAGAACTCCCAGTAGGGCCAATACCAATTGATACTCATTTTTCTTTTCTATTGTCGGCCATTTTTAGGATCAACTCAATTCACAATTTCACATATGATTGAAAAATAAAATATCAAAAACAACAAATAGGAGATGGAGTGAGTCAATCATAACATTGATATACCATTAACCAGAAGGCTTAATACAATAAACAATTAGAATGAGTCAACCAGTAGGATCAACAAAAATGTTTTTAAAGTTTTAGAACTTTATTTATTGCAGCAAACCAGTTTAAAAAACAACATGAATTGATGATACATATCGATTTAACTAACTAATTGAACGCACAATATATATCGAAGAAACCAAGCATTCTTCCACACAAAGAAAGTGAATGCAACCAGTAATACAATATGTTTGTGTTTGTGCATTAAGTATCAAATGAATGAAGACTCCTTGAACTTAACATTAACCAAGCCTTTTCCCCACTAGGTCGGGTCAATTAGAGAGTGCAACATAAAAGGGAGATGGACAGAACAATTGGAACAACAAAGGGAGATGAACATAACAAAGATTTTAACCTACTATCACGACAAATACTTCAAAATCTAAATTGTAAGAAAACAAGGAACTATAAATAATGTTGAGGCTTCAACAAATCTCTACGAACATTTGGAACAACAAAGGGAGATGAACAGAACAACTACTAGTGGTAGAATGTCTTCCTTGTGCTAACTCCCTTTCATATCAAGTACAAAAGGGTCTCGTTGAAGCATTTCATCAAACATATATTTTGCAGATTCACAACACTGAAGAAAAGAATAGACAACAAAAACGAAAAGGAGAAGCAAATCCATGCAATGATATGAAGTCCTTAAAACAAAGTAATGTTTGACGCGTTTTAACAAATAGGCTTAAACAAGATAACACGAAATACAACATTTTAAGAAATAAACTAAAACAAGACGACACCAAACATATCTCACCTTAGCCTTTTGCGCTAATCTGATGCAGCTGGACTGCGAATGAGAGAGAGGGAGTTAGGTTGGACGCCGCCGAGGTTGCTTCGACGCAAGAGTGAGGGGCAGCAGTAGACAAGATCGGGATGAGGACAGAGAGCAGCGTGAGAGAAGGCAGTGAGAGAAAGCAACGTGAGAGAAGGCAGTGAGAGAAAGTGACGTGAGAAGGCAGCTGAGCCTTTTATACATCTCACCTAATAGTTGGATGAATAGGAACTTTGACTCGTTGACCGCACCCATTGTCAGCATCGACACGTTGACCGTGTCACAATTACACAACACCGAGTCGGTGCCACATTGAGAACTTGAGTCCTGTACTCATGGAGTTTGTTGGATAAAACTTCACTTCCATGAGGACTGTCGAGGAATAATCTAATCCTAAATGATCTTTCATATAATGTATGTAGATTCTCACTTAGATAAACTTCTAAATAAATGAACCATATATAATAAAACTTTTATGAAGATAGACTCTTATTCGCCTAAGAAACTAATTGATTAAATAACTAACTAATAATATTGGTTACTAAATTGCCCTTATGTATGAGAGTCCTTTTAATTATTCTGTCTATCCTTCATGTTTCCCTACGCATGTAGATTCCTTTGAAATGTGGCAACTCTCCTATGTTGGCGCACCTCTCTCTAGGCCGTGTGGATTTGGATTTGAGTGTAGGAGTCCGATCTGGCAGGAATGCATTGCAATGCATTCCAGTGGTGACACATCTCAATTTGGTGGAGGATGGCAGAAACATTTGTAAAGGAAACAATTGTTTCCCATAAACTTCCTCTGTTCCATTAAGTGGATGCGTTGCTGATTCTGAGATTGCCTAGAGTTAGACATGTACCTGATGCATTGACCAATGTTGTCTTTCATAATTTTTATATATTCTTTAAGAACACTCATGAAACTGTTACTACCTACAACTGACATAAATGAGCCCAATCTTCATCAGTGGCTCATTAGTGATCAACTGCTAGATAGGTATTGGAAGAGCTTGTGAGTTGGTAGTTGGGAACTAGTTCTATATCTTTTGCACTCATGTACAGAGAGGAGATTTTGTTAGTTTTCATTGTTTTGAGTTGTGCAGAGTGATTTGCCTTAAGGTGCAGCAAGGGTGTGTAGCTTGTGGATAATTTGTTTTACATTGGTTGTTGTTGTTATTGTATTATATATATACGTGTGTGTTATCCCTGGTTAATGACGGTGATGGAATTTAGATTTTTGGAGCGGAGTCTAATTTGTTGATTCAAGTTGAGTAATGGAATCACGTGCAGTGAGTATTTCTTACTCATTCCTTTTTCACTGTCATTTGTCCAGCTCTATGCACTGTTTTGAGGGTCCTGACTGGAAGCACCTCAAACGAGGCCGTGAAATATTTGCAAGAGGTCCCACGGTTCGTGTTGATCCGTTAGGAAGATGTGGAGGTGTTCTCTTGTATGATTCTCAGATGGTCATACTTAAAGCTGGTCAGGTAATGCTCATTTTATGTTTTCCAACTTGTTTTTGTCGAAGCATTCAGAAGTATCATATGAATTAGTAGATGCAGGATGCTGTTCATCTAGTGTACGCTGGAATGGTTGTTCTGGTCGATTCACTTACTCAGATCATGCATATAGATAAATGAATACATTCAATGCAGGAGGTGCACTATCAGAGATGATTTGGGTTCTACTATGCATCCACTGAGTGGTCTAACTAAATCTTCTACTTGAGAGTTTTTTTTTTAAATTTTTGAATATGCTGTTTTAATATGTAATCCACTCACCACTTGGGAATTCATAATCAGCTTGCTATAAAGATTTTGGGTTTGTTCAAAATGAGATATTATGGCAGATCTTTTTTCTACTTTTCTGGTCATTCTAGGCACAGTTTTGAAACATTGGATTTTTCATTATTGCTCATATCCTGTCGATATTGAATTGATAGTTATGCTAATAGCATAATTAATCTGGTATTATTGTCCTAATGAATAATTTTAAATCAAGTAGGTTCAGTGTTGTCTGACGCGTATCATATCGCGTATCACTGGGCTCCACGATACGGGCATATCATATTGTAGCGTATCGTATCGTACTTTAATATTAAAAAAATAAAAAATATTTAAAAAATCACGAAAAATTATAAAAAATCCGAAAAAATCAGGAAAAATAGGAAAAATCTGGTAATTGCTTGGAATTCATATACTGCAAAGTTTAGTACATATTGAGCATTCAACATTGAACAATTGCATCCAAATTTACATATTTTGATGCAGAAAATGAAATACATTTACATTTTACATATTGTAATCAGGATCATCAACTAAATAATCTTAATCTTCTCCTTGTTGAAGATCCTCATCCTCATCATCGCCACCTTCTGCTTGAAATTCAAAATCTTCATCTCCTTCATGATGTTGTTGCAACTTGCAATCCTTTCAAATTAATCCATGCAATGTCTTCTTCGGTAAGGAGTGCATTTTCTTCATTATCTTCCATAATCCACTCATCTAATATATCAAAATTAACAAACTGCTATCTTTGTACATGTAGTTGTCATATTTGTTAATTTTGATATGTGAGCAAAATGATGAGCTCCATTTCTTTGATTATAGAGTCTATGACACCTCATTGATGTGATATTGTTACTTGATGATATCCTCTTTTTCTCTTATTGGAAACTAGCTTTTTGACTAATGCTTGAGCTCCATTTCTCTCTTCACAGACTGAGTTAAGCCTCACACATGCTGATCATGTTCAACTCAATGGAAGTCATGTAAGGTGAACCCTAAAATAGTGAAGTTGTGAAATGCCACTCAATGAACCGAGACAATGAAATTGTTCTTCATTGTTTGTGATTTCATGAAATTAGAAACTTGTAGCACAAATATACCTAAAAGTTGGCAACAGAAAGGGAAATGATTTTGTCACAATTTTTATTTGTTCATAAATTATTCTTATTTAATAAAATTCTTATAAACTAACCCGAATTTACATGTTACATACACAACTTGCAATCCTAAACAAGCATATCGGAGGATGCCTTGAGAAGTGAAGAGAGGCCAGAACAACAACAACAACAACAACAACAACTAAGCCTTTTCCCATACTAGATGGGGTCGGCTACATGGATTCTTTATTTCCACAGATCCCTATCGTGTGCCATGTTAGCAGTTAACTCCCAATAAGCTAGATCATTCTTTATTGTTTCTTTCCAACACTTTTGTGGTCGTCCTCTACCTCTTTTAATACTTTCCAAATTTAGTTTTTCTAACCTTCTTACAGGTTCTTCTTTTGATCTTCTTTCTATATGTCCAAACCATCTTAAACGATGTTCTCTCATTTTATCCTCTATTGGTGCCACTCCTAATTTGTTTCTAATAACCTCATTATGTATACGGTCTTTTCTTGTATGACCACTCATCCATCTAAACATCTTCATTTCTGTTACAGACATCTTTTGTACATGTTGATGATTAACTGCCAACACTCAGAACCATAAAACATGGCAGGCCTAATTGCTGCTCTATAATATTTACCTTTTAATTTTAATGGTATCTTCTTATCACAAAGAATACCTGATGCTCCTTTCCATTTTAACCAACCAGCATTAATTCTATGCGTAACATCTCCATCAATTCTTCCATCACTCTGAAAAATTGACCCTAGGTATTTAAAACTTTCCTTTTGGGGGATGCAATGTGTGCCAATTTTAATTTCTATATCCTCTGAGGTAACCAAATGATCAAACTTACATTCCATATATTCTGTCTTTGTTCTACTAAGTCGGAGGCCTTTGCTTTCTAATGTTTCTCTCCATGGTTCCAATTTTCTATTAACTTTTTCCTTGGACTCCTCCACTAATACAATGTCATCTGCAAATAACATACACCAAGGTACTTCATCTTGAATATGTTTTGTTAACTCATCCATCACCATTATAAATAAGTATGGACTTAAAGTTGATCCTTGATGTAACCCAATATTAACTTCAAAGAAGTCTGTCGTTCCTTCATGAGTCTTCACACATGTTTTTGCACCATCATACATGTCTCTTATAAGGTTAATATATGTCAATGGGATACCGCTTTTTTCCAAAGTTCTCCAAAGAACCTCCCTCGGTACCCTATCATAAGCTTTTTCTAGATCAATAAATATCATGTGAAGGTCTTTCTTTTTTGCTCTAAAATGTTTCATAAGACGTCTCAAAAGGTGAATCACTTCAATAGTAGATCTGCCTAGCATAAATCCAAATTGGTTCTCTGTTGTACTTGATACTTGTCTTAACCTACGTTCGATAATTCTTTCTCATAATTTCATAGTATGACTCATTAACTTGATACCTCGATAATTCACACAATTTTGAATGTCTCCCTTGCTCTTATATATGTGTATAAGTGTACTTGCTCTCCATTCCTCGGGCATCTTTTGGTTTTTCCATATTTCATTAAATAGTCTTGTGAGCCAAGTGATTCCTATTTCTCCTAGTATAGGAATATTATCTGGTCCTACCGAAGAGAGGCCAGAAACCTGCAATTTTTTTTTTGATTTTTTTTTGAAAAAAAATATTTGGAAAAAAAATTGTGAATTTTTTTTGGGCGTATCATGCGATACGAGCCCGTATCGCACGATACAGAGCGATAAATGCTCATTTGTGATACATATGGGTGTATCGTATCGTGGTGGTCCACGGTACGATACAGTGCGATACAAATAAGACTGAGTAGGTTAGGTGGGTGAGGTATGTAGTAATACCTACATATCATATGTGAATGTGCATACTTAGAAGAATGGTTCCAAGGCCTGATTGGATTCAATAGAAAGGTAGAAAAGGTTATATAAAAGATCAGAATCATTTATGTGTTCTAGGCGTTTTATTCTGCATTAAGATAATGTATACTTAAGCTTGCCAGATTGGTACTAATGGTTGAGCATATTAGACCACAACAATCTACGGGCTGTGCTCTGCACTTGCTGCTGGTATTAATGCGTTTTCTCCTCTGTTGGATAAGTTTTTGGTTTAGATCATGTTCCATATGGTATCAAAGTGAAACAGCTTCAGATCATGAACTTTTAGGTCTGATTATCGGAAGGCTTTGTCATGGTTCATTTGCTGAGGTGGCTATGCAAGCAAATATTGGCATGCTATAGCGTGTCAAACTTGTCCACTTTTAAATTTAGGAGTTGTCATCACAAAATGTTATTGTTGTATATGTATTTGTATGCTTGTCTTGAAGCTTGTGATAAGTTGATTGGCAGTTGGAGATATATTGGCATCATATTGTATAGAGAACTGCTTTGCCATCCTGGGAACACATATTGGGTTTTTTCTTGGGTGATTTTGACTGTAACTGTGACCTCAAATTTGGAAGTGCAAGTTTTCGGTACTGTGCACTTATGCAATGAATAAACTAGGTTATTGCTTTGGCTGCTGTATCACTATGCACCTCTAAATTATGATTGACATACTTTTGAATGTTCTTGATTGTAGTGCTTTTGCTGAAATCAGAGTTGAGATGCTGATTTGATTCTCTCACAAATGCAGTTTGTTTCACCAAGTAACTTGATCCTTTGAGAATTGTAGCTTACTTGCAAGACACGCTTGCTAGGCATTGTTTTGGTAGCCACCCATTTTACTTTTCACTCTCAGATTGATCGGATAGTTTGTAGTTGTTGGGATTCCTCTCAATGACAATGAGCCAGTTGGCAATAATGCCATAATTTTGGATCACGATGAACTGTTTGATTTTTTTAGAAGTTGCATTATCACAAAGATGGCCCTACAGTTTGCTGTAGATGCATTTATTATGTTGGTTTTGATCATGTCTTGGTTTTTTTTTCTTTTGGGAAATGGAAGAACAAAATAAATGTGGTCGACATAAGCAGCAGAATAATATGTTATTGTCAAGCTCATGTGGGCTATAGTGAAATATTAGGTGCTTGTTCAAAAAATGACATGGTTAGCTTCTTGACCGAATAGCGCAGTATGCTGCGACATGCACATCGGATTGATAACTGTACTATACTTGTATCTGTGTCCTTCCTATTTATACTTTTTGATTCGTTTGTGATGTTTCCAGTTATCATTTGCTATTGTGGAATAATTATACCATTTATAAATGCATGTGCCAACCTTGCAGCCATTTCTTAACTTCTTCCTGTTTTAAGGTGGTCTTCGGTTTGGTTGCTGATGAAGATGTAAATGGTTCGGGGTCTGGTGCTGCCATTCGAATTGAGTCATCATATGTGATAGATTTGCGTGATTTGGACATGAAGCATGTAAAGGACTTCATGTTTATTAACGGTATGCATTATGCACCTTCTTTAACTCAGACTTTTAGCTTCAAGGAATCCTTGATCAATGAGTTTGGTGGTTTTGTTGTTTATGTATTTGAAAAGAAAGATCAGTCGGAGATAAAGTACTATGTTCTTTTGTGTATAAGAGTTCATGTTTCTTATCTGCAGTTATTGAAGGGAAAATATCTGCTCTGTACATTAAGGTCGTGCCAGTTTTATAATTACAAATTTTTCATGTGTATATGCAGCACTACAGTGTGCGCCCTCCAGTACTGCAAAAGGGAAAATAAAATTTGCAAAAGCCTTACCAACTTTTGTTGTATCTACAAGAACATGTTTAATTTTGTATGTGGCAAACATAGCAGATTGAAGCAGGAAAGCAAATCTCATATAACCATTATATGCTTTGACCTAAGTTAGACCTTGTCAGAGTAGGGGTTTGTCAGTTTGCTCTTGATGCTCCCACTCTAGCTCCATCCTGCATCAGAACTCCTTTTCCTTCACCACCAGTTACATCCTATTCATTCCTCAATGTAACTGCCATTGCTACCACTGCAGACTCCAAGTGTGCAACATCGAGTGCAATACCCACTTGTGCCAGCATCCGCATAACTGCCACCAACATTCTTTAACAGTCCAAATAGGCAGGAGATAACCTCTACTCTAACACAGGTTTAGCCAAAAAGTCCGCCAGAACCACCTTCTTCTTTGAAACCTACCTTTCTGATCAAGGGACTGTACCAAATTCTCATACATCCAATTTTAGAACATCTTCCTCTAGTCCTCTGACCTCTGGCTCATCAGCATCTTCTTTGTCAATTAGATCATCGTTATCTTTGTCTTGTTTTCTTCCCATTCTTTTGAGTCACTCATCTATTATCAGTGTTTTTAGAGAGAAAGGGTCTGTTTCTATCAGCCTGATTCTGAAGGGAAGATGACAGCAGCAAATCTGGGCCAAACTTTTCATATTAGCGAAGGTAATGGCCTTTAAGGGTTAGGGGTTAAGTAGTTATTAAGTCTCATGGTTAGGTGAAAGGGTGCTTCTGACATTGTTTTAGGCTCAACTGATTATCTGCAACCTTTAGAGGCTGAGATGCTGTTCTCTTAAGATGTCAAAAAATTGAGTGTGTTTTCGGATATATTTTCATGACCATGTGTAAAGGTACATGTAGAATTTACATTTGATTATGATTTGTTGCGAGAGGAAGGGCCTTAAGAGGTTTATGCTGGTGGGAAACTGACCATTTCCGCTCCTGGATTCAAATTGAACCTGTTTTACCTGAAGGAAAGTTATTGCATAGTTGCTATTTTATGTGATTTATTGTAAAAGCTATATAAAGCAGGATCATGCTTGGTGCTTTCCTGGACAGTAGAGGAACTGCAAAGTTTGATGCATTTACATTCCAAGTTTGATCATGAATTGTATAACCCATAACTTAGCCAACTATACTTAGTGTGCGGAAAAGGCCTGGTTTGGTGTAGTATGAGAACTCATGTAGCTTTTGTATGCTTAGCTTCATTTATGTGTCTTTTCTTGAATAACTAATACAATCTTGAAAAAGCCTTTGATTGCATGCGACTATGTCACACGGATACCAGTGCATGTGTCAGATACGATAGTTTTGAAAATTTTTAGCTGCAGGGAGACAGCGAGATATATATAACCATTAAATTAAGGATGTCTATCTATGTGAATACTGTTAGTCTTGGTAGGAATCGAGGAGAGACTTGAAATATGTGACTTATAATTACAAAGTAGGAAGTGGAAAGTAGTGAATTGAGGCTGAAAACAAGATGGCTTGTTTCTTGATACATGTTCTGAAGTTCTGTCAGTTAAAAGAAGGGGATTGCAACAATGGTTTGATATGCAATCACATCTGGTTTACCCTCCGTAGTAGCAATTGAGGTGGTGGGTTAGTTATATGCAGGTTGAGTTAGAAAGTCAACAATAGAAAACTCTGCCTTCTTAGTTTCTATGGCATCATTCAGATTTTTTAAAATTCATTTTTCTGGTCCAAAATTTGTGTTCGACAGGTTATATCGAGCCTGTTATGGTTGTTCTTCATGAAAAGGAGCTGACTTGGGCTGGAAGTATCTCCTGGAAGCATCACACTAGCATGATCTCAGCTTTTAGCATAAATACAACACTAAAACAACACCCTCTCATATGGTCTGCTGCTGTAAGGCTTTCTTTTTGAGCGTTAATTTATGTCCATTCTGTTCTGGCACCAACCTCTTCTCGTATGATCAATAGCTGGAAGTGCAGATCCTGTAATTATGCTTTTGGACTTCTTCAAACTTTTTGCTTGTGGAATGCAAGTATGGCTATGATAATTATATGGGGGCTGTGGATGATTAGAGATACTATAATGTGTCTTTGAGTATGCTGTATTTGTGTACTTCTTAGTGCTTCACTTTTTTTCTGGTACCAAATGAAAATGTTGTATCTTCTCTAGGTCATGGTCTTTTTTCTTCTGTCCTTGGCTTTCTATTTCCTTCTCATTTTACATCATCATTTTATTTTTTAGGATAAGCCATGCATGCTTCACTTTATTGTTTTGCCTTTTCCTCTTTGATCTGAAAAATAATCTCCAGTTGCAAGTATGCTTGAGGATCCATGGGGTAATTGTGTCGGTACTTTTGGGAAACATACTATGGTTCCTTTTAAGTTATTCATACACGTTTATGTTACTTTCCCCCAAAAGTTACGCATTTTTCATTTCATTCTTCCTTTTTGTCCATTTCTTTTTCCTTAGATTACATAATCTTTTGCTTGTTATAGATCAACTTCTGTAGGCATGCTACATTTTACTTGTCTTCTCTTTGTTCTTTCTTTCATCATGATGATTCAAAACCTGTGTTAAAGCTCGTAGGCATGTGTTAGAGTTCTTTGTCATGCATTTGTATCAGGGTCACTTCACTGCAAAATGTGCAGGTTGGTCTTGTCACTAAGTAATACAATTTTATCGGTTACACTTCACTGAGGTCTCTTGCTGAATGTGAATTAAGATCAATCGGTTTGACTCATGAGTTTGTTTGCCTTGTCTTAAATCTTCATGGATGTGGTATTTGCAATTACACATGCAGCCATTTGGGCATTTGAACTGTTCGGTGGCTTTTCTCATGGGTTCCTGCGAGAGTCCGTTTCTCCATATATGGGTAGTATTGAAATTTTATCACACAGGATCCATGAAAGATTTGAGGACATGTGCAATACCAAATTGGCTAACCAGGATGGAATGTTTTCAGGGTTAGCTATATAAAGGTTCTAGTAACTCTCCTTGTTTTCTCGAGGTGTTATGGTCAAATTCATCCTGTATCAACTGTAGTTACATTTATCCATGGTTTGGTTATCAACCCCCATGTGTTCGTTCGGTATCTAGCTGTATATAATGGTTATATGCATATAAACATAAGTTTGCATGTATTCTTGCATTAGTTAAATGTAGTTTTTAGCTCTTATAGAGGGCTTGGTTGATGTGTAGATATTTAAGCTCGGAGCCTTGCGCAATCAAAGCACAATACAACAACTAAGCCTTTTCCCCATAATAGATGGGGTTGACTAGATGGATTCTTTGTTTCCATAGATCTCGATCATGCCCCATGCTGTCAGTTAACTCAATATTTTTTATTGTTTCCTTCCAACACTTTTGTGACCTTCCTCTTCCTTTTTTAACACTTTTACCATCTAGTTTCTCACACCTTACGTGAGCTTCCTTTGATCGTCCTTTTACGTGTCCAAACCTTCTTAAACTATTTTTTCTCTTTTTATCATCTATTGGTGTCATTCCTAATTTGTTTTTAATAATCTCATTATGTATATGGTTTTTCCTTGTATGACCACACATTCACATTCATCACAACTTTATTTTTGCCATGAACATCTTTTGTAATGTAATTAACTGTCCAATACTCAGAACTATATAACAATAGCAAGTCTAATTGTTGGTCTTTTAACTTTTAAGAGTATCTTCTTATCACATCAAATCAATGTTATAAATATCGTATCGTATCATACGATACAATACATGATATGGGTGTATTGGTACCTGAACCAATATGATTGAGGTATATGTATCACAATAAACATGTATCACACCCATATCACAACTTATCGTACGATACACTACGATACATAATGATTTTTTAAACAAATTTTTACGATATTTATGATTTGTTATAATTTGTTACGAATTTTGATTTTTATGATTTTATGATTTTTTAATATTTTAATGTATTATATCGTATGATACAATATAATTATCGTGTATCGGTGCCCTATACGATACGGGCACCGATATGCTAATTACAACATTACATCGAGTACCTATTACACCTCTCTATTTTAACTAACTTGCACTAACTCGATGTGTAACATCTCATCAATTTTTTTTATTGTTTTGAAAAAATGACCCTAGATTTTTAAAATTTTCTTGATAAAGGATACTAATTTCTATATCATCTGAAATAACCAAATGATCGAACTTGCATTCCATATATTCTAGCTTTGTTCTATAAAGTTGGAAGCCTTCACTTTTTAATGAGTCTCTCCATAGTTCCAATTTTACATTAACTTTTTCCTTTAACTCGTCTAGTAACTCATCTAGAAATAACATACACTAAGGTACTTAATCTTTAGTACGTTTTGTTAACTCGTTAACATCCAATATACATATGGGCTTAAAGCAAATCCTTATTGTAATCCAATATTAACTACAAAGAATTTTGTCATTCCTTCATGAATCCTCACACGTGTTTGTGCACCATCATATATGTCTTATAGGATGAGATTGATATACGACAATAAGATATCTATCTTTTCCAAGGTTTCTCCAAAGGATATCGAATGCCACCTTATCATAAAATCTTTCTAAATCAATAAATATCATATGAAGGTTTTTTTACTCTATAATATTCTATAAGACGTCTCAACAGGTGAATAGCCTTAATAATATATCTCCTTATGAATCTAAATTGGTTCTTTATTGTACTCAATACTTTATCAATACACGTTCAATAATTCTTTTCCATAGTTTCATGCTATAGTTCATCATCTTGATATCTTGATAATTCACAAATGTCCCCCATGTTCTTTTGCACGGTATAATTGTACTCTTCCTTTATTTATCATATATTTTTTGGTTTTTTATATTTTATTAAATAATCTTATAAGTTAAGTGATACCCATCTTTCCTAGGATTTTCTATATTTCTATAGGAATATTTATGGTCCTACAGATTTGCTAACCTTCATAAGTTTAAGAGCTTCTTTGACTTTATTCCTTAAAAAATGTCAGTAGAAATTACTTTTTTTAAGTTGGTTATCTCTCGCAAGCTAATACTAACACTTATATTTTCGTTAAAAATCTTATGAAAATGATCTTTTCATATATTTTGATTCTCTCTTACCATTAGTATATTCTTGTTCTCATCTTTGGCGCAGTTTTTGTATCTCTAGTCTTAATTATCTTAAAAATCTCTTTTACCTTCTTTTGAGTTTAGTTTTTTATAAAAATATTCTAAAGTTTCGGTTTTTGCTTTAATGCCCACCTTATCGCTTATTTTTCTTGCCTTCTTATAAGCCTCCCAGCTTTCACTGTTTCACTTCTTACAGTCGTAATGTAATTTGTAACATACTCTCTTTACCATAATTTTATCTTCACTCCGCCAACAAACTTCTTTTTGTATAGGGATACCTCCCTCAAATTCACCTAACACATCTTTTGTCACTTTTGTGATATTCTTAGTCATATTATTCTACATATCTTAAGTTGTACCAACATAATTCTAAGTATATTCTTTCTATTTAAATATATCTTTTTTTCATTTTTGAGGTTTCCAACCTCTAGGTTGAGTAGTCCAATGTACTCTTTTCCTCTTATGCAGGGAAATAATCAATTTTGTATTTTGTGACAAGCTGTTCTTATCTGCAATTTTTATGATGGCTATCGGAATCCTAACACAACCCTCCCTCCACATCCGGGCTTGGGACCGGCCATGGCGGAGTTTCAATCCAAGCACAATAGTTTCAAGTTATTGTGTAGTCCAACATCCATTCCTTGGTGGATATGCTTGCCAAGTTATTGAAATGCTCCAAAAGTATATATTTACTACAAGACAAAATGTTCTGCTTGGATCTTGGGATCCTCTTGGCTTTAATTCATTTGTATGTTCTTGTTGATCTTAGTTAGCATTAATTGGTCAGATCATTTTTAGTCTCTTGTTATGTACATCACATGATATGTGTAATCAAGTAGATCAAGACATTTCGTAATAGTTCCTCTTCCATATCAAAGTCATAAAAAGATTACATAAGGCAGTCCTGATTCAAATAAACTATGAAGCTTGAATAAAAGTATATTGAGGGTTAGAATGCTTGTGAAAGCATGTCTTACAACAGGCTAGACTTCTCAAATTATAAAGGGCAAAGAAGAGGAAGGAAGCGGAAGACTAGCCCAAAGAAGATGAAGGAAGCAGAAGACTAGCCTCACGATTAGCACTCTCTCTCTCTTTCTAAAAAAAAGATGAAACATGAATTATATATACAATTACATTTGCTTAATTCAGAACCTAAAGTATATATAGACTACAGATCTAACATAAATGACCTAAATACCCCTAATTAGTGGCTGACTTTAGTCCCAATGGATCAGAATCGGATAAGATTCTGATCCATTGGGACCCAAACTGTTTATGACATAAGCTCAGATACATACCAGAAACATAATCTAATCTAAACTCAAATACATAACGAAAAGCATAAATATATCTTGGTCTCCAACTTAATCTTCAACAGATAAAACCATCACTTGTTGAATGGTTAAGAGAAAAAGCAACAAAGAACATCAATGAACATTGATCAAATTACCAAATCTTGAAACAAAACCTAGTACTCACCAAATCTCGAACTCGGGCTCTTGGATGACTCTGAACTTTCAAAGGGAATCCAAGTGAGCTTCAGCTTGGCAATAAATCATGACTTAGGCTTGGATCATTTGGCTGAATCAGCCCTTGTATGGCTTTGATGCCATGTAATTCAACGGGTTAAAAAGTGTGGCGGTGCTCCCAAATCAAATTCCTGAAAGACCGTATGCTACATATCTGAACCGTTGCTGATTAAAATCTTGAAAAGAAAAACATTTAGTGTGAAAATGCCTGTGGAAGCATGCCTTACAAGAGGCAGGATTTCTCTATTTGTGGAGGGAAAGAAAGAAATTTCTCAAATGGCATCCTTCTCCCTAATTCATCTTAATCTGATTTTAGTTTCTTTGCAATGTGGTTAGTCCTATCTTGCTGAAGCTCTTTTTTCTGTTTTCAGAATCTGCCCCATGATGCCTACAAACTCCTTGCTGTACCTTCTCCTATTGGTGGTGTACTGGTAGTCTGTCCTGACAGTATTCATTATCACAGCCAGGTATCAGTTGTCTGCTTTTTCATTGCCACAATGTGATGTGTCCTCCCCCCCCCCCCTAAATATCTAGTCTGTATAGGTGCCATCTCCGAAGTTCCTGGATGTAGCAATCAACTTTATAGACTAGAAAAATTGAGTAGTGAATTAAGCATGCTTTCTGAGTCTGACCTCCTTTGTTTTTCTTTTAATAAAATAATATGCAGTCTGTATCTTGTGCACTTGGCCTCAATGATTTGTATATTCCTGAAGAAAGCAGGTACCTCTGTTCTGCATTATTTTTCTTTCACTGATGTCTTCCGGGAGCTTGGAACTTTTAGGTTACTTATATTCATCTTTATCAAAAACTATCCTGTTACTTTTTAAATGTGACATGTTCATTAGGGATACATGTTAAGAAGTTTTCTTTTAGCGAAAATTTTAGGATTATGATCACATTTTTTACCATGGTAGCTGACTTCTCGTTGTGCTTTCCTATTCAGCCATAAGATGCCAAAGTCAAACATTAAGGCGGAGCTTGATGCTGCAAATGCATCATGGCTATCCAATGACGTTGCAATGTTCTCAACAAAGACAGGAGAACTGCTTTTGCTGACATTGGTGTATGATGGCAGGTTGGCTCTTCTAGTCTACCCCTTCCATCCAACTTTTTGTCCTTTTACTTGAGTCTACTTATTGCTTCTTATTTATCAACTTTTGTACTGACCCAGAACAAGCATCTATGGTTGACTTGATATCGTTCAAGTGGACACTAACAGATATATCTTTAATAGATAAAATGAGAGAACAAGAAATACAAAAACTCTTTGCAGAAAACAGCTTTTTAGGCTGGCCTAAGGACTAATTTCTTTACTAATCAGAATTGGGAATGCTTCTGGACCCCTACTAACTCAGACATTGGGAATGTTTTTCTATTAACTCAGTCTTGGGACTCCACATGTTGGAATGTTTTCCCTGGCTTGGGACTTCACAAATATTAATCCTATACTTTGGGAATGTTTCCTATTAATTTAGACTTGGGACTCTATGACTAGGAATGTTTTCCAGACTTAGGTATTCTGAAACATTAATCACATACTTGGAATTCTACAAGCACTAATTTTGTATTTAGGAATCTGAAATTCTTAATTCTTGATCTGACATGACTTTGACTAGGCTTGGTGTCTCACATCATTTGTACATTTCTCGAGATGTGTCATGTTTGATTGTTTGTCACATAATTGAGATTTTGTCATCCTTTCTGCAGGATTGTGAGGAGACTTGAACTTGCAAGATCTAGGGCTTCTGTTTTAACATCGGTTAGCTGGGCTTATAAATCTGAATGCTACTTTGAATGTTCAACACTTCTGTTACACTATGCACTGATGCACATATGTTTTGATGTGTTCCGTTTTTTTTGTTATTTTATTTTAATTTCATGGAGGGCATCACTACAATTGGGAGTCTGTTCTTTTTCCTCGCGAGTCGTTTAGGAGATGGCTTGCTTGTTCAATACAGTTCAGGAATTAATTCCTTGCCGCATTCAAGTTCCACTAATGGAAAGGATGAGGTGTATACTTTCTCTTCCTTATTTAATACTTCATTTCATTGTTTCATGCAAATGTTACACGGAGAGATACCATGCAAATGTTTCATGTAGTCATGATTATTACTTGTTTTGCAGTTCTATCAATTTATAGTGTAGAATGGTAAATTAATCAACTCGTGTCAAGTACTTCATATTAAAACTTTGCTGTTGATTTTGAATTTAACATCCAACTGTCATGGATTTTCTTTTCAAGTCATGCTTGGAGCCAGCCTGGAGCTGTATGTAATATTTTTGCTATGTTGTCACCCGAATGTAGTGAATAATTTAGAGAGAGGGTCTTTGTATTTTCAATATGGACGGATGCGGGGGGTTAGGAAGCTAGTCCTAGATAATAAGATTCGTATTGGTTCTTGGAATATCAGAACATTATCCGATAAGCTAATGGAGGTGGTAGATACTATGATTCGGAGAAAAATTCATATTTTATGTTTATAAGAGACAAAGTGGGTTGGAAAAAAAACAAAGGAGATAGAGGATACATGTTTTAAATTATGGTAATCAGGTAAGAAAAATGTTCGAAACGGAGTTGGTATTATCATAAATAAAGATTTAAAGGATAATATAGTAGACATACAACGATATGGTGACCGAATCATGACATTGAAATTAGTGTTAGGAGTAGAGGTTTTGAATATAGTTTGTACTTATGTACCCTAAATAGGGCTAGAAGATAGTATAACGACAACTTTTTGGGAATAGTTAGATAAGGTGATTCAAAGGATTCCACAAAGGGAGATGATTTGTTTAGGAGGAGACTTAAATGAACATGTCGGTAAAGAGGCACTAGGATATCAAGGTATTCATGGAAACTTTGGTTTTGGAGATATAAATATGGAAGGTAGGGATATTTTAAATTTTGCTATGACATTTGATCTCTTTATAGTAAATGCAATCTTCAAAAAACGAGATGAACATTTAATTACTTATAGGAGTAGCTTATCACAAACACAAATTGATTACATTATTTATAGAAAAAAGATAGAGCATGTTGTAAATATTGTAAGGTAATTCCAGGAGAAAGCTTAACCACCCGACATCGACTTTTAGTTATGGATTTATAAATAAAAAAATGGACAAAGAAGAAAAGAGTGCATCGAGCTATTCAGACTAAACGGTGGAACCTCAAAATCAAGAAAGAAGATATATTTAAACATGTGATATATGGAAAGTGGCGAACATGTGATATATGAAAAGAAGATATATTCAAGGAGATGTTTGGAATTATGGTGGTACACCTTGTGATATATGAAACAATATGGTTATACATATTATGAAAGTGGCGAAAGATGTGTTAGGTGTATCTAAGGGAGGTGTACCGGCACAAAAAGAAGCTTGGTGGTGGAGTGAAGTAGTGCAAAATAAAATCAAGGAAAAGAGGGTATGTTATAAATTACATTATGCTAAGAAAACTAGTGAAACTTTAGAGACTTATAAAAAAGCAAAGAAGGAAGCGAAAAATGCCATCAGTGAAGCAAAAGCTAAAATTTGGGAGGATTTATATAAAAAAACTCAACTCAAAAGAGGGTGAAAGAGATATTTTTAGGATAGCTAGGGCTAGAGATAAGAAAACTAAAGATCTTAATTATGTTAGATGCATCAAAGATGAGGATGAGAAAATTCTAGTGGCAAATGATGATATAAGAAATAGATGGGAAAACTATTTTTGTAAGCTTTTTAATGAAAATGAAGATGTTCGTATTGGCTTAGGAGAGTTAGCCAAATCAGAAAAGTATAAAAACCTCAATTTCTACTGACGTATTCAAAAGAATGAAGTCAAAGAGGCTCTTAAACATGTGAAGGGTGGTAAATCGGTGGGACAAAACAATATTTTCCTATAGTAGCTTGGAAAATACTTGGAGAAATAGGAATCACTTGGCTCACAAGACTATTTAATGAAATATGGAGAAACCAAAAGATGCCCGAGGAATGGAGAGCTTAGGATAAGATACCGAGGGAGGTTCTTTGGAGTTTGGAGAACCTTGGAAGAAGAGGTATCCCATTGACATACATTAATCTTATAAGAGATATTTACGATGGTACAAAAACATGTGTGAGGACTCATGAAGGAATGACATACTTCTTTGAAGTTAATATTGGGTTACATCAAAGATAAAATTTAAGTCCATACTTATTTATAATGGTGATTGATGTGTTAACAAAACATATTCAAGATGAAGTACCTTGGTGTATGTTATTTGCAGATGACATTGTGTTAGTGGAGGAGTCTAAGGAAAAAGTTAATAGAAAATTGGAACTATGGAGAGAAACATTAGAAAGCAAAGGCCTCCGACTTAGTAAAACAAAGACAAAATATATGTAATGTAAGTTTGATCATTTGGTTACTGCAGAGAACATAAAAATTAAATTGGCACACATTGCATCCCCAAAAGGAAAGTTTTAAATACCTAGGGTCAATTTTTCAGAGTGATGGAAGAATTGATGGAGATGTTATGGATAGAATTAATGCTGGTTGGTTAAAATGGGGAGGAGCATCAGGTATTCTTTGTGATAAGAAGATACCGTTAAAGTTAAAAGGTAAATATTATAGAGCAACAATTAGGCCTGCCATATTTTATGGTTTTGAGTGTTGGGCAGTTAATCAGCAACATGTACAAAAGATGTCTGTGACAGAAATGAAGATGTTGAAATGGATGAGTGGTCATAAAAGAAAAGACCGATTACATAATGAGTTTATTAGAAATAAATTAGGAGTGATACCAACAGAGGATAAAATGAGAGAATATCGTTTAAGATGGTTTGAACATATAAAAAAAAGATCAAAAGAAGAACGTGTAAAAATGTATGAAAAACTAAATTTGGAAAGTATTAAAAGAGGTACAGAACGACCACAAAAGTGTTGGAAAGAAACAATAAATAATGATCTAGCTTATTGTAAGTGAACTGCTAACATAGCAGATGATAAGGCTCTGTGGAAACAAAGAATCTATGTAGCTGACCCCGTCTAGTATGGGAAAAGGCTGAGTTGTTGTTTATTCATTCCTATGTATGTCATGAAGTGGCATATCATTTCTGGTGAATTTTAGGTCTGATAGACATGTAGCAGATTGTTATATGCACGCACACAGACACAAACATGCAGGTGTGTCTGGAGTCTGGACCATATATACATGCAACCCCCTTTTCCTACACGCGCAAAGATATACACATAACATGTCTTTGAAATTGCCTGGACCATAGTTGTTATTGCCTTCGTATTTGCTTGATGTTGTCATTGCTGCCTGCATAGTTAAAGCTATAAGCACATTATCATACCCTGGACTTTTACCTACATACCAAAAGCGGTTCCTAGTCACCATATTGATTACTAGGGTTGGATACCTAGGTGCCTTCGCTATTGTGCATATGTCAGGGACCTGGATTAGTTAGACATCTGGCAAGCGCCAGTGAAGAATACAAAAATGGAGACCAGGGATAGTTATCTCCCACCAAGAAAGAGGAAGGAGGCATACTGGCAACATGGTCAACAACATGTTGACAAACTCTTTCTGAATCTGAAGCTTATGCAATCCCTTGCACGTCTTGACTGAATCCATGTTGCCTGTTGGTTTTAACTTTTATTATGACAAAGCAATTCCAAAATAGGCTTCTTTCCAAGAAGATATAGGATCAATGTTGAACCACCCCTTAGCAGGTTTAGCAGGACGAGGGTCTCCTTCTCGGCTGGGAATCAAGTACATGCATCCTTACTGATGAACCAATTTTTGAAATTGCATGGAGCATAAGGAAACACCACTTCTACGTATTTATCTTAAATATACATCTTTTGGCTCAATTTTGTGCTTGGGATATTTCAATCTAGATTCTTGTGGTCATCGATGGCCTGTAAAATTGTTGATTTTAGAGTAATCGAGGAGATTTAATTGAAGGAAATCAATGAAGATGGAATCGGCAGTCACAATCTCTCTCAAGGAGCTGCCACCCTCTTTCTTGTTTCTATTGTCTTTTCTCTTTTCCTTAGATTACATGACTGACAAGGTTTTCCCTTTATAAACATAATTACAAGATGGTATATTACCAAACTGTCATTAATGAAATGAATTTAAAGGTACCTTTGAAAACAAATACTAAAGACACTCTAGTAGACACTAAGAACATGGTATTTCTCCAAAACTCCCCCTCAAATTGGGTGTGAATATCATTGTGATACCCAACTTGTCATATAATCTTTTCAATACATTTGTGTTGATGGTTTTGGTTTGCATATCTGCACGTTGATTTTCTAACTTTACATACTCTATTCTGAACTCATTTATTCACATTGTCCTTGATAAAGTTACAATCAATATCTATGTGTTTGGTCCTCTCATGAAACACTCGGATTGGAAGATATATGCAATGCGGGGGCTAGTTATCACAAATGAGCATCATTTGCATAATATCCCCAAATCGAAGCTCCTTAAGTAGTTGTTTTAACCAAACGAGTTCACAAGTGGTGCAAAGCCATTACTTGATATTCTACTTCTGCATTCGATCTTGTGACCACATTTTTGTTTCTTACTATTCCAGGATATTAGATTACCCCGATGAATACACAATACCCAAAAGTGGATCTTTCTATCGTTCAAGCAGCAGAGCCTACCCAAATTTCTCAAGATTTGAATATCCAACAATTTGAGTATGACCTTTATCTTCATGACGACGAGACCTTTTCATGGAGCTCCTTTAATATACTTCAGATATTTAATGATTGCATCCCAATTTCTTTCACAAGGTAAGTTTAGTAGAAGTTGACTTACCACACTCAATGCAAAAGAGATATCCTGGATGGGTAAATGCTGAGGTAGTTTACTTTTCCAACCAATCTTTGATATTTAGTCACATCAATCTTGTCATACCCATCATCTAATTGCAGCTTCTGGTTGACATCCATGGGGGTGTTCAAAGGTTTATAATCCAACATTTTTGTATCATATAGTAAATACAAAGTATATTTTTGCTCATTTAAGAATATACCTAACCATAATACAAAACTTCAATACCAAGAAAATAGTGTAGTTGTCCTAAGTCCTTGATATCAACTGATGTAATTCTCTTTTAAGCCTTTAAATTTCTTTAATATCATCATCTGTCACAATAATATCATCTACATAAACTAATAAGAGTTAGTTTTATCCTTCTCTTCATAAAAAGTGTATGATCACTAACACTTTTGGTGTAACTCAATTTAATAATATTTTTTAAAACTTTTCAAATAAGGCACAAGGTGATTGCTTTTGTCCATATATAGCCTTTATCAATATGCAAACCTTCTTCGTTGTATCTTTATACCTTGTTGAAAGATCCATATAAATCTCTTCATTAAGCTCCCTCTACAAAAAGGCATTCTTCACATCTACTTGCCACAATTTCTCTTTCTCTGGACAACAATACTGATGATAACTCTTATTGATGTTAATTTAGCTAGAGTAGTAAATGTTTCATCATAATCAATTCCATGAGATTGACTATACTCTTTGGCTACTAATCGAGCCTTATACCTTTCTAGTGTCCTATTTGCTTTAAATTTTACGGTGTATACCCATTTATAGCCAATTGATCTTCTCCATGGTGGGAGATCTCTAACTTCTCATGTTCCGTTTCTCTCCGGTGCCTACAACTCAGATTGCATAGCATCTACCCATTTTGGCGACTTAAAACCTTCTAAAAAATCCTTTGGAATTTGATATGCTTCAGCATTTAAAACAAAGTTATTATAACTAGATGATATGTGATCATAAGATATAAACTGAGTAATAGAATATTTGCCACATAACCTTTTTCTTTTTTGAGGGCAATAGGAACATCTAAATTTAATTCTTCCTTACCTCTTTCTCCCATTAGGACATCCTTTTGATATGAAGATGAAACTCCCTCTTAGTCTATGGTTTCCTGAAGATTGGGCATGCACACTCTTCTCTCTCCTTTATAAACTTTCATCTCCTTCTTCTGTTGTTGTTCATCCTATACATCTGCCTTGTTATCCTCAAAATCATCTTCATAAGTGGTGTTGATTGGTAATACTTGAGGCTCATTTGGTAAATCATCTTCATAAGTGGTGTTGATTGGTAAAACTTGAGGCTCATTTGGTATAGGTCTTCATGATATGGTCTCACATTAGAAGTATAGTATAGTTTTTTGCTGTCCTCGAAATCATCTTCATAAGTGATGTTATTGGTAACACTTGAGTCTCATTTGGTATAGGTCTTTGATGGCATGGTCTCACGTGAGAGGTATAGTGTATTTTCGAAGAAGGTAACGTGTGAAACCGAATGCGGCAAGTGGGTGAAAAGCTTAGATAACCACTTTTGAGGCAGATGGTAACAAAAAAAAACGCATTTTATGGAGGCAGACGGTTGTCAAGGCGCGGGTAACATCATGGACAAAACATGTTGACCTTTAGAAGACATGAGGTGGAAGGAATAGAGGTTGGTGAGTGAACAAAGCGAGAATGAGGTACCCGATTATCAAGCACAAAAGAAGTAAATACGGTTAATCAAATAGCGGTAGGAAACGCGCTCGCTAGCGGAAAGGAACCGCGACCATGATGCAAAGAGGTCCGGTGGTTTGTCGATAATACATTTTTGTATTCAGCTGACACCATTTTGTTGTGGGGTATATGCACTTGAAGATGTTTGGTGAAGAATTAGTTAGATGCCATGAAAAGTTTGAAAATTGTGAGATAAAAAATATTCACGGGCATTGTCCCATTATCACGCATAAAAACATGAATTATTTTCCAATCGATTCTTGAGTTTTTATTTCATGATACAAAAGGTCACGAAAAAATTGAAAATAACTTCCGGATCTGTTTTCATTAAAAATAACTTAAAGTGCATCGAGAATAGTCATCAATAAAAGTAACATAATACCTACATCACTCAAGAATGCATGAAGGAATGCATTTCGGGGACCCCAAACATCAGACTCTAACCAAAGAGCTCACTGATAGTAGTTTAACTTGAAACTAAGGAACATAAATAACCGACTCCAATTGAAAGTTTTGAGTTTGCATGTTCCATTTTCTTTCATAGGAATTAATGATCCATTTGCTAATTTGATATATTGAGGTAAGATATTGGCTTATATTTAATATATTTTTAAGCTCTTAAGAAGAACAAAACCTGGACCATCGTAGATCTTTCTCTCAACATAAATAGAGTGGGCTACAAATGGGTATATACCATTAAATATAAGGTTGATGGGACACTTAAAAGATATAAGGCCAAACTTGTTGCTAAAGGTTATAGTCAATCCTATGGGATTGACTACAATGAAACATTTGCTCCTGTAGCTAAATTGACTTCTATCAGAGTGATTCTTAGTATGGCAGCTACATGGGGATGGGATCTATGGTAACTGAACGTAAAAAACACATTTATGAAGGAAAGTTTGCAAGATAAATAAAGCTATCTATGGGCTCAAACAATCTCGTAGGGCATGGTTTGAAAAATTGATTGAAAGAGTGCGTAACTTGGGATATTGTAGGAGTATTAATGACCACACACTATTCTTTAAGAAATGTACAAAATTATCGATGTTACTTGTATATGTGGACGATATTATTATGATAGGTGATGATATCAAAGAAGTATAAGACCGAAAAGAACCTTCACTGATTATTTGAATTAAAGGTCTTGGGCACGCTGCATTATTTTTTGAGAATTGCGGTGTTATACTCCGACAAAGGTATTTTCTAAGTAAAAAAAAATATACTATGGATCTTCCGAACGGAACAATTATCATTGATTGCAAAAACAATGATAGTCCTATGGAAGTGAATCACAAATTATGTCTTGGGGATTGTGAAGACTTTCAATATATCCATAAATACCAAAAATTGGTAGGAAAACTAATCTACTTAACTATCACATATCTTGATATTACTTATGTTGGAATTGTGAGTACATTTATGCATTCCTCAAGAAAAGACCATATGGATGCTGTCTATCGAATTCTAAGGTATCTAAAATCCACCCCAGGATCGAGTCTTTTATATTAAAAATTTTGTAAATTCAATATAGATGTGTATTTTGATGCTAATTGGGCTAGTTTCGTAGATGATCGTAGGTCAACTATTGGATGTGTTACTCTACTTGACAATAACATTATATCATGAAAAAGTAAAAAATAGATGGTGGTTGCTAGATCTAATGAACCTTTGGTAATTTTCAGAAGTTTGGCCATAAGAGACATGATTAGAAATATGATATAGAGTGCATGAACGTTTACCTTTGCGAATGACAATGGGGAGATCTAGAGTGGATTCTTGGAATGGTTGGGGATATGAATTTAGGGAAGGATCTTTGGTTGGTATTTCTGCAGTTTGATCTTGGTTGAAGACAATCTTTCTTGGTCCTCTCTTGTACACCACATCTTTTGGCACAACAATCCTTTCTTTCATTTTGTCTTGCTTGTCTTCTGTCTCACTAGGGATTAGAAGGAGAACATGTGGAAATACATCCTTAGAGGTTATCGACTTCCCCTTGAAGTATAATAGGGAGTAGATTTTGAGAAAGTAACATCCATAGAAACATAAATTTTTCGATTAATGAGGTCATAGCATTTGTAATCTTTTTGAGAATTTGAATACCCAATGAAGATACATTTAATGTCTCTATGATCAAGTTTTTCTCGACCTGGAAGATAGGCATGTATAAAGCAAGTGCAACCGAATATGCGAAGAGTTACATAAAGGTTTTAGATTCCTTACTAAGGCATTTTAGGGGACTTTCATCTTTGAGTGCAGAACTTGACATTCGATTCATGAGATAGACGGCAGTAAGGATAGCTCCTTCCTAATAGCTTTTTGGTACATTGTGTTTAATGAGAAGTGTACGAATAACTTCTAAGATATGTCGATTTTTTGACTCAGCAATCCCATTTTGCTGAGATGTATGTGAGCAAGAAGTCTTTTGAATGATGCCATGTGTGTAGGTATTCTTTTAATTGCCCATTCACATATTCCCCCATTATTAGAGCGAAAAATTCTCACTGAAGCATTAAACATAGTGGAGATAAACTTGTGGACAATGGAAAAAAGATTTGAAACTTTAGCTTTTGATTTTATTAAATAAATGATGGAAAGATGCATGTAATCATCAATAAAAGAGAGAAAATACTTCTGACCAAAGAGAGAAAGAACATGACTAGGCCCCCAGACATTTGAATGAAGAATTTCAAATGACTGATATCTTCTAGATTCACTCAGAGGATATGGTACGCGATAATGTTTAGCTAATTGACTGACTTCACAATCTAGATGCACTTTATTAGATTCATTCTTGAGACTAGGAAGAACATAATGGATCTTTAATAAGGGAAGATGACCTAAACGAGAGTGCCATAGACACATGTCTTCACAGAGAGAACAATCATGATAGAGATACCATATGAAGCAACATGCATCTTCTTAGATATATAATCCTTTTCGCAAACTACCACAACCAAAGACTTTTCCCGTCTTTAGATTCTGAAAAATAGAACCAGGAGGATGAAAGGTTACGCAATAATTCAGAGATCGAGTAATCGAGCTAACGGAAAGAAGATTTGTAGGAAAACTAGGAACATGATAAACTGATTTTAGGAGGGTTAAGCTTGTGTGTATAATTTCTTGACCAATCATGTAAGATTGAGATCCATCTGCGCCAACTTGATAGGTTCTCGTCTTGGGAGCTGTCTATAATCAATAAAGTAGGATATCTTGCCTGCCATATGATCGGTAGCACCAGAGTTAATAATCCAAGATTTAGGTTGAAAGGAAGAGGAAATGTTACCCTTGACAGAGTATGTGGCTCTGCAATCTGCTTCATTAATTCGTGAAGACCATCTGAAGAGGTTGTTGCACTTTCGAAGACATGAGCTGTTGTGGTACGATAGCATAGGTGATCCAATTTAACGATTAATTCCCAACACTTTACTTTTGTGTGTCTTGGTTTGCCACAATGCGAGCATATGTCTTTATCTTTATCATGTGAGTAAGGCCTGCCACGACCTCTACCATGCATGTTCTGTCCACCACGATGACGATGAGGCTGAAAATATGTCTTTCCATAGAGAGCATGCTGGTCAGTGGAAATAATAGTATCCTTCTTTAGGTTTCTACGATCTTCTCTTAGAAGTAATAAATATACAATTCCAAGTGAGGGTAGTTCCTCACGACCCAATATATTTATTTTGACACTTCATATTCAGAATTTATACCCCATAACAGATCAAAGACTTTCTTCTTTTCTGATTCAACTAGTCTTTCTGAGGAATAACTCGAGCACTTTATGGTGGTGTAGAAATGAAGTTCATCCCATAGACCCCTAAGGTCAGTGTAGTAATCGTTGATTGATCTTGTACCTTGCCTGCATTTTCATATTTTTTCTAGTGTCTCATATTCCTTAGCAACATTCTTTTTTCGAGAATATGCTTTAGATACCGCCTGCCATACTTCAGTGACCGATTCCATATACATAAAAGTTTTGACAATGTGGGGCTGCATAGATTATAGCAGTCATGAAGAAATTAGGGCATCCTCTCTTTGCCAAGTATGATATTGAATATCATGTGTGGGTGGACAAGCGGATGAGATGTGGCCATCTCCCCTGGCCAACACTGCTAACTCCATTGATCTTGACTATTCTAAATTTGAAATGATTCAATCTTGTCATGAAGAGGGATTTCGGGGAGAGGTGATGAAATGTTGACAGATTTACCTTTATGAACGATATTTGTGAACTTTTGAGAGTGAAATTACAAGTTTTCAAGGAATTAGATTCTGCATGACTTGCAATAGGGTCTGCACGAGGATCGATGGCTGGTACTGTTCACGATTTTGCCTTTCTAGGCTCTTATACCATGATAAAATCTGATATTCTTTATTGAATAACAAGAAAAAACTTACAGAATGGATCATAATACAGACATATGTACAGCCACACCTCCCTCGCGACTGCTGCCCTATGCTTCTAAACAGAATCCTAACTATTATTTATAGCTTTTAATCTAACTTAAATGACCAAAAGACCCTTTTTAATAAAACGAAAATACAAATGGAGCAGGAAAGCTTTACGGGTCCAGTCTATACATAATGCTGTGACCCGATTTATATTAGATGCTCTAACACCATCACATGTCGTGTTGCTGGGCATAGTATCAAATGTATCATGTTGCATAGATATCTTCTAGGTATTTGAGGCCATTAACAGTTACAACATTAGAATATTACTCGTCTGGAGTGTGTTGGAGCATGCAGCTGATACCTTCTAGAATTAGTGGGTGCAAATGGGATGGATAAACATATCTCATCACCAAGAATCTTCAATAATAACGAAAATGCAACTTTGGCATTTCAAAATAGCTGGCTTTCTCATATGTGACTGAATCATTTAAGTACTTGTGGGAAAAATGTCGTGAGAACAACTTATCTAGTAAATATGTTGCCAATTGATCCTTCAGTTTTAGATATAAGTACACAATATCAACTATTAAGGTACAACAACAACTAAGCCTTTTCCCATACAATATCAACTATTAAGGTACAAGCGGTTAATTGTGTGAAACTTTGAGGTGTTCCTATGTGCATGTAGATGAAAGTCAGATTGATTTCGTCAGAAAATTGACCTGCATCTTTATTTGCCTATCTAGGTATAAAGGTTACAAGTTCTATTCTTCAGGATTCAACTGGGTCTGATCTCAAAGCATTAGTTGATGACATAAATGATAAATCCTTTATACCATATTATTGACATTCAGAACTGCTAGGTATAGAGGTTTATGATAATGGTAATCTCTGACTAGAATATACCATCAATCAAGGAATAATGCATATTATGTCAAATTTATGAAGTGATTAATTAATACCTTAAAATGAACCAAGAAGAAAATAGAAACAGAGTAGTAAGAGTCAATTGACTATTCAGGCCATTATAGGAGGATATGAAAGTAAAGCCCCACGTAAAATAGTAACAAATGTTCGTTCATGACACAAGAAAAATGAAAAGAATTAGATATTGAAGAGCATGTAGTGAAAGGCTTCCCATATAGGGTCTTCTATGAACCTTCTTCTGAGAATTAATTCTTTAGTTGCTATTTTGTAATTCTCAACTTATTTATGGGTTAATTTTATTGGTTTCACTTTGATACTGTTAATAGGATATTGAAGGGGACGCTCCATTGACAAAACGGTTACGCAGGACGTCTTTTGATGGTTTGCAAGATGTTGGGAATGTAGAGGAACTTTCTCTCTACTCATCTGCTCCCACCAACAGTGAGTCAACACAGGTTTGGAAATTGGAACTTCCATTGTCATCTTCTCTTTGGTTTCTGTAGCTATTGTCACTTGTCGCTAATTTGAAATATCATTGTGAAAACTTGTTAGGGATGCAACAACAACTGAGCCGTTTCCCATACTAGATGGGATCAACTACATGGCTTCTTTGTTTTCATAGAGCTCGATCATGTGTGTCAGACTAATGATTAATTCAACAAAAGTTAGATCATTCTTTATTGTTTCTTTCTAACACTTTTGTGGTCTTTGTCTTCCTTTTTTAATATTTTCACTACCTAGTTTTTCACACCTTACAGGAGCTTCTTTTCATCGTCTTTCCACGTGTTCAAATCATCTTAAATGATTTTTTCTCATTTTATCATCTATTGATGTCACTCCTCATTTGTTTATGATAACCTTATTGTGGATACATTCTTTCTTTTTCTAATGACACATCCATCTCAGCATTTGCATTTTTATTGCTTCCATAGATATCTTTTGTACATCAACTTGATGATTATTGATTAACTACCCAACTCTGAAGACTTGGCTATTGTGGGCTTCTGTATGCTGTTACATCTGAGTTCATTCATCCATCAAGCAGAGCTTTTGAGCAGCTTCTGTATGGTGTTAGATCTAAGTGTACAAAATATGTCCAGTTTGCCCCTTTTGTTGGGACTAAATGCTTTGCATTCCTTTTATTTTAAGGGTGTTTTGATCCCTTGGTCACATTGTAATTGCATTGTAATGTTGCGACTTCTATTGCGACCTTTTCTGTCATTGTGAGGGATCCTATTTAGGATCCTTATGGATGCTAGATCTTCTGTGGGATAGTTTCATTTTCACTACAGTACAGGCTTCCTTCCCCCCCTCTCAGTTACCAGAATGGTGCTTTGAAAGGAGGTCACTTGAATGTGGTAGCAATACTGCTGTGTCTTAGAGATCTCTCAATTCCAAGCTCCCTGAATTCCTCGCTCTCTCTCCCCACTTCCACTTTTCACTGCTTGTGTGTCTAACCTTGCTTCTGATCCAAGTGTTGCTTGAGTAAACCCCATCGTGAAACTCTTTCTATCTAGCTTCACCTTTGTTCTAGGTTTAGCACTAAACCCTACCATCTTGTGATCCATTCAGCCTGTTGAACCTTGGTGATCCTCACATCTTCACTTCTTCTTTGTTATATGGAATAGTGCATCTCTAACATCTCCTTAGCAGTCTTCACCAATGTTAAAATATCGTATCATACTGTATGGTATGATATGATAATCTCGTATATCTATACGTGGATTGCTACAGTCCAGGTACCTATATCTCTGTGGTGCATTTGTCGTTCAATATCATGCATATTGCTTGCGTGTTGCACTGTACCACTTTGATACACAATGCATTGTATATCCATATCATATAAAATAATACCATGTTTTTTAAAAGAATAATATATAAAAAATTCTGTTGTACATTAAAAATGTATGTATCAACAAGCAACTGTAGGTACTATAAAGAATGTCGTTAAATCTGCTGTACCAACAATAGAAGGAAATGTTAACATAGGCCTAGTCAAATAATATATTATATAAAGTATTTTATAACAAAAAAGTGGAAAAGGTATTGATTCTTAAAGTGCTTTCTTTAATTGAATAAAAAAATCCAGTATCATGCCATATCATATGATATGGCATGATATTGATTATTGGTTCCCCATCCGGCACAGGATCCATTTACAACAATGGTCTTAAGTTCTAAACAATATCAATAACAGGCCGGAAGTCCCAAAAATCTAACAAAAAACTTGCAGCCTGCTTCTTGCTTCCACGTCTAAACCTTTTATGGCTGATTGACGTACAAGTTGTGCTACCGATGTGTGATGAAACAAAAACTAATCACATCCACAATATTTTTGTTCCTTGTATGTATATTAGGGAAGTTAATTCTTGTTTACTTAGTAAGACCTTACTCGGTCGATAGTTTCCAATTAATGTTTCAGTAGGTGATTTATTCTGTTGAGTGAACCTGTTTCTCTTTGAGCTTTTGATAATAATACCAGGTTTATATAATAGAGATCTGTAGGGAAGTACATGATACCAGGTGTGCGGCCTTTATTAATGCCATTAGCAATTGTGTTCAGTCTTTTTTATTCAGTTTCAGTCACCTTGATTATGTCGAGTCTCAGTTCACATGACCTGTTCTCAAGTAGTTATTTGGATCAGTCCATTAATTTGGAAGCTTTTCCTTTACTGAACTGTTGGACTTGTTAAATTTTTAGGCATATTATGCTATGTGCAACAAATTCTGTATGTGTTTCAAGTAACACTCATGATGTTCTCACAGTCCCGTCTAATACTATTTTGATGTATGGATGCACCACCTTGGTACTTATTAATTTAACTTATTTATCAAAAGAAAAGGAATACTGATGACATTCTTTTTTATAGGTGAAGAATTTTTCTTTTACTGTGAGGGACTCTCTAATTAATGTTGGTCCAATAAAAGATTTCTCCTATGGGCTGAGGGTTAATGCTGATCCAAATGCAACTGGAAGTGCAAAGCAAAGCAACTATCAATTGGTTGGTTTTACAAACTTGTTAACCCGACTCTATCTTCTGCTTCCCATGTTGTGCAAGCAGTGATAATTATTGTACAATTAAGATGCATTTGCCATTAGGAGATACCGACAGTGCTGGTGGGAGAGCTTTTGGCTCTTGTCCTTGTTGAGTGTTCAGCTCAGGGGCTTTGTTATCTTCAAACCAATTAGCTCTTATAAAAGTTGTGGGGTTAATGGGAAAGATAGATAGTTGTGGGATCTCATTTGGTGCCTGTGGCATTCCTCCCAGTGGTGGATCTGTAAGGAACCAGCCAAGTGGCAGGTTTAATAACTTAAAGATTGAGAAGCACGAAGTTCAGCAAGCAGTCTTCACTTGAACAACCAATGTTCAAACTTCAAAGCAGCTCAACGCTTGATCCGGAAGCAAGAGAAAATATTTCATTCATTAACAGCAGTAAAACATCCGCAAGAGAGAACATACAACCAGTATATATAGTGGACTGAGAAAGGGGTTAAAGGGAAGGGCCAATGGCTAGTATTCTAGCCTAGTTTTCAGAAACAAAAAATAGAAAACATGAAAAAAGGGGAAGTTACGGATTGCATCTACTTTCATGCATTGCAGTCCTGCAGTGTTTATGCCTGCTAGTATTCTGGTCGTTGGGTTTCTGATTCATTGAAGTGTTTATGTTATTCTGGTGAAGCAAAGGCATGTGTTGCACCTTTGTGCATGCATCACAGGCACATACGCCTAGCTGCTATGTATTTATGCGTGTGCATATTTTCCTTATCTCTAAAAAGGCAATCCTTTATTTGCATTTTAGGTGTGTTGTTCTGGCCATGGGAAGAACGGCTCACTTTGCATACTTCAGCAATCCATACGTCCAGAGTTGATAACCGAGGTTTAGTCACTAACTCTCTTGTTGCTGTTTTGTTTACTTTTGAACCATCATCTTTTTGTTGCATTTATTTTTGCTTTCCTCACTCTGTGTGTTCTACTAGATCTTGAAGAGTTTTTCTTTTTTGTTGATAGGGCACAAAACTTCCCTATATGATAATTGATTGTAATGGAAAAAGTCACTTGTTTCCAAACATATAGCCCTTACTGTTGATAATGTCCAATATTTCATCTTGTTCTTAACATGTTCGTCCACCTATGTCTACCATTGTGAAATGACTCTTATGGTTTTTTATTGATCTTCAAAGTCTGATTTCTTTTTTTGCCTTGAAAGATATCCTAGGACTTGGTAAGTGCTCAAGATGAGATCTATACCATGTAATTGTGGTTAGCTGGATCTTGGACTCAAGATAGTTGTGGGAGGCTCCTAAACTTTGTTAAGATCTTGGCCTTGCTGAAAAGTTTTGTCTATGCTTTAAATAGGAAAAGTATAAATTGCAAATCTTGAGCTGCTTCAGTTATATCTAAGCAGGTCCATATGTTGTCAAACTGGAAAATCACATGGTCACAGCTATCCTAGAAACCCCTCGAAGGCCTAATCGATGATGTCTATAGAGGATAACTAGGTTGGTATGTGGACCAGTAAGCTAATCTGGAACAAATTGAAGAAACATAAAAATGCTGTACGAATTGTCAATGTTGATGGCAAAACTAATAACTGTGATTGCCAATGAAATGTAAGTACTAAGACATCTTTTTGTGATACACTATAAGAAACCAACTCAGGAGCATATAAGATGGGAGAATTGTTTTCATATGCTTTTTAATGAAGTACGAAGTATCATATTAGCTTGCAAGCTCAAACCTGTCAAAATGTATATTAAGTGTCGTGTCCCGTGTGTCCGTCTTTATCATTATGTGCAATGTATTCAACTTGTGTCAGCACTTTTTTATATTTTTTAATGTATTTTCTTTAATATGTACAAGAGAGAGAAAGAAGGCTGTCACTAGCAGTTGGGGCAGGATGGAGGTAAACCAGAAATTGCAGAGTGAAGATGGGGCTGATAAAGTAGACTCAGTGAGATATCTGCAGCTGGTTGGAAAACTAGTTTACTTGACTATTACTCGCCCTGGTATAGTATATGCAGTGAATATAATAAGTCGTTATATGCAGTCTCCTACCAATTTTTCATATACTTAGATACTTGAAAACTACTCCAGGATATGGAGTGATATATAGAGATAATAGCCACACGAAGATTGAAATCTTTATAGATGTTGATGGGGCAAGCTCCTTAGAAGATAGGAAGTTTACCTCAGGATATGTATCTCTAGTTGGAGGCAATGTAGTATCATGAAAGAATAAAAAACAGTCGGTTGTGGCCAAATCAACAGCATAAGCTGAGTATAAAGCGAGATTGCCTTGGGAATATGTGAAAGGAAGTGGCTGAAATAATTACTAATAAAAATTTGTTTACTTATAAAAGATCCTATTCCAATATATTGTGAAAGTAAAGCGGCAATTCAGATCGAATGAAATCCGTGTTTCATGAAAGAACTAAACACATTGAAATTGATTGTTACATCTATCTTATTTTAACCAAAGCACTTAATAAAAACTTATTAATCACACTATGTGGCAAGTTGGGTGTCACATCTATCTTTCACCCAACTTGAGGGGAGTGTTTAGAGTATGAAGTCGATTGAGGCGTGGAAAGACAAGGAAATGTTCGTGTATGTCCATCGATCATATTCAGATTTGATAGCCAGATTTGATCCCTTTAATTTTCTGTTGTTATGTACCTTAAGTGTTGTTTTTAAATAAGCCTCATTAATGGCATATAGGTAAATTAGTGGCTTGTAATGCTGGTAATTAAAAGGAGAAAACCCTACCATCAAACTGTCACGTTTTTGTGGAATAGAAGAAAGAGAGAGAGTGTGTGGCGACAGCCCATAAACCAGCCAATCCCTTTTCCATCTTCTAACATTGTTTCTTGCTGCATCTTTTAATCATAGATTATTGTTTTTTGCACAATACTTTAGAGAACATTGGAAAAGAAAAGAGTATCTTGTTATGCAAACGAAGCCTGGAGAAGAGAGAAGTCTCTGTTATGCACACTCAAGCTTGTAAAGGACATGATGAAGCAATAACCTGTGTTTAGATTCATGAGGGAGATATCTTATTTCATGATGTTAAGATCGAACTACATCAATAATAGGCACTGGGCCCATACTTTCTTTTACTTTGGCTATCAATAAACTAACAAGGGCTTATCTACCATGGATTCTACAAATTATGAGCATTGGGCTTTGTGGAAACAAAGAATCCATGTAGCCGATCAAATCTAGTATGGAAAAAGGCTTAGTTGTTGTTGTTGTATCAATGAACTAACATATCTCACTTAAAATAAAGATCTTGGTGGATGTTCTTACATGACTTTGTGTTGGTCAATTAATGTGCGAAGAAGTTCACCAAAGTTGAATTATGTGGAGAAACCTCAGGAATGCTTGCAATTTAGCAGAACAAAGACCAAATGTATGGAGTGGAACCTTGACATTTTGGCCAATATAGATGATAAATTGGTATGTCTTTGCACCTGAAAGAATTTTTAAATATCGAGGGCTGGCACCTTAACGTTGAACTAATGGAGGCTGGTTAAAGGAAGAGGTGTCAGGTGCTACACATACAAGAAGATGCACTTGAGTTGAGAGGCAAATCTTATAAAACACCAGTAAAGCCACCAATGCTCTAGAAAATCGATGTTGAGCAGTCAATGATGTTTGCAGAAGAATGATGTTGAGGTGAATGTGTGGCTATAAAGGAAAGAGTGGATCTGTGTTGAGACTACAACAACAACAACAACAACTAAGCCTTTTCCCGTACTAGACGGGGTCGGCTACATGGATTCTTTGTTTCCACAGATCCCTATTGTGTTGAGACTATTGGAGATAAATTATGACACCTATTGAAACATGGAGAGAGATGGAGTTACTTCATAAAAGGTTGAAGATGGCCTCAAAAGTGATTGAAAAATAATAGCTCTTTCCAATTTTGGCAGTTAAATGCTAATATAAGACAAAATTCAGTACAAAGGCAACAAGGAATCCTTGTACCTAACCCCCATTTAATATGGATTAAAGCTTCATTCAGTTTCCGTTAAGACATTACACAACTAAATTGCCAACATTGTTTCCTGCAGTACAACTACCCTTGTGAGTTTCTAAGCAAATGCAACAACGCTTGCTGCCAGGCTTACACATAGGCGAAACTAGGGATTACAGATGGGTGCATTTTTTTTAATCTTGTGGTGTCTATTGTTGATTGGCAAAATTCGTGAGAATCTTTGTGGAAGACGTAGACATGTTCCCCAGTCTTCAGTTTTCAATTGTTGTCAAGAATCTTTGTTGTTCCATCACTTTCTCTAAACAAGAGCTACTTACTGCAGTTATTGTTTCAATAATTCTTTTGTTTTTTATCCCATAAATGCTGTGATTTTTTTTAAATTTTATTCACACAATTCAAGCCCTTTCTCTTTTTTAACATTTAAATGTTAAACATACTATGAAAAACTAGTTTGTGAAAATGTTAAAAGAGGAAGAGGACAACCACAAAATTATTGGAAAGAAACAATAAAGAATGATATAGTTTATATTAACTGCTAGCATGGTACATGATAGGACTATGTGGAAACAAAGAATCCATGTAGCTGACCCTATCTAGTATGGGGAAAAGACTTTGTTGTTGTTGTTGTAAATGTTAAACAGACTGGTATTAGCTGTTTGTTCACCTAGCTTGTGATAGAGAGCCATGGCTTCTAGATGGACAGCTTGTTTGTTTGAATCTTATCCTCTTGCACATCGTTCCGCATGGGCCCTAGTGGACAAGGTTCCTGGCCTTTGGGTTATATGCTGGGGGTGCACTATGTCTCACTTATCTGGTGTGATTTCTTCGAATAATAAAACAAAACGATGATTTATTTGTCAGACTTTCATTTGACTCAACTCCGTCAAATATGTTGCAGGTTGAGCTACCAGGTTGTAAAGGTATTTGGACTGTGTACCACAAGAGTTCACGTTCTCACTCCATAGATTCCGTGAAAACGACAACAAAGGATGATGAGTTCCATGCTTATCTTATTATAAGCTTGGAGAGTCGAACCATGGTAAGTCACTTCATATTTATAATATGCATCTCGACATTGTCAAGTGGATCCTCCAAGTTCCATGGAAGCATAAGGAATGTATTTTCGTGCAAAACTACATGGAGTATCTGTAAACCATGTCCTGTCCTGTCCATGTTGAATAGGTAGTTATATAATGGTGTATTGCTTTAATTGTTTGCTAGTTTGAGAGGTGGCCATATGCTTCTTAATTTTCTTATGCTTTTCTAGTGTGAACTGTTATGCTAGAGATTTGTAAAGCGGCAGTTTCTTTCTTATACTTGAAAGTTGAAATTGCATCCGGTGTCATGGGGTGACTTCAGTTTAGTGTGTGTTTGATGATTAACGATTCAGTTAGGAACATCTATGCTATTATTAACAATCCAATTACGGATATATATGTGAAAACACCATTGGTGAAGTGAATTTAGAAGAAAATTATAACTATCACATGGTATTTCTAGTGACATTGGAAGAATCATCTTGATCTTGTGGGTTCTTCATTCCTAATGTTGTCACCTCTCACTTCAGCTACTCTGACATTGCAAACTCAAGTTCTTTGACAGTAGTTGCATGGGCCTGAAAATGTTTGTGGTTGAATATTAGCTAAGCTGGCTTCGTAGCAGTCCCCTCGCAAAAGATCAGCTTCTTGAGTCTCAATTTTATTCATTTTTACCATATGTATGCAATTTTTCAGTTCCAATAAAGAACCAATACTTACGATATGATTCTTCGGTACTAAACTTTAAATACGAAATGTGGGACTCAGTTTGGGTTTCATTGGCTCCGATGAGCTAGGGTCAACCTTCGTGTACTAGTGGTTGTCAATATATCGGTCCGAAAGAAATATTTATGGGTGTGTGGTTGAATATTTATGAGGTGAATATTTATGGGTCCGAAAGAAATAAATTAACAAAATAAAATATTACAAGATGTGGCAGTTGGAGACATACCATCCAATCTGCCTCTGCACGTAGAGAAGGCCACAGTCGGCTACCTGCGTTTTTCTCTCACTTCTATTCTAAACCCTAATCTCTTATTTATAATAACCTTTTAACTTGAAAGACTAATCTACCCCTATTACTAATGATGTATTACAGTTAAAACATAAGTAATAAAGTTGTAAGACAAGTCTACTTTGGGAACCCGAATTCTGTTTTTAACACTCCTCAAGTTGGGTGAAAGATATTAAGAACACCCAACTTGGATAAATTGTCTTTAAGCTGTCTGCTGGTAATTGCTTTGGTAAGAAAATCAGCTCTTTGCTTTTCAGATTTGACATATTTCAGTTTGAATTCTTTGTTGGAGATCTTCTCTCGAATGAAGTCACAATCGATCTCCACATGTTTAGTTGTTTCATGATAGACTGCATTGGAAGCTATCTGAATTGCTGCACTGCTGTCACAATATAGAGGTACTGGCTGTGTGAAACGAAATCCCAACTCATAAATTAATGAAGAAACCCACTTTTTCGCATATTGCTTGAGCTGAAGCTCTGTATTCTGCTTCTGCTGTAGATCTGGCAACAATAATTTGTTTTTTACTCTTCCAAGAAATCAGATTACCACTGAGTAGTGTAATATAGCCTGTAGTAAATTTATGATAATCTTTCCATCCAGCCCAGTCAGCATCTAAGTACAGTTCAATACAGAAGTTACAACATTTTGAATACTGAAGACCCATACAAGGTGTTGATTTAAGATATTTGAGGATGCGATATACAACTTCCATATGGTTTTTTATTGGTGAATGCATAAATCTACTCACATTACCAACAACGTAGGTGATATCTAGACGAGTAATCGTCAAGTAAATGAGCTTACCCACCAGTAGTTGATATTTGCACGTGTCTATGAAATCTTCACTATCACCAATGTACAACTTTTGATTCACTTCCATAGGAGAATCACTAGATTTACAATCCAACATATTTGTTTCACGTAGCCGATCCATGGTGTATTTTCTATGATTTAAGAAGATACCTTGATTAGAGTATAATACCTCAATGCCCAAGAAATAGTGGTCTCCCCATATCTTTCATGTCAAATAGTTTGTGAAGATTTTGTTTTAATGCCAATATCTCTTCAATATCATCAACCGTCACAATGATATCATCTAGATAAACTGCAATAACTCATAACTTCGTACTTCTCCTAGAAAAATATAGTATGATCATTTATGCTTCTACGATATCCCAAACTACATAAACATCATTGAATTTTTCAAACCAAGCTCTGGGTGATTGTTTCAGTCAATAGATAGCTTTGTTTAGTTTGCAAACTGTTCATTCTTCAATCTTACCGTTCAATCCTGGAGGAAGTTCGATAAATACCTCTTCATGTAGATCTCCCTGTAGAAATGCATTCTTCACATCTAGTTGTCATAGATCCCATCCAAAATTAGCTGCCATACTGAGAAGTATTCTTATTGACGTAAGTTTTGCTATAGGTGCAAAAGTTTCATTGTAGTGAAATTCATATCATTAACTATATCCCTTGGCAATAAGTCTTGCCTTATATCTTTCAATTGTGCCATCTGCTTTGTACTTAATAGTGAAAACCAATTTACATCCCACTATATTTTTGTTATGGAGAATTTTGGTGATTTTCCAGCTATTATTCTTGGATAGTGCATCCAATTCTGTTTTTATTGCTGCTCTCGATAAAGGGTATTTGTTGCCTTCTTCAAAACTTGAGGGAATGTGATTCTGATCAACATTTGCAACAAAAGTTTGATAGTATTCAAATGTGTTAGCAAAGAAAACATAGTTAGAGATAGGATACCGTGTACACATCCTTTTTTCTTTTCGAAATGCTATAGGAACTTCCAAGTCTTCTTCCACTCCAAGTTGCGGATCTGAATCAAGGGAATAATCTTTGGTTTTTGGAGTTTGTGAAGTCTCCTCTTGATAATGAACAACCTCCCTCGGTTCCCTCTTATATACAGTAATCTGCTTTGGTTCTGATTCAACTTGCTTCTCTTCTGTTTTATCTGCTAGATTTTCAATGTCACTTGAAACTAAGGGAAGAACATGAGAAGGGTTGTTTTGAGTGGATGACAACTCCTCCTAGGAAGAATAATAGGGAGAATTGACAAAACGTGACATCCATGGATACATAAAGTTTTCTTTGTATTGGATCATATCATTTATACCCCTTTTTTGTTTGAGAATAACTAAGAAAGATACACTTTACTACTCTTGGATCAAGTTTATCACGACTAGGTAAATGAACATACAAAGCAGAGACATCCAAAAGTACGTGGAGCGACATGAAAGAGTTTAGAGTCATGATTAAGAATTTTTACAGGATACTCTCCCTTGAGAACACTACTAGGCATCTTGTTTATTAGATAAACAACAATAAGAACAACTTCTCCCCAATAAATTTTAGGAATATTATGTTGAATAAGGAGAGTTCTGGCTACTTTAAGAATATGATGATTTTTCCTTTCATGTATACCATTTTGCTGGGGTGTATACGAGCAAGAAGTCTCATGAAATATGCCATTTGCAAGTAAGTATTCTTGCAATTGTCGATTAATGTATTCACCCCGATTATCCGAGCGAAAAACATTCTCAGAAGTATTGAATTGAGTGAGAATAAATTTATGAACAATAAGGAAAAGAGCAGAAACTTCAACTTTTGTTTTTATTAAGTAGACAATTGTCAGACGCGTACAATTATCAATAAAGGAAACAAAGTACTTCTGACTAAACAAAGAGGAAATAAGACTGGGACCCCATCTGTCAGAATGTATAAGTTCAAAAGGTTGGGATCTTCTAGACTCACTCGGGGGATAAGGTGCTCTTTGGTGTTTTCCAAGTTGACACACTTTACACTCAAAAGGAATTTTATTTGACTCGACTTTCAAATTTGGAAAAACATAATGGAGCTTGGACACTGGTAAATGACCTAAACGTCAAAGTTGGGTCTCCACATCTTGAGTAGTTGCAGCAGAAATAGAATGTTGTGACTTGTCTTCTAGAATATATAATCCTCGTCGAAGACTACCACGACCAAAGATTTTCCTCACCTTCAGATTATGAAAAGAACAACCAGAGGAATCAAATATCACACTACAATTCAATGTATGTGTTAAGGTGCTGACTGAGAGAAGATTTATAGGAAAGCTAAGAACATGATAAACTGACTGTAAATATGTAAGACATGTGGATACACTTCCCTGTCCAATCATATAAGAGATTGATCCATAAACCAACTTAATTGGTTCCTTTTTTTTAAGTAGATGATATTATGAAAAATATGAAGCCTCTCCAACCATATGATATGTAGCCCCAGAGTCAATAATCCAAGTTTTAGAATGAAAATGAGAGAATTGTTTACCCTTCACTGTATGAGTAGCATGGGCTAAAGTAGCCTGAGAATTAGAAGCATTTTGGTTTTCTGATAATTTTGTTTATAAGCCTTCAATTCTCTTAATAAGTGTTTGAATATCTTCTGTATTAGGCATGGAACTCTCAGCAATATTGGCCGAATTACATCTTGGTCTGTGGAAGTCTGGACATCCATGTAATTTCTAGCAATTTTATTTCGAGTGTCGATGTTTTCCACGACGAGAACATATAATTTTATCCTTCTCATCAGGATAGGAGCATCCTGTTCCACATCCTTTGTTATGTTGACCACCTCTTCCACGATAGTATGCAGTTTCTCCTCTACTTTGTAAGGCATGTTGTTCTGTGATATTAATATTGTTCTTCTCTGAATTCCTGTGATCTTCTTCACGAATAAGTAAGGAGTACACTGTACCAAGTGAAGGAAGTTCGTCCCTGCCCATTTGTATATATATCTATTCTCTTCTTCTTTGTTAGGGTTCCTCTGAAAGAGGTAAAGCAACCACCAGAGATGAATTGTGCAATCTTTCTTCTCAAGAATATGTCGATGTCAATATGCAACTCTAATACTGTAAGTTGCACCTTTTTTGTTTAAAGAAATATACTTTTGATTGCGTCAAGAGTTGTTTTTTGTGTTATCAAACTGTGGCTGAATCCCTTAGTGAAGCAAGTTCTCATCACAAAGGCATTAACGATGAAGGGAAGACAAGAACGACACTTTGACCTAATGATTCTGCTGCAACAATCTTCAGAACTCAGAGCGGATGTTGGTGGTCAGGATAAGAAAAAACAGGCCAATTAATGGATGATCACAAACAAACAGCTTGACCTAGTCATTCTCTGCTAACTAATTACAATCTGCTTTTGTTTCCACCTTAATAACTCACACGAAAAGTATAACGAATGACCTATTTCAACCACTTTCCAGTATTGAAGTTGTACGGTTCAATAAACATCCAATCTGAAACAAATCTGCACACTTACCTTGTGCAAAATCTTCAGAAATTTTCTGCACCCTTTCCTTATATAGTCACCCACGCCTTCTCGCGGAAAACACTTCACTTTATCGCCTTGTATGTTCTGATACCATGAAATAAATTAACAAAATAAAATACTTACAAGATGTGGCAGAGTGGAGACATACCATCTAATCTGCCTCTGTACACAGAGAAGGCCACAATCGGCTGCCTGTGTTTTTCTCACTTACTTCTATTCTAAACCCTAATCTCTTATTTATAATAACCTTTTAACTTGAAAGACTAATCTATCCCTATTACTAATGATGTATTATAGTTAAAACATAAGTAATAAAGTTGTAAGACATGTCCACTTTGGGAACCCGAATTGTGTCTTTAACACTTGAGTCTCAATTTTATTCATTTTTACCATATGTATGCAAATTTTCAGTTCCAATAAAGAACCAATACTTACGATACGATTCTTCGGTACTAAACTTTAAATACGAAATGTGGGACTCAGTTCGGGTTTCATTGGCTCCGATGAGGTAGGGTCAACCTTCGTGTACTAGTGGTTGTCAATATATCGGTCTGAAAGAAATATTTATGGTTGTGTGTGAGGTGAATATTATGCCTAATATGCTGAATAATTAGAATGCATAGATGATATATACAGATCATCTAATGTTATCAATAAGGAGGAAAACAAGACATGATGCAACCATTTCCATTTCAATAAGAGATGCGTACTAAAGAAAAGGATCAAAACCTAAAAGTTTTCGGTCACCACTTTGAGAATTGCAGTTGAACGATCCCTCCTCTTGATTGAGTAGTGCTCTTGCAGCATACCACAAAAGATTAGAGAAAGAGAGAGGAAGAAGGAAAACTCTTTATTACTTTTAAATATTGTTCGATAATTTTTTGATTGTTTTTGGCTCTCTTCTAAATGCCTTATAATGGTGATGGATGTCTCAATTTATAGATTTTTCCTATATTGTATTTAAAATAGAAACTTGTTACATGAATAGAAAGCAAAGCTAAAGAGGAAAGAAAATTGAGATTTTCTTGTGCTTCATGTGGTTGTGTTTCCCTCTTGATTCTACTTAGAAAGACTCTCTACATATGAAATGAGTGTGAAACAGGTTGTCCTTAGCTTTGTGACCCTCTATAATGATGAGGATTGCCATTTACAACAATGAAATAACATAGAAAATTTTGTCTTATGATAACCTCTTGCCAACCATTTTCGCATTTTCTTTTGTGCATTATTCTTCAAATCCAGTTGTATAACCCTTGATAAACCTGTTTCCATTTAAATCTATGTCCTCTTAACCATATTGCTTTATTTGGTATTCAAGTGGGTTCACTAGAGTAAATCATCACAATTTTAATGCCATATAGCTTCTCATAAATTTGTTTCACAATGAAACATGGAAAGTAAGTTCAACCATGAGCATTCCATAGTGAAGCCATATATCAATTTGATATATGGTTGGTTATATGTACTGTTATTTAAGGATAAGGTATCATTCTCTATATTTTGAAATTAATTATTTTAAGATCTTTTGTTAGAAATTTGAATATTTTAAAAGAAAAATGAGTTGTTTACACCATAGCTTCAATATATTTCCTCCATTTTGTTTTTTGGGCATGATGCAGTGAAGTTTTCATCAACTTCACAGATGAAGCTGACAATCACAAAGAATACTTTTATTGACAAGATGTCCACAGTGAAGCTTTAATCAAAGTCCTCATCAACTTCATTAATCTTTTCATCCACACAACTCATGAGGGTCATCAGGATTCAGAGTAGCTCTGTTCTTTTATCCCAGTCTTTCTTTTCTGTATCGTATGTCCCCTTTGGGTTCATTTAGGTATCACTTTGTACTCTACTAGTATCAAGAGTGGGTTGTAATATGGTTTCATCAGCATAATCCATGATCTGTTGGAACAAGATGGTTCTTCATGGTTCAGGTCCCTTTAGTTGGTTTCCGTTGACCCATCTATTTAATTTAATTCTCTCTTCCCTCTATTGGAGAGATGAGGAACTACTTACCTCAAGTTGAACAGACCCGAATGTATGTCTTCTAGTTCTATAGAAAAAGCCAACCGCACATGTATAATTCTGTTACTTGGAAAATGGCACTTAATTCAGCTGAAAACCACAAGCAGACACTGCCTCTTCTACCAATTCCATGATTGTGATGAAGAAGATGATCTGCTTGACATGTAAACTGATGTGTTTCACAATTTCTCTACTGATGGCTGTGAAACCATTTAATGAATTCATCACCCAACTATGCAAACGAAGTTCACCATCACAAATGATACTTTAATTGTCAAAATATCCAGAACAATCTTTAACCAAAGCTCTCCCCACAACATGTATGTCAAAACCGAATGCATTGAGAACCTGAACAAGTTGAATTAATTGGGCAACATGCATAAACTGCATAAAGAAAAACATCTGCAGTTTGCTCTATTAATAGGCGCAGATATATGGCTAGTCAACTAATTGTTGGACTTGGATGGCTAGTTAACTAGCCGTTTCCCACTCCATTGGCTGGCTCTTAAAGCTGAACAAAGAAAATAGAAAATGGAAAATGCAAAACAAAAGGGAAAACATAACCATTCCTGATACACATTCTAGTTATGAAAGATCATGATATAAATTCTAATATATGATACCCTTGAGAATTGCAGAAGGTCGAGGTTGCTGAATCACTGAGGTAAGGCAAACTATTAAAAGTTTAAGGGGAGGTAATTATGAAGGCATTAAAGCATGAGCCACAGTCAGTGGCAAAGAGAAAGGGCATACGCATATATATATATATATATATATATATATATATATATATATATGTATGTGTGTATGTATGCATACAAATGCATGCTTATGCACTCCACAACCACTACCCCATCCCTGTCGTGGCCACTGCCATCTCATTGCTTGCATGCTGCCTTCACCTTGGGCCCCATTGTAAGCTTACATTCACCACTACCACCCATTGTCTGATTGCTGCTTATGTTGGTACTCCCCTCCACCACCACCAGTACTGACCAGTGTTGTCCGTATCGCACCGTATCGTACGATACGGTGCGATATGTATCGTATCGTGGGCCACCACGATACGATACGGGCCCCCGTATCGCAGGTGCGGGCGTATCGCACCGTATCGTGCGATACGGCCCGTATCGCACGATACGGTGCGTATCGCCCGTATCGTACGATACGGGCGATACGCCATGGGACCCTTATAAAGGGTCCCGGGCCGAGGGAAACCCGCGATTTTTCGCGGGTTTCCTCTCTCCTTTTGGGTTCTTCAAGCTCCCTAAGAGTCGGTTTTCGCCTCCTTGGTGTTCAAAGCTCTAAAATCGTGCCCTACGGTGTCCGTCCAAGCCTCCAAACTCGGATTTAGGTATATTTTTAATGTTTTTTTCCTTTTTTTCCTTTATATTTATTGTTTTTTGTGTTATTTCGGGTTTTTTTTTTTGAATGACAAAATATGAAGTTATTAAGTGTGTGTATACGATTTTTATTGCATTCATGAAGTGGGAGACACTCGATTTGAGTGTTATTTGAAGATTGGGGGATTTACGAAGTGCTTTTATTTTCAGGTTTTTGTTTGAATTAAAGTACTCATTGAGATGGCAGGAAGGGGTGGTAGAGACTCTCATTCAAAGTCTGATGATCCGGCATGACAGTGGGGTATACCAGTTGAGGGTTCAAGGTTAAAAATCAGATGTTTATTTTGTGAAAAGGTGGTTAGTGGTGGAATTTCAAGGTTGAAACACCACCTAGCAGGAACCAGGAAAGAAGTTGCTCCATGCACAGGTAGAGTTAGAAGTGTGCCAGAAGGTATTAAATGGCAATGCTTGCAGATGATTGAGAGCATACAGGAAAGGAGACAACAAAAGGATGATTTCCAGATGTGTGAAGAAGCTGATGATGCTACTGCCACTGGAGTTGGATTCACTGATAGTTTGCCTTCAGATGCTAGAACAGATATTGGTAGTAGCAGTTCGCGAGCACCTAGCAGAGGAAAGAGGGTTGCATCTGAAGACTTTGGAGGTGGCAGAAGAGGAAGTTCAGGAAGGAGTAGAGGAAGAGCTTCTTCTTCTAGCATACATTCGTTCTTTCCTCCTTCCACTACACCTGGTGCTCAGCCAGGAATTCGTGCTGCTATGGCTTCAGAACAACTGCACGATCAAGCAGACCTTGCAGTGGGCAGATGGTTTTATGATACATGCATTCCATTTAATGCAGCAAACAGTTTTCATTTTCAAGCAATGGCAGATGCAATTGCTAACATTGGTCCAGGATACAGGATGCCCTCTTATCAGAAGTTGAGAGGGAAGATATTAGATCAGACCGTGATTGAAGTGCAGCAATACTGTTCGACTTTGAGACAATCGTGGAAGGAAACAGGATGCACTATCATGGCAGATGGATGGACCGATAGGCGAGGAAGGACATTGCTAAACTTTCTTGTATATTGTCCTAAAGGACTCATGTTTTTGAGATCTCTAGATATGTCAGAGGAGAGGCACACTGCAGAGATCCTACGAGAGGAATTTGATAAGGTTATACAAGAGGTTGGGCTAGAAAATGTAGTCCAATTGATTACAGATAATGCAGCTAACTACAAAGCAGCCGGAAAGGAGTTAGCTGATATTTATGGGACTTTCTACTGGACACCATGTGCAGCCCATTGTTTAGATCTCATCCTCGAGGACATCGGTGAGATGGATGAAATAAAGGCAGCAACTGAGTGTTGCCAAGATATTACAAAATTTATTTACAACCATGCATTTGTTTTATGTATGATGAGGAGATACACAGAAGGTGCAGAGCTTCTTCGCACAGCTGCAACTCGGTTCGCAACAAACTTCTTATCTGTACAGAGTATTGTGAGACAGAAGCAAGCTTTAAAGAGAATGTTCTCCTCAGATGAGTGGCAACAATTTGCAGAGTTGCCACAAAACAGAAGGAACAGAAAGTTAAATGAGATTGCAGAAACGGTTTTTAGAAGTTCATTTTGGAATGCATGTATCAGATTATTGAAAATTACTTGTCCTTTAGTGAAAGTTTTGAGATTGGCTGACAGCGAGGAGAAACCATCTATGGGCTACCTTTATGAATCCATGGACAGGGCAAAAGAAGCAATCAGAAATAACTTTAATGGAAAAAAAAGAGATTATGTGCCCGTGTGGAAAATAATTGATAGTAGATGGAATAAACAATTGCATCAGCCTATTCATGCAGCAGCCTACTATCTAAACCCATCATTGAGGTACTCAGCAACCTTCAAAAGGGACGGTGAGGTTAATCGAGGAATCATTGAATGCATCGACAGATTAGTCCCTGATGAGAGCATAGTAGATGCGATACATCGAGAGATGGAGATATATGATAATGCTCTTCACTTGATGGGTTTGCCTGTTGCAATTCGCAACCGCTCTACGATGCGTCCAGGTACATTGTTTATTTTCATATTTAAGTTCCATCTTACATTACTGTGGATTATTATGTCTCTAATGTTTATATTTTCTTTACAGATGTTTGGTGGAACAGGTTTGGAAGTGATTGTCCAAACCTTAGAGATTTTGCAGTTAGAGTCTTAAGCCAAACCTGTAGTGCAACAGGTTGTGAAAGAAATTGGAGTGTTTTTGAACACATCCATACAAAAAAGCGCAACAGGTTGGAACACAAAAGGCTTAATGATTTGGTTTATATTCGTTGTAACATGCGCCTTCGTGAAAGGTAATGTTGTATTACTTTCAAATTTTCAATTCGATATTATTTAACTTCAGTTTTCAATTGTTAATATTACTTACTAATTGTTTATCTTTGTTTGTGTCGTAGGCAATTAAAAAAAGTAAATAGAGAAGAAAGTCAGTTCGATCCAATAAGTTTGGATAATTTTGATATATTAGAAGATTGGGTTATGGAAGACACTGAAGAAAATGCCCTCCTAACAGAAGAAGACGTTGCCTGGATTAATTTGGAAGGAGCGCAACAACATTATGGAGATGAAGAATTTGATTTTGAAGAAGAAGGTGTGGGCGTGGCTGATGATGATGAGGATCTGCAACAAGGAGAAGATGAAGATTATTTAGTTGGTGATCCTGATTACAATTTGTAAAATGTAACATTATATGTAACTGTAGTGTACTGTAAAGTGTAAACTATGTCTGTATTTTATTTTTTGGATTCAAAATATATAAATTTGGATGCAATTGTTCAATGTTGAATGCTCAATCTGTACTAAACTTACATTATATGAATTTAAAGCAATTATCAGATTTTTCTTGATTTTTTCTTGATTTTTTTCGATTTTTTATTAATTTTTAATTATTTTTACATTATTTTAATATTAAAGTACGATACGATACGATACGATACGATACGATACGATACACCCGTATCGTGGAGCCCAGCGATACACGATACGATACGCGTCAGACAACACTGGTACTGACATCTACCACCTTCACGATCGATTGCCATCTCCATGACTGCCCACGATCACCTTTGCCACCACTATGGGATACCATTACTGTTGCTTGCCTCCACCACAGTCATCGAAGTTCTGCCCCATGAACCACACACTTTCCTTTTCTTCCAAAAATAAATTCTCCATTACAGTTGTTAAAAGAGGAAGAGAAAGACCACAAATGTGTTGGAAGAAAAACAATAAAGAATGATCTAGTTTCTGTTGAGTTAACTGTTAGCATAGCAAATGATAGAACCTTATGGAAATAAAGAATCCATGTAGCTGAACGCATCTAGTATGGGAAAAGGCGTAGTTGTTGTATAGTTGTTTATATTTTACTTTAGAGTATGGTCATCCAAACCTCCAGTGATTATTCGAAAATGCAAATATATTTTCAATTGTTTTCTTTAGATGTCTTTCTTTCAAAATCATATTTATTTATTATCTACCAAGGATGGAGCTTCTCGTAATAGGGGATGATTTCTCTGTGTACGACTATTTGTATTACACTTTTGTAGAATATCATGTCTCTAATAAATAAACAACCAGCTTGAAAATAATTATGTCTGTCATGTAATATGCTTTGGTGCTTAGTATGCTCCTTTTTATTGTCATTTAGGTTCTTGAAACGGCTGATCTCTTGGGGGAAGTTACTGAAAGTGTGGATTATTATGTTCAAGGTAGTACCGTAGCAGCGGGCAACCTCTTTGGAAGGTAGTACTGCAGCAGATTATTTTCTTCTCTTATCCCTAACCCTAAGCTTCTTATAGTTTACAAAAGGTGTGCTACGACAATTTGCCAAGAATAGGGTGGGGATGGAGGGTATTTGCATTTATATTATCACAAAAGTGTCCATCTGCTAGAATGCATTGGCTACTTCCTAAGGAAGGGTAATGCTGGAGCAATTGAGAAGGGTTGGTTTAGGGATGGGATGCAAAATCATTCTCTTTGATTGATCATCTTTTAACTGAAACATCCATATGTACTGAGCTTTAAGCAAGTGAACAAGGTAGTTTAAGTTTGTATATGTTGCGCATCCGTGCATGGGTGTCTGCACATGTGTGTGAGCATGTCATTTCGTATGGGTTCTTTGTTCAGTGCACATCACGTTTTGGTCCATTTTAGTTGTTGAAGTTCTTTCTCAAACATGTTCATGTTTTCTCTTATTTATAAAATTACCAAGTCTTGCTACATCGCCATTGTTTTCAGTGTTTCATGGGTTACCTTGAACTTCAAGTTTGTAAATGTAAGCTAGTTTAAAAGTATGCATCATCATTTATCTGATCTTTCCATGCAAGGCGTCGTGTTGTCCAAGTTTACGCACGTGGTGCTAGAATTCTCGATGGAGCTTATATGACTCAGGAGGTGACGTTTGGTGCTAGTTCTGACTCTAATGCTACTACTGATAACCCAGCAGTCTGTTCAGCTTCTATAGCTGATCCATACGTTTTACTAAGGATGACCGATGGAAGCATTCAACTTCTTATTGGAGGTACTTGTTTACAAGCATTATCTTCGACTTGTGGAGTTGTGACTCATGCTTTTGACACTTTGACTTGGGAGTATTTCTGTTCGAATGCTAGTTGCTAACAACCAGGTTTAAGGATGGTCCAATGTTGAATGTTCTGTTCAAATGCTAGTTGCTAACAACCAGGTTTAAGGATGGTCCAATGTCCGTAACTCTTAGTTTTATATGGGTAGGTGTTTTTGATTAGGTTGTTGCATTTGACTTTTCCAAGATTTTTCCTATGAATGTTCCACAGCATGACCGGCCTATGAGGTTGGACCAATATTTATTGTCAGGGATGTTGGATACTAGATTTCTGCTCCTTTTCTACACAAAAATTTCAAATTTCTTTATGGTTAGCTTGTTGATCTTGTTTGTTATAGTTTTATACTTATTCTAGAAAAAAAATCTTGTTTGTTATGGACTTTCATAGGATAAATATGACATTGGGTCTTCACAACATGCTTTGCCTTATTGTTTTGCCCTAGAAAGTAAACCTAAACGTTTTAGGAAGTTTGTTTGAATTGCCTATCAGTTCGCTAGACCCATTGTCTTTTTTCCCCTGCAGTCGTGTAATGTTGCTTTTAACCTTGGAGCATTTTAGCATGCATTTTTAGTTCAGGTTCCAGGAGAAGCTAAACCGTACATAGGTCAACTTAAGCCTGATGTTCATCCTTGGTCATCTACATGGTGTTTAAAACTCTAGACTTGTAACCTTTGAGCATATTCTAACGCCTTGAATTCTATTTGTGAAGGAGATGATCTGTTTATTATAGTAGTTAAGGCCAGTTTCATCTTGATCGGCACCATTGAAGTTTGAAAATCTTGATTTTAAAGATCTCATTTATATTTTATTTATGGCTCACTTCATGCTTGGTTTGTTGCATATTCCAGCAGGTACTGTTTATCAATTCTATTATCTTCTTGCATCCAATTAGTTACAAACTGTTTTTTCAGTTTTATCCTTGAGCAAATGCAAATTTACTGGATTTGGAAGTTCTCATCATGTATTGTTGTGGTTTAAAGTTTAAACAATAATTTAGATATTTATCAACTATTCTTTGTTGTTTTTTCCTTTTTGGTGATCCGTTTCTTTTGCAGACCCTGAAACTTGCACTGTCTCAAAAAACATTCCAACGATATCTGAGAAGTCTATCAGTTTGGTTTCATCATGCACTCTTTATCATGACAAGGGCCCTGAGCCATGGCTTAGGAAAACAAGTACAGATGCATGGCTTTCCACTGGTGTGTCTGAGGCTGTTGATGGAAGTGATCACGGGGACATATACTGCATTATTTGCTATGAAAGTGAAACGCTTGAAATTTATGAGGTACCTGGTTTCCGATGTGTCTTCACCGTTGACAACTTTGCATCTGGGAAGAGCCATCTGTTTGATACATGTATTCTAGAACCAGCTCAAGTTATAGAGAAGGTTAAAGAAAATAACGAGCTAGGTAGGGAAACTACACAAAGCGTGACGGTTGTGGAGTTGGCTATGCATAAGTGGTCTGGACAGTACTCTCGTCCTTTTTTGTTTGCTATTCTGTCTGATGGTACAGTTCTTTGTTATCATGCTTACCTGTACGAGGGACATGATAATATTCGAAAAATGAGTGGACAGGTTTCCACTGAGAATGTTGTTGAAGTTGCCAATATAAGCACTTCAAGGCTAAGGAATTTACGTTTTGTACGTGTTTTCTTGGAATCGTTCACAAGAGAGGAATTGTCAGATCGAAAGTTTCACCAGAGGATAACGGTATTTAAAAATGTTGGTGGCTGTCAAGGTTTATTCCTTGCTGGGTCAAAACCTGCGTGGTTCATGGTATGCAGGGAACGCCTGCGAGTACATCCACAGGTATGCTGGATTTTCTATTTATTTTAATCTTTCATGCCAAACCATTAGCGAGTTTGTGGAATTCTGTGTCTTGCACAGGTTCGTGATCTTTTATGTTAATGAATTCAACTTTTGGTGGAGGCCTTTTCTCATCGACTGTATGCTCTGTAGGTTTTAGATTTAGAGGATTTTGAGTGAGGGTTTAAAGAACATGGTGAAATTGGAATTATGGTTGTGCACGTCTGCTTGTGTTTCTGCATGCATCTTTGGCTTCTTTTAAAGGATGAGTTAATTAAGATGGTCTTTTGAAACCAAATGTTTAAGTTTGGTTCATGATTGAACACTTTATAATGATGTGTTTCTTTACTTAGTCATATTGCTTATCTTGAAGATTTTATTGCTAAGGAGGGCAATATCAACACTACAACAACAACAACAAAGCTTTTTCCCATGCTAGATGGGGTTGGGTGCATGAATTCTTTGTTTCCATAGAGCTCGATCACGTGCCATGCACGGCAATATCAACACTAATTCTTTTTTTTTATCTAGGAACTCTAGATACTTTGTAGAATCTATGGTAAATAAGTCCGACAAAGTTTTATGCTGGCTGTCGAAAGCCTAACACAACTCTCCTCCTTTATCCTGGTTTGAGACCGGTAATGCAAGGGTGATCCCTTAGATGGAAAAATTATTTCTCTAAGCTTTTTAATGAAAATACATATGGTAGTATTATTTTAGGAGAGTTAGCCAAATCAGAAAAATATATAAACCGTAATTTCTATTGACGTATTCAAAAAAATGAAGTAAAAGAGGCTCTTAAATATATGAAGGTTGGTAAATCGGTAGGACCAAACAATATTCGTATAGAAGTATGAAAAATCCTAGGATATATGGGGCTCACTTGGTTCACAAGACTATTTAATGAAATATGGAGAACCCAAAAGATCCCCAAGGAATGGAGAGTGAGTACACTTATACCCATATATAAGAACAAGAGAGGCATTCAAAATTGTGCGAATTATCGTGGTATCAAGTTAATGAGTATACTATGAAATTATGGAAAAATTTATCAAATGTAGGTTACGACAAGTATTGAGTACAACATAAAAACTAATGTGGATTAATGCCCGATAGATCTACTATTGAAGCGATTCACCTATTGAAATGTCTTATGGAACATTTTAGATGATATTTATTGATCTAGAAAACCCTTACGATAGGGTGTCAAAAGATGTTCTTTGGAGAACCTTGAAAAAGAGAGGCATCCCATTGACATATATAAATTTTATAAGGGACATGTACGATGGCACATGGTAGGGCTATGCGGAAACAAAGAATCCATGTAGCCGACCCCGTCTAGTATAGGAAAAGGCTTAGTTGTTGTTGTGTTGTTGTACATGTACAATGGTGGAAAAACATGTGTGAGGACTCATAAAGGAATGATAAATTCCTTTTAACTTAATATTGGGTTACATCAGGGATTAATTTTAAGTCTATATTTATTTATATTGATCATTGATGAGTTAACAAAACATATTCAAGATGAAGTACCTTGGTGTATGTTATTTGCAGATGACATTGTGTTACTAGATGAGTCTAAGGAAAAAGTTAATAAGAAATTAGAACTATGGAGAGAAACGTTAGAAAGTAAAAACTTCCAACTTAGTAGAACAAAAACAAAATCTATGGAATGCAAGTTTGATCATTTGGGTACTTTAGAGGACATAAAAATTAAGATTAGCACACATTGTATCCCTCACAAGGAAAGTTTTAAATACCTAGGGTCAAATTTTCAAAGTGATGAAAAAATTGATGGAGATGTTACACATAAAATTAATGCCGGTTGGGTAAAATAGAATGGGGCATCAGGTATTCTATGTAATAAAAAGATACCATTGAAGTTGAAAGGTAAATATTATAGAGCAACAATTAAACCTGCTATGTTTTATGGTTCTTAGTGTTTGACAGTTAATCATCAATATGTGCAAAAGTTATCTATAGCATAAATGAAGATGTTGAGATGGATGAGTGGTCATACAAGGAAAGACTGTATACATAATGAGGTTATTAGAAACAAATTAGGAGTAGCACCAATAGAGGATAAAATGAGAGAAAATCGTTTAAGATGGTTTGGACATATAGAAAGACGACCCAAAGACACTCCCGTAAGAAGATATGAAAAACTAGATTGTGAAAATGTTAAAAGAGGAAGAGGATGACCACACAAGTGTTGGAAAGAAACAATAAAGAATGATCTATTTTACATTGAGTTAACTACTAGCATGACACATGATAGGGCCCTGTGAAAACAAAGAATCCATGTAACCGAACCCATCTAGTATGGGAAAAGGCTTAATTGTTGTTGTTGTTGTAGGAACTCTAGATACTATGTGTCATATTTCTCAATTCTGCATAATAGTTTTTAAAATTAGTATAGATATAGTGTCATGCTTTAGAAGTGAAACTGAAATCTATGTCCTACAATATTATGATTCAGTCTTTCTTACAGTCCAATCTCCAACCAGTTCTAGGCTTGTAACACTTGGTCCTCATTCATGAGGTCTACTTTCCCATGCATATTTCTTTGTATATGCTGAACTAACAGATCTCAATGGCTTCCCTTGTTGGTCTTAATGTGCTGCTATACTCGTTGTTTTTCTGGAATAGGTGGTAGAATACCAATGAGTTTGTCTACCATCATTTTGAAAAATGTTATTTCGGAGTGATCTTGGTATTTCCCTTTTAGATTTCAAATTGGTCTATTTTCATGTGGTCTCTTACGTTTCTGTAAAATGCAATTAGGGCTTACAAATGGTCTTTGATGCTTTAATAGCTTCAATTATTTAGTAAAAAACCCCCGCTGATTCTGGCATTGATGTCTTTCATCTCAATTTTAATAGCTATCTGATGGGGCGATTGTTGCATTCACGGTCCTTCATAATGTAAATTGCAATCATGGGCTTATATATGTAACCTCTCAGGTAATGACATCTTCTGCATTCTATATCTATTTTCATGTTATCTTGTGAGACAGATAATGACTTTCAATGATCTCTAATAACCTTTTCTGTAGGGATTACTTAAAATATGCCAACTACCATCTGCACTTACCTATGATAATTATTGGCCAGTTCAGAAGGTAATATTGTCAAACTGAAAGCTAAGATTAATATTCAAACTTTAGCAATTTCCAGCTTACAATGTGGAATGCCATCAGATACCTTTGAAGGGAACACCTCATCAAGTGACTTACTTTGCAGAGAAGAATCTATATGCACTTATAATATCGGTACCTGTGAGTAAACCACTCTATTTGACTGCATGTGTGAATGTTTGCTCTCTCTCTCTCTCTCTCTCTCTCTCTCTCTATATATATATATATATATATATATATATATATATATATATATGTATGTATTTATGCATGCATGCATGCATCAGGGTGTTGTAAACCAGTGTTGTTTGTACCATATCGTATCATGTATCGTTTTTCTCCATGAGACAACTATATTGTATCGTATCGTAAATTTTAAAAAATCAGAAAAATTAACAAAAATCAAGAACAATTCTAAACAATTCCTGTAAATCAAAATTTCGATAAACATCCATTGAACATTAATGATATGAAGATGTATTGGAAGCAACAAATTTCCAAGGGAACCAATGATGTGAAGATGGCACTATCTAGTCATGCTAAAAAGGCATCACATGAGATCAGGAAATGGTGGAAAGGGAAGCATACGGGCTCCAGATCTTTAAAATCTGGCAAGGCAGAGTTCTAATTATTTGCTTTTCTGAACTTGCTAACGCATTCTTCCTCAATTTCATATACACACGTTTTGTAGAAGGTTGGTAAGGATTAAAGATTGTTTAGAATTGATTTAAAAAAAGGTTATCTAGAGATAATGTGTTAAAAATATTTTGTTAATTACTGTCGCTGCTTCAATTGTTAAGTTATGCTAGATGAGATCCTCTGTTTTTTTCTCTTTGGAGTGCGGTTCCTCTTGTTCCCATCTCTCTCTCTCTGACACACACACACAGACTCACACATTTGTGTACGTGAATGCCAAGAATCTTTTTGCTTTTGGTTACATGAATGCTAAAAATCTTTGTGCCTTAAGAAAATCACATATTTTTGTTCTTCCAATGCTAAAATAGGGCGTATCACACGCTCCCTGTATCATATCGTTTTCCCCATGATACAATCCGATATGTCCCGTATCATACAGTATGGGGGATACGCATTACACTGTTGTAAACAGCATCACTCTCATATGTTGACCATTCTATGAAATCCCATCCTACGGTTCAGATGAGACAAGTTGTATTGCCATTATTTTGTTTATGATGTACTCATGCACCCTAAATAACATGCATCGGAAAAGAAGTTTGTCCTTAAGTAAGAAGCCTGCCATAAATGTATGTCATTTATGACGTTAAGGAATCTTAGTTACTTGAATTATATTGTTGGATAAGATTCCATCCAACGGTTAGATAGGGATGTAGGAACTCTAGGAGCAGCGCATTACTTGTGAACTTAGGGGCCTAAGTGCCTATGGACTAGTTTGAAGAGAAATTCTTTACAGTGAATCCGAGGCTGCAAAATCATAACAGTTTGAATGACATTCGTCATGTTCTGTTCTGCTTTTGGGTCCTACTTTATTTGCTTTCTTGGTCAGGCAACAAGTTGGCAAGACTCAAATACCAAATATTTCAATTTATTTTACTTTTGAACACTAAGATGTGTAAAGTGTGGGGATCACATGGCTGGTTTATGGTCCCTCTTTTCCAGCCATTGTTAGGTACGAGAGCTGTCTTTTAATATGTATCTTTTAACACAGTGTCTATCTGCTTTTTTTTTATAGTTCAATCCCTCCAGTTGAAAAACAGCACGAGGCTATCAGTACATCTCAAGGATATGTTTGCTTCCATGATATTTTGTCATGATTGGTCTTCCTTTATTGGTGGCTGTGTTATTACCACAGGAGGGCCAATCATGTGCAAGAAACTCAATTAATTTTCAAAGTTCATGCTGCGTATCCTGAGATTGGATCCTACTTGTCTCATATGCTTGCTTTTTAGGTTCTGAAGCCACTAAAACATGTCCTTTCTTGCTTGGTTGACCAAGATGCAAACCAACTAGTAGAGCCAGATTGCTTAAGTTCTGAGGACTTACAGAGCTCATATGCGGTAGATGAATTTGAGGTGCGCATTTTGGAACCAGAAAAATCTGGTGGACCTTGGGAGGCAAGGGCTGTGATTCCAATGCAAACTTCTGAAAATGCACTCACTGTGCGCATGGTGACATTGTTTGTAAGTTCACCCACATATTGGATAAGTTCTCAATTCCCTTTGGTTTTTTTCAACAATTTCATTAAAAAATCTTTAGTCTTAACTTCCCACAATATATTTAGCATCTAAAACATGTGTGTCTGTACACCCCTATGTGCACATGTATATAGGATACAAGGCTTTTGTGCTAAATGTTGTGTATTTATGTGGATGCTATTGTTTTTGGTTCCTCCAGAATACAACAACAAAGGAGAATGAAACACTTTTAGCTATTGGGACAGCATATGTGCAAGGGGAAGATGTGGCAGCAAGAGGTCGAATATTGCTGTTTTCTGTTGGAAAAAATAATGACGACAATCAAAACTGGGTATGACATAAATTTTGTCATCTTTATCGTTAATCGTGTTAAGTCTATGATATTTTCACTTATTACATTAATTTCTAGGCTGTGGAGGTTTACTCAAAAGAACTAAAGGGTGCCATTTCTGCTTTAGCTTCGCTCCAAGGTCATTTGCTGATAGCATCTGGCCCTAAAATCATCTTACATAAGTGGAATGGCAGTGAGTTGAATGGGGTTGCTTTTTTTGATGCCCCTCTGTATGTCGTGAGTTTAAATATAGTAAGTACACTAAACTCTGTTTCTATTCTGTTGCTTAAAGAAAAATCATTACTTTTTCATCATGTATACTTGTTAGTGTATCTTTAAGTTGTTTTTAGATTTTTGATGAGTTTTGTTAATTTAAAATCTTATATATTCATCTTGTTCTTGTCGTTTCCTTATACAACAACAACTAAGCCTTTTCTCATATACTAATACTAATATTATTTTAGTTACTCTGTTCTAAGGCAATACACTGCTAATTTTGATTCTGTCTACTTCAAAAACCTATTTTGACACTATGCTGCATACGGTAGTTCACTTCCCCTGATTAATGCTTATATCCATTTCAATATAAATATTTTCCTCTGTGTGTTCATATTAATGCTTCATGTACAAGTGAATTGATCCGCTCATGTAATGAATAATTTCAAGGAAGGTCTGCTGGCATGTAGACTGTGTTCATATTAATGCATGTAATGAATAATTTCAAGGAAGGTCTGCTGGCATGTAGACAAATGCAAGAATATACTGTCCAAAGGTTTTCATAAGTTACATGCCGTACAAATATATATTTCCTTTTGCTTTTCTGTCAAATCTCAGGATTCTCGTCTGGAAAGGCAGAAGATCAGGATAAACGTTTGTAAAAGGATTGAGATGTTTGGTAAAACTGCTTTTCTATTACAGACACACACATGCACATACACACAGAGCATCACAGTCAGCAGACATATTTTACTTATCATTCGAGACTTCACATGATTATATTTCCTTCTTTTTGGTTTTTGGTCAGATTAGTTAAGCTCAGTGTTCTCATCTTCAGGATTAACTTATATAAAAGGATAGAGATGTTGATAAAACCTGTTTTTTCCATAACAAAGCCGAAGGGAAAGCAATTTAAAGAAGTTATTATGCTAGAAGATTTTTGCTGTTTTTACCTGCTTTATTTGTTTGCTGTTTTCCCATTTCTTAACTAGCCATTTTGCTATATGATTGTTGGGTTTGGTTCTGTACATAATCACCATGATGTCATCTTCTATATGTTTCCATGATATTAAAGTTTTTGCCTTTATGTGGTTTCCCAAGGGCAAAAATGGAAGCCTTCATCCAAAGTTCAAAATTTTCTACATGTACTGTTTTTCTGTTTTATGACACAAAATTTGTTTTTGTGTTTTAAGACATTTGAAAATTATATAAGATAGTGTTTTTCCTTCAATTCTCTAGAACGTTTCTTTTAATCATGGCAATACAACCATGGCGCTGGAGTTTGGTTCAGTGGATTGATTCCTGAAACTAATGAGTACATTCCTTCATGCTTATAGGTGAAAAATTTTATCCTTTTGGGCGATATCAATAAAAGCATATACTTCCTTAGTTGGAAGGAACAGGGAGCTCAGCTGAGCTTGTTGGCCAAGGACTTCGGATCCCTGAACTGTTTTGCAACTGAATTTTTAATTGATGGAACGACGTTAAGCCTTGTTGTTTCAGATGATCAGAAGAATATTCAGGTAAAAGTAGTTTTCCTGAGTTTCTCTCTCTCTATATATGTATATATATACACACATCGGTGTAATGAAGATGATGCTTCAATGTAGCAGTGGAAGGTTGATGAAAATCTCCTCAAAATATCACTCACAAAAGCCTTAGAAAAAAGCTATAATAAAGCGTATGCAACAAATGCACAATGTGTTAAAAAAAATATTATTTAGCCACAAAAGGCTTATAAAATATTTAGACATGAGGGATATTTATAGAGTACATAAGGAGTAGAGGAGAAGAGAAGAGAAGAGAAGAGAGAAGGGGGAAGAGAAGAGAAGAGAAGGGAAGGGGGGCTGGCTGTCAGGCCCCAACGGCTACTCAACTAGCCGTTGGGGACCTGGGCCCCCAATGGTTAGTGGCCCTGCAGGCCGTGGCACTGAAGGCCGATTGGCCAGGGCCTGCAAGGGCTGGGCCGCTCAGGCCCATTTTATAACAATCGGATCCTGCAACCTCTGACACACGCATACTCATATCACCCTTAACTTTTTGGGAGTATGAATTTAATAAGAGTGTCCTTTATTTTTTTTAAACATGATTATAACTTTTCAAATGACATTCATGTGCTCCAAAAGTAAGGGGTGTACATAAGTATGCATGTGTGTGTATCAAATGAAAGTCCACAAGTATAGCTGCCAACAGGCAGTCCTGGTTCAGTTCAGCTGTTACAACCCTTGGGAGAAAGTCCCATCAAGTCATAAATAAAGGGAACAGGAACTCAGTTGTATGAATATTCTGAAACCTGTAACCCCTCTCCTTTGAAAGGAATGCAATTGTCTTTCAGTGCTTGGTTCTCGGTTGCCATCTCCAGTCAAAAGTTTAAGGAAAGTACAACTGATTGCTCTTTTTGTTTGGCATGGTTATGAGATGGAAATGGAATGTCTCACATTTGAATGCTATGTTACTAAGAGAGGAGTTTGGATAATGTGTTCTGTCTATATAACATTCTCAATTTCGTCTTTAAAATTTCACGGTCGTTGACGTATCCTTGTAAATGTTTGCTTGGATGCATAGTTTTATGGCATAAACAGGATCAAGGTAATCGTATCCATCAAAGTGAATATTCTCCTTTTGTATGCTGACCAGTTAATAGACATGTGTATGTCACAAATGTCATCTTTCTTTCTATCAGTTTGAAAGCGCTTCACATGTGATTTATTTGTCATTGATGATGACTAGGTGGTGCAGATGTAAATGTAGGGTTTAAATATTTTCTCCACGTATTCTTGACGATGTACCTTTGTATAAAATCCTAATCCACAACATGTTTCTTTTTTCCTTCAAAAGTCCACATGTTAATAGGATCCGTACAATGGTTTCTGAAAGACAAACTTACAGTGTGGTTAGAATGGGAAGGATCTTATGGTGAATCAAGTGCCTCTTGGGGCTTCCACAGCATATTAGTTCTGATGTCATCTTGCAGTTTGGCAGAATTGCAGGATACATCATGTGCTGTTGGAATTGTTGGTACCTAACTTGTACTTTGCATCTCCTTTCCTCTAATTGGCAGGTGGCAACCCTCTGTTGCTTTCTTCATTACAGATTGATAAGGCTTTTGTTTCTTCAAAACTAAGACTCACCTGACATGCTTATAGTATGTGAGTAGTGTGTTAGAGATTGTCTTAGTGTCGTTATGAGTCTTAGTGTAGATTATGTCCATTTAGTAGTACTTAAGAATGATTAAGGGTAGTTTAGTCATTCAAGTTAGATAACTTATAAATAGGTAGATTAGGGTTAAGTCTGGGATAATAAAGAGAGGCTGGACAGCAGCAAGTGTGGGCGTCTTCTGCATTTTGGGGCAGATTGGAGGAATGCCTCCAATCTGCCAAAGCCTGTAAGTCGTTTTCTTCCTATTAATGATATTATCGACAACATAGTGGTCTAAGTAAGGTTGTTATTCTTTGTTTTCATCACAAAAGCACAAAGGATAGTTGTTGAAGAAAATATTTCCAATATTTTCTTAGAATTTACAGAAACCCTTTTGTCTGTCATTTTGCTCTTTGTTGATCTTTGTTGCTCTCTTGTGCTTGCAAGAATATGCATTTATACAACAGTCAAATTTTGCGTGTTGTTTACAGATCTTCTATTATGCTCCAAAATTAGTTGAGAGCTGGAAAGGGCAGAAGCTTCTGTCCAGGGCTGAGTTTCATGTCGGTACCCAGTTGACAAAGTTTTTGCGCCTCCAGATGCTACCCACTTCTCCTGCTGATAAAACTAATCGGTTTGCTCTACTGTTTGGATCTTTGGATGGAAGCATTGGTTGTATTGCACCTCTTGAGGAAGGCATGTTCCGGAGGCTTCATATGCTACAGCGGAAGTTAGTTGACGCAGTTCCACATTTGTGTGGGTTAAATCCTAGGTCCTTCCGACAGTTCCGGCACCACGGAAAGGCCCATCCACCTGGGCCTGAAAACATTGTCGATTGTGAGCTTCTTTGCCAGTAAGTTCACTATTTTATTCTTGTCAGATAATGCGTTTCATTGTAACTTTCTGGCATTGGAGATTAATGTCTGGGGTTAACTGATATTCACTGTTTTACTTGGAAAGGCAATTGATATACCGTCGTTCTCTTTCTTGCAGCTATGAGATGCTCCCCTTGGAGAGGCAGTTCGAGATTGCACAACAGGTTGGAACCACGCGCTCCCAGATTCTGAGTAATTTGAACGATCTTAATCTTGGAACAAGCTTCTTGTAGCTCTTTAGAGTGAAATGACATAATTGGCTGCTGGGCCTTTTACTTGAAAATATCTGGAGGTGAGGCTCAAGGCGGGACAGATTCATGCAATACATATGGCTCAGGGTTTTAATGTGGCCTACTGCATCCTTCAGTAACAGGAGAGCTAACAACCAGAGACAATTAATCTTTCTATCATTACCGTATAAGAGCTCTTCCTAGGCCAGATTGTGTTGCGGGCTTTTGTTTTCCGTGGTTAAGATGCAAGCATGATCATGCCTCTGTGTCAATATCAAACTGTGAAATGCAATTTATTTAATTTAGGAGTGGAAATGAAATGTCGTCCCAGCTTTCGGCTGCATTGGCGGTTCGATTCCTGGCACTAAATTGAAACTTGCACAAATTACAAGCTTTTCACTTCTCAGGACGGTCCAGTCCAAACTGTGAAGTGCGGGTTTTCTGAAAATATTGACTGCTCTCTCTCTCTCTCTCTCTCTCTCTCTCTCTCGATACTTTTCCAGAAGCATTTAGGTGCTTGTTTATGGGCTGATCTTGGAAAATGGCGCATGTGGACACACATTGTCTAATCCGGAAGGTTTCTGTTCGTGGTGTTCCTTTCCGTACCTCTTTGTTGCCATCTCATATCGACATGGTTTTGAGTTATCCAAACGACACAGTCCAAGTCGTCTTGAGACACCGTACCCTATTGCATCCTTGCACACACTCTACAACTTTCAGACTGAACATTCCTGTTTTTATGCCCAGCTACTGAGTGTGATAAATAAATGATTCAACTGAGAATTCATTACTTGGCTGTCATGGTCAACCATATAATCAATTATCAATGGTGTGAGCTTAATAATCCTCGGATGACCAATCACAGCTCACAAAATGGTTACCGGCACAAAAGAGACCATGGTAGTCGGGGTCTTGATGAAAGAACGGAAAGCAAAGAATTGGGTGAAGATTTTGCCACTTAGGTGCTGACCTTAAAGTTGTGTTACTCAGCTTTTTAGTTCAGGCACACCAGCAGCCTCCATGCTAACTTTACAGGATTCGACATCACTTCTAGTTACTACCCAATTGAGGACCAGTTTTCCTAATCTGATCCTGCATTCCAGATTCCTGGGTTAAAATATTACCTTTCCTGCAAAGAAGCTTCTTCCGGGTATATGGAAATCATGGTTAACTGGATCCAAAGTGATTTCAGATATTCCTGCCTCCTAGCTACTCTGGTTAATCAATTTGAGACACGTGATATACAACGCCACACGACCTGATCAAACAGACTCAGATTCGCTGTATAACCAGTAGTCCTGAAATTGTCCTTCGTCTAAAACCAAACCGGCAATGTACGATTGCACTTAACTTTTCTTACAACGTCAATACACGTAAAGTTGACCAAGAAGAAATCATGCGAAGGACTGATGTAATATAACGAGATCCGACTCCGCGGGGAAGCGGATTCTTTTTTTTCTATGGTTTCATAAGATTGGACGAGGCAGAGGAGGATGTTAAGAAAATGAAGCATCCAGGCTTCCCACCAGCAAAGCATGTCGTGTAAAAAAGGAAATGACAAGCATGCATACGCGATACTCTCCGTTCCATGTTTATCCATCAATCATACTACAGTTAAGATCCGTATGTCACGGCCAAACCGACGTCGTGCAAGACGATGGGCTGGGCCGGGACCGGTGCTTGGCCTCGGGGTCAAGCAAACCTTAGTGAATTTCACATCTTTGTGCAGTGGAATTCTTGGTCCAACCGGCATCCGATAGAGAACATGAGTTGGACCCCATCCCCCAATTGCTAAACCCTTACCGTTGGAACTTGACACACATTTTAACTCACAACATTTACCCAGCAAACACTTAAGAGAAAGGCACATGACGTATAAAAACCATTTCCAAAACATAACGTCTTTATTGATAGCAGAAAGGAGTGCACGACCCTATCGTGCAACATGTATATTAAGGACACTTCTCTCAAAGAGGGTTCTTACTTAGAAGCATAAAGCCAAAAGGACACTTCACCGTTATATTCTCCCCTATCCAAATTCGTTGTTGTCCCTGAGAACGTCATGATCTTTGCTCCCGCCTCAAGCAAACTTGACACAACCCATTAGATTTGCTTCAACTCACTAAGACAACCTCCATCCCCGTTGTCGGCACCCAATTTCTCTGGGCCTACGGATGATCCTTCCAACCCATGGGACGCTACCTGTCTTGGGTCAAGAACGTCATGGATGCATGGTCTTTATCGATAACTGACGAACCACCATGGATGCATGGTCTTTATCGACAACCGACGAACCACCATGGATGCATGGTCTTTGTGGCAGCCGACAAACCTTCTGTAACACGGTATTATGCATAAGCCATCCCTCGTCGGACACCATTTGGACTTCAGACCGAACGCAACGTATCCTACCAAACTAAGATGGAAACATGTACTGCATGAGGGTTCCCCCACCTGTCTTAAGGATGACAACCTTGATGCTGAGTGCTCTAAAGCACAATCCTTGTGGTGATTGGCAAACCATCTACTTGATGGGAACTGGTAGGTGGTACTTTGAATCATCAAAGTAACCACTAAAATCGGATCAAAACGGGCCATTTAGCCTTGTGTGTGCCTCCGTCGCACAAGTATGATCACTTCGATGATTCTGATAAAGGAAGAAACAAGAAGGAAAGCCTAGGCGAATAAACTAACATTCTTTTGCCTAATACCAACCATTTTTTTGGTGAATGTGTGTTAGCACAGGCGATGGCATTCTTCATAATGCTTATGTGCTTTGCGATGTGAAAATGAACCTTCTGAGTATTAAATATAATACATGTTTTGCCATTGAGGCCGGATGCATTGAACTGTTATTAGTTTAGCACAAAAGCCATAGCTCACCATCCTAAGGGATCGACTGACAAATTGAAGGTCAAGAATTGATCCATCGACACTCGGGACGTCGCATCTGTCTTGGGCCTGCCCATTGTAACCCCGCCTCCCGCCCAAAAGGTTCTAGTTTAAGCATCTAAAATAGCAGGAAAGAACGCCATCCTTAACTCTTTTGTAACACACCTTAATTCATTAATGCGAAACAAAAGAGATTGCAGGTTTCTTGATATCCAGCTGCCTCCCTGCGTTCTGAATCATCCATTCATGGAGCTTAATGATGGTATTCGTGAAGGCACGACTATGGATCTCCGAATGACGTGTTTATCGAGCAAATAGGATAATATGTGAGAAATATTACAGCAATATGAAGGAAAAGCTGCTGATTAGACTGAAGGATCATATATAAAAGGATCTCATGGGTGCCATCCCTACTGAGGAATCCTGGATGTCTTATATATCTACTGGTTTTTTTCTTCTTCTTCAAGCATAACATGGTTGTTCTTCACAATTCTGAACTTACTTTGTTTGTTCTTAACAACCAGAACCAAGTTTTGTAAAACGCATTTAGCTAATAAAGGAAAGGTCCAACCTTAACACTGAGACACAAGAAAACTCTAAAAGTTTCATGATATCTGGAGGATATGGGTTTAGGGATTCATCATAAGTAGGTGGAAATGTACACAGATGACCAACATACGGTTAAGATATACATTAACCTTCATTTGATTTCGTGACTCTCTTTTTCAGTTCAGGTTTGATGTATACACTTATGTGACTGTCAAAAAGAATGTCTATGATTCTGTTATTTTCCCGCCATTGGTGGTGCAGTGATGCTGACCCCTCTTTCATATTGAAGGAACTAAAAATGCATCAAAACGTGCCATATTTCTATCCACTAGGGCTGTAAAACAAGATGAGCTAAGGCTGGTTGTTCTCATCCCCAAGTTATAATAGATGAACTGATCTCATACTGAGTTAAATGAGACAAACATGACCTTGCTTGTTAGATTCTGAAAATATATGCAAGTTTCATTGGAAAAATGAACTGCATGCGTGTTTACTTGATAATTAGCACACTACAATCTCTTTTATACAAATAAAATTCGCGACTCATTAAGACATGTGACTCATCCAACTTGTTAAGTGAATGTCTTTGTAGCATGCATACATGTGATGTTATAGACACTCTACATTACAAGCCCAGCCAAGCTACAAGCTTGATCTGTTTGTGCTTGTCTCACCAAACCAAAGAAGTATCCTATCATGATTGAAGGAGCCTTTGCAAAAGTTGGCTCGTTCATCAAATCACTTCCAAAATGGGTGAACTGATAGAATTGAACTTTTATAGTCAAGGATAGATAAGTCAAACATACAGAAATGATATAAGAAGTTAAGAACCCTCTAAAGGTACACAGCTTATCTTATTGAGGTTGTAAAAGTCTGTTACTTTTCCCAGGAGAATGTCAAAGAGAGTTCACTTAAAAGTTAAGTCGGAATTCACAAAGAATCTGATTTCTTAGCTTTCATAAAGTAATGATGTATTCTGAAGTATACCATCTTAACAATATAGGCAAAATTTATTCAATTATAACCGCTATACACACAAACAAAGACACCCCATGCATGCAATAATAGTGCTGAATCATGAACATTCGTTTGTATCTGTTATGTTACCAATACAGAACTGCAACGTCCAATACCATGAAGAACATCACGAAGAGAGCCCCAGGGTGCAAACTCATAGGCAAGAGCATGAAGTCTTTCATCGATGCAATAGCCAGCCAGTTCCATTATATTTTCATGCTTGATCTGCGACAATGTTGCAAGCTGTCAACAAGCACCACAATTTTTTTTATTTGTTATTAGCATTTTAAAGATTTTGTTGTGTTATTAGCATGATAGCCTCATCCAGCCATCACTGCCTCTGCAAAGGAATGGTAAAAAAAGGGGATACTAAGAGAAACGACATATCCTAAACCAATCCATGGCACTAAACTTTCGGATACTATCCTCTCGATAGGATGATACGGTACATATCAAAGTGGTCACGTTGGGGCTTCCGGCCTTTGCATAGCCGTAGTATTCCCTCCAGCTGACATGAAAACGACACCAACCTTGACCTTCTTAGTGATGAAAACGGTGGTCCATGAACAACGGTTCAGGAGCAACCCAATCTCCTTCTCTTCAACCGATTTTCCTTAATGTTCTGCCCAACATCGAAATGGCTGCCCATAGAGAACCCTCAAGTCATTGACATCTGAACTCCTTGGTTTACCCTTTTATCTAAATCTGAATGACCTAAACATAGGAGGAAGAACCAGTGATAGGTACGAATCCGTTCACTCTGCTTCTACATTTGTTCTAAAAAAAATGCTTTGTCAATCCACATGTTTAACCAAAAAATATTTTCTCCTTACGATATTTATATCTTCCCATAGATATTGCTTGATTTCTAAATTATTTATCGGATACTTTGAACAAGAAAAAATGACACAAAACTATAAAAATACATTTAAGTGAATGAATATTGCATAAGTTCACCTTTTGGTTTAATATTCCATGGCTAGTTAAATATGGACCGTGAAAAGCTTTCCCATGCTAAGTTATGTGCTGGCTGCGAGTTTTTGTATTAGTGTTGCAGGTGAGTCTAAGGAAGCTATCTGTTCTACATGTCTACCCGAAGTAACACAAAAAAATGGGTTGTTCGGGTTCACCTGTTTTTGACATTAACACAAAGGGACACGACAGGAACATCCAATAGCTACACCCATCACAAAAGCCAACACGAACCCCACCCGAAAAGTCCAGTTCCACCATAAACAACAACCTCGGTCGTGTTCAGGTCGATTCATAAACACATGAACAGAACACAAGCATGAAACAAGAAATTGCCATCTCTCTTTCTCCTCGTAGTCCAAACAAGAAAGACAGTTGATATAACGAACCGATTTGTCCAACTCTTCCACTTTGCTGAGCTTGTCTGTGACTTTTTCCTAATGAATAAAGGGAAGATGTCTATGAAAACATGAAGCAAGTGAAGGCCTGATGTTGAATTCAGCTCCCCTTAAATAATTTACCTTTCCGGTTACTAGATAGTAAAAATAATGTATGTGCAAAGAGGCTTAATAGCTTCTAAGTTTTCTATTTAGTAGTCATGCATGATTTACTTCAATCTACTTGTCACGGGATAAGCAGTGGCGGATTTAGGAACTATTTTTGGGTGGTTGGACCCCCTCGCCCAATTGCTAAGCTCTTAAAGTTGAACTTGGCACCCGTTTTTAACTCACACCACTTACCCAGCAAACACTTAAGAGAAAAACACTTGCGTATAAAAACCATTTTCAAAACGTAACCATAGCAGAAAAAAGAGTACAGCCCCATCGTATCAAACAGAGTTCTTACTTTGACGCATAAAGCCAAAACTATAATTCACCGTTACATGAAGAGCCTGGTCAAATCTAGGAACGCGGAACACAGTTCTTACGTTCTATGCCAAATCATGTCAACTAGAAGAGTGGAAAAGACGTGGATATTTATCATAATCAGACAAATAGACCACAATCTCATCTACTCGACCTCAAACAGGCACTACCGTAAGGCACTCCACTCCTATTACCATAGAAAGTACAGAGAACGAAAAGGAAGAAAGCAAAAGAAAAGAGAATACAGGGAGCCAGAGAAGGACGTTTCACTTTTATTTTCATAAAATGGCATACATCACCAAAACACACTCAAAATCTGTAAAACCTCTCCTGCTGCTTCCTTATTTTGCAGTGCGACTCAATTTCGACTCCTTGAAAAGCAGGAGATGGCACCGCATAGAATCCTCACTCCCCGACGAGAAATCGGGGCATGGATGAGGAACTTAGATTAGAAAACACACATCACCAACATGGAAATCATCTCAAAAAGACTGAAAGATGGGACACGGATTCCCATCCCTGAGTTGCCCTGGCAGCCTCAAATCTTCTCCAATTTTGGCGTTATCACGACCGGGTTTGCCCTCGCGATGACTTCTCGGCCGGCAGTCTTGAAGTCGAAGGTGCAGACGTGCTGCTCCGGTAGACGGTGCGACGCACAGAACGTGCTCCCACACCTGCATTTGAATCCCATCAGCCCCACTCGCTTTTTGCAGCCGGTGCAGCGGTTCGCCTTGTTGTAAACCGACGAACCCGTTACCAGACTATTATCGGCTACTGCAGATGAGGAGGAAAACGACAACGAAGAAGACGTAGATGAAGGGATGATGGTGATCACGGAAGCACGGAGAGGGCTGGCTTGGTCTAGTTTTGACGATTCTTCCGTAAGGTTTAGAGGTTTCTCCATGGCAGACTTCATCGATGACTCCTGGGATTTCTTCAAATATAAGTCTCTGTAGCACTTGGAGCACAGGTTCATCGTCGTGGGACTGCCGAATAAGCCGCAATTATTGGCACAGAGACAGTGGTTCTCTGGGGCTTGGCAGCCTGTTCCCTCCGCCCCTCTCTTCCAGCTCTCTTCTGCCATGGCTGTACAAAAGAAAAACCACAGGCCCTGTAGAATTGACAAAAAAGAAAAAGAAAAAGAGAAAAGACTAAGCTTGTTTCGGGTTAAGATACTCAGAAATCCACGTCCATTACCCAAGGCGAAACTAAAGAAGGAATTAAATGGTGGAAGACGACGATGATACGGAGTTTAAAGGAATCGAAACAAGGAAACAAATTTTCATAGTTCTTTTCGACAAAAAAGAAAAGAATAAGAAAAGGCGTGGTCCCCCAAAAATAGAAACGATACAAGGTATGAATTAATCTGGCAGCAATGGAATCTTTGGATGTTGGGGTCGGAGGCAAGGTAAAGAGGAGGTTATTGAAACTCGGACGAGGCACGGAAATTCGCATACCGAATTCTCCGAGTACAGAGCAACAGGCTACCGAATTAAATCGTTTTCTTCAAAAGGATATTATGTTTAATATTCACGAAATAGCAAACCACCGTAATCTAAGGGAAGTGTTTTCGTTTTGAGAGAACAATCTAAGAAAATTCTTTTGAGGAAATAATTGAAGAATTCTGAGGGGAAACTTCAAAGGAAATCTTACTTTCTGCTCGAAAAACCAAAAACCCAGCATAGAAAAACACAAGGACCGTATGAACGTTACTCCTGTTCCTGAGTAGCATCGATACAGAAAATTTATTCTAGAAACAAGATTCTTTTCTCTTCTGATTGCCATAGAAAACCGGGCCTCACCTTTTTCCGCAGCAAGGACGAAGAACGGGAGGGAAAATCTTGGGAAACAGAAAATAAAAACAGGTGTGGACTGAGTAGACAGAAGAATTAAAGCGGAAGGAAATTACCTTCTACACGGAAAATTCTAAGACACGCTCTTCTGGTGCTTCTGCTTTCGCAGACGGCCTTCTCCCGCTTATCCTCAACTCCTCGTCCTCAGACGGAATCACCCCACAAAGCAACGAGAGAGAGAGAGAGAGAGAAACCGTCAAACGGGGCATTCTCCTTTTATAGTGCAACGTATCCCGGAACCGACCCCGTCCCTCTTCATCTGAATTTCGGGGCCAAGTATCCACACACGCCATAGACGCCAAGAACCGGGATCTCCTATTTTCGTAATTTTTAGGGCATAAAGGGCCGTTCTTTCTGCAAGTGGGGTAGCTAACCAAACTCACACAGCGTCACCGCCACGCAGACATGCCCGCATGGTTGACGTCGTCTGTGGACGACCCGCCGCAGTAGTTTTTGTGTTTGCAGACGTGGAAGATTCCGTGTCAGCTGAACTTGCATTTTCATTCTACATTTCAAGGTTTACTTGTCCCAGATTTCCGATTATCAGATGAGGCTTCCCGTTTGATCACATAATGGTTGTGCTTGCTTCTTTTTCTCTTTTTTTGTAGGGGCCAAGCCCAACGTTATCATCATCTTCGAACAAAAAGGAGCCTTATCTAACACATGCGAACTACGACCTCCTTTTCGTTCAGTATATATATATATACACGCGTACGTGCATAAGAAGCAGCCTCCCATAGTAACAAAGAGGGAAAAGTTGGGAATTGTCAGACCAATTATGTCCTTCTCTTCATACGGTTCTCCAAACCGCCCTTACATTGACCAAGGAGATTCTTAATTCCTAACACGCCGGCTCAATTAATCAGCGGGGAAGCCCAATCGAAAAGAAAATAAAACATGGGGCAACATCAGATGAGGTATTCTTGTTTCTTGCTCATCTATGCACGCCATCATTTTCTCTCATCTCCTTCGAGTTGATTTTATCTCCAAGCTGTAATAGGTCCCCTGCCTTCATTCTTTAATTCATCGACTTTTCCTCCTACGGAAAGGCACACAGGGTCCCAGCTCTGTATCTAGACAACAAATCGCCAAAACCAGCTGCACACGGTTTAGATTCATACATGGTTTTTGTGTTGAATTCTTTGTATCTTGCAGGATCCTTGCCAGAGTTCTCAGTCGCACAATGGAAGAAGATTCGGAAGAAGCAGAAGAAAAGATTTTCACGGTTTCCTTTTGACAGATTATTAGGAAAATGATTTTTTCTTTTTGCGTTTATCTATCTTTTGTCGTGTGTACGCCATAATATATATAGCAGAAACTTAGTGTAATATCCGGCGTGTTACTAGCCGTTTATGCTTATAATTAATATATACTTTTTATCTCCAACCAGTCTTTCGTTTTCCATGGATTGACTATCGAGAATGGCCAAATCCGGCATTACATCTCTCACTTGTCATTGGAGTCAAGGTTTACGATACACTAGTTTTACTTCCCAACTTTTGTGGGTTAACCTATGCTTGCTATGATTGCATTGCAATTTAATTACCATCAACACCTTTTATATATTTTTTCTTATACAATATGTTCTTACTTACATAACAATCACCATTGTGTAAATTAATATACTTTAAATAAATCTCAAACCTATATTTGTAACATGTTTTGAGAAAAGATATTATAAACATAGAGGCACTTAACCATTATATGCTTGTTTATAGAATTATCAATTCCACTTTTAATGAAAGTAATTATTGTAGCAAAGTCATCTGAATATACTACTACTTTAAGTTTATATTATTGAAAACATAGTTTCAAGTATTTTAGTCTTTTAAGATATCTTAAAATCATTTTCACAACTATCCAATAATGTCAACAAGGATTACTTTGATATCTACTTACTAGACTAACAACGAAGCTGATATCAGGTATTATACACAATATAGCATACATCAAGCTACCAACAACTTTTGCATAAGAAACATTATACTTGTTATTCCCCTCACTAGGATAATCAACCTTACTCAATTTGATCCCTTTCACAACAGTGTAGAAGAAGCCTTGCATTCACCCATTTTAAACTTCTTTTGGATATAATCTATATATCTCACTTGACTTAGGCATAAGAGTTTAAATTCTCTATCTCAAGAAATCTTTATTTCCATAATATAGGATGCCTCTCCCATATCCTTCATTTTGAACCTTGAGTTTAACCATGACTTAATTTTGACAATCATCTTATTGTTATTTTCAGTCAACAATACGTTATTTACATATAATGATAGTATGATAAAGTGACTCTCACTATTACAAACATATACATAGTGGTCAAGTTCATTAGACACAAACTCAAACATTTTGAAAAGTTAAATACCATTGATGAGGTAACTATTTAAGGTTATAAAGGAATTTTTCAACCTATATACTTTATCCTCTTGACCTTTAACACTATATCCTTCTGATTGTTGCATATATATGATTTCATCTAAATCTTCATTTAGAAAAATAGTTACCACATCTAACCGATGTAAATCCAAATCATAATATGTTGAAATTGTCATAAATATCCTTTTGCGAGAATCTTTTTGCAACCAACCTCGCCTTAAACTTATCGATAGACTCATCGACTTTATATTTCTTTTTCATAATACATTTGTAACCTATGACTTTCCTTCATTTTGGCAAATCAGTCAACTCTCAGACTTGTTTTTTTTCAATGAATTCAATTTTCTCATCCATATCCTTTTCCCAGTTTGTCGATTCAAAATGAGTCAATAGTCTGTTGATATGTGAAGCTATCAGTCAACTCATCTAAATCTACTGAATTGCATACTTTCTGTATAAGATAGTGTGATAATACTTTAAATAAGATGGTATGACCCTAGGTCTTTTATGTTCGCTTAAAGTTTCAGTTTGTTTAGAAAGATCATCATTATCTATGGGTTCAAAATGATGATGAATTTAGATTTATTAGATCATCAAAACATTTATCATCATTCATAAGAGTGTCATTCTTAGTCTACTCTAAGAATTCAGTATCACTATTTTCTATTAATCCATGATCCTTATGATAAAACCGATATACTTTAGAACCTTTAGGATATGTAATGAATACATATCTCAAGGACATACTTTTTAGCTAATCTGTAGATCGATGAAGGATCTTCACATTGCGATAGATCTACATATCCTGACATGACTTAGGTTCAGTTTCCTTCTAAACTAAATCTCATATAGTATAGAGAATACAACTTTATATGGTACTTTATTTAGTATATGCATCGTTGTACTTATCACTTCTTTCCAAAATACCATTGGTAGAGAATGATCTATTAACATATATCTTATCATATTCAGTAAGATCTTATTATACCTCTCTGCTATACCATTTTATTGAGGTATTCTGGGCATTGTATTTTGTTTTAAAATACCAAAGTCTTTATAGAATTCTAAATTTTTTATAGAGGTGTACTCTCCATATCGATAAGATCTTAAGACTTTGATTGTATATCTTACTTGGTTTTCAACTTCCTGCTTATATTATTTGAATATTTCAAGTGCCTCAAATTTATGTGTTAAGAGACATATATGTATATCTCAAGTAATCATTGATAAATGTTATGAAATAAATCTTTTCTTAATGTGATCTCACTCTAAATGGTCCACATAAATCAATGTTAATGATTTTTAATAGGGTTGTTGTCTTAGTTATGTATTTGAAAAGTATTTTTCTTGTCATTTTTTTTCTAAACAAGCTTCGTACTTGTTAAAAGTGTTTTCCTAAAATTTGAGCAAAAAGTCAAAGTTGAATGATTTTTCCAACTTTTTATATTTATATGCCCTAGGTATTTATGTTATGCATTCATATCGACATTTAAGACACAATCAATATAAGCAGAAGAGTCAACATTCTCATTGATATTGAGTTTGAACAATCCATGTTCAACATCAAACAATCTAGAAAAGCGATTCTATCATGCTTTCCCACAGTTATCTTGTCAGGGACAAACCAAACTTCAAAACCTTTCTTAACCAAGACAGGGACCAAAACCTAATTATGCCTTATAGATGACACAATTAATGCATTAGTTAGTATTGCCGGTGTGCTTTGTATATTAATTCTAAAGGACCAAACCCCAAGAACATCTGAGAAAGTGTTATTTCTCATATATACCTGATGTTCTTCTAGTTTATATTTCTTTAGGTCCATTGCCCTTTCCTTGATCTTTTAGATATCGCTCGTTGCTCTCGAGTCAATCTACCAATCAGTTATTGGGTGGTGTATGTGGAGGTATTTAGAAATCACATATATTGTATCCTACTTTACCTATGACCGTATTGTTGGGTGTTTTAATCTTTTTGTTGCAACAATCTCTCTTGTACTGTAACTCCGCCCATGTAAGGGATCACCCTTGTATTGTCGGTCCCAAGTCCGGATAAAGGAGGAGGGTTGTGTTAGGCTTCCAACAGCCAGCGTAAAACTTCGTCGGATTTTTATAACATGGATTGCAAAAATTATGAACATTGCTTTGGGGCATCCCCGCCTAGCGACATACTGTAGAGCCCGAATGTAGTAAGAAGTAAGCAAGAGCCACTGCATTTTCACCTTAATGTAGTGAATCAATTGCAGAGAGGGTTCCCACATCTTGGACGGGTGTGGGTAAAGAAGTTAGTTCCGCTATATTGCCTCTTGAATGTACTGAAAAATTTTCAGAGAGGGTCTCCGCATTTTGATTATGGACGGATGTAGGGGGTAAGAAAGCTAGTCCTAGATAATAAGATTCGTATTGGTTCTTGGAATATCGGAACATTATCGAGTAAGCTAATGGAGATGGTAGATACTATGATTCGGAAAAAGATTCATATTCTATGTTTACAAGAGACAAAATGGGTTGGAGAAAAAGCAAAGGAGATAGAGGATACAAGTTTTAAATTATGGTACTCAGGTAAAGAAAAGGCTCGAAACAAGTTGGTATTATCATAAATAAAGATTTAAAGGAGAGTGTAGTAGACATACAACGATATGGTGACCGAATCATGACGTGAAATTAGTGTTAGGAGCAGAGGTTTTGAATATAGTTTGTGCTTATGCACCCCAAGTAGGACTAGAAGATAGTATAAAGACTGTTTTTTGGGAAGAGCTAGATAAGGTGTTTCAAAAGATTCCACAAAGGGAGATGATTTGTTTAAGAGGAGACTTAAATGGACATGTCAGTAAAGAGGCATTAGGATATCAAGGGATTCATGGAAACTTTGGTTTTGGGGATATAAACGAGGAAGGTAGGAAAATTTTAAATTTTGCTATGGCATTTGATCTCTTTGTAGTCAATACAATCTTCAAAAAACGAGATAAACATTTAATTACTTATAAGAGTGGCTTATCACAAACACAAATTGATTATTTTATTTGTAGAAAAAAAGATAGAGCGTGTTGTAAAGATTGTAAGGTAATTCCAGGAGAAAGTTTAACCACCCAACATCGACTTTTAGTTATGGATTTATAAATAAAAAAAATGGACAAAGAAGAAAAGAGTGCATCGAGCTATTTGGACTAAATGGTGGAACCTCAAAAGCGAGAAAGAAGATATATTTAAACAGAAAGTCCTTCAAGGAGATGTTTGGAATTATGTTGGCACACCATGTGATATGTGGAACAATATGGCTATACATATTAGGAAAGTGGCGAAAGATGTGTTAGGGGTATCTAAGGGAGGTGTACCGGCACAAAAAGAAGCTTGGTGGTGGAGTGAAGTAGTACAAAATAAAATCAAGGCAAAGAGGGCATGTTACAAATTACATTATGCCAAGAAAACTAGTGAAACTTTAGAAGCTTATAAGAAAGCAAAGAAGGAAGCGAAAAAGGCTGTTAGTGAAGCAAAAACTAAGATTTGGGAGGACTTATATAAAAAACTCAACTCAAAAGAGGGTGAAAGAGATATTTTTAGGATAGCTAGGGCTAGAGATAAGAAAACTAAAGATCTTAATTATGTTAGATGCATAAAAGACGAGGATGAAAAAATTGTAGTGGCAAATGATGATATAAGAAATAGATGGAAAAACTATTTTTATAATCTTTTTTATTGAAAATAAAGATGTTAGTATTAGTTTAGGAGATTTAGTTAAGTCAGAAAAGTATATAAACCACAATTTCTATCGACGTATTCAAAAGAATGAAGTCAAAGAGGCTCTTAAACATATGAAGGGTGGTAAATCGGTAGGACCAGTTAATATTCCTATAGAAGTTTGGAAAATACTAGGAGAAATAGGAATCACTTGGCTCACAAGATTATTTAATGAAATATGAAAAAACCAAAAGATGCCTGAGGAATGGAGAGCAAATACACTTATACCCATATATAAGAACAAGGGAGACATTCAAAATTGTGCGAATTATCGAGGTATCAAGTTAATGAGTCATACTATGAAATTATGTGAAAGAATTATCGAATGTAGGTTAAGACAAGTATCAAGTACAACAGAGAACCAATTTGGATTCATGCCAGGTAGATCTACTATTGAAGCGATTCATCTTTTGAGACGTCTTATGAAACATTTTAGAGCAAAAAAGAAAGACCTTCACATGATATTTATTGATCTAGAAAAAGCTTATGATAGGGTACCGAGAGAGGTTCTTTGGAGAACTTTGGAAAAAAGAGGTATCCCATTGACATATATTAACCTTATAAGAGACATGTATGATGGTTCAAAAACATGTGAGGACTCATGAAGGAACGACATACTTCTTTGAAGTTAATATTGGGTTACATCAAGGATCAACATTAACTCCATACTTATTTATAATGGTGATGGATGAGTTAACAAAACATATTCAAGATGAAGTACCTTGGTGTATGTTATTTGCAATGACATTGTATTAGTGGAGGAGTCTAAGGAAAAAGTTAATAGAAAATTGAAACTATGGAGAGAAACATTAGAAAGCAAAGGCCTCCGACTTAGTAGAACAAAGACAAAATATATGGAATATAAGTTTGATCATTTGCTTACTTCAAAGGACATAGAAATTAAAATTGGCATACATTGCATTCTCCAAAAGGAAAGTTTTAAATACCTAGGATCAATTTTTCAGTGTGATGGAAGAATTGATGGAGATGTTACACATAGAATTAATGCTGGTTGGTTAAAATGGAGAGGAGCATAAGGTATTCTTTGTGATAAGAAGATACCATTAAAATTAAAAGGTAAATATTATAGAGCAGCAATTAGGCCTGCCATGTTTTATGGTTCTGAGTGTTGGGCAGTTAATCATAACATGTATAAAAGATGTTTGTGACAGAAATGAAGATGTTGAGATGGATGAGTGGTCATACAAGAAAAGACCGTATACATAATGAGGTTATTAGAAACAAATTAGGAGTGGCACCAATAGAGGATAAAATAAGAGAACATCGTTTAAGATGGTTTGGACATATAGAAAGAAGTTCAAAAGAAGAACTTGTAGGAAGGTTAGAAAAACTAAATTTGAAAAGTATTAAAAAAGGTAGAGGACGACCACAAAAGTGTTGGAAAGAAACAATAAAAACGATCTAGCTTATTGGGAGTTAACTGCAAACATGGCACACGATAGGGATCTGTGGAAACAAAGAATCCATGTAGTTGACCCCGTCTAGTATGGGAAAAGGCTTAGTTGTAGTTGTTTGTAATCTCTCTTGTACTATCCAATTTTTTTAAAGTTAAAATACTTAACCCAAAAAGCGGTTTCATACAATTTCTTAAAAAAATATTCGCATTTCTTGTTATTCTTGTCAAACTTCTTGTTTGGTTTATTCTTTCTCTAGTTTTATTTGGAACTTCACCCTATCTTATCTTGAGCTACTAACAATTTATCTTTCTTGTTTTTAATCATGTGTTCTTTTTCAATTGTTAGTTTTAGGAATAATTTAGAAAGATTTGTTTCAACCCTAATGTAAGAGTAAGAGTAATCATATTGCATGAAGGAAAAAACTCTTTAAGATCGTGGATATTTACATTACTTCAGAGATAACTGATTTCGCTACAGTTAAGTCTCTTGTCATTACCAGCATATGTTTCACGTGCTCTACTACATTATCTCCTTTCATTTTATAGGAGTTGTACTTTTGTAGTAATAATTTGATATGTAACTTAACTATAGTATCATATTTAGTTGTTATAGAATCAAACAACTCTATAGCCGTCTTGTATTCCTCGAAGACCCTAATTAGATCATCCTCCATGTATGTCACTATTATAGTTCTAGCTATAGTCCCATCTTTTAGGAATGTCTTATACATTTCCTTTTCTTCTTCTGTTGCATTTAGAGTTGGGGGTTGAATGGTTTTTCTTAATACATAGTTTACACCTTCTAGTATAAGTATCAATAGGATATGTCTTTTCCACATTTGGAAATTTAAATTGTTTAACTTTTCAATTTTTGATAATTTCAATACACATATTCTTTAATTAATTTTTAATTGTTTAGCAAAAATAACAATAAGCTAGTCATGCAACAAGTAATAGATAAGACAACTAATAATTAATCATCAAAATATAATTCACAAAATATCTAAGTACTAAACTGGAAATAACTCAAGGTACCAAAAGCAAATTTTGAAAATATTTTAAAGATTTTTAAAACTAATCGAGGACAGAATAATAATTCTATCTTTTAGTTCATGAATCATAGTATTGTTTTTTTTGCTCAGTGGTAGACATGCAAGTTCCTCGGGTGATCCGGATTGGGGCGAATACATGGCGTCTTCCCAGGCACTCTACCGTGAGAGTTGGCGTGGTTACGGTCGTGGATGAGATTACCGAGGTCACGTTAGGGAGGGTCGGATGACTCATATGGCTTTTCAGGCAGACACAATATGAAATATAATTATCATAACTAATGATATGTGTATGCGTGCGTGTGAATGTGTGATCATGATTTAAAAATGAAACTGTGCTTTGTTATGAAATGATTGCGAAATTATGCATGATTTTAGTATGATTTCTATTTAAAAATGTTTAACCTCCCTACTGAACTATATGTAGGAGCTCAACCCATTATTTTATAGTTCATCTTGAAGCTAGCACTTCCAAGGCACATTGAGTAGAGTAAGAGTTGGATAGAGCTACAATTTAATTTTAGATAGTATGGTAAGTGTTACACGATTTAGAAAATCTTATTATTTAGTGTTATTGTAAAGTGGCCCCCGCATCATTTTGGGCGTATTGTTTAGAACTTTGATATGAATATTTATTTCAGTTAGATATTTTATTGAGTTAAATTAAATCAACATCGTATTTGATTACTGCTCACTATCACGCCTGCTTGATGAGCGGCTACGTGGTATCGACTTGGGCTGGGTCGTGGTCGCAACCCGAGCGGGTGTGACATATAGACTCGGCGAAGACCACTCAATTTGCCTGATTGTTCTCCTTGCTCTTGACAAGTGATGAATATGATCAACAAGGCATTAATGCATTCCGTTTATCCATCAACACCAGCTCTTCATCACAGGCTTCTTCATCTCACTTATGGCTGCCTAGTAGGCTTCAACTCATCCCCATTGTTGGGCTTTCTTCAAAAGATTCATGAGAGGAGCGGTACATGCCTCGTGCCCCTTGACAAACCACCATTAATAGCTTGCCAAATCCAACACAACCTCAACTTTGTCAGGTTGGTTGGATGTGGCCAGTCCTCAGTAGTCTATATATTCTTATTGTCTACCCAAAGTTCCTCATTGACAATGGCAGTCGATCCCCAAATGTACAACCACTCATTTTTCCCCGCATCAGTAAGTTAATTCTTGTGCAACACCTTGAATACAATCCACAGGCGATGGATGGTCTGCTCTGTAATGGTTGTATTCCATAATGTCGTCCAAGTACACCACTATAAACTGATGTAGGTAAGGGTAAAATATCGTGTTCATCAGTGGAGAAGGTGGCAGGAGCGTCCACCAAGACGAACAACATTACTAGAAACTCATAGGCTTGCAGTGTACAATACAATTGGTCATTACCTGGTCCCCCTCTGCACGCCTACCAATGTCCATAATTCTGAGTTTATAGCCTTCATCTTGTTTTCCTTTTTCCATGAACTTGAAAACTCATCGTTTAATCACTTTGATACCAAACTTGTCCCACCCAACCGTCCAACTAATAGACGGAGAGTCAAAAACACCCAGTTTTTCCTTTGAATTAGGCCAGTTTTGAGCAAGAAACGGTAACACAGTTGAGTAAGACAATAAAATAGAGAAAGTAAATAACTCAAAAGGAAGATTGTATCCCTGGCATGCTATAACTCAGTTGGGGATGCTTAAAAGAAGGGAGCTTTTCTCCCAAAGAGTGGAGGCTCCCAACTATGTACAAAGTTGCAAGGAGCCTAAATACACAACGTTACAGTTTCTAATCATTATTACAATTCACAGTCGGAGGGTTACACGTGTAAAGCGCTCCATGGCGATGGCCCTTGCATCTAATTCAGCTAGCAACTGTTCAATCTTCACAAAGTGTGTTTTGGAAAGTCTCTCGATCAAGGATACCTTTAGTTGGCAGCATAACCCTTATCCTAAGTTGCTCTTGTTTTATCATAGGAAATGAGGAATTTGTAGCACGAATATCTAAGATTCATAATCTAAAAAACGCAGGATCATGAGGAGGGTTATGCTTTTTATTAGTTCATATATTTTAAAGTAATAAGATATTTTTGCCATTAAATGAATGAAAAGACTATTATGTTCTCTGATAGCATGTAAAAATTACCAAATATCAATCGGTTGAATTATATTGTTGTCCTTAAATGTGCTAGAGACCCCACACAATCCACATAAGTACGACTATTATATTCTCATTGACAATATAATTCAACCCATTAAACGTAGGATCTAGATATTGATGCAACAAACCGTATCCAAATCAGATCTTAAATGACCCTAAAATCACCCAAAACCCAATCTAGATCTATTTAAGCTATCTTTGATCTGAACTGATATTTAGATCCATATCCGATCCAAACTGAGTGACACAGTAGATAACCTGTGTCACTGTGTTGACACAGAACCTGTAACTACAGACACGGGTCCTATTAATGACCCAAAACCAATTTCCAAACCTGACTCGTTTTTGACATAGAACCTGTTTTGGCACAGAACTATTTTTTTACATGTAATACAAGGGCACAACACGAATCCATGTTGGTTTGTGACATTCGGACATGACACAACATGAAAATAGGACACGCCCAAAAGGGGCCAATTCCCTTGGTTTTCCTGCGTCGATTTCGCAAGTTTCTAGTGACGTCTAATGTCGACGATGGTCCCCAACTAGCCGCCTGCCCCTCCTCTTTCAATCCAACCCATGACAAGTCATTGAAAACGGCATTTTCGTCAGAAAATTCATGAAAAACCGTAACTAGGATTTGAGAAAAAATTCATGAATCTATACTTGTTTTGAACCGATTTTCTCGTATTAAGACTTGTTTTTGAAGGTCTAATATGAATCAAACAAAAGCCCTTTGATGTAACTCAGTTTTAGCAACTAAAAATGAAAAATTTTACAAAAGAAAAAATCTAGTTTTCTTACTGGATTCCGACTGACTTTGACGTTCTCCGGCTCGTGCGGCTTCTCCCAAGATTGCTCTACAGCAGACCGCCTCCCCTGCCCTCTTATAGGGCTTGATCTGGATGGTAACCGACCTCAATGGCTGTTACCATCCTTGACCAGTCAAGGACAGCAATGGGGCTGCACAGCAAGGTCGTAACCTTGCTTTTCAGGCGGGTCTGGATCCAATGAAATCTGGATCCAGACCACCCGACCCGCTATACTATAAGTAGTGGTAGCCCCTTTGAGATTGTGAGAGGATAGTAGTCGTAGACCTCCCACACATTGACAGCCTAATACTTCAGCAAGACACTCATCTCACACACTTATGCAGATCTACAAGAGAAGGAAAGAGACTACAGGCGATTAACAGGCCGCTTGAGAAGGCAATGCAGCACATGAACAAGCGGCTAACTTGAAGGAGCATAATTTGCACTTTCAAGTCAAGGATCTCGTCCTTGAGCTTTATTCCATGTAAATGTATATCTTTTGAGTGCAGCATACTTCATTGATGCGGAAGTATGACAATCCTTACCCAACCATCAAGCGTTCAGGAATTGGTGCATACACGTTGGATATTCTGGATCATCCTCGCATGCCATCTTATTATCGTTTATGTGAGCGATTTGAAGGTTTGTCATGCTTATATAAAAGGCAAAGACTATAACCACCCTGCGCCCCCGAGGACACCTGAGTGGAGCACAACTTTACTATCTATAGTGGCTTGTCTTATTGCTTCTGTTAAACTCTTTCAACGTTGTGTGAAGGTTGGCCTAGTCCTGTTGAAAGACTAAATCAGTTGTACATATTATACCCTGTGAAAAAAAAGAAAGGTCTTGAAATCATTTCTTCTTTGGTAGGAATGGTTATTGTCCCTCAATAAAATTAACGGAGGTGATCCTCAACGCCATTCTTTTCGTGATTTGATGCACCCTCGACGCGACCTGATTGTACTTCTTTTCTTGCTTTCAAGAACTTCAATTAATTGCTAATAAGCGTGCTTCGACTTTAATTCGGTTGAAAGTACAAAGACGCCACGGCCAGATTTGAGATTAGCAATGAAGCCTCCCATCTAATTGCAGACTAATCTTATAAATAACTCTTTTATTTATTTATTTTGGTCTGCAGTTCCCTTGTTTGCAATTTGTAACAAGAACTAGGAAATAGGTTACTATCTGTAATCTGTATATGGCGCGTGAAGCAAAGGATAGCAGTGAGATCCTAGACGGGCATGACTTGAGAAATCAAGAGGATGGAAACAAGGATACATAATATAGGGATAGGGAAGGAGGTAGGTTCATCTGTATGACAGCCATGTTGCCTTCTCCCTTTAATTTGATACAATGAAGGTAACCTCGAATTATTATTTGGGTCACGCCTAAGACTATGACATCTCATACCAACTGTTTGTACTTGGGAAGCAAATGTCATGTTATACATATGAAGAAACGAATTTCTCTTGAATTAGGTCATTTTCTTACAACCTTTTATGGTCGGAAAGGCCAATTGTGATATTAAGGCTTCTTTCCATGAATTCAAATTAACTAGATATGTTTTTTTTGTTATCAACTGGCTATAAATAAATCAACTTTGGATTTGCGGGTGGCCCTACAGAAGCCCGACACATGATAAGGCTGTTCAGAAACAAAGAATCCACGTATTCGACCCCATTTGTTGTATCAAGCCTACCACCACCTTCCACTTAATCAGTAATTCACCGCCATTTTGATGATCTCCGAGATCGACAGAAGGTCGACACAGTATATATATATATATATATATATATATATATAGAAGTCATTGATATTAACCAAGTCAACATTTATAAACAAATATAATGTGAAATGCCTTCAAATCATCATTATCAAATAATAATTCGTAAGATGAGTACAAACTGAGAATAGTTTAAGAAGACGTACACACACCTTTTGTCACTTTTCCAAAAATACCCTTGATCATTTTCAGTAATTATGAAAGTACCCTTAGGCCATAAAACAGAACCTCCTCTTTTCTCATACATGAATTTACTTCCAGTCCTCATTTCCGGGTGTTCTTCCTTCCATTCTTTACTCCTCACCTCATTTGAACCACCTATTAGTTGATCTACAACTATTTTCGAAAAAACTAGATTTAAATCTATCAAAAAAAAAAAAGAAAAAAATAAAGAGAGAAACGAAAAAAAAGAAGATAAAAAAGATCAATTCAAAGGGGATTCATCAATTTATCGATTTATGTTGTTGATTTGGTTTTGTTTTTTTATTTTTTAGTTGTTTTGATCAGTGTTGTTCAATGCGTATCGTATCATGTATCATTTTGCTCCACAATACGGGCATATCGTATCATAGAATACTTTAATATTAAAAAAATATAAAAAATATTTAAAAAATCAGGAAAATTTTGTAAAAATACAGAAAAAATAAAAAAAATAGAAAAAATCTAGTAATTGTAAAGAATCCATATAATGCAAAGTTTAGTGCATACTGATCATTCACCATTGAATAATTAAAAAAAAGTATATATTTTGAAGCAAAAAATAAAATACATTTACATTTACATATTGTAAATTTGTAATCACGATCATTAACTAAATAATCTTCATCTTCTCCTTAATGAAGATTCAAAGTTTCTCACCACCTTCTATTTCAAAATCAAAATGTTCATCTCCTTGATGATGTTGTTGCGCTCCTTCCAAATTAATTCATGCAGTGTCTTCTTCAGTTAGGAGTTCATTTTTTCGTTATTTTCCATAATTCACTCATCTAATATATCAAAATTAACAAACTGCTATCTTTGTACATGTAGTTGACACATTTGCTAATTTTCATATGTGAGCAAAACAATGAGCTTCATTTATTTGATTATTGAGTCTATGACACCCCACTCAATGAACTGAGACAACCAAATTGTTCTTCATTGTTTGCGATTTCATGAAATTAAAACTAGTAGGAGAAATATACCTAAAAGTTGGCAACAGAAAGAGAAATGATTTTGTAATAATTTTCATTTGTTTATAAATTATTCTTATTCAATAAATTTCTTATAAACTAACCCGAATTTATCTGTTACAAACACGACTTGCAATCCCAAACAAGCATACCGGAAGATGCCTTTGAGAGAAGTGAAGAGAGGAAAAGAGAGGCAAAAAACCTGGAAAAAAAATTGAAAAAAAAATTGATTTTTTTTTTGCGTATCGCACAATAACATGTATCATATGATACAGTTTATCATATCGTATCGTACGATATGGATAACATTGGTTTTGATTAATTTGTAGACCAGAATTGAATGTGTTGGGTGCGTCTCTTATGTTGGGATGCTTTAGTCTTTTATTTTCAATTTTTCATACATTTTTTATTCTCTTTTCTCATTCTTTTGTTCTTGATTGTTATTGTTGTTGTTGTTTTCATATTATTGAGCTATGTCTCTTATTATTATTGATTTCATTTTTGTTTCAAATTTTGTTTTTTTTTTAAATTTTTTCCTTTGTTTTATCTTTTTTAAATGAGATTCATAAAAATATGCATTGAACTGTAAAGATGACAACAATACTAAGTGAAATCTCCATTGCTGGAGTAAAAAGAACCAAATATACTTTTCGTGGAATTTGGTGGGAGAGGAGAGATTGAGTGGGAGATGATAGATTGGGTGAGGGGAGATTTTATGAAATTGGGTGGGGAATGAGAGATTGGGTGAGAGAGTTGGAAGAAATATTGGGATGGAATGTGAGACAAGGTAATTTTGGTATTTAGTGAAAAAAGATGTGTGAATAGTAAAATGGATGTGCAAATAGTAAGCCTTTTTTTATTATATTACCTACTAATATTACTTTTGGTGGAATTTGGTGGGAGAGGAGAGATTGAGTGGGAGATGATAGATTGGGTGACGGGTGACTTGTTGAAATTGGGTAGGGAACGAGAGATTGGGTGAGAGAGGAGGGAGAAATGTTGAGATGGAATGTGAGTGAAGGTAATTTTGGTATTTAGTAAAAAAGGATGTGTGAATAGTAAAACAGGTGTGCAAATAATAAGCCTTTTTTTATTATATTACCTACCTATATTTTAGTTATATGAGGTTAATGGTGAAAAATAAGCCGCCGCAATATATACCATGCAAAGCAACATCATAAAAAAAAAGAAAGAAAAAGAAAACAAGAGAAACACAAGAAAAGAGTTCAAAGAAACACGAAATAGATTGAAAGAAAAGGAAAGAAAGAAGAAAAAGAACACAAGGCATGTTACCTGTTGTATATGTGCATCTCTGTACCAAAAACTAGTTTGACACCATGTCCCCGATGATTTTTTTGGGTTCCGTGCTGTCCGTCCAAGAATCTGTCATATATTCCAATCCATTGTCACCGCAAAATTTGCATGAGCTTCTTATCAATTGGCTCGGCTGTCCTTCCCTCTTTCAGCCATGGTGCTTACTTCTTGACATGCCTAAAAACATAAGGCTATGTACTTGAATTATTTGCCTATCCAAGCCATCTTTCAGAAGATACAAATGTTTGATTAAATTCATCCAAAAGGCTGCAACCTCTACAAAGAGTGCATGCTTCTCAATGTAGTAGATGAAACAAGAGGTTTAGATTCTTCCATTTTTTTCTCCTTGCAAAAGTACGTAGCACCTCCAACTTTAGAAGCAGAGGAGAAAGGATCCAACCCTTCTACTGAACTATAGATAAAAGAAACAAACATCTCCATTCGAACAATCTGAACTGAATGTTGATATTTCCCAAAAAGTAATCATACTAAAGAGAGTATAACAACAACTAAGCCTTTTTCCATATTAGATGGGGTGGGCCACGTGGATTCTTTGTTTCCACATAGCCCTATCATGTGCCATGTTAGCATTTAACTCATAATAAGCTAGATCATTCTTTATTGTTTCTTTTCAATACTTTTATGGTCCTCCTCTACCTCTTTTAATACTTTCAAAATTTTTACACCTTCTTACATGTTCTTCTTTTGATCTTCTTTCTATATGTCCAAACTATCTTAAATAATATTCTCATTTTATCCTCTATTGGTACCACTAGTAATTTGTTTCTAATAACCTCATTATGTATACGGTCTTTTCTTATATGACCACTCATCCATCTCAACATCTTCATTTCTGTCACATACATCTTTTGTACATGTTGATGACTTACTGCCCAACCCTTAGAACCATAAAACATGGTAGGTTTAATTATTGCTCTATAATATTTACCTTTTAACTTTAATAGTATCTTCTTATTACAAAGAATACCTGATGCTCTTCTCCATTTTAACCAACCAGCATTATTTCTATGCGTAACATCTCCATCAATTTTTCCATCACTCTAAAAGATTGACTCTAGGTATTTAAAACTTTCTTTTGGGAGATATAATGTGTGCCAATTTTAATTTTTATGTCCTCTTAAGTAACAAAATCATCAAACTTACATGCCATATATCCTATCTTTGTTCTATTAAGTAAGAAGCCTTTACTTTCTAATGTTTCTCTCCATAGTTCCAATTTTCCATTAACTTTTCCTTAGACTCCTCCACTAACACAATGTCATCTCCAAATAACGTACACCAAGGTACTTCATCTTGAATATATTTTGTTAACTCATCAATCACCATTATAAATAAGTATAGACTTAAAGTTGATCCTTGATGTAACCCAAGTTTGTCATTCCTTCATGAATCCTTAGACATGTTTTTGCATCATCGTACATGTCTTTTATAAGATTATGTATGTCAATGGGATACCTCTTTTTTCTAAGGCTCTCTAAAGAACCTCCCTAAGCACCCTATCATAAGCTTTTCTAAATCAATAAATATCATGTAAAGGTATTTCTCTTTTTTGCTCTAAAATGTTTCATAAGACGTCTCAAAAGGTGAATCGCTTCAATAGTAGATCTACCTGACATGAATCCAATTTGGTTCTCTGTTGTACTCAATATTTGTCTTAACCTACGTTCAATAATTCTTGTATATGGGTATAAGTTTACTCGTTCTCCATTCCTCGGGCATCTTTTGGTTTCTCCATATTTCATTAAATAGTCTTTTGAGACAAGTGATTCCTGTTTCTCATAGAATTTTCCAAACATCTATGAGAATATTGTTTGGACCTACCGATTTACTACCCTTCATATGTTTAAGAGCCTTTTTGACTTCATTCTTTTGAATACGTCGATAGAAATTGTGGCTTATATACTTTTATGATTTGACTAACTCTCCTAAGCTAATACTAAAACCTTTATTTTCATTAAAAAGCTTATAAAAATAGTTTTCCATCTACTTTTTATATTATCATTTGCCACTAGAATTTTCTCATCCTCGTCTTTGATGCATCTAACAAAATTAAGATCCTTGATTTTCTTATCTCTAGCCTTAGCTATTCTAAAATATCTTTTTCACCCTCTTTTGAGTTGAGTTTTTTTATATAAATCATTTAAAATTTTAGCTTTTGCTTCACTGATGGCCTTTTTCGCTTCTTTCTTTGCATTCTTATAAGCCTCTAAAATTTTTTCTTAGCATAATGTAATTTGTAACATACCCTCTTTGCCTTGATTTTATTTTGCACTACTTCACTCCACCACCAAGCTTCTTTTTATGCCGGTACACCTCCCATAGATTCACCTAACATATCTTTCGCCATTTCCCTAATATGTGGTCATATTGTTATACATATCACAAGGTGTACCAACATGATTCCAAGTATCTCCTTGTAGGACTTTGTGTTAAATATACCTTCTTTCTTGCTTTTGAGGTTCCACCATTTAGACTGAATAGCTCAATGCACTCTTTTCTTCTTTGGCCACTTTTTACCTGGAAATTTATAACTAAAAGTCGATGTTGGGTGGTTAAGCTTTCTCCTATAATTACCTTACAATCTTTACAACACACTCTATCTTGTTTTTTACAAATAAAATAATCAATTTGTGTTTGTGATAAGCCACTCTTATAAGTAATTAAATGTTCATCTCGTTTTTTGAAGATTGTATTGACTATAAAGAGATCAAATGTTATAGCAAAATTTAAAATCTCCCTACCTTCCTCATTTATATCCCCAAAACCAAAGTTTTCATTAATACCTTGATATCGTAATGCCTCTTTACCAACATGTCTATTTAAGTCTCTTCCTAAACAAATCATCTCCCTTTACAGAATTCTTTGAATAACCTTATCTAACTCCTCCTAAAAAGCCGTTTTTATATTATCTTTTAGTCCTACTTTGGGTGCGTAAGCACAAACTATATTCACAACCTCTGCTTCTAACATTAATTTTAATATTATGATTCGGTCACCATATCATTATATGTCTACTTCACTATCCATTAAATCTTTGTTTATGATAATACCAACTCAATTTCGAGTCTTTTCCTTATCTGAGTACTATAATTTAAAATCAGTATCCTCAATCTCTTTTGCTTTTTCTTCAACCCACTTTGTCTATTGTAAACATAGGATATATATTTTTCTCCGAATCATAGTATCTACCACTTTCATTAGCTTACCGGATAATATTATGATATTTCAAGAACTAATATGAATCTTATTATCTAAGACTAGCTTCCTTATCCCCTCCATCCATCCATATTGAAAATACGGAGACCCTCTTTATAATTTAGCAGGACTGACTTCTTTACCTACACCCGTTCGTGACGTGGGAACCCTCTCTTCAATTGATTCACTACATCGGAGTAAAAATGTAATAGCCTTTGCTTACTTTTTACTATATTCGGGCTCTATACCGCATCACTAAAAGAGAACACCTCAATGCAATGCTCATAATTTATGTAATCTATAGTATAAAAATATGATAGTTTTACGTTGGTTGTCGGAAGCCTAACACAACCCTCCTTTATTGGACAAGCAAGACAAGGGTGATCCCTTACGTGGGCGGAATTATACTAATGAGAGTAAGGCAGCAAATTTTCATTTTATAAAACAATAATACCCTGCACACAAAGTAAGAAAGCAGCTCAATTATTTGAGACTGGTTTCACGTTTCTGTATCTCTTTTCATGAACTCTACGGTGATCACAAGAAGACCAACCTTCGGCTACTGCTTGCCATATAGCAAAGGAAACTTGCATCTAGTGGCACTTCAGTATGGTGATCTTAACCCAACTGCGTATTTTTAAGAATCTGGGCAAAAGGACCCAATCAATTCAAGTAACGATGCTACATAGGACAACTTGCAAATACATTGACCTCATCCTCACTATAACATGCCACCTTGAACTAAGCAAATGGAGTACGGAGTGCGCCAGAAACCAACAAAGTTCTCTCACATAAAGAGGATATATGTTTGCAAAATCATAATAGAAATGTGCAAAGCAATTCAGTTCCCACTAAATGAAAATTATGAAACAATAGAATTGATTTGAGTGTAAGAAAGCAAAAACTAATACCTACAATTCCATGCAGTGAACTATTATATCCTAGCCTTTCCATGAGAGCAACCAGGGCACTTGTAATGCTTGATATGCTGGACCCTTCGCTGGCGTTGTTTTCAGGAATTTGCCATGGAACCATCTCTCACATGTCTCAACAGATTCAGAGTTGGTCTGAATTGTTTGTTATTTCATGCCTCAAGCACCACAGAGAGCAGGCCGATGTTTCATGTTCATCAATTCTTCTTCATCCTCATCATCCTGTTTCTGTTTTACTAATGCTCTTGACGCTTTTGTGACTCTTTTTCTGCACGCAAGAACGCTCAATCAAGAATGTGAATACAATGTGTGTGCATGTATATGTATGTGGCCAATCGATTCTCAAAGAATTGACACATGGAAATTAGCCAAAAACAACCTAGGCGTACAAATGAAAACAATGGCTATTATCTTTTCAACACCAAGAGAATGTGAACCTTGTCTTAATTATGTTAGATGCATAAAAGATGAGGATGAAAAAATTCTAGTGCCAAATGATGATATAAGAAATAGATGGAAAAACTATTTTTATAATCTTTTTAATGAAAATACAGATTTTAGTATTAGTTTAGGAGATTTAGCCAAGTCAGAAAAGTATATAAGCCACAATTTCTACCAACATATTCAAAAGAATGAAGTCAAAGAGGCTCTTAAACATATGAAGGGTGGTAAATCGGTAGGACCAGATAATATTCCTATAGAAGTTTAGAAAATACTAGGAGAAATAGGAATCACTTGGCTCACAAGACTATTTAATGAAATATGGAAAAACCAAAAGATGCCCGAGGAATGGAGAGCAAGTACACTTATACCCATATATAAAAACAAGGGAGACATTCAAAATTGTGCGAATTATCGAGGAATCAAGTTAATGAGTCATACTATGAAATTATGGGAAAGAATTATCAAACGTAGGTTAAGACAAGTATCAAGTACAACAGAGAACCAATTTGGATTCATGCCAGGCAGATCTACTATTGAAGCGATTCACCTTTTTAGATGTCTTATGAAACATTTTAGAGCAAAAAAGAAAGACCATTACATGATATTTATTGATCTAGAAAAAACTTATGATAGGGTACCGAAGGAGGTTCTTTCGAGAACTTTGGAAAAAAGAGGTATCCCATTCATATATATTAACCTTATAAGAGACATGTATGATGGTGCAAAAACATGTGTGAGGACTCATGAAGGAACGACGGACTTCTTTGAAGTTAATATTGGGTTACATCAAGGATCAACTTTAAGTCCATACTTATTTATAATAGTGATGGATGAGTTAACAAAACATATTCAAGATGAAGTACGTTGATGTATGTTATTTGCACATGACATTGTATTAGTAGAGGAGTCTAAGGAAAAAGTTAATAGAAAATTGGAACTATGGAGAGAAACATTAGAAGGCAAAGGCCTCCGACTTAGTAGAACAAAGACAAAATATATGGAATGTAAGTTTGATCATTTGGTTACTTCAGAGGACAGAGAAATTAAAATTGGCACACATTGCATTCTCCAAAAAGAAAGTTTTAAATAACAAACTACTGCATGCAATTCGCTTTTTAACTAGCTGTGTTGAGCACGCAAAGAGCTTTTGTGTATACCTTACTTCTGGAGAACGTAAGTTTCTGAGCTTCTTCTATATATATATATATGGTCATCAAGTTTATGAACATTTCCCCTTTTTACTAAGTTAATATATATAGTGTACTCTACAAATTACAATGCAGGTGATATTCACAAGATTGGCAAAATAAAAATTAACAGTATGTCTATTAGAGGTAGTTGAACATCCAAGAGGTCCCATTTCTATTATTGAGTGTTCTATCCAAAAAGGGAAAGAAGAGAATATGTCGAACATTCAGGAAATCGTTGATAGTGAAATCATATTGATTACTATTGAGATGCACCACAACCATCACCAGGCATCCGGCAAGTGGTTAAGATCTAACTGAATCGACAAATAGATTCAAAAGGTATAGACACTAATCTTTTCATTTGCTTCACATCAGAATCTGACCAAACTGAAATTCTGTCAGATTCTTCTACTTGCTGATTGCATTTCTGCAGTTTTAAATCGAAATATGATTTCAGTAGGGGTCTCAGATTATCTTTCGAACAACTATGATATCTTTCAAATAAAAGCAACTGACCAAATTGTTGGATCCGATATAAACTGAGCATGTAAGGGAAAACTGTTCCTGAAGGTCGAGTACTGCACATTTTACTTCCATTCAGCTATTTTATGACTCTGTCCTTCATAAAGCACCATATCAGAACAATCTTGGAAAATTACAAACATAATCTTTCATTCACAAGCTTGACCTTCAAACAGACCAAATGGCCCACCTGTCCACAACCTAAGATTAGATGTGAAACTCAGATCCAAATGTAACAGTTTAAATACATTTCTCGATTTGGCTAGTTGTTTCTGCTACAAAAACCATAGCAGACCATATATGGACCTCAGAACCCTTTGTCATTATGTCTTTCACAACAAGGTGGCACTACCGTTATCAGTTATTGTTCAAAGAATCAAAGATTTAACTGATGATAACCTGAACCAGAAGATCAATGCGTTCCAACATGGCTTTCTTACTTCCCAAACATGGAGCACCCGATGAGGCAAATCTGATAATGTACCTTGAATAAACAACAGAAGTGAATTTGCAGGCACCACCTTAAGAGCATCAAATGAGAAACTATGGCAGTTAACGTTTCAACTAAGTTTGCTTTACTGGCATCAACCCAGCGAGCCAAAGCTTCAGGCAAAATTTGCAGGCGCCACCTAAGAAGAAGTTTCTCAAGTTTTCTTCCCTTTGCCCTGTGATTACGTACCCTTACTCTTGCAATAAACTCTGATTGTGAGATTCAGGAGTTGCAATGCTTTGTTAAGTTACAACAAACTGGAGAAAGTATTGGTAGTAATTATTATTTCTCCCTTGACGGAGTATCCACCAGTACTTTTAAATTTGGGTTTTCAAATGAAGGTCTTCCGTCACATTCAAGTGTCTTCAGCTATTTGAGAAGTTGTAGAGTTCTAGCTGTAGCTGAATTGAAATTGGAACTTGTTGCCTAACCCCCAGTTTCTTCTCCGAAAGAGTAGGGTTCCGGTCGTTGCAAAACGAACATGTATGCGAATGCTCAGTCCACTTGAGGATGCCCTTCCCTTGAAATGTAAGAAACTTTGACTCCAAGATTTACTCTATGACCAACAACCAACTTAATTTTTCGAGCTCCCCAACAGAAAAGACGTAACGGTTTATCTCACCCATCAACAGCAATCTAGCATTCCGTTTTTACACATTTGGCAGAAACTATGATGATAACACCATTGTAAACTTGGATGTCTGCGATTTTGTATTGCATATATGTCCTAAACACCCTTAAACTTGATATCCTCCTAATTTCTTGAAAAGTTATACAGGATGGATTCTTACATTGCTGAGTTGCTAAACTTTTCGTAAGGTTGCTTACTCATTTTCGAGGTATTTCACAAAATACCACCTCTGGTACTATATTGCTCACTCAATGACATGATAGTCTCAGCCTTTAGTGTAATTTAAAAGTTGAAATGAAACTCAATGATTAAGTAGAACGTTAAATTTGTTCGCCACTAATTTATGGTTCCCAGACAACTGTGAATCGAATGGTTAGTTAAACGTAAATTTCTAATTGCAAGTTTACAACTGTTCATACAATGCCGTCGTTGTTTTTGATTCTACATTCTAAGTGGACAAAAACCCCGGGCGGTTCTATGCTTTGCACCGACAAGGATTTGCTCATCGCGTAATATGCTTCAGCTCTGCACCATACATGTACCTACCAACTTTTAATGGAAACCGTACCAAAACCAGGGCCAGAGCACGCAACGTTCGTTCTGTGTTTTAGGTGTTTAACTTTGGTTTGTAGTATGTGCATCGGAAAGATCAGTTGATGAAACCCAGAAAGTCAAAACCCACATGTTGTAGAGTCTACGGGTCCCAAAGACGATGAGAACTTCTAAGAGAAGAGATCGCCATCTATTTAGTACATACATAGGCACTTCGAAACACCCACTCTTCAATCCCAAATGTTACTGTAGTATGGGTTCGCTCTTAGGAGGAAGTCATCGTTCCTAGTATGCGAAATTAACTGGGGAGATTTGCCAAAGCTGCAACTTGCATACTGCAAATCGTTTGGAAAGGGACACACATCACAGGTACTCTCCGCAATAAGTAGTGCTTAGCTAATTCAAGTGAAGTGAGTGACTCGCCCTTGATATCGTGAAAAGTATTAGTAGGCGAAGTTTTGATTTCTTATTTGAGCTTTTGCAACTTGGAAAGAAGAGCGCGATCGATGAACATTTTATTTGGAACTAATTCGTATCATTACGCGAAAAGAAAGAGAGGGCCATAATATGGGTCAGTATGCAGGGAGAGCAAAAAAGATCAGAAGAGGATTGCTGGATTTTGATAGGCCATGAGGAGATGAGTCTGGTCTTGAGCTGGGGGAGCAACACTCGGTTCTCTTGGTTGAGAAGGATGGCCTTCTTCCTCAGCCGCTCGTTCTCCTCCATGATCCGCCTGTTCCTCGACCACAGCCTCATAATTGCCTTCTTCATCATATTCATCCTCCCCGAAGAAGAAGTAGCAGCTGAAGCTGATCTCCACCTCCCAATATTCTTCCTCCTGTTCTTCTCCTTCCTGCAAATTAACCACATTATAACACTAAATTTACGTGTGAGGAAAGAAATTAAGCAAAACAGACGTGATTGAGAATTCAGGAAGAAAAGGATAATCCGCTTCTCTTTTCTCCGCACCTCTCCAATTGGTTCTTACTAATCATCTTCGACGAACGGAGCCTCGGCCTCGAAAGAAGTGAATCATGATGCTGCAGCAGGGCTGCGGGAATGTGAGTCATGATTCAACGGGGCGACGTATCCGAGGAGGTGCCTGCACTGCACATATCATGTATGCAGCTGAGGGAGTTGCGGGGTTTAAGTTGCGTGGGCGGGGAGACTTGCAATGACGACTGGACAAATCTCATTCATCAATATAGATCATCGGCTAGCTCTCCTGGTCTCAGTGAAATGGACCTCTCTCAATTGATACGAAAAGGCAAAAGTTATGACAAGTTTATTTGTTGTGTTGGCTCTTCCCTTTTACGTAATGATTAAAGTCCAGTCTTATAATTATTCATATCCGAGATCGCGTCATCTTAATTATCTTCTCTAGGACCAACTTTATACTCCCGACCGGCCCCTTTCCAATAGGGTCCGACTGCATCATACTGTTTGTTATTCACATTATACCGATCGATGGAACCAGTATCCGCCTATCGCCAATATCTTAATGCAGTCTAACTATTATAAGCATGCATCACCAATATCTGCTAAGAGGTTTAGCTGCATACCTTTCAAAATTTGTTCTTTCCAGGTCCGCCCATTTTGTATTCTTAGCCGGAGGAGGATTGTGGCAGGTCAATTCGATGATCTGCTGCATGGGCCCCTAAACACATCATTCATCCATATGATCCATGATGTTGCCCGGCCAAGCCATGACCTGCTCCATTTCCTAATGCATGCTTTATCATCATGCAGCTGCGCATCAAATTAGACAGTTATGTTTAACCTTTCTACTGATCTATGGATTGGAGTTTACCCAACCATTTTACAGTTCATCCTTAAGCTAGCACTTTCAATGCGCATGGATCATAGTAACAATTGATCAAGCTACACATTTTGATATGGTATGATTTAGATGAACGGTATATTATCTAAATAAACATTTTGTTATTTGGAGTTATATTTGGTGGACACCGCATCGTTTTGCATAGATTATTTAGGCCTATGGGTATTGATATATTTAACTTATTATTTTATTCGAGTTAAAATTTAGTCATACTTGTCTTTGATCGCTGCTCACGATCGTGCTCACGCGAGAAGCGGCCACATGACATTGGTTCGAATCAGGTCATGATCGCAACTGGTGCGGGTGTGATACCATCTCTCTCAGTCAAATTCACAAACATGAAGCTAGCATGCCCTTAATTTTCTGGGTCCAAAATCTGAATCGATCCATTGAATCAAAATAGCACTTCTGAAGCAAGACATCAAACTGATCACAGCAGGCCATAAAAGTGGTGGTGAAACTAGGTCAATGTAGGTGTTGGATCCGCTCCAACTAAAATTGGACTGCCTTCGGTACCGGTTAGACCATTTGGGTCAGACATCAGCTAATGGATAATTATCAAGTCCGCATAAAGTATAATTTGGGGTATAAGCATCAACCATAAGTCCAGGGACGGTTTAGTGTGTGGAGGTTAGGTTTAGGCTGTACCATGAAACTCACTGTGTGATGGTATCCATGAGAAGCAATTCACGGATATGGAGCTAGAACAAATTAGATTAGACCTAAAAATGTAGCTTTGTTTTCACTGTAAAGTTTCTCATTCTGAGGTCCTTTTTATTTCACGTGTTGATTTCTACAGAATACGCGTTCTAGCGGCCAGCAAAATATTCATCGCAATATCCAACTTTTCTTTTAGTGTTTCATGCCTCACTGAGAAATCACTCTTCTAATGGTTGCTCAGAGAAAGCGAATTTCCCTTTGGCAATGTTGAAACAAATGCACCCTCAAGAGTGGTGTGGTTGGAGATGATTGGAAGAAACTTCCTGTGCACACAAACACAGACGCACACACGTGTGCATGAATACGGATAAGAGCTTGTTCATAGCTGAACGAGAATGAAAGGCTGCCAATTATCAGTAGAGAACTGTCTCTAAAGGTTCTATCATGCATTTCAAAGAAAACCCAGAGAGAGAGAGAGAGACATTATAATATTGTGGGGCATATCTAAAAGAATACATATGGGAGAACCGACGCAAGCCACTACGGATCTGCTACAATTACGAATGGCTCTCAAATCCTTCACAGAGAACATCCACTTGGAAAATCCACAGAGAACCATTAGAATTGCTGTCCATGAAAGTCACGCACAAATTTACATTTAACAGACAGAGCCATGTAGAAAATCCAGCACAGATTCTTGGAGTTCGGCACCAGAGGAATAAACAAGGAACACATTTACACAAGTTCTCTTTTCCTCGTCCATAACATTACCAACGAAAACCCCATCACGGACATGATGACAACCTGCAATTACAGGACGCATTAACAAAGATCAGTTCAAAATATATCACAGTTAATCTACATGTCCTACAGATCCACGTGAAGCTAGCGTAACTAGTCATAGTAATCAAGTTTGGATTATTCAACTAGGTTTCCTTGAGCCTTAAAACGAATAACCTCAGAAGTTGAAGCTCTGGCCTATTAACCTCAGAATGTGAAGCTCCAAGTCCTGAACATGCAGGACTTCAATCGACTCAAAACACTTGTAATATATCACATTCCTTCTCCATAAAGACAGTAAAACACAACTAAACCAAGCATACAAAGCATTGGACGCTGCAATTGAAACTCATATGAAGATTTTACACACAAACACGCACAAGAGAGAGAGAGAGAGAGAGAGAGAGAGAGAGAGAGAGAGAGAGAGAGAGAGAGAGAGAGAGAGAGAGGGAGAGAGTACTGATATGGCTGTTGGCACCCCAACAAGGGGATCTTGAAAGAACTTGTTAGCTAATGCAAGGGCTAGAAGACTGCTCTGCATCCCTGATAAAAACGAGGAACCTATCAGTTTGATCATACATATGGTGCCAAACCTAAGGGAGAAAAGATCAAAGGAGGATTTGATGATGACCTGTTTCATATGACAGAGTCCTCTGAAGTGCTGCAGCATCTGGTGCTTTATGGAAAGCTAAACCACTTAGAGCATACCCAGAAATGAACGCTGATGCATGAAATCCAACAATAAGCAGTATCACCACAAGACCAAAAGGAGAAAAAATTGCCTTTATATTTATGGCCAGAGGTGAACCAACACAAAGACTTGTTACAAGAACTGAAAGCGGAGGCAGGAATGGACGAATCGTACAACAGATCCCTGGAGTAAATCTTTTGATAATGACAAAAGGAATATCATCAGAATACATGTCAAATTGTGCTTCTGCTCAGTGATTATGATGATGGTGGTGGTTGATTTACCTATTCAAGAAAAGGCCCACAACAATAGGTGCAACTACAATTTGCATAATGCTGGACATCATTCCCTTTACATCAACTGGTAATCTCTTTCCAATAAGCAAGAGAGACAAAAGAGGGGTGATGAAAACTCCAGCGGCAGTTGAGAAGGATGTCATAACTATGCTTAAGGGAGCCTTTGTTGGGTCTGTAAGAAATGTAGCATAGTTCGAAAGCTGTGCACCACTAACACACGATACTAACATAATCCCTGCCCCTGCAACAAGCTCGCCTGATAGTTAAACTATTTATATAAAGGGGAAGCCAGTGTAATGACAGAATGTGAATACATTACCAATAGAATTTGGGAGACGAAATATGCCAACTGCCATGGTTCCGAAAATGTAACCAAGGATGGGCTTTACAATAAACTGCCCAGCAAATCCAGCTGCAATAGCAGCTGGCCTCGTGATTGCCTCTATGAAGTCTTTTGAACTCGAATTGACTCCAACAGCAAACATCAAAAATCCCAGTGCTGGAGCATAGTATCTAAACGTTGGTATAAAACAATAATCATCAACAAGTGAATGATAGATATCTTCTCATTTCCACAGTCATAACAGATTCATATGATATGCGAAGGAGTTCAGCAGCCGATATAGTCTTGTTTAAGATTTTATTGTTTCATTCAGAATGTTTGTTTCCTTTCCTCTTATTGATTTGTAAAATAGCAACCTGACATTTTCTGGACCCAGCTTTAGTTTAGAGCCATCTTAATCTTTTAATAGCTCAGCATTCTGTATCAACAGTTCCAACATACAAATAAACAAAGAAGTCTTGATGGCATAAATGAAAAAACATGTTATATATATTCTAATATAACAAACATTAACAGTACCATCAAAATACAACGCAATATATCATATTGCACTATATGCCTACTGGAGAATTTCGGTACATACTATATGATACTGGTTGCATTGTATTATGTTATACTAGGAATCCCAACCACATGAGTTGTCTCACTGAAAACTGTAACTGTTCAATGAGGAATGCAGCTTTTTTAGCCATTTGCTCTCATTCTACGTTTCTGTACTTCAATAATAAGCGCGTTCATCAAAACTTAGTCCTAAATCTAAAAGATCTTCCAGGATTCCTAATTCGAATATGGAGAGAACACACTTGTGCAATAAGAGCTTTCAGTTATTTTTCAAAGGCAGGAAAGATGTTATCCTAATTCGTATAAAGAGACTTTTCTTTAATGTACATCAAACTCCAGAAGAACAGAAGATGAAAAGTTTCAAGGAAAAAACGAAGAGTACGAATTACCAACAGTTGCAAAGTGCGAAACCTCATACGAACACCACAATCACCTTGTTGTAAACCATGTAAAAGAAGGTGGATATGCAAGTGCTAAAATTGTGCTCGCAACAACAGCATGAGGTAGGAAGGAGTTTACATTTTCCAATATACGCGAAATCTCAATCTCACCCCTCCCAGGCTCCTGCCAAGAAAAAAGAGTCTGATCCATGAATTCAGTATCACATAGTTCAAACTTCAGAGAAGTTAAAAGTGAAAGAGATGAACAAATTCATGATCTATAAGCTTCTCGCCTTGATAATCGAGAAAGAATCCGGCCATAAAACACCGTAGATAGATACAGAAAGAATGTATCTACACAAGCACATTTAAATTGCAACCGGACAGGAGAATCTCAGTTCACAACAATAGAAATAGAATGGTAGATCCCACAAAAGTTCAAACGTCGACGTGCACAAGAAGTGACGAGCCGCGACCATCTTATGCCATTCTTTGTTCTGCCCCTTTTATAAAATCAGAGACTTGTGGCTATCTGTAAACTAGAATCGCGAAGAAGAGCATCCTTGGAATTGCTTATAAGATTGGCAAAACAGCAAGACTCTTAGAAGTTTACCTCAGGATGAAAAGAAGAGTTCACAGGCACCGGAGCACCATCTTCAGGAGAACAATTAGAAGCCCTCTCCGATCGACATCTCATCGATGGGGCAAAAATACCCTTCCCTGAAATTCAGCTCAACGCCAAGAGAATGCCAAAGTCGAAAAAACAGAAGAAGCCTAAAACACAAACAGAGATTTCTCTAAGTTGAGAGAACAACTTACGAGATTGATACAGGAATGAAGAAGAAGAAGGAGCAAAATCTTGGGCTAAGAAGAAGACAAAGGCAAAGAAAAATGGAAACAGATGAGCGGGATCGTCAGCGCGTATATAAGTCGCATAGGGAGAGAAGGGAGCAAGTGCATTCTGTTGTTACCATATTTCGTTGCGCGGAGAGAGCACACAAGAGGAGAGCGTTTGGGAGGAACGGGAGACGACGACGATAGCGTCGGGTGCGGAGGCCGGAGTAGACAAGCGGTGAGACCCATCATCGGAGCTGTGAGTGAGCCTGCTGATGCACACAGCAGGCAGAGCGTGAGGCCTTGACACCCACCTGGGGAACACGGTGATGGTCGATCTGAAGTCGTCGGAAACGCCAGATTAGGGGCTACATCCGTGGGTTGCAGAAGAAAAAGGAAAGCAAAATAAATGTACACGCAAAAGCAACAACGTTGACCCTTCCATTAGATTTTTAAGAACCGGGCCAAAGCAAATCCTGGTCTCCCATTTGAAAATTGCTTCCGTCAAGTTCATGCTAACTGTGAGGCTGTTTTGTTCTACTACCTTACAACATTGTTTATTAGTAAATTGGATGGTCAGTTTACTAATATTCATATAGTAACATTTCTATTCGACAGTTAAATTCCAGTGGAAACAGTCTATGCTAGAGAGAGGAATGAGTGGGAATATTCAACACTTTTCATATTGTAACATTTCTATACAAATCTTGGTTCATCTTTCTTACAGTTCCTTGCCGTTTCTAATAGGTGGTTGTACCAATCGTCAACCGAGAGATTGCTACGTTTAGCACACCAACTCTTGTTCATTTTGTTTTTGTTTGTATCACGATATTTCCTGCTCTCTTTATGCCATCATCACCTTGCATGTGGTTAGTGGGGATGACTTTTGATTATCTATGTTGATAAGAATCAAACAGTAGTTAGACGTTCTAGTTACACTCGTTTCTATCCTTCGAGGAATTCTCCACTACAACCGGAACTGATAAGAACAATGAACCTTGTAATCGCCACTAAATCTAAGCTAGACAAGTTTAGATGAGATTATATGGTTAAATAGAGATACTTCCAAACAGCAAAATGCCTCCAAACATAATTATAATTTGATTCACTTAAATAGAGATTACAGAATAGTAAAGACAAGCATTAAAACAAGTTAGAAATAGCACCTAGAAACTAACATTATATGGTTATCCTACAAGCTAAGGGAAATGAACCTGATTTAATGGTCAATCGGTTCATTATTGAGCATAGTAATCAATTGGTACCGGTTTGGACCACCATTTATGAAATCTTTTTGGGTTATATCTGCCGTTGTTTGACTTGTCTTGAACTTAGATTGTGTTACTAGTTTCGGGGTTCGACTTAGATGGATTATTTCCTCAACATTACAATAATTTCTAGATATGTATATATATACATATCTTGTTCTTGAGATGTAAGCTAATTAAGTTTGATTTTGTGACATTTTTTATTTTTGTTTTTTCCAGCAAGATTCGTCCTCGAATCTGGTCTTGAGTAGTTGCATACAAGTGTTATAACATTTAAGCATATGGTGATGGGGTTGGGAGCTAGTTTTTAAATTAGTCCAACCAACACCTAAATACTTTGCTTCAACCTCAAGGATCCTATAGTTTCCTACTATTATAGGTTCCAAATGACTTCCAACAATTGTGATTGATGGTGAAGTCAAATGTGCTGAATGCGAGAAGACGTGCTTCTTGATCGTCATTTTTCCACAGTAGAGACTTGTGTGAGATCAAGGTGCTGACTTTATACATATTGTTTTTCAATACAAATGATGGCGGTCATAAATTTTTATTATAAAAGAAAGATTCTCTCTGATGGGATTTTTTTATCTTGAAATTACTTTGTTGATCATCAACTTGATGTTTCTTGCTTGTTTTCCAAAGAAGTAAAGGGATAAGTGAAGGTTATAACTTTTCTCTAGACATCCTTTTACCATAATAAGTTTGATAAACTGATGACCATTTATGATGCAATTTCAGGTACCTAAAATCAAGTTGGGTGTATGTGAGTCCTCTTTGTTGGAAACATATTATGTTGTTTACATGGTTGACTTAAGGTCTACCATTGTAGATTCTTTGGTAACCAGCTTGGTTTCATCAGCATCAACTGTAAGTATGTCTAAAACTTATTTTTGTTTTTCATCAAGGTTTTCAAGAGAGCTTAAAACCTTTCGAGATTCAGCAAAGTGTTTACTAGTATCTTTGAGAACGTTTATAAGTTTTGTAGTGCTTTCTTTGTAGACATATGGATAATCAATGAGTTTGTATCCATATCCAAAACAAATGAAACATTTAGTGGATTGATTGCAGGTGCACATATGCATGGATTCTTCAACAGAATTTCTTTCGATGGGACGATGACTAGCTGTTACATGATGCTCGCCTTGTTGTCTTCTAACGATCCTATGCAGAACTTAAGATATCTCTTGTAATTGCTTCTATATCTATTCTTGTTATTGGTTAATTCTATTCCAGATGATGTCTTTAAGGGACAACCCTTCACCTTTCAACAAATTAGGAACAACTAGAAATCGATGGAAACCCAATGAGTTAGAGGTAGATATGATTCTAGGACTACGATTGGAATGATACCATAAGTTTAGGTTGTGATGACGGATAAGACTAGTAAGGCAAAAGATTTGAGTTGAGTGAAATGATTACAACGAATGTGGAAAGGGATTGATGAAAGTAATGACAACACTTTTATTATTTGGGAAAGAAAATAGGTTTTAAGGGAAGGATGGGAATAACATGACAAAATGAGAAGTATTGAACTGACCTTGTGAAAATATCGCTTTTGCAATGCGAAAGATCTCAATGAAAACACCAAATGATGCAAACCAAATGATGGTTAGGCATTTTGGTTGCAATGGTTTCTAGTCTTCTAAAAATTCTTCACCACAACCGAAACTAATAAGGAGAATGAACCTGGTAATCGCCACTAAACCCAAGCTAGACAAGTTTAGATAACATAAGGAGAAGAGAGATACTTCCAAACAACAAAATGCCTCTAAAAATGACTGCAATTTGTTTCATTCTAATGACTTAAATAGATATTACACAACAGTAATGATAGACATTAAAACAAGTATATCCTGCAAGCTAAGAGAATAATCCGTGGTTCTTGATCATTTATGAAACCTTTATGCGTTGGATATGTGCTTGACTTGTCTTAGACTTAGATTGGGATTCGACTTAGATGGATTATGTCGTTTATATTATAATAATTTCTAGATATGTAGGTATACATATGTGAGCTGATTAAAGCTTTATTCCAAGCTGTTTTGAGTTTTTTTCCAGCCTGATGTCCGCATCACATGTGGACCTTTGCAGTTTTGAGTTTTTTTTCAGCCTTATGTCACATGTGGACCTTTGCTCATCATGGCATGGGCAAGCATCGGCATGTCTATGCCTTGCTTCATCGGTTCTTGCTTTCCCGACGAGGTACAAGTGAGTCCTAGCTTTATGTTTCCAGTTAGATTTTCTGACTGTGAGATGGTTGATTTGTATGTTTAGACACCGGCAATTCTCCATCTCTATGGGTTACATCATGCGCACCACCGCCACCAATCAATCAATACATTCAATACATGCATGAATAGTGCAATGATTTTCCTTCACTCTTCGTGGCAGGGGCAGACGTTGGCGTGTCCTGCGTTCCATGGGGCTGACAGCCTTAGTTGCAGTAAGTGACGCAACCTCTCTCTTTCGTGACAAGATACACGCGAGTCTAAACTTCCCGTTTCTAGATTTTTTGAAAGTGAGATGGTTGGATGTGTGTGGTTAGCTTTTCCTCCTGATCTAAGTTCTCTTTTTCGTTACGGAGATGGCTTGAAATATGGCCTAAAAGGGCTGGTGTTGTTAGATTATCAGGTGACTGTGATTAGCTTTTGCTCCTGAACTAAGTTCTCTTTTGCGTTTCTGACCATCAGTTTCGAGAGGAATGGTTATGGGTCTTTGTGATGCTGCATAGGGACTCCGGAAGTTCGCTAAGCCATACCCTTCCCCATGGCAGTCGGGCAGTTGTGTTGGCGAACATGAGCGCACACCTTCCCTTGAATCTTCGTACTTGTGAATCAGGGGTCTATTTGTCAAATTTCTTTTGTGATTCAAAAGCTAACTTTGAATGAAGACTTCGAAAGGACTAGTTGTGTTATGGGCACCTTTGGGTCGGTCGACTAACTTGTAGTTGAGGCATTCTTTGTTTCTAATCAACTGTAATCTATGTTTCGTATTTGGTGATTTCATTTAAATAAAATGACATAGAATGATTATTAGCCAAAATGTGGATGAAAACTTCGTAGTAAAATTTGCATGTTTGATAATGTTTTTGAAACTTAGGAATACCTTAAGAAAACCTACTCTTAAGATGATTTTGTCTTTCAAATAAATTTGATGGAGAAGATGATAATGCTCAAACAAGGTTTCATGAGCATTAGAAATTATCACAATCAGTTTTCTGATCTTTGAAACCAATTTACAAGTTTTGACAAATTCAGAAAATTTTTAAAAGAATACCTTGACAACTAATACTTTTCTTGTTTATACAGGCACTACGAGATGAATTTGAGAACATAAAATCAAACTTGATATATAGAAAGCAGAGACTCAAAAGCTATGAGATTTTGCCTAATTTAGTTATGAAAGAAACTAGATTGGGAAACATGAGAGACAACAAGGAAGTGATTCTTGCTACATCTGGACACAAAATTTATTTGAAAACGTATAAGCCTTCATACACCAAAAATAGTAAAGGGAACGGGCAATTCAAGGGTAATGTTGTGCTTTAGCCAAACAAAAGTATGATTTGCCATTATTGCAAGGAGATTGGACATATCAAAACCACTTGTCCTCATTTGATCATAAGGTTTCCTCATGTGTCTGCCATTGACAACATGGACAAAGTGCTACCATCGAAAATCAAGGCTTACATTCAAGGAATATTCAAAGAGAAGGCAAGCTTCTTCGGGTCAGCATTCACATCTTTTAAAAAGAAAGGTATACTATGGTTTTTAGATTCCAGTGTTTTTTTTTCATATGACAAATGAATATAAATTGTTAGACAAATACATATAAGTTAGACCAAGTGTTTATGGCTGATGGAACTAAGTTTGATGTTAAAGAAATTGGAATCTAGAAAATAATTCTTTTAAAATACCTTAAGTACATTTTATACCAAAATGAAATATTAAACATCTTTTAATTTCTCAGATTTGTGATAATGGTTGCATTCTTACCTTCTCACCAAATGGATGTATGATGCAAAATCATTTACTGAAGAAGGTTATTTGGAAAGGACATAGAGAATGTGGTCTCTACGCCATGGATAATTTAGTTATGTCAAATTTTGAAACATATGGGATTACTTATAATGATTTTGGATTTTGACACAAAAAATTGAGGCATCTTGATGTAAGCAAAATGAATAAAGATTATGGATAAAGATTAATAAAAAGAATGATTTTATTTACAAAGATTGTATTTTTGTCAAAACGCATCATACACCATTTGGCGAAAAAACCTTTATAACAAAAAATGCTTTCAAATTAGTGCACTCCGATGTTTGGAGACTCACTCTCCTAACCTCAAAAGGAAGAGTGACCTATTATGTTATTTTTGTAGATGATTTCACTCGATACACTTGGATATAGCTTTTAAACATTTTTTAATCTTTCACAATATGATCAAGACTCAATTTGAAACTAATATCAAAATCTTAAGAACCGACTCTGAGGGTGAATATCTATTAAATGACTTCAAAACTATCTTAAAGAACATGAAATTTGTCATAAAAAATCTTATACAAAAACTTCTTAACAAAATAGTTTAGTCAAAAGAAAACATGGACAAATTATTGAAACTACTAGAATTTTGTTGTTAGCAATTAAAGTTTTCAAACACATGTGGGTCGAAGCTGCTTTAACTTTCATATATTTGATAAATAGGATGGCATAAACCAAACAAGAAAATTGTTCTCCTGTTGAAAAGTTGTATTCAAATAAACCTAGTTATAATCAATTAAAAGTTTTTGGATGTATCATATTTATAAAGATAAGAATGATAAGTTAGGTATCAAGGCTATTGAATATGAACTTTATATGTCTAGAGATGTCAAATTCATTGAAAATGAATGTTATTATGGAAATGAGTCACAAAACACCCAAGATAGTGTCTTATGAAACATTTTAAAAGAAAATAACAATACTCATAGGAAAAGAATCATAAAACATCCTCAAAGATTTGTATTTTATGAAACATTTCAACCTCAACATAGAAACTATAAAGCAATCATATCGATTATCCTTGAACCAAATCATTATAACCATACAAAAAATAACTTAGAATGAAGAAAAGTTATGAATGATGAATTAGAAGCTCTAGAAATGAATAGTACTTGGGATATTATTTCGAAATACAAAGAAAAAAAAATTATTAGTTGTAGTTGGGTCTATAAGGTCAAAACCCATATTGATGGATCTATTGAAAGGTATAAAGCAAGACTTTAGTTAAGGGGTATTTTCACAAATATGGGATTGATTACAAGGAAACCTTTTTTTGTGTTCTTGTATTCATATATTGATCTCTATTTGTGTGATTAAGGAATGAAATATATATCAAGTAGATATTAAAAATGCTTTTTTCAATGGTAGTCTTAGTAAAGATATCTATATGGCTACTCCTCCGAGATTCAATGCTTAAAGTAATTATGTCCTTAAACTAAAAAAGGTTTTATATGGACTCAAACAAGTCCCTAAGGCTTGGTTTAATAGATTTGAGAATTTTATGCATGAATGAGATTTTTGCTCTTGTTATAATGATATTGCCTTGTTCGTAAGGAAAATTGATGCAAGTATTGTGATTCTACTTCTGTATATAAATGATATGATCATCTTTGAAAGTGATAAAAATGAGATATTATAAATCAAAAGAGATCTGCATGAAGAATTTGAAATGAAAGATTTGGATCTACATAGGTACTTCTTGGGAATAAAAGTAATCCATAATAACATAGTTTATTTTATGTCACAAACAAAATTTGTTGGTGATATTGTTAACAGGTTAGGTTTGATATACGACAAGAAGGTGAGTGTGCCAAAGGTGATGGGGACCAAACTGATAACTATAGATAGAAAAAAATTAGAGAATCCCATTCCTTACATACAAATGATAGAAACCTTAACGTATCTTACCATCAGTCGACCGAACATAGCACATGCAGTACATGTTGTAAGTCAATTTCCACAAGCTTCCACTAGTATATACATGAGTACAGTTATGTGAATTATGAGATACATGACGGATACACTTGAAAGGAGATTATTCTAACCTCATCATCTTCTCTTAAATTAATTGTTTATATTCATACTAATTGGAATGAAGATGATAATGATAGACATTCCACCATTGAATTTTGTATATTTTTAGGTGACCCATCAATATCTTAGAGACGTAAAAAGTAGTAAAAGTTGTATCTATCATCTACGAAGGTAGAATATAGAGACATGGCTACTATAACAAGAGATACCTTCGATCACTGAACTTCTAGCAGACATGAAGGTTGCACTGGAGGATTCTGCCAAATTGTTGTGTGATAATAAAAGCACCATTTACATTGCTTTAAATAATATATTCCATTAATAAACCAAGCATGTTGAGATGTACTGTCACTATATTTGGGAGGAATGCTTAAGGAAAATACTAACTTTATGTTATGTTCCTTCAGAATTAAAGCTAGCATATTTCTTTACAAAGTCTTCGTTAGCCCTTAGATTTATATTTTGTCAGACAAACTTTCAGTACATACACCACAAGTTTGAAGGGGTGTTAACTTATAATAGTGTTGGGCTATTAGGGCCCAAGAGGCCCCTAGTGTGGGCCCCCCCTTATACTAGAATATAGAGACATGGCTACTATAACAATAGAGATATCTTCAATCATTGAACTTCTAGCAGACATGGAGGTTACACTAAAGGATTCTGCCAAATTGTTGTGTGATAATAAAAGTACCATTTACATTGCTTTAAATAATATCTTCTATTAACAAACCAAGCATGTTGAGATGTACAGTCACTATATTTGGGAGGAATGCTTAAGGAAAATACTAACTTTATGTTATGTTCCTTTAGAAGTAAAGCTAGCATATTTCTTTACAAAGTCTTCGTTAGCCCTTAGATTTATATTTTGTCGGACAAACTTTCGGTACATACACCACAAGTTTGAAGGGGTGGTAACTTATAATAGTGTTGGGCCATTAGGGCCCAAGAGGTCTTAGCGTGGCCCCCCCCTTATACTAGAATATAGAGACATGCCTACTATAACAATAGAGATATCTTCAATCACTGAACTTCTAGCAGACATGGAGGTTGCACTAAAGGATTCTGCTAAATTGTTGTGTGATAATAAAAGCACCATTTACATTGCTTTAAATAATACATTTCATTAACAAACAAACCATGTTGAGATGTACTGCCACTATATTTGAGAGGAATTCTTAAGGAAAATATTGACTTTATATTATGTTCCTTCATAAGTAAAGCTAGCAGATTTCTTTACAAAGTCTTTGTTAGCCCTTAGATTTATATTTTGTCAGATAAACTTTTGGTACATACACCGCAAGTTTGAGGGGGTGTTAATTTATAATAGTGATGGGCCATTAGGGCCCAAGAGGCCCCTAGTGTGGGCCCCCCTTATACTTGTTCTTGAGGGTTAGTCAACACCCAACGACTATACTACTAGCCATCTAGTTCCTCTCTCTCTTCTCACTTGTAATAAACCTCTATAAATAGATGATGGTGTGAAATGAATAATTAGAGTTTTTTGTGCTCACTTGACTTGTTTGGTGTTATATTTATTTTGTTTGTCTTCTACACCAAGTGTCTCGTGATTTGGCTTGTTGGGTTAAGATAAGTGTATAGAGGATTGTACTCAATTTGTAATAGTATATTTAATGAAATCAAAGGCTGAAGTTTTAGCTATCTTTCCAATTGTCCATAAGTTTATCCTAACTCAATTTCATTCCTCTATAAAAATTCTTCGTTTTGATAACGGGGGAGTATCTTTTTGATCAATTGTAGGACTATCTCTGTACACATGGCATTATTCATCAAACTATTTGTCCAAATACTCCTTAGAAAGTAAGATAGTTGATAGGAAGAACAGACACATTATGAAAATAGCTCGTACTCTTCTTATTGGGTGCAATGTTCCTAAGTTTTATTGAGGTGAAGTTGTCTTAACCTCAGTGTATTTAATCAACAGAATGTCAAGTTCAATACTCTGTGGTAAATCTCTTTAAAAAATTCTTACTCTTGACATAAAATTGTTTCATGTTACTCTCGTATCTTTGGTTATACTTGTTATGTCCATATCCACCAACATGGTAGGGATAAACTCGACCCTAGAGCTATCAAGTGTATATTCCTTGAATACTTCAATTCATAGAAGGGGTACATATGCTATTATCCAATCCATAGAAAAACTTATGTTTCTATAGATGTCACCTTTTTTGAGTTTACTCCCTATTATTCCTCAAAGAAGGAGCTTGTGGATCTAATGAGTAAACCCATGAATGTTCTTCCAAATAGCCCTCTGGAATTAGAATTAGATCCTGATGAGAAAGATGAGATTAAAGTTGCTCCTAAAGAGATCAAGGTGTATAGACGTGGATAAAGGAACGTATTAATGTCCTAAAATCATGTTGACATGACCAAAGATCTCTCTTCTAATTCAAATCCTCAGCTTCCCATCGAGTAAGATTCTAATCTACCTATTGTCATTCGAGAAGGTAAAAGAATATGCACTCTCTATCCTCTTAGTATGTTTCTTATGGATGTACTTCTGAAAATTATCAAAATTTTGTTATGAATACTAAAGTACATTTCATGCCTAAAACTATTGAGGAAACCAATAAAAGCCCTCGGTGGAGGGATGCTATTCAAGTTGAATTACATGCTCTAACCAAGAATAACACTTGGACCATTATTGATTTACTTTTTGGCAGAAAACTACTGAGCTGCAAATAGGTTTTTATAGTCAAGTATAATGTTGATAGAAGTCTTAAGATATAAAGTAAGGCTTGTTGCTAAGGGCTACAACATGTCTTATGAAACTGATTATAATGAAATATTTGCTCTAGTAACAAAATTTATTTACTTCTATCAGAGTTATTTTGAGTCTTGTAACTTACAAAGGTTGAGATATGTGACAACAAAGGTTAGGATATATGGCAGCTGAATGTAAAGAATGACTTTCTACAAGGAAGTCTTAATAAAAATTTTTATATAAAATTACCCCTAGGTTTCGATACCAAAGAGCGTAAGGAAAAGGTATGTAAATTAGATAAGGTTATCTACAGTTTCAAACAAATCTCCTAAAATATGGTTTTAAAAATTTAGTGAAGGAGTAAGCACTTTGGTATATCATAGAAGTGTTAATGATCATATATTATTTATTAAGAAGGGCAAGAAATTAGCTATTCTAATTGCCTATGTAGATAATATCATTGTCACAAGAATCACAAGGCTCAAGCGACAATTATATCATCTATTTGATTTAAAAATTGGGTAGACTGCACTATTTCTTGATAATTGAAGTTTTATACTGTATTAAAGGTGTATTTCTAATTTAAGCAAAAATTACACCTTGATGATGACTCAAAGTATGAAGACATGGGCAAGTATAAAAGATTGGTTGGAAAGTTAATTTACCTGACCATTACTCGTCTAGACATTACTTATGTAGTTGGTATTGTTAGTTTATTCATGTATGCTCCAACAAAGACACATATGGATGTTGTTTATCGTATATTGCGGTATATTGAAGTATATTGGGTTGGGTCACTACTTAGAGGCAATACAGTTTCATGAAAGAGTAAAAACAATTCATTGTTGTCCGATCTAGTAGTGTAGTTGAGTATAGAGCAATTTCTCAAGTGATGTGTGAAGGGTTGTGGTTAATGTACCTTATACGTGACATGGGTACGGAGGTGGTATGCCATATTTCCTTGTAATATGACAGTAAGACATCAATTCAAATGGGATTCAATCTGGTTTATCATGAAAGGATAAAGCATATTAAGATCGATTATCATTTCATAAGAGAAAAGTAGCAAGTCAAGAGTTCAAATTGGTTTATGTTAAGTCTTTCAGATTTTCTTATGAAAACAATCCATAGAAGTAGTCTCCCAATGACTCTAAACCAGTTGGGTCTACTGATATCTTTCACCCAAGATGAGGGGGAGTGTTGAGAAGTAACTTAACTTTATGGATATCAGGTCAACTAGATATATGATCTATCCTTGTGTTCCTGGTCTAATATTAAGTACGATTAAATAAAGATATATTAGTCTTTTAAGTTATAAGCACCTTATAAATATCAACATTAGAGGTAAGGTTAAGAAGAAGAAAATCGACAGCAGCCAAGAAGGCTGCCGCAAACTACATAGTGTATTCTTTGAGATTAGATGTTGATTCTCAATAATACTGTGTAAAATTACTATTGATTATCAATAAGATTCCTTACGTCAAAATCAACAATCATTTATATTGAATATAAGATTAGATTCGATAGAATCCATGTAGCCGACCCCGTCTAGTATGGGAAAAGGCTTAGTTGTTGTTGTATAAGATTAGATTGGATGATTAAGCATAGCAATTGTTAGTATGAGGCATTCCTCAACATAAACCGTGAGGCTCACTACGAGACCTGATGATCAATGCTAACATTGACTTGTGGATAAGACTAGATAAGGAACATCAACAATCATTTAAGTTGAATATAGATGAGATTGATGATCGAGCTTTGACATTGCGCAGGAGGAATTTCTCAACTAGAATGGTCAACATGAAGACTTAAGACTCATTATGGGACTTGATGATCAACACCAACCTTTTGCAATATGGATCGAACTTGATCAGCATCAACAACCTTGTACGTTGAATACATGATGAGACTGAATGATCAACCTTAGCAAATGTGTAGTAGGTGGTATTTCTCAAATAGAGTTATCAACATGTACCAATCTTTTGATGTAAAATGAGGCTTGTTTGCCTGCAACAGCATTCCTTTTTCACTCAGTATAGGAGGTACTTATCACATAGAATATCAGAATGAACAATGAGAAGTGTGAGACTTGGTGATCAACACTAACCTTCTTACATACATGGGTGAGATTTGATAAGCAATACCAGCAATCATTTATGTGGAATACAGGATGTGACTGGATGATCAGCAATAGCAATTGTGCAGGAGTATTTCTCAACTAGAATGATCAACATGAACTAACTTAGCAATTGTGCAGCAATAGCAATAACAATGGAATTTGTTGAACTAACTTAACGTGACTAAGTCATTCACTGGTGTGGCCTTTCAAAAAGAAAGTCCTTCATTAGTCTGAAGGATGGTCATGAATCCTGTTGTGATATATTAATTCCTTGCGATGCAGACAACTAGCATGCGTTCTCTCCCAGGGGAACTTGATCAATGGCAGGCTTTCATTAGGTCACAAATATTTCCTTACAATTTATTTTCTAAAATAAATGAAAAAGGAACTCCCACATCTGCAAGTCTTTAAAATTATGAAATAAAAAATTTGAGGCCTTGTTGAAAGCCTTTGTCAAACATCGTGCTTGAAATTTCACCTAATCTCGCTTCATTTTCAGGAAAAAGAAAAACAATTGACAGGTCGTGCCAAGAGTTGAGGAACTTCTTATTTATTGAGGTGATACTTTGGCTGAAGATGGACAAGGAGGACCACATGCCCGTGCACGCACACACACACATATACACACAGAGGTTTCTCCAATTCACTCTCATCAAATTAAATGGATTGAGCGAGTGTTCTTTCTTCTGCTTTATCTTCCAAACTAAGGGTACTTCTCTCTTCTAGGGCACAATTATTGCTTAGATGTTCATAAGAAACATCACCAGTGATTTCATGCCATTTGATCTCTATAGTGATGCTATTTCTATTCTCATCTTCACAGTTTTGCATCGTAATCAAGCAATACGAAGGCAGGACTCAAAACAAACTATTTGAGTCTGCAGAGGTCTACCTGCGCATGACTGCTTCCTCCAAAATTCAGCCTAAACAAGGAAGAGAGAGCTTCCATTCGCCATGAATGCTGAGATAAACCAGGAGATCATTGATGTTTTTGAGGGTGTCAAGTATAAGTGGAGATTAATATGCTTGGAGGAGAAGCTGTACAATTCTGAGTGTTTACCTGATTTTCGGTTGTCGTGTTCGAGCGGAGATTCCCTGGTAAGCACAGTGATGACTCCTAATTCTTACCTACCATATATGCTCAAGTATGCAAAAGAAGAAAAATGTAAGAATAAAAACTTAAGGCGCTGCACACTTGATTGGTTGTCTGATGATGGAGTTCAGTCCGAACCTTTATGTAGTATTTGAGACATTGGTAATGAATGATGCACTTAGGGCGATGGTTATCGATGATCTCCGGTGATTCCTCGACAGGAAGCAGTACTACCAGAAAGTAGGAAGGCATGGAAGAGAGGATATATGCCGTTTATGAAACTTTTTTTGCTTGTGTATTTAAGAACGAATCTTTAATGCAAAGTCTAACATATCCTTATTCTCTTACTAGTTGTTATCTTAATATCATTTCATCATTCTTTTAGTCTTACTACCACAGTGGCATGGTACTTTCTTAATTTCATATCATAATTGGTGCTGCCACTGCCATCATCCTCTCTATTTGTCCAAGTCACTCAAAACTTTGTTTGAAACTAATAACAATAAATAACCTGGTTCAGATTGGATTACCACAATCAACATCATGTTCCTTTCTAGTTGTCCCAGCAAATCAACTTTCCTTTGAAACTCATGACAATAATTATATTATTGTGTATGAACCTTCTGGTATTAGTTTGGTTGCAGCAATGACCAATCTTCTTGGTTTCAACATCTATGATCTTGAGGTCAGTTCTGTAAATGGCAATTCCGAGCTTCGCCACACTCTTCTTCGCATGTCTAACCACTGAATACTTGTCATTGAAGATGTTGATTCCGCTACTTCACTCCACAGTCACGAAATTGGAGATGACAATGAAATTTCCTCAGTGGCCTATCAAGATTTGATACTTCCTAGGGTCCTTAACTGTATTGATGGATTGTGGTCAAGTGCTGGAGCAAGCCGAAGCTATAAATTAGCAAGTGAAGCAAGCCGAAACTATAATTAGCAAGAGCAGAGGATCCTTCCATCTAGAGTGCATTAATCAATGTGGAGCAAACCCTACGTAGCTTGGATCTCATTGATTAACATGACAAGAGAGAAAGTGCGGAACTGAGAAATTGAAACGCAGCAGCTTACTCACTAAAGCACGGTCTGAGGGAACACACAGTCCCGCAAACTCTCTCTAGAGAGATGCAAGTTTCTATGTATAATATAAATTATGCGCCTTCCCCACGAGGCCCAGGGAGTCTCTGTGTTGAGAGAACTAACCTGGTGCCAGTCTAAACATGGATGCTTCAAACTTGCCCATCATGCCTATGAACGCACTTCATATTTGACCCCACAAACCTTCTCTGAAGCAACTTGTTAACAAGTTAACAAGAAATTGTTCATTTAATAGGCCAGGATCGGGACACTAGTAACTCGACTTGTTTGATGCAACTTCAGCTTGAGGCCCTAGATAATAAGGGTCTGAGCCATGGTCTCCAAACTAAACCTGTCGTTGATTTATTCTCTTACTTCAATTATTCACACAGTAACACATATATAATACATGTATATATTCTCACTTTCAATTGCTGATGATTTTCCAGTTGGTCTCCTGTAGTCTTGCTTCAAAGTGGTCAGGCTCTACTGTAAGTAAATGCTTTGAAATTAAAAGGGTGAAAAGCAAGCTTCTTATGTGTTTTAAATATTAAGTTCCATATTTCACTATGGTTCATTGGTCTTTTATCATAAGAGCGTTTATCTCCTGTTTATCATATTTCACCACTACATGCAAAACAGGAGTGTTCCTCATCAATTCAAGATATCAAGAGTTATTCACCTTTTGTTGCTGAACATATCTTTATCATGGCGAGCAGAAGATTGATCATTTCTATTGCTCTAGCGTGGAAAATGGAAAACAAATATTTCTTTGACACATAGGCTTGAACGTTGAATGGTCGAAGACCACTTGTGTGTGACATGCATAAAGTTTTAGTCTTTGTACTCATGGCAGACATGCAAAGACAATACACACAGACTCGTTACGCCAATTACACTGCCAAATCTGGGGATCTTTCGGCTGTTGGATTTGGAAGCAGAAGTTTTGACAGTATCTTAACGGGGATAATGAAGTCCTTTACCACCATCACTTCTTTGATCATGAATCCAAATTTGGTTTATTTCCCACACTTGTTCCCTGCCATAATCTAGTATAGTTTCTTCTCCTAGTATTCTTAGTGTTTGTTCTCTAACGGAGAGGACTTTGTGAAAGACACTCACTTCTTCATGCAAATGAATTTGATACCGACCATATAGTTGCTTCCAAAATAGAATATTCTTCTTCTCTGTTTGTCTTCACTTCTGTGTGCTGACTTGTGTTGACTAAGCTAATGAAATGTCCAATGTCAACCATGTCTCTGAGGGCATCTTACAGTTTGACAGGTTCATCGTCACAGTTTTGTATCTTTGCAAGCATAAACTTCATTGTGTACAAGCACCGAGTAGGGTCTTCAAGATTGTGAAAGAACAAGTGATGAGAACAGTTGGTTATTCCACCTCCCAAGTAAGCAGGAGAGGTGGTCTTCCTAATTCATTTTGAAGTTGTGAAAAAATGTTTCACCCTATGCATAACTGCGCTAGATCCAATAATGGATGACTCTCTGCAGATGATCAAGGATTTGATGCTTCTTTGATTCCCTGAGCCACATTCCTATGAGAAATAAGAAAATGCCAAAGTTTTCGAATCTAGATGTGGTTAAGAAACACTAGATAAATTACTTTCATGTGTGTGCAGGTTGTTTCCGTTCATGTTTTTCTAATATAATCCTTACTTTTGACACAGAGCCATCCCGTCTTCTGTATCTTCTCAACCACTAGTCGGAACGGTTGCACTTATTGAGTAACAAGTGACTTCAATTATCAATCATATCTTCAGTGTCCTTGGGACATACCATAACCTTGCAGTTGTTACAGGCAATTAAGGAATACAGAGATATTGATGTATTTACGGCCACCTT